>CM062811.1:983918945-984518945 GCA_031772625.1 Pinus tabuliformis
GCTGTTGAGGTGATTAAAGAAACGATCCAGCTCCTCAGGGCCATGGGGCCAGATGACATTAGTGTCATCCACATACCTTTTCCAAAGCTTAGGAAGAAGACGAGCTGAGGATAAAGCTTTGGCTTCGAAATCTTCCATAAAAAGATTCGCAACAATAGGGGAAAGAGGGGAACCCATGGCAACACCACAAGTCTGCTCAAAGAATTCACCCTCGAAACAGAAGAACGTGGAAGTGAGACAGATCTCCACCAGATGCGCGGTATCGGGATCTGTTAGGCGATAGATCACTTCCAAGGCCTCCTTTATAGGGATGCAAGTATAAAGGGAGACCACATCAAAGCTAACGAGAATGTCCTCGGGGCTAAGCTTAATATCCTTAAGCTCCTTAATGAAGGATGCAGAGTCTTTCACGAAGGACTCAGTGCGGCCAACCAAGGGCTTAAGTTTAAGGGCAAGGAACTTAGCTAGAAGATAGGTCAGACCGCCAATGGTGTTGACGATAGGCCTCAGAGGGGCCCCTTCCTTGTGAATCTTCGGTAACCCATAGATCCTAGGAGCAATGGGACTACTTTCAATGAGCTTGTGGCACAGGGAACTCACTGAATTATTAGATTTGATGGTGAGAGCCACTGTCCTAGAAATCTTCTTCAGAGGGTTCTTGGGCAGTTTTTTATAACTGCCACTATTGTGGAGATGATCTAGCATCTTCCTCCGGTAATCATCCTTGTTAAGGATGACCGTAGCTCCTCCTTTGTCCGCCTTCAGAACGACAATATCTTCGTTCTGATTTAAGGATTTTAGGGCGGAGAATTCCTCATTGCTGAGGTTCTTCCGAGGGGGCTTAGCCTTCCTAAGGACGACAACACAATCTTGTCTAATAGTGTCCTTGATATTATCCGGAAGATCTCTAATCCCGTATTCCACGTCGCAAATAATGTCCTCCACTGGGATTTTTCTAGGGGCAAGGGCAAAGTTTAGACCTTTGCCTAAAACACTGAAAATTGAAGGGGAAAAAGAAAAGCTAGAAAGATTAACAACCTTAGAATTGCGGGACATAACTTGGTCCAAATTCAAAACCTTACTGCACTGGTTACCATCATTGTTATTGCTAGAAGATTCTGTTCCATTGCGATATAAAATACTATTATTAAAATTACATGAATTATCCTTATTATTATTAGAAAAATTATTCTCCGAAATAGTATTATTACCCTCATTATTATCAATATTATTATTATTAATAAGACTATTATTAGAATAAAAATTCTCATTATTAATAATAATGTTATTCGTATTAATATTATTCTCATTATTAAGAAAATTATTAGAATTATATATATTTTTATTATTAATGATAGTGTTATGAGTATTAATAATATTATTATTGTAATAATAATAATTATTAATATTCTTATTACAATTGTTAGAATAAAATAAATTCTTATTTTTATTACTAATAGTAACGTTATTATAATTATTAATATTCTTATTAAAACCGTTAGAATAATATAAATTTTTATTTTTATTAATAATGTTTTTATAATTATTATTATAACCTCTGATATAACGAACGTTATTCAAACTAAAAGCCACGATCCTATTATTACGACTGTCCCTATTATCATTATAATTAATGCAAAATGGTGAACCTGGACCGTCGACACCAGAAGGACCAGCCGGTCTACACCACGCGGAAGCCTGAGGCGGACATTGATCCAGCGACTGAGAGGAAGCCCTTCCTCCTCCCTGGTCAGCGCCGTCATAGAAATCAACCTTCGAACAATCACACACCAGTTGAAACGGAGACCCCCGGGCCGGTTTTTGCAGCACATGCAGGTCAGCAGTATCATCACTATGTTCATGCTGCAACGGGGAACCAGAGGGAGCCGCTAACCGAGGAGAACATTTCCTGTCTGTCACCAATGCATTCAGACTTGCCAAAGGAAGAAGCTCCACTGAGCCAGATCGCAAGTTCCGAGTACCATCCGAATGATCAGCAACATCCATCGATGGATTTATTGTTCTATCTACAATTGCTTATTATCGCTGGAAGATTGAATCGATATTGAATAAAGTGATTGCTAATTGAAGAAAAAATGGAATAAGTGATTGTGTTAAGCATAGAACACTGGAAAATTAATACAAAAGACTAATGTTTGCACTCACTATTTTCTTCAGTTAAATTATATTTTATGTGGCACTATATGAGTAGTCTACGAGGCACTGTAGGCTGTAACATAACACATCTTCTTATGACAAAATCGAGCACCTGATATCCGAACCTTCTCTATAACTATGGCACTATATATCTGAAGTATTTGAGATATCTGAGACAAGGCATCGATGGATAAAGTTCTTAGTTAGAGATGACATCCTCACAAATTCTCAATAGACCTATACATAAAAGAAGGACCTATCATAACAATGAAGTCGACCTTCTAATGAAGGATTGTCTAAGCAACAAGAATTACCATGCATATTACAGTGGCTCATATCATAGCTCGCATTTGTTGTCACAATGGCTCGCATTGCATGATTGACTCGCATTGTATAGCTCGTCTTGCATTACAATGACTTACATTCTTTACTTCAAGGCTCATAGTCTTTCTCAATAATATTGATGAATGGTTATCATCCTTTGATAGTTCTTGTGTGGCTTTAATGTTTGAGGTGACGAACAAAATCTATGACAAAAATATGAAGCAGTCATATATGTAGAAGAAGGACATATGTCAAAAGAAGATCCCTACCTGGAAGGACAAGTGGCTTGCATACCTTGGCTAGCATATTATAATGGCTCATATCTAATCTTTGAATGGCTTTCATTCTATGGAGGCTCACATTTCTCATGACTTGCATTATAACTACAGTGGCACCACAAAATTATATAGCTCAATAGCATCATAGCTATATGGTTCGTATGGCATCGCATTCAGTTGAGGCTCATAAGTGGCTCACACTCACCTTCCATGACTTGCATTGATCTGTGGCTCGCTATTACAATGGTTCGTAATGTCTCTATGGCTCTTATACATTCTCTGAGATTCAGATATTCTCCCTATGGCTCGTATTTCTTCCCTGTGGTTCGTAAATATTTTCTATGGCTTATACATATTTCTCTGTGGCTCGTCTTATGGCTCACTCAATATGGTTTGCATCTATTTGACTTGGACTTGGAGGAATGAGGGAGATTTACATAACTGGGATAACAATAACCCCATCTCGGCGACCTAAATGACAATAATCTCGACATTGACTTTGATATGGTTGTGTGGCTATAACCCTTGGCATGATTGTGACAATGGAGAATTATGACGACAGTGCCCCATAACAATTGTACAGTGACCTTATGTGGAAGTAACCTTGACATAACACAGTGATCTTTGATATGGATGTAACCTTGACATATCAGTGACAATGTTGACAGAAAGACATTGACCTTAATTGGCAGTGAGACGGTGATCCATATGCCAGTGAGAAAGTGACCATGATGGCATGATTGTCATTTAGGTGACAGTGACTTGAAAACTATAAAATTAACCTTGTTCCATAACAATGATCTCAAATAAGGTAGAAAATTATATGACAAAGATGGATGGATGATCTTCATTTAGACAATACTAGGATAACATACTTTATGGCAAGTGATTTATGTATATGACGATGATGTGAGGACTATGATGTAGTTGTTTGAGCTGGATCAGGGAATGGAAGTTTACCCACCTCAGCTACTAAACAATGAGAAGAAAGTAACACTAACTTCAAAGGGAGCAACCAGCAGAATTTGACATCAATTTGGCAACTCTAATAATGTTTTGCTTGGATATGTTTTAGCTCCTTGGAAGGACACATTGCAAAAAACACATGATTGATATCGATCAACATCATATGTGAAAGATAATTTCCAAGGGAGCTAGAAGCACGAAGGGGCCTGAAGAACCTTATTGTTTGAAATTTAAAGTAACTTCACTCATTTTGGCAATTCTGATAATGAGGAAAGACATATGTCTAAAATATGGTATGACTTCCAGTAAGAATATCTGGCAGAAGTGTGTATATTATAAAACAAGGAAAGGGCAGCAAATTGATACAGGAAGTCATGAGATAATTTGTTGGCCACTTGATTGTATTCGATACTGAAGAAGTTCACTTTCCCAGAGGGATAGATGCTCTACAATGATTGAATTGACAGATAATTTTTATGACAGAGATACCATTGATGGCTAGTGGAAAGTGATATAAAATGATGATCGCATAAAACACTATCACAAAGATAGATTGTGAAAGAGTTTGGCTCCATAACATGTTTGACATCCAGGAAGGTCAAAGCTCAGTTTGATATGATGATGCGGAATAGGAGACCTATAGCTACAACTAGATCTCCACAAAAGAACAGGTAGTTGATGATTGAGACAAGCTCAGGTTTGTGGTTGTGTCTCCCTAGGTTGAGAGGGAGTAAAGATCTTCTCCCTGGTTGAGACGGAGTGATGATGAACACCATATTCTCCATGTGTCATGCACTAGGCCAGGACTAACAGTTGTAAGTGTTAGTTTTTGTAGCATCGAATGTGATATAGCCTTGAAATTTTGTGGAGAGGCTAGAATACATGAATCTCCAAAACCCAGAAATTGTTTCTAGAAATTCCGCCTAGAAATGAATTAATTAGATTATTAACCAGTTTTTAAATATTTTCGAAGTCTAAACTTAGGGAATATGGTTAATTAATCAGTGTTTATTAAGTCGGGGTGTAAATGATCCAGAAACTCACACAGATCGATCTAGAGATGATCCTAACCATTGATTAAGTTTTAATCTTGGTCGTTGGTGCTCCAACAGATGATTATAAGTGGAAATCTATGTGGTGATGGAGAAGACACTTGAGCAGTTCAATTTCATGAGCAGATTGACTCCTAAAATAGCAGCAGTCAGTGGCCGGAGAGAGCTAGTGAGATCAAAGCAGTGAGAGAGGGGCAGAGACAGTGAAGCCGGAGGAAGGTTTCCAAATCTGGTGAGTGCATTTACAAAGAGGCAAGAGCGCCACAGAGAGGTTAACGCTGGGGCAACGCAGTAACCTCTAGAGGCAAAGTCGATTTAATGGGAGAGATTGACATTTTCAGTTCCAAAGGCCGGGAAGGAGTCCCAGAGTGCCGAAGAAGCGTCTTTCTGGTCAGCAGAAGGCAGAATGACTTCATCAGAGTCCAGTCCGAGACTAGACGTCCAGTCAAATATGCAGAGCAGCGCAGAGCCTGACGTAGAGGCTCAGAGGGTCGAAATTCTAAAGGCAAGTTGTGCCAAGAGATTGCTTGTGGGGTGAGGAAAATTCCTCTCCATATTTTTTGCCAATATTTCTTTGTAGGATTGCCAATTTTGACATCCAGTTGTACTCAGATTATTTCACTGTTGCATAATAATAAAACCCTCAGTTGTTTCACCGGTTTTCCCAAGTTGGGTTTTTCCAGGGACTTTTGTCCAAAAATAATTATGTTATTTTTTTGAGTGTGTGCTAGCATTTCTTCTAGCGTTTATTCTTTCGCAGTTTTATTTCTGTAGGTTACAATGTGATTTATTCAATTTTTGTTGTAGCAAACAGTAAATAAATTATTAAATTAAAATAACAATTAGGAGAATAATTTCCAGTTGCTGCAATAGGGTTCCAGTTTGGAATTTTCACATGGTATCAGAGCGCAGTTGATCAACCGGAGAGCTCAGAGGGGAAGAGAGAAGGAATTTCATTATTCAGTGTGAGCAGCAAATCAAAATTCCCAGGGGCAGCGCGGTGACTTTGGCAAGAGGCCGAGTTACTTGAGGAGATTCAAATTTTATGAGTGAGGGGCAGAAAAATCCAATCTCTCCAGATCGAGTGATTCTAGGGGCAGAAAAATCCAATCTCTCCAGATCGAGTGATTTTAGAGGCAGAGGGAGCAGCTTAGTATTTTCGTGGAGAAGCTCAGTGTTTTTGTGGAGCAGATCTCTAGCTAGACGCAGTGGTTTTTGCAGCAGTTTGCTAGAGCAGAGCCAGCATCGAGTGGAAGGAAGAAGAGCACACAGAGAGGGAAAATTTTCCTCAAGGAACTTCTAGTCTCAAAAAGTTCAATTTTTCCTTGCAGATCAGCAGTCGTTGTGAGCAGATCTTCTCACTCCATAAGGGTGTGTGAATAGCAGAGCAGCATCTGAGCAGAAGGAAAGAGGAGGTTCTCGACATTTTGTTGAGATGGCCACCGCTGGGCTTCGTGATCAAGACAGGTTGGATGGGGCTTCCAACTACATCATCTCGAAGGCAAGGATGTCCTTCCTTCTAGATGAGTTTGGCCTGAAAACCTATATTGATGCAGTGGTAGTAGTTCCCACAGATGCAAATTAGTTGAAAGAGTACAAAAAGGAGATCACACGAGCGAAGAGGTTGATCCTAGACGGAGTGATCATATTGTCTCGCATATAGCAGGCAAAGGAACAGCCAAAGAGATGAGGGAGACCCTCTCCACACTATACCAAGGTACTTCCGAGCAGCAGAAGATGTACTTAGAGTAGAAGCTGAGATGCATCAAGATGTAGAAAGGGGAAGGCATAGACCCCTTCCTCACAAGGATTCAGGAGGTCCAAGACCAATTGTAAGTTGTTGGGGCAGCGGGTCAACCCACAGAGCTAGTGTGATTGGCACTCAACAGTGTCTCAGAGGAATGGCAGGTATTTGTCCAAGTATCTTGGGCAGAGACACCTTGCCAAGGTGGGACAGGATGTGGGCCAATTTGCAGCAAGAGGAGTTGAGACTAGCGATATTGAAGAGCTCAATCAATGGCAACAGCAGCGGATCAAAGTAGCTGAAGGAGGAGGAGAATGTGGTCCTCGCATCTAAGGGTCCTAGTCAAGTGCTTCAAGTGTGGTGAACTTGATCATTACAGTACCCAGTGTCCACTTAGGAAGAAGGACAAGGAGGAGAAGCAGGAATAGCAGGCAGTTTCAGCGGAGATCGATAGGCTTTCCTCTAGGCTGGAGGAAGACTGCGCCATGTTTGTTGACATACCTCCAGGAGTGAGGTGGGGTGACTTGGTGTTGTAGCCCCAGAGCGCTACAAATGGACAAGGTCCTTGAGGAGTCCACCTCATGGATCATTACCTGGCTACAAGAGCCCACAGTATTCAGTAGCAGGGTGAATCAATGGCAATTGATGCAGTTAGTACCAGAGTGACAGCTGCAGACTAGTAGTAGTCAGATGCTCAGGAGCGCAGTGCAGAGTTGGCAGTAGTGCAGTTGGCACAGTGCAGAGTTGGCAGCAGTGCAGTTGGCACAGTGCAAAGTCAACAGCAGCGCAAACCCTTTAGTGACAGTGCAAGTGCTAGTAGCAGCCAGAGACATGGGAGACAGCTGCATCATACTGAACACAGTTGATTCAGTATTTTGGATGCTTTTCAGTTGCAACAGCAACAGATGAGAGGGAGTTGCAATGCAGATGCAGTGTCAGCAGCATAGATGCAGCGTATATCAAAGTTGCACAGTGGTTGGTGGGCAGTATGGCCAGACATCAGCAGCGTGACAGGAGATGATGCAAAGACAAGGTGTGCAGTAGCATTAGAACACATTCCTCGCTAAGAGGTAGTGTTAGATTTTGTAGCATCGGATGTGTTTTAGCCTTGAAATTTTGTGGAGGCTAGAATACATGAGATCTCCAAAACCTAGAAATTGTTTCTGGAAATTCTGCCTAGAAATGATTTAATTAGACTATTAACTAGTTTTCAAATATTTTCCAAGTCTAAACTTAGGAAATATGGTTAATTAATTAGTATTAATTAAGCCAAGGCGTGAATGATCTAGAAACTCACAGGGATCGATCCAGAGATGATCCTAGACATTGATTAAGTTTTAATCTTGGTCGTTGGTGCTCCAATAGAGGATTATAAGTGGATATCGATGTGGTGATGGAGAAGACACTTGAGCAGTTCGATTTCATGAGTAGATCGATTTCCAGAGTAGCAATAATCAGTTGCCAGAGAGAGAGCTAGTGAGATCGAAGCAGTGAGAAAGGGGCAAAGATAATGAAACCGGAGGAAGGTTTCCAAATCCAGTGAGTGCATTTGTAGAGAGGCAAGAGAGCCACAGAGAGGTTGGCGTTGGGGCAGTGCAGTAGCTTCTAGAGGCAAAGTCGATTTGCTGAGAGAGATTGACGTTTTCAGTTCCAGAGACCGAGAAGGAGTCCCAGAGTACCGGAGAAGCATCTTTCTGGTCCATAAGGCATACCGACTTCATCAAAGTCCAGTACGAGACTAGACATTTAGCGAGCTACGCACAGCAGCGCAGAGGTGGCGCAGAGGCTCACAGAGCAGAAATTCTAAAAACAAGTTGTGCCGGGAGATTGCGTGTGGGGTGAAGAAAATTCCTCTCCATATTTTTCTCAGTATTTCTTTGTAGGATTCTCAGTTTAGGCATCCAGTTGTACCCAGATTATTTTACTGTTGCATAATAATAAAACCCTCAATGTTGCACTGATTTTCCCAAAATGGGTTTTTCCAGGGACTTTTGTCCAAAAATAATTATGTTATTTTTTGGAGTGTGTGCTAACATTTCTTCCGGCATTTATTCTTCAACAGTTTTATTTGTGTAGATTGCAATGTGATTTATTCAGTATTTGTTGTAGCAAACAGTAAATAAATTGTTAAGTTAAAATAACAATTAGGAGAATAATTTCCAGTTGCTACAATAGAGTTCCAATTTGGAATTGTCCCAGTAATTCTGGTGAAGGCAATGGTAGGGAGAATGGAGGATTGGATAAGCATTTTGGACCGATACTCCTTGAGGATTTGGAATCCAAGATAGGAAGTAGTCTCGTGGACCTATACTCTTTAAGGATAGGACATGGTATCCAAGATAAGAGTAGTCGAAGAGAACTTATATTCTTTGAGGATTGGGAATCCAAGATAAGAATTGTCCTATAAGGACATACCTGGTGAACATCCACACGGGGTATGTACCTTGAGAGGCAGTGGTGGTGGTGTCCAATTTTATGCCTTCAAGCATTGTGCTCTAATCTAGTGGAGAGTTAGAGCTTGTCAGTCAAGGCCTTGCTATTTTTTAGATTGACAATGTTGGTTATGATGTTGATGCTTGAAGATGGCTTATCAATCCGACTCTTCTTATGAGAATATTTCAATTTGAGAGTATCCTTATACCGATTATGTAATTAGGAATACCTCCTTAGTTAAGAAGGTGTTGGAAAATGTATACTAGGTTTGATCTTCATAATTATCATTGTATTTGTGTCACTATATATTTCTTGTAAAAGCAAAAGAAGAAAAAGAAATTTTATTTTTCAAGCATGGGTTTCATGCTCAAGTCAAATTGCTATTTAGATCAAGCATGTTCTTCATAGTTCTAGGGTTTACTGAGTCAAAAGAATATTTGTCATGAGTCAATCTATTGTACTTGATTCAAGTCCCATTTGGACCTTCAAAGAATAAGGAAAAAGATTTTTTTTGAAGACGTAATTTGAGTCGAAACCCCCTCAAGATGCCAAGTCGGCTCTACCCAAGGAAGATACATTTGTTCGAAACCCCCTTCTGAACAGTATAAATAGAGGATAAGTTGGATTCATTTGGGGACAAGATTTTCGCATGATATGTTCTGAAATATAGTATAGAAGGATAGCGAAGAATGGAGGCCGATGTTTGAAACTGACACATGTAATGAAAGGTTTTCTTGAGCTCAAAGTTATGGAAGTTCTGTCATGACACATCTCTTGTTGGAAATTTATTCCTGTTGTCATACATATTGTTGATCTTTTAGTTGTTGATGATTTTGCTATATGGAAGGAGAGCTTGACTTGACATCTTGAGGGTTGAAGTTTTTGTCATGGACATGAGTCTTCCATATCTCATTTTGATCTGATTCTATAAGAAGAGAATTTTATGGGTTTTCCCCCTTGCGGAGATTTTGCCCTGACTTGGAGCCTATATCTTGTGTTCATTATCTTTTTGTGATCATGGTTATGTTTTGGTAACTATTTGATGAGAAGAACATAATAAAGATTAATAAGAAGCCAACAATTTTCACAAACAATGATCAAAGAAGAGAAATCTACCCTAAGCGGACAATATTATTTCTCAACACATCCCCCTCAATTTTGCCTAATAACCCTTGAAACTTAAAAAAAAAATTAAGAAAAAAAAAAAACAAAAACTAAAAATTAAATGAACTACAAAAGAAAAAAATATATAACAAATATCAAAACCAAAACTAAAAATCAAAAATTAAAACTAAAAGAAAAAAATAGATAACAAATATCAAATCCAAAACTAATTTGCAATCCCTAACTCACTCATTCGACTTACCAAGCTTACCTCTACTCGGGTTACCCTACAGCATTATCTGACTTATCACTTAATTGTTGCCTCTCCTCCCTCGCAACGCTCTTTTAATGTTCACTATCCATTTTTAATTTTCAGTGTTAACTTTCGAGTCTTGACTCTAGATATCAATGACCTTAGATTGATTCTTTGACTCATCACTCTTTACTATTTTCGAGTTTGAGTTATATCAATTTACAATTCCAGTCTTCATACTTCACTATCTACTATAGTTTAATTTGCTTAGTACTAATTAGATTCTAGAATGATGAATGATGAATTTAAATTTTAAATCAATGTAGATTCTAGAATGATGAATATGGATCAATGTATTTCATTATTGAATCTCGTGGTGTATGGATGAATGATGTTTGTACCAGTGTGAAGAAAGAGTATGATCAATGCATTTCATTATTTAATTCATTATTTAATTCAATTATGCATGGATCAACGTATTTATGCTTTCATTATTGAATATGAATTTGAATTCTCTCTCTCTCTCTCTCTCTCTCTCTCTCTCTCTCTCTATATATATATATATATATCTTGCCAAGAAACGTGGGTATGGGGACGGTACGTCATTTTTTGAAACAGGGTGTGTGGGTTCGTCTGGGGTATATTATAATTTATATATATAATATATAAATATTATATTTTATAGATTATAATATATATGAATTTGTATATTTTTCAACTTTAAACAAGAAAACTAAAATATTTATGATTTAAACTATATATATTTAAACATGCACATCATTGTACATTCAACATTCACAATGAAATTTCAAAATTTCTAGTTTGATATCAAGTGCAAATTGGAGTTTACATATTAATAAGAATCATGAGATATGACACACCAACAACAATCCATCACACACGGAGATAGAGCCATGGACGAGAACCCTGGCGCGACCGCAACCTGACACGAGGTAGGGCCTCTACAGTACAGCTGGTACACGTCCTCGGTAGACTAGGCCCGTTCCCAGCAAGCGCTTGACTCCACCCCGTTACACTCCACCCGTTCAATGCGCGCCTACCTTACTCCCCGCGACTATGACTGAAACCCTACCATTTATCAGTTTTTCGCAGTTGTTGGTCCCCTCCTATGACGGTTACTCCGGAAAACGGTGGCAGCTGGCGTAACCCCCAGGGCAACAATGGAGACTGACCTAATAGACTACTCTGAGGACCCCCTCGAAGGTATATCCATTTTCAGCAGGCACACCAACTCTGAGGTTTTCTTCCCGTTCAGCAGAGATTTAACCGAGGTTATCGCTCCGCTTCCGCCGCTCAAGGGTCCATCTAGTGCAATCATCGATCTGCCTGAAGTGCCATCCTCTTGGCCGCCCTCTGAAGTACCTCCCCTGACGCCGATCTCCCAACATTTTGCAGCCAGGAACACAGGCCCTGCTCCAGCGGCTGGTTCTTCCGGACTCTCATCCCTCCAACCCTCTGTCGCCTCGCATTTCCCCTCACAGTCACACCAGGGAGTGTCTCCACCTCTTCTTACTCCCATTATCTCGACCTCAGCTCTTGTTCCCCCCTCTGGCTGCTACACGAACGTCCCCCCTCTCCAGACGCCTTCCATGCTGGCCCTAACCTATCGCCCCAAACCCTAAAACCCTAACCCTGCTAACCCTAATTCCGCAAAAGTCGCGGAGCTGAGACCTGGAAAGAAGTTAAGGTGTGTCAAACCCAAGGCGTAAGAGGTTTTCATTGACTGGGAGGAGGACTTCCAGTGGCAAGATACCATGGACATGGTTGCGACAGTCCTGGTGGGCAAAGTTAGGGGACGGAATTACTCTGCGGCAAGACTAAAGCAATGGGTCACGGAAATATGGGGCCAACATCTGGTTGATCTGCCTTTCATACAGACCTTTGTCCGTGGCTGGTTTGCTCTGCATTTTGCGCGAGCAAAACATACAAATTGGGTATTGTCCTCCTTCTGGCATATTGAGCAGGCCCCGGTATTGCTAAGGAGGTGGAGTCCGCTAAGGAGGTGGAGTCCGCTTTTTGACCCAGATAGAGAACAGCTTGGGGCTGGGCCAATTTGGGTTCGTCTCCCCGGTTTGCCGCTCCATTTTTGGACTAAGGACATTTTCAAAAGAATTGGGAACTCACTGGGCACCTTCTTAGATTATGATAGATCATACCTCTCCATTGGGGTTATGGCCTACGCACGGATCCTGGTTCATTTAGACATTAGAGGAGGGCTGCAGGAGCAAGTCACCTTGCGTTGGAGGAATTACAATCGTACCCAGATCCTTGACTACGAGGGGGTCCCCTTTCGGTGCAGACGATGCCACAGAGTTGGTCACCTCTACAAAGATTGCCCTCTTCTAGGGAAATCAAAGACTGGGAACAAAGGGAAGTCATCTCCCTCATTGAAAGCTCAAACACAGGCGGATCACTCGGAAGAGGCAGAGCATACAGACACTAAAGCAGTTGGATCCAGGCCGGTCTCGACAACACCGAAGAAGCGTGGGAAAACACCTCTCTGGCCTCCTTCACCTCCACTGACCAGGTCTAAGGCGGCCACTGGAGTCGCGCTATCTTCGGGTATGTTAAATTCTGATACATGCTCTGCATCAATTACTATTTCTTCGGCATATAATGATAAAGCTATGGGACCTCAGCAGAGCCCTGTTACCTTGCAATCCCACCCCATTCACCTTGAATGTCCCCTGATTCCCCCTCTGCCTACTATATCTTGTACACCCCCATCTTTTCCAGAGGAGGTGTTATCTGATTTGAAGCCTGGAATTGATCCCATCCCCCATCGATACCACCTTCGCTCTCACTCTCAGCTCCAGGCCCCAGATGCTATAGGCATTGGACTTGTACCTTCCCCCACCTCTTCGAACCTCCCTCGAGATCGACCATCCTCCTTGTCAAAAGCAAAACAGCAGGCAGGGATGGAGGTTGCCACAGGGAGAACTCACTCTTGACAGGGTCCTTAGAGCACAGAATCCCCTGGAGTCGTCGCCCCCACGAAGGTCCTCTCTTTCAGTTGCAGAGGGATTGCTAGTCCGAGAAAAAACTAGCACTGTGAAGGGTCCTCCAGACTGAGCCAACCGATATAGTCTTTCTACAAGAAACCCTGGGTGTTGTCGATGCCATTTCCCCCCTCCTGGAATCCATGCTTCCCAGATGGATTTTTCAAGCCATAGATGTAAATGGCCGCTCTAGTGGCATTGCCCTAGGATATAATCCATGCTCGATAAAGTTGAATAGCACCTAGGGGGGCATTGGATTTATAGGGGCGGATATCTTCTCTACTGAACTAGGAACTGATATCAGACTGTTAAATGTCTACGGGCCCTGCCACCATCGGGAGGACTTCTAGGAGCATCTTCTGACATCCAATATCCTGCAATCAGACAATATCATTATGGGTGGAGACCTTAACTTCTCTATTGGTTATTCTGAGTCATGGGGGCACCATGCCCAAGTCGATCCTCTTTCAGCCTTCTTCGAACACCTCCTAGAAACTCACAGTTTCATCGACATCCCATCTGCAAAGTTAGTCCCAACTTGGAGGAATAAAAGATGTGGGGAGGATAGTCTTGCCAGAAGGCTCGATCGCTTCCTCATCAAGGAGCGATTCCTGGAGCGAGGATATACTTACCACCAGTGGGTTGGCTCGGGAGGATTATCGGACCACTTGCCGATATACCTTGATATTCGGGGAGATATAAGTAAACCACGAGCCCCCTTCAAATTCAACTCCACCTAGTTGAAGGATAATTCCTATATCCGCCTTGTCACAGACTTTTGGAAGGCCCACCCACCTGCTGACGGAAGGAGCATTACTGATGGGTTCGTCAACAACCTAAAAGAACTGAAGAAGTTATCAAAGATTTGGGCTCATAACAAGAGGATACAAGAAGAACAAAATCTAAGAGACATTGAGTTAGAAATTGTTGATATGGAGGATGAAAGTGGGGGACTCTTCCCATCAAATGATCATAGGGACAAGCTCTCCGCCTTAATAACCAAGAGGGGGAACATCCTTAAAGAAAGGGAGGAAACTTGGAGATTGAGAAGCAGAGCAATATGGCTAAAGGAGGGAGATGACAACACAAAATTCTTCCATAAATTTGCAAATGGAAGAAAGGCAATCAACACTATCTGGAAACTGACAAATGAGCAGGGAATTGTGGTGGACACCTTCCCTCATTTGGCCACTCTCGCCACCTCACATTTCAAACAGGTCTACCAGGCTCCTCCCAATGCCACCCTAGCAGAGGTCATAAGAGTAGCACAACTTTTTCCTCGGTTCGTCGATCAAGAGGATGCTATGGATCTGAATAGAGAAGTCACTCTTGGGGAACTGGAGGCCACCCTGAAATGGTTTAAGAGAGACAAGAGCCCTAGTCCAGATGGCTGGTCGGTGGAGTTTTATTTGGCCTTTTTTGATATCCTAGGAGAAGATTTACTCAAGGTCATCGAGGAATGCAGGATATCTGGGCGAATGCATGGGGCCATCAACTCCACTTTCATCGCCCTCATCCCCAAATCAGACAATCTGTTAACTTTCAATGAATTCTGGCCCCCTGTGGAACTACATTTACAAAATCATCTCCAAAATCATTGCAAATTGCCTCCGTCCCATTCTTTCCACCCACATCTCCTCAGAACAATTTGCCTTCTTGCAAGATCGACAGATACATGAAGCTATAGGAACGGCCCAGGAAGTATTGCACTCAATACAAACAAAGAAGATCAAAGGTATGATCCTCAAAGCTGATCTATCTAAGGCATTTGATCGGGTAAGCTGGTTATATATCAGAATGCTCCTAACACATTTAGGATTTCCTGTGGGAGTTATAAAATGGATAATGTGTTGCATCACTAATATATCCTTTAGTGTCCTGATAAATGGTGTTGCTTCTCCTTTCTTTCACTCTGAAAGAGGACTCAGGCAAGGATGTCCCTTATCACCCCTACTCTTCCTACTGGTTATGGAAGGGCTCAGCAGACTAATCAAGGATATGCACCTCAGAGGCAGGCTCACGGGAATTAGGATCACGGACAAATGCACGATAACACACCTCCTCTTTGTGGATGATGTGTTAATCTTCCTCAATGGGGGATTAGGAGATCTGACTACTATACAGCACTCTATCAACCTATTCCAATCTGCAACTGGCATGACTATTAATAACTCAAAATCCACCATTACTGTATCTGACTGCTCCCCACATGAGATCCAGTTCGCACTACAAAGGTTTCCTTTCACCCTGTTACAGCTGGAAGAAGGCCTCTGGTATCTGGGATACAGGCTGAAGCCGCTCGGCTACAAAATAGCTGATTGGACATGGTTGATCTCTAAGCTAGAAAGAAGACTTAATATATGGTATCACAAGTATCTCTCCAGAGCCGAAAGACTAGTGCTTATCAAAGTTGTTCTTGAGGCCACCCTGGTATATTGGATGTCACTAGCTTGGATCCCAAGGGGCATCCTTGCAAGAATACAAAATCTCTACTGCAGATTCCTTTGGAAAGGCAAACAAACAGGGAGGATTTTTGCATGGGCAAAATGGGATCTGTTGTCCATACCAAAGAAATGGGGAGGCTGGGGCATTAAAAAATTGGAAGATTTCTCCACAGCACTAGTGGCCAAACTAGGATGGCAGTTAATCACTTCTAGCAGTCTCTGGACCAAAGTAGCCTCCTCAAAATACATTGATCCATTAAGGCTGATGGATTGGCTAAGACTGACAAGCTGGAACACAACAGGGATATCGAACATTTGGAAAGCAGTACTGAAATCATTGTCACTGATCTGTGACGGACTTACCTGGAGAATGCATGATGGGACATCTGTACGTATCGGCCTTGACCCTTGGATAGGATGCGAGAATGCACATTTATTACCAGAAGGACTAATACAGCACCTCAAAGAATCTGGCATCACCCACATCAGTCATATAGCTGACGAGGAGAGATCTACCTTCCTACACCAAGCTTGGAAATCTACCCACAGCCTGCACTTACCACATCAATGGCACCATCTCTGGACGACATACACTGCGGCTCTAACTGAATCTCACATCCGAATCTTGGAAGGGGAGGATGAGATTATATGGGAAATTGCAAAAAATGGTTGGTACTCTCCCAAAGAGGGATATCTTCACCTTGCCAATAGACATAGACCACAACATATTGATACATGGTGGAAAGGTATGTGGAAGCTCAAAGCCCCCCCTAGAACAAGACTGCTCATGTGGTCAATCCTGAAAAACAAAGCCCTGACCGGAGACAACCTGATCAAGAGAGGTCAACATGGGCCCTTTTGGTGTTGCCTATGCAAAGACAGCTCAGAAACAGTGGATCACCTATTTCTCACTTGCCCCATCACTATTGACCTCTGGAATTCTACGCTCTCACATACCCCTACACCTAATTCATGGAGAGGTCAAGCTATCAGGGAGGTTTGGGCCAATTGGTGGACAACAGCATCCCCGCCGAAAGCAAGGAACCTCCCCCTCCTCATTAGCTGGGAAATTTGGATTGCCAGGAACCACATCATCTTTCTAGACACCGCCCCACACTGGCCCTCCATCTTCACCCGAATCCTAGCCGACTACAGTAATATACCTGAAGATGATGATAACACTCCACCCAGACATATCATTCCTGAAACCATTGACCACTCTCAACCTTGCGCTGATTTTGACGGATCAACACAAGAGGTAGGATGTGGGGAGGGGAGGGGGGGGGTGGCGTTCTTTACTTAACTGACTCCCATTACTATCACATACAAATGGGACTTGGAAGAGGCACAAACAACTATGCAGAACTCATCACAGCCAAACATCTCATTCAATTTGCTATTGAAAAAAACTGCAGGAATCTACAAGTGTTTGGTGACTCAAAAATTGTTTGCAACTGGATAAACAAAACATCAACATGTCATGCTTACACTCTGTGACACATTTTGGATGAGGTCCATAGATATATATCATCTTTTGATAGTTTTTCATGTCATCATATCTACAGGGAACGAAACTCACTCGCTGACCAACTTTCCAAAGAGGCAGTGATCCAGCCACACAACATCTGGATGATACAGGAACAAAGAGATGTGGAGCACTACTAGTATTACCATCGCCCATATATGGACCATGTTGCATAGGCTCACCAGGAGCCTGATATCATATGGTATGTGTTTTCTTTTTCTGTTTATATTTATTATGCTCATATAACTACAGCTTCACGTTGCAAAAAATACTCTCTGCGTAGAGTAATTTAAATTTTGAGAACTAAACAGTACACATCTAAGGAAATGTCTCCCTGCGTGGAGAACATATATATATCCGCTTTTACTTTTTGACAGGCTTACAGCCTTTTAAAACTGCATATGCTCATAGCATCTACAACATGTCATTTTCCTTAATATTAATGAAAATTACGATTTTTCCAAGGGGAAAAAAAGAATCATGATATATGTCCATTGTCATACTACATTCAAAATTTGCCTTAAGGCATCTCCAAACAAGAACTAGGAAATTTTAAAATACTAAAATAAAAATAGCTAATAGTGAACAATGGCTTCCTCAAGCCATGTCATCAGCATCACTCAAATCTTCAGTTAGCATGCTCTCCAAGTAGTGATCACTCTCATCTTGAGGCTCCTGCACATCCATAGCAACTAGAGGTAGCTCAATAAGGCCATCTGGTTTATCTCCTTGTCCACACACATAGCATCATCTATGTATTGGTCCCATCTCTTGAAAGGACCCTCCTTGTACCCAGGGTCCCTTCGAGATATGAGACGAAGTGTGCTATGAATGTACACTAAGTTCTCTGCCTTCTTTGAGCCCAACCTATTTCTCTTTTTAGAATGGATAAAGGCATAAGTACTCCAATTCCTTTGGAAAGATGAAGAAGCAGCAACCTGGAATATTAGGGTAAGCCCATTGAATTAATTAAAAATTTAAAATAAAAACTAAAATGAACCCCAAAGAACCCGATTTTGGGGTTCCAAGTAGCCATCATCAGGGTTCTCCATATACGTCAAGACAAAAGAACCCAATTTTTTTTTAAGGAGAACCCGGTTATTATGGGTTCTTCTCAGAAGAACCCGTACCCGAATCTGGCACTTGGGGACGAGAACCCCGGGACAGGTTCAAGAACCCCACCCCTGGGTTCGCGAACCCGTGCAACATATATATATATATATATATATATATATATATATATATATATATATATATCCCCAACATTCCCTCTAAATTTCCCTAAAATTTGAGGGTACTCCCACACATCCCCCCTGTGCGTCTCCTCGCACCCGCGTCCCCCTGTCCCGAAGTCTTGGTGGAACATAGCCAATCCCTCTATGTACCTTGATGTTATGATGAAAACAATTTATGGCGGTCCTTTGTTTCTAGTTTCCGATGTTCTCAGTCCTGGACTTGTGGGTTATAGGCCCATGACATGGATTAAAATGTGTCCATGGCAATAAAAGGAATCTCCAAATTATCGCTTCCATACACCCTAAAAACAATGAAGAACTATATTTCAAATGATAGTTCCACGAAGTTCATAGGAACTTCACTCTTTCCTCCTCACATCTCACATCATCCAACAGTTCATGGCTGAACCAAATTTTGCTCTCAGCACTTGGTGCTCATCCCAACCTTTCTAGGTTTCTTTGGTAATTTAGCATTCCAGGGCACTAGTCCCTTTAGAATCACTACTTATTCGCCCGACCTGGTCTATATATGATGGATTTAATAACAATGATTTTATCATTGATCTATAGTGATCAATGATCAAACCACCTTCTAATCGAATACCCTTGCGGTCTGGTATCATGCTTCCATTGCATTAGGGGTTCGACTTTTTGTCTCATGACCTCCCTACTCAATGCTTGCACAGTTTTCTCATAACACATGGACAAATCCCAAGTCATGTAAAATGACCACAACCATCCATCATCTAGACATCTGACAATGCATATGGAATCTGGTGACTAAACCATAGGTTATCGTGTATCTATTACCACCATGTGAATTCAACATCAATTTTTCATCAACTAGAAGGATGAACGGCATGATTTCAATCTCATCAATTTATCACGCAAAACATAAACATGCCTGCACTCAACTTGGCTTGAATATACACAGTCGATTCGATATCATAATAGATCACACACACAGACATACATGAGGACCATTCAATCATATAGATCCAACGGTTGTCATTGGAACTAGCAATAAAGTTGGATTCCAATTGGAGTTACAAGAATTGCAAACACTCCATTTCATGCGAACAATATGCACAAAAGTCAATGAATTCAATCACACAAGAAAGGAATTTAAATTAATCACTCTGTCATTACACTATTGGATGGTGTTTTCATTGATGTCAACCCATGGAGTTGACTGGGTAGGACTTTGACTAAAAACACCAGTTACTGATGTCAATTTGTTAATGAACGCTTCTTAGTAATTGTTGGATTACATCAAGTTGGCAGCTACATTGTTGGATGGTTGAAAACCCAAGTCCTAGGGTTTGGGTTCACTAGACTGAGGATGTACGCCAACTTTGTCAAA
Source organism: Pinus tabuliformis (assembly GCA_031772625.1). Classification (NCBI taxonomy): domain Eukaryota; kingdom Viridiplantae; phylum Streptophyta; class Pinopsida; order Pinales; family Pinaceae; genus Pinus; species Pinus tabuliformis. The sequence continues at coordinate 983,938,844 of CM062811.1, forward strand.
CATTTTTGAAAGGTCAAACCATTGAATTTGGGTTGGAGATCTAGGTCATTAGATTCTCCTTGAAGAGATGTTTCTTTTTATATGTGGTATGCCCTGTGGTTCCTCCTAGTTTGAGAGAAAAATGAGTTTGAAGTTGAAGACCCAATTTTGTGGGCTAAAACCCCAAGGGGTAGTAACATGACACCTTATTCACCTACGGTTTTCAATATATGACAGTGATTATCATCGCAATCTCATTGTGTAAAAGTTGAATAACTACAAGAACCAAAGGCAATAAGCCATCATTGACACAACCAGGTAGGCCCATATGCACTAAGCCAATCATTGATTTCAAATTTAAATAGGGTTCTCAAGGGTAGTATACCAATTTCTTAGGGCATAAATAAACAAATTTATAATACTTATAAAATAAATTAACCATACCTTAAGGGATTAAGACTCCTCCAACATCTATTTACATGAAGCCCCTCCTAAGCCTAACATTTGCCTATAAAAAGACATTTATTGCACTTTCAAAACCATAATAATTCAACAAATGATTTAGTGAGATGAGCTCTGAGAGAAAGAATTGTCGACCTCATGAAATAGGACAGCAAAGGATCTCCTTGAGGCAGCTAGAGCAGTGAATTACTTGTTGATCGACTCAAAATTTTCTTCCTCCACTTGGCCTTCAAGGTAAGTATTTGTGTTGATTGCTTGATGATTTGTTGGGCAGTTCGGTTCTGAAACATTTATAGCATGATTGTGGTGGCTTGATACCATTTTTTTTGTGCCAAAACTTGTGAACAATGCGGCCTTACTGTTTGCGGTAATGAACATTCTTTGGAAGACTTCTATCTGAAACATTTTTGGCATTATAACAAATTCACAAAATCCTGAAATTGATCCCTCAAAATTTTGACCTAGGGAAACATCTACAATAGTGAGGGTTTGTTTATTAAGACTTTGTGAACACCCAAATACTTCTAGGTTTGTCATTCTTTTTGAGGTCCAAAATTCTGAGTGTCAGAATCTTATTATTTCATTCATTTCTGCGATTTGAGTGGCCTCAATGATCACCGAAGAAGGAAAGTTGTTGTTGACTATGGGTTGTTGAAGTTCAAGGTATATTTCTCCAAGGCAAGCAAGGGTGAACCGAATCAATTGAAGTACAAACAGTGCCATCTCTCGGCTGCAGACTAAGGCTCATCATCAACATAGTTCTACATACAAGGGATCAGTCATATACAAAAGGGACGGTCACATTCCTGTACAGAAGTTCAGGTGAAGTATATGCCACAATCATTTGTGATGAAACAGTAACATAATGACACCTTCCTTTGGCATTTAGACTTCACAAGTGTTGAGCATTCATATATTGACCCCTGGTTAGTAGCAGAATTAGTGCAAGGATCTCCTAGACTGTAACAGCCAGACAAAGTTGTTGACAAATAATGAAACCTAGACATTTGATAAGTGACCATGCTAAGGAAAACAAGTGACAACTAGAGTGTACAGTGATTTGAATGTTGACTGAAATAGTGTATGAAGCAACAACACCTTTGGACTATGATGTAGTATAGGATATTGAGCTATGCAAATATGAATTGATAGACCTAACATTGATGCCTTACTGTGACAAGTACTATGATGAGTTGCTTGCTTTGACTTAACCTTGAAAGTAACAGCGATATGTAATGGACAGCAAAGTAGTTGTGAACAGTTCTTATAATTGTCTAAACAGTGAGATCTCATGATGATGCAACACTTGTCTGAATATAACCTTCAGTTGTTAGAGTTTGTATTCACTATTCCTTTTGATGACAGAAATAAGATTGTAATCTCCTATACAGTGAGAAGGTGATCTACAGCAACACATTGACACTTACATGACCTATTATCTTAATCCTTAGATTGGAACCAATGTTGCATTAATCGTTATCGGGATAATATCGGCACAAGGAAAATATCGGAAAAAATCGTAATTATTAGGAAAAAATCGGAAATAATTGGGAAAAAATCGTTTGGTGCAAAAATATTCATTTTTTTTCATTTTTTTTCAATTTTTTTAATATCTAAACCATCTACAACATAAAATAAATACATTGACACATAAATATGATAAAGGAACTAATATATAAGATGTTTAATATCATTTCTAGTGCTAAAATCACACATAACAGTGAATCATGTCCTGAATAGTAAGTCCAGACTCCTGAGTCCCAACTCAACCTCAAAATATCAACAAAAAATATAATAATGTATCTCATATCATGAGTCATAATGTCATATACAATGAAATGAACCAAATAACTAAAGTCTAATACTACTGATTTCCTTTGCCCCTCTAGATGTAGATGTCGGTGGAGTTGGCAGGCCGCAGTAGACTATGGAGTCTGTTGTACTCTAGAAGCTGAAGAACTAGGAGCTACAGGAGGTAGACCACGTCCTCTACATGTAACAGGGGTAGCTCGGGTCACCTCCAAACAAAAAAAAAAAAAATTCCCCCACGATTTTTTCCCAAAAAATCGGGCAAAAAAAAAAATTCCGAGTACGACTCGCGATATTCTCACTCTGATGAAAAACTCGGGATAAAACGATAAAATCGTGATAATATCGCAATTTTCACAACACCGATTGGAACAATGACTTCACATTTAGTTGACAAGTGTCTTGACTTTGACTACACATGACTAAGACATTATATGATAATGTTGCATTACTATTGATTTGACATCTTGATTTTGTCTTAACCTATAGCTTGAGGTACATACACCTATGACAGTGTTGACCTAGGAATTTGTGTACAGTGAAACAATTGTAACCTTGCAGGGCAACAGGTTTTGAAGGCATTATCATTCAGTAGTACAACATATTGATGTAAAGATGATAGCAGGATTTTGATCAATTGAGCAACAGTGTTTACATGTATGTTGGTAGCTCTCCGAGGGCAGAGCTTGAGAGCATTGGTTGCAGGTCATAAGGATGACCTGAGTCACCTTTGTGTGTGCCATTATTTGATAGCAGTACCAGATGGTTCTAGGATCGAGTGCAGCTTGATACGATGATGACAGTGGTTGTGCATTGATGACAATTCATTCATGAGCAGTGACATGCAGTGATAGCTAGCAGTTGTGTAGTGATTTATAGTGACAATGATACACAGTGTGCAGTGACATGCAGTGATAGCTAGCAGTTGTGTAGTGATTTATAGTGACAGTGATACACAGTGTGCAGTGACAATGATGTGCAATTGAACAGTGATAACTTGATGTGCAGCATTGTGCAGTGATCAACGGCTACCAAGATTCGACATTTATTCTACATCTTTCTTACATCTATGCTACATTGATTTAGAGTACAAGGGATCCAATGTGAAAATTGTGAAACGTGATCTACCGACTCTTCTGGGTGATTGGAGTCACCTTCAGGTTGTGGCCTGAGAACACTTCAGGGTGGCAGGGTGGTGCTAGGGCAAATTGTGGCTTGCACAGGGTGTTGTGGCGTCCATTCGGTTGTGGCTGATAAACTAACAGGGCAGCGAAGCATCCTTTCTGACAGCAGCTAGTAAACAGAGTGTTGGGCACTCATTGGGTAGTGGCCTGATCTACAGGGCGTCAAGGCATCCTTCTAGTTGCAGCAGGATATTGGGGTTTAGTAGAGTCCTACAGGTTGTGGCATGTGAATTAAGAGGTTGACGCATACCTCAGTGGTCGATGAAATCTTGATGTAATTAATATTTCTTTTAAAGAGAGAAGAAGACAATTACTAAAGAAGCGTTTGGTGGTTTTTGACCCAGAGGGGGTTTTTCACCTATAAATCTTTATGTCTATTGTTTTATATTCCTGCATTGTTGTATGGTGTTGTCTATTGTTTATAATTGTTGAAGAAGAACATTAATAATCACTGAAGAATAAATAATGCTCTGAAAAGGATTAAAAAGTGTTAATTGCTAAAAAATATTGATTCACCCCCCTCTCAGTATTTCCAACATACACAACACTAACATCACTCAATCATTTCATGAGGCTAGATTCACAATACACTATGACATCATCTCTTAGCGGGCCTAATTTCCATTCAAATGGCCGCCTAAAACTATTACAAATTTTACAATTTATATGAAACAACATATCATCGTGGATCATTTTAGATCCACGATCTTCTCCACAAAGCTCTCAACAACTCCCTACGATCTCTTAACGATCTCGAAATCATGTTCCAAACAAGGATTTAGTGTCAACAAAATAACAATCTACGTCCTCTGACAGTTGCATCTACACATTTTGCCTTCTAGATGTTTGAATATTCAATTTGACTGAAGAGGGGGTCGATGCTCTTGCACCATGTTAGTGGCAAGATTGTTGAACTCCTCTATCATGACACTCATAAATGTACCCATCACTCAAACAAAATCTTGATTTGACATCTTATCTCAATTTGATTTCTATTTATTTTATTGCTTAGAGGGTGATATTGATGATGAGGGTCCCAGTGTAGGCAAATATGTTGATGATATGTAGGTATTTGTTGTAGCATGGTTTTTTTCAACGCTAGAGGCCATCTAGAGCCTCTTTGTTGATGTATTTTTGGTTCAAAGATGTATTGCATTAAATGCTATTTTGGTTATATGCACTCTTACTTGCTATATAAATGAGAACTTTTGCATATTTGTGTATAAATGGTTTGGATTCATATGGATGCACATGAATACATATGTTTTTCTTTAAAATTTAAATATTTTATGTATTTTTCAGTTGATTGGTTTTTTGGTCCAATTTTTCCTAGCTCTGGTCCAGTTTCTGATAGTTAATGTTTCAGGTGGTCAACTAATTTGATGACAACTTCGATTTCAATAACATTGCATTCTACCATAGTGTTAATCCTACACTACCATAGTTTAAGTGTATATTGTGTCCTCCTTTTTTCCTATGTGGCAAGGGGACCCACCTCCACAAAAACACCCACATACCCTTAGGAAATGTCTCCAAACTGTTAGGGGATTCATCAAGGACTTGGGGACTTGCTAGTTGTCCCCGTGATGTTCTAAACAAATTTCAAGGACGTTAAAGACAGATTTCAGAGATGTTATAGGCAAATTTCATGGATTTCCTGGGCATATATCTTTAATTTTGACAATCATACACATTGATGATTAGGGAATATGATCATTTTTCCCATCCATTATTTTTGTATTGCACTGAATCTAAATCTATTATACAAGTTGCAGCTCAAATCATGGGTTTTGTATGATAGATTTCAATCTAGGTTTCTGATGATTTAAATATTATACTTTCAGCAAAAACATTACAAGCAATGAAGCCTCCATGTCAAGAAAAAAGGAAATGCAACATTTCAAATAGTTGATCCTTGAGGTTATTGTTCTTGCTCTTCTCATTTTTCAGGTCACTCATCTTTTACATGTTGTACATGGGTTTTCGAGACTCATTCAAGTCCAATGTTTCCACCATCCCAACCTCAAGCATTGTGAAAACAACCAGATAGTGGTGACTTGGATTGGGTACTAAATGTTTGAATAAATTCCTAGTCAGTCACCTTCTTAATATGAAATATGAATGTAATCCCTTTACAAAACCAAAGTGTTTTATAGTGGTTTTAAACACAACTGTAAAGTTGCAAAACCTACTGAGAAGGGAATGCATTTCATGTTTTAACATAATCATCATTAACAATAAATATGAAGAAGAAAATCTACTAGAGACAATTCTCTATCTCATAGACCCTTCATGGACCTTATTACAAATTGAAAAGGGGCTACGCTTAAGTTTCTATTATATACCGAAGATTTGAATAAAAAATCATATATAAATTATTAAGAACACTCCACGCTTTATTAATATGAAAACCCTTAAAGTAAGGTAACTCATTACAAGTGATCCTTCTGTGGAAGGAATCCACTAATGTTCACTTTCCTCTTCGAGGGGGCAACCTCCTAATGAGCTTAGCTCAATTACAATATTTCTTCGACACTTATCTATGATAAAGAGTTCTTTATCCTCATTTATAATTATCATGAGAACTCTAAACATAACAAACTCCCATCTACATAGCAGACCTTCTTTAATGAAGTCCCATTACAACAATTACATTTATTGACTACTAACTACCATAGTGGGCCTTATTTAATAATATAGTGGACCTGGTCCACCTTATATTGAATGATATCCACTATTATTATTCTACTATTATTCCTTTTGATACCTGCCTAAGTACCCCATATTACTCCCTAGGTACAGTGCATTCCACCCCCTTATGAAAGCATTGCTCTCAATGCTTGTCGTGAGAAGTTACAACCACCATATATCAGGGTCCCATGGATAAGTGTTGACCACAATGTTGAAGTAAGCCCAAGTACAAGTACTAGCCACCATGCTAAAGTAGTCCAATAAGCTCCACTTGTTACCTGTGTCTCATATCCAAGTGCTAATGTTGACTCCCCCCTTGAAGATAAATTTAACTCCATAATTAACTGAAAATGGTACTCCATATGCCTACCCCAGTTATATGCAAAAACATCGATAGCCAAGAAAACATCCACATAACACACTAGTGTTGGAGAATAGGCACCCCGAAAACCACTAGCCATAACCAAATATTGAATTTCCTCAGTGATGTCCTCTTCATAAGGTGGAGTAAAGTCATCAAATAGAATATGAAAATAGTTGTCATCCCAAAAATGACAAGTGCCATATACCAATCATTACAAGCATCCATGAGATCATACTTAGGAATATTTTCCTTGATTAAATTATTCCCCGATGTCATGGTATGTAGACCAAACAATATGGGTCTCTTGAATTTTAGCTATCCTTCCTTGTAGCTCCTTGATCCCTTGAGACAAATTTTTGAATGACCTTAGTGCATCCACATCTATGAGGGTTAGAGGGAAAAGCTTGCAATGGTTGTAGCTAACTCAATACTCATTGAAGGTATAATACTATAATATATCATATATCAAATCGAATGACTGAAAATCTTATTCCAATGGTGTTGGTTTGATGGTAATTAGAGGTCTCTGTGAAAAGTTACAAGCTTTGCAGTGCATGCAGCAATCACAAAAGAACCTTGAAATTGTTGCTTTTAAATCAACAATATCTTGACCTCAACCTGTTTTTGCAAATTCAGCCTCTAAAACTACATAAATTTTTAAATATTGCAACCCTCATTTTTACCCTGAAAGAAAAATCCAAAAAAAGAAAAAAGAAAAAAATTGCCCCACTTCAGCCAAGGAAAGGGCTCAGATACCAATTGTTAAATACCAAAGAACTGAATATAAATTCATACAAAAAATATCAATAACACTCCACACTATATTAATATGAAAACCCTTAAGGTGGGGTAGCACCTTACAAGTAATACTTTTATGAAAGGAATCCACTCCTATTCACTTGCCTCTCCGAGGGGGCAACCTCCAAATGAGCTAAGCTCGATTTCAATATTTCTTCCACACATATCTCTCATAAGGGATTCTGTATGCTTATTTATAATTATCATGAGAACTCTAATCATAACAAACTCCCAACTACCTAGTGGACCTTCTTTAATAAAGTTCCATTATATTTATTCACTAGTAGCTACCATAGTGGCCCTTATTTAATAATAGTGGACCTAGCCCACCTTATATTGAATGGCCTCCACTATTATTATTCTACTATTATTCCCTTTGGGTACCTCCCTGGGTATCCCATATTACCCCCCTAAGTATGTTACAGTTTCCTAAGGCTAAACTACATTTTGCTCATGTCTAGTGACCAATGATGGAATGTCCCTCGACCCTTTTTTAAATTGCTCAAGTTTTTCAAAATTTGCAAGTGTATGTGCTATGCATAATACTATATAGTATATAGTGTAGCTTGTTATGCTTGCAAGCTTTAAGCAACTACAAATGTTTATGGGGAATTCTGAATTTTTAATATTCATTGTGGGTGGGTGTATGTATGATTGTTGTCCCCAACCCATTGTCCCCTGAGAAATTTGGGAGTGTACTCTAGCCCTCCCAAGGGACGCATCCCCCTATCCTTGTCATTTCCCCATCTCCAAAACCAGTGCAACATAGCTTTTTCCTATGTTGTTTATTTTGCAATTTGGTACGTGGCCTATTTTGTAAAGAACGTATGTATGTTATAACTCCTTGGTTATAATGACCTATTTCATTTCATAGACTATTTCTTGTTATACAATTTAAAGCTTTGCAAGTTTGTAACTATAAATGATTGACATTATCTGCATACTAAATGGTTATCTCTAATTATTAATCTGACATGGATGACATTTCTAGGTTCTTAATAATGGAGTATCAATCTACAAGTACGAAAAAGTACATGTTTTTGAATTTTTTGCAATTAATTTGGCATTCTACATGTTTTTTCAATGTTGTACCAAGTTTTCCAGGTGCAAAGATGCAAGAGCAAGAAAGCACATCGAAGGGATGGGTGGAACTTGGAAGCGCCCTCCAAATTCTACAGAACATCATAGGGGACATCGAGGTCTTTGACATGGGGAATCCCACCCAAAATACTAGAACATTAAAATTAAAATACATAAAAACTGATACATAAATCATTGAAATCCTATACATAACAATGCACCAACAACATACATCATTAGTGTAACAAAATAAATCATAAATGATACATGTGAGGATGTAATAACATAATAATCATGATTCACAAATCAGCTATTGCCATTGTATTTCTCATTATATTTAAAAATTCTATAAGATATAGATATAAGTGTTAATATAATTGATCGAAGAATAAGTGAAATAACAAATGAGCATCACTAATTGTTGATTTGGGGTAGGATCGGATGTGCTCTAGCCATGAAAATTGGTCGAGAGGCTAAAGCACGTGAGATCTCCAAGACCCAGAAATGGTTTGGGAAAATTCTACTCGGTGAAGGAGATATTAAAATAATTAATATTTTTAATGGGTTCCTAAGTCTAAACTTAGGAAAATAAAAATATTAATGGATATTAATATAAAACTGGGTTAGAAGGTTCTAAATGACATCGATGAAGTCAAATATAATCTTAGCCGTTGATTAGAGATGTAATCTCGGTCGTTGAAGACTCAACAAAAAAAGTATAAGAGAAGGCTTGAGGGTTAGTTGGAGATACACCAGATTGATCAATCAGTTCGATTTTCTAGAGCGGAGTTTGATAAGAGAAATTGAACCAGTGATCAGAGTTGCAGCGGGGGGCAGTGAGTGCATAGCAGAGGCAGAGATAGTGCCGGAAGACCAGCGTAGAGGTAGAGAGGCAGACTCAGAGCCAGCAGGAGCCACGCAGAGGCCAAGAGTGACTGCGCAGAGGGCCAAAAAGGTTGCGCAGAGCATCAGAGGGCTAACGCAGAGGGTTTTAGGCTGACGAAGAGCCTCAGAGAGGCATTGGAGAGAGTTTCGTGGAGCAAACTTTCAGAATATCTTCTTCCGAAGAGAGGTATTACTACCAGATAGATTTCTCTGTCGGGTGAGCCAGTTTGGCACCCAGTTGTACTCAAGAAAATCTGCTTAATAATAAAACCCTCAAAACTGTTGCACTGGTTTTCCCAAGTTGGGTTTTTCCGGGGACGATTGTCCAAAAATAACGGTGTCCCTTGTGTGTTTGTCTATTTCTTTCAATTGATGATCTGTAGATGGTTGAGACTGCATTGTGTTTATTTTAGTATTTATATGGTTAAATAACTTGTTCAGTAATTAAACAAGTAGGAGAAATAAACCAAATAATGCAGGACAATTTCTAGCGGGTTAGACTTAGAAATTTCAACATGGTATCACAGGTTTGCAGATCACAAGAGAGCTGAAGGCACCAGCTGAATCAGAGATTTGCAGCAAAAACAGCTGAGTAGAAAGCAACAGAGAAGGGGTGACGCAAAGGGCCTGCGTCATCAGTTCAAGCCAGAGAAGGGGCCAGCATAGAAGCAGTGAGAGGCAGAAGAGGCTCACGAAGAGCCACATCATCCTGCTCAGCCAAGTAGGAGTGACGCAGTTGGCTAGTGGAGTGATTCAGCCACTGCCGGGATTGCGTAGAGCCTAGAGGCTCAGTTCTTCAGTTGCTGGGGCATAGGAAGTTGTGGGCAAATTGTGGAGTGTGAAGCTGGTGGGGTGTTGTTGTTGTTGTGGCAAAACAGTACCTAACGGAACAGAACAAAGGTAGAAGGGAGTCGCTACCTAGGCAGATTTCTTGCCAAGAAATCCAGATCAGTGTTGCAAGAGCAAAGGAGATCGGAGAAGTGTGATTCAACTGTTGGAAAAAGGATTTCCAGGAGGCAAATCGAGACTCAAAGGGAGTCTTTAATAGAACTTCCAAGAGGGAAGTAGAGACTCAGAGGGAGTCAAAGAGAGAACTTCCAGGAGGGAAGTAGAGACTCGGAGGAGTCGAAAAGAAGAGTAGAGATGGCCATGAACGGACTGAGGGATCAGGATAGGCTAGACGGGGCGTCCAACTTTGTCATTTGGGAGGCTAGGATCCTGTCTGCTCTAGATAGACACCACATCAAGGCCTTCGCCTTGAGAACCGTGGCTATCCCAGTCAACTCAGTTGATAACGAAAAGTATGAGGATGCGATGGCCAAGGCAAAGTGCATAATTCTTGATGGGGTCAAGGATCATGTAGTTCAGCATATTGCTGAGAAGAATATGGCAAAGGAGATGTGGGACACCTTGACGATATTGTATCAGGGCACTTCCGTGCAAAGGAAGATGCTACTGGAGAATCAGCTGCGGTCGTATCAGATGCAGAAGGGGGAGCAGATAGATCACTTCCTCAGCAGGTTGCAGGAGATTCGGGACCAACTGACTTCCATAGGGGCCACATCGGATCAGGAGTTGATGGTGAGGACCGGCCCTGAACGCAGTCTCCGAGGGATGGGAGACATTCATCCAAAGCAATTTGAATAGAGCGAATATTCCAGATTGCGAATAATTGTGGGTAGCTCTTCGCCAAGAAGAGATCAGACGGCTGACCAAGGCAGGAAGTAGTGGCAAAGGAGCCCGGGTCAAGAAAGAAGAGGAAGAGGATGCGGCTTTGGCATCTGCAAGGCAGCAAGGGAAGAGGAAGAAAAATGACCTCTCCAAGATTAAGTGCTTCAACTGTGGGGAGTTAGGCCATTATGCAACCCAGTGTCCTAGGAAGAAGAATAAGGGAGAGGTGTCTGACTCCAAGGCAGCACCGGCTAAGGCGGAAAAGGAGGTAGAGGATGATGATGATTGTGCCTTGAGTGCTCATGTACCTCTAGAGAAGAGGTGGGGTGACATTGAGTTGTAGTCAAGAAGACTACAGGAGATGAGGGGCAGGATCCTTGAGGTACCTAAACTCTTAGATCATATCCGGCTACGGGAGCCCCGAAGTGACAATAGCAGGATGGCAAATGTCGGTAAAAGCAAGATGCGGATGGAGCGGTAGGAGACTGCTAGAGTGCAATAGTCCCTTGGCAGCACAGAGAGGGTTGCAGTAGTGCGAGAGGTACAGAGGAGGTTGCAGCAATGCAGGAAGGCACAGAGGTGTTTGCAGCAGTGCGAGAGGCACAGAGTTGTTGCAGCAGCGCAGAGGCAGCAGAGGGAGCACAGGATAGCAGCAGAGAGAGCTTCAGCATCAGGAGGGCTTCTAGCCTGACAAGGATGTCAGTAGTTGGGTAGATCAGTTACCATCGTCTCAGTAACTGAGTTGCAGTGTCGCAATGGTGCTATGGGCAGCACGATGCAGCATGATGAGAGAGGGTTGTAGTGCAGATGCAGTGTTGGGAGGAAAGACCAGCGACAGCACGGATGCAGAGGAAGTTGTCGTACAGATGTAGCAATGGCAGTGATAGAGCCATGGGCAACTGTACAGGATGCAACAGTGCAGAGGATGTTGGGCAGGAAGGCCAAGCATCAGCACAGGTACCGGTGTCGGATGATCAGGGTGATGCTCAGTGGTGGAGCATTACTAGAGCACATTCCTCGCTAAGAGGGAGTGTTGATTTGGGGTAGCATCAGATGTGATTTACCCATGAAAATTGGTGGAGAGGCTAAAGCACATGAGATCTCCTAGACCCAGAAATGGTTTGGGGAAATTCTAACCGGTGAAGCAGATATTGAAATAATTAATATTTTTAATGGGTTCCTAAGTCTAAACTTAGGAAAATAAAAATATTAATGGGTATTAATATAAAACTGGGTTAGAAGGTTCTAAATGACAGGGATCAAGCCAACTCTAATCTTAGTCATTGATTAGATATGTAATCTCGGCCGTTGAAGACTCAACAGAAAAAGTATAAGAGAATGCTTGAGGGTCAGTTGGAGATACACAAGATTGATCAGTCGGTTCGATTTTCTAGAGCGGGGTTTGCTAAGAGAAATCGAACCAGTGATCAGAGTTGCAACGAGAGGCAGAGATAGTGCTGGAAGACCAGTATAGAGGCAGAGAGGCAGACATAGAGCCAGCAGGAGCCACGCAGAGGCCAGCAGTGACTGTGCAAAGGGCCAGAAAGGTTGCGCAGAGCATCAGAGGGCTGACGCAGAGGGTTTCAGGCTGACGCAAAGCCTTAGAGAGGCATTGGAGAGAGTTTCGTGGAGCAGACTTTCAGAATATCTTCTTCCAAAGAGAGGTATTATTGCTAGATTGATTTCTCTGTCGAGTGAGCCAGTTTGGCACCCAGTTGTACTCAAGAAAATCTGCTTAATAATAAAACCCTCAGAACTGCTGCACTGGTTTTCCCAAGTTGGGTTTTTCCGAGGACGATTATCCAAAAATAACGGTGTCCCTTGTGTGTTTGTCTATTTCTTTCAGTTTATGATCTGTAGATGGTTGAGACTACATTGTGTTTATTTCAGTATTTATATGGTTAAATAACTTGTTCAGTAATTAAACAAGTAGGAGAAATAAACCAGATAGTGCAGGAAAATTTCTAACGGGTTAGACTTAGAAATTTCAACACTAATCAAGGCAATGCCCCACTAGTCTTTGCATCTAGATACTACATGAAGAAATAAGGACCAATCATGAGAATGACATTATCTGAATCAAAATTATTTGTATTCTCCAAAATACTCAAAGGCACACATCAACCAACTCAAGTTGATGACCTCCTCTCTCCCTATGCATTAGAGGTTTACATTCATATTATTTTTTATTTTTCTTTTTTATCTTTTTCCCTTATGAAAGACAAACTTTGATCAAAAGGGAGCATGGATGCATCTTAATTTTTGAGAGGGGCATTCTATTGAAAATTAGCGAGAAAAGTGATTCCCTGATTTGTGCTTTAGTTCAAAGAGTCAAAGTCAAGTTCCTTTTTGTGAATGGTAAAGTTCCTAACATTTAGGAGTTTCCCTAAAAATTAGGAGTGCATGAGGCAGTTAACTGATGTGTTGAAGTTGAAGGTCGATTTTGATCTTCTAGTGCGAGTTGATTGAGGAAAAGCATCAGTGATTGAGTTTCAAGTGGTTGGCTTGAAATAGGACAAGTTGCATGAGTAGTTAATTCATGCTAACTCATCAATCACAAAAGTACTTTCCTTAATTAGAAACTCACTAATTTTAGCCATTCGAATTGCTTTAAAAGGAACAAAGGCACAAGATTAATCATTGTTTTAGTGAGCACAAGTTGGTGAGACAAAGCAATAGGAAGAACGAGTTTGTGTGTGGAGCTTGTGACAGGAAGAGTGTGCAAGAGAAGCTTGTGCACAGATTGGTAGAGGGCAGCAGAGATCAACAGTCATGCAGGGGTTTCAAGCTTAGTTCTAGCAGAGAAATCAGATTGGTTTCTATTGAGACACAGTTGTTTTGTAAGAGATCTATTGATCAGTTTTTCTATCAATAAAATTCTCAAACAAGCAGAGGGTTTTCCCAGTTGGGTTCCCTAGTAAAAAAAAGTGTCTTGAATTGCGTGACTGTGTTTTATTATCTATTTCTATTATGCTGCACTCCAGTAGAGAATTTTTGTGTCTTATGAATACAACTAGGTTTAGAATTGTTCATTAAGCAGTAGCAGAAATTCATGGAAAATCTACATGGTACCAAAGCACCTAGAACAGAATTAAGATTGTCACAGGTGCATCTGATCAAGGCAGTCGCATTCTACAGGAGCATCTGAAGTAGAGAAAAGGGTCAAGTTTGTGTCTCTTTCTCGTGATCTGGATTGCCAAGGTAGGAAGGAGGCTAACCGAGACTGGAGAAAAATTGAGCATGTTTTGGTATATGTCTCTCTGAAATTCAAGGTTGCAGAAGTTTGTTTCCTTGTAGGAGGCCGAACCTCAATCACAGCAAAGTGTAGAGTGTCGAAGGCACCTTTTTTGTAGGTACGAAGGTTCAGGGAAGTTGTTGGAGGGAAGCAGCATTAGTCAACATACCTGTGCAGAGGATTGGAGAAGATTATACCAGGTTGTGGAGAAGGTTGAAGAGCCTGAGTTAGAGCAAGTGCATACGCCCTAAACAGTGAGCAGATCACATCAGTACATGCACAGATCCGTGGAGTTTTCAAGGCAACTGATAACATCTTGAAATAGTTGTGTTTGTCTCTCTTGTGATTGATGGATGCTAGGTGTTGAGTCCGGGTTGGACAGGTTGTTTGGCATCTTAAGAGCAGTAAGGAGGGCTGCTAGTAGGTGTCAAAAGGAGCCCTAAGTGCAAACCTATGAAGGATTATTACGTCTGCTAGAAGAGGCAGTTGTACAGGCCCTAGTACAGTTCTTGTGAAGGACTACAAGACTGTTAGTGGGCAAGTTTTTTAGAGAGCTCTCAGGGGAAGCAGGATGGCTTACCAAGGGTTGAGAGCAGATCACTGTCTAGAGGGAGCATCGAACTTCATAGCTTGGAAAGGGAGGATTATGATAGTGTTGGAAGATAATGGTGTGAGAGAATTCATGAAGCAGGCTATCCCACCACCACAAGATGCCCAACAATTGGCCCAGCATAATAAGAATGATATCAAGGCAAAGAGGATCATTCTAGAAGGGGTCAAAGATCATATAGTGCCTCATATCCATGAGAAGAAGACAGTGTATGAGATGTACGATACAATCCTGAAGTTGTATCAAAGTACCAATGATACCAAGAAGCTTGCTCTTAAGGAGAAGTTGAGGAGTATCCAGATGAACAAGGATGAGTAGATCGTCCCATATTTGTCAAGTTTCACTCAGGTACGAGATGAACTAGGTGGGGTGGCGAGGTTGTATCTGATCATGATCTTGTGAGTTTTGCCTTACTTGGACTTCACAAGTCGTGGAAAGGGTTCCAGGATGCTGTTAGTGGGAGAGAGAACTTCCCAAATTGGGAAAGGTTTTGGTCTGACTCCATACAAGAAGAGATCCGAAGAGCAACCATAGAAGGAAGATCAGTTATGACAAAGGACGAGAACTATGCCCTAGCAGGCAAGGGTAGCAAGGCTAAGGGCAAGAAGGGCCAAGGAGAGGTTGGGTCCAATGAGAAGGGCAAGAAGAAGGATCTAAGTAAGATCAAGTGCTTCCATTGCCATGAGATGGACACTATGCTTCTAAGTGTCCTGGAAAGAAGAAGGGGGCCGAGAAGGATAATGTTCTTGCATCAGCGAATGTAGATGACATTTTTGCCCAGTTCGAGAAATTTTTCTCATTGATTGCCTGCATGGCAAGCTCAACAGATAGCAGTATATGGTATATTGATCCAGGGGCTTCCTTCCACATGACCGGAACAGGAAGAGTTTCAACCACCTGAAGGAGAAGGACGCGCAAGTTCAGATTGGGCTAGGAGATGATGGTCAGTATGCAGCTAGAGGAGTTGGTACTGTTAGTTTTCAGAGGGAGTTAGGTAATCCTCTTCATCTCAAAGATGTTCTCTATGTTCCAGGATTGAGGCAGAATCTTGTTTCGGTAGCTACCCTTGAGGACAAGGGATATGATATCATCTTCAACAAAGATAAGGCGTACCTCCAACACTTAGCTTCTAGATGCAAGAAGTACATAGGTGTGAGGGTGAAAAATCTCTACAAGTTGTAGGTAGAGACAGATGTGGCCTTGAGCAGCAAGGCAGTGAGTGCTCAGAGTAGAGAAGTGGTGGTTGAGCGAGAGCATGATAGAGCTCTCAAGATGGAGTCTCAGCCACTATCTCAGTTTCAGTCTAAGCTAGTTGGCAGTTGGGCCGACTAGCAGGAGGATGATGATAATGATGAGGACCGCAGCCTAGGGTGTGTGGAGACAGCCACTTAGTTAGACTTTCAGTATATGGAAAGTTTGAACCAAGCAAAGAGAGAATTTGGTTAAGGGAGATCAAAATAGAGTTGAGTCTCCCAGCATCAAGAAGCAGACACAAAGGTACACAAGGTGCATGGAACTTATGACTAAAGTGGTGGACTCGTACAGCATGGTGGGAAAGAACAAGTCTTCAAAGCAGGTTCCACAAAAGAAAGCAAAGAAATCTTCTAGTTTATAGGGAGCAGTTGCAACAACCAAGAACTTGGTAGAGTTGAAGATAGATCCAGGTGGACGAGGTTCTTCCAGGAACACCTTCCTCACTAAGAGGGAGTGTTGAAAATTAGCGAGAAAAAAATGATTCCTTGATTTGTACCTTAATTCAAGGAGTCAAAGTTGAGTTCTTTTTTTACGTGGCCAAGTTCCTAAAATTTAGGAGTTACCTTAAAAATTAAGAGTGCATGAGGCAGTTAACTGATGTGTTGAAGTTGAAGGTCGAGTTTCGATCTTCTAGTGTGATTTCATTGATGAAAAGCATGAGTGATTGAGTTTCAAGTGGTTGACTTCAAATAGGACGAGTTGCAAGAGTATTTAACTCATGCTAACTCATCAATCACAAAAGCACTTTCCATAATTAGAAACTCACTAATTTTAGCCATTCGAATTGCTTTAAAAGGAGCGAAGGCACAAGATTAACCATTGCTTTGGCGAGCACGAGTTCGTGAGACCAAGCAATAGGAAGCACGATTTTGTGCGCGGAGCTTACGAGAGAAAGAGTGTGCAAGAGAAGCTTGTGCACAGATTGGTAGAGGGTAGTGGTGAAAAATGTAACTAGGTTCGATCTTCATAAAATGTATTTGCCAAAAGAATTTTTATTATTGTTACAATGACTTATTAAATGTTAATTTTAGGTGACAATGGTATGTTCTACGCTTAAGAGCAATTTACTTCAATTTCTTTATTAGCCCAATATCAATATCTAGTTTAGTAATCACATCAGCATGATAGTAAAATAGATAGAACATAAACATAAACAATAGAAGACAAGCCAAGACAAGAGGACACAAGATGTGGCACCAGCCAGGGACAAACTCAAATGTGGGGAAACCCTTGATCAATTCTTCTTATATTCTTCAATAGTTCAGCCAAGAGAGAGATAGTACAAATTACAAATCTAATAATTTATGACAACGGCAAGAAGCCCTAACTAGAAAAGTCAACTCTAGTCAAACAGGGCAGAATTCTTCCTCTAAACAGCTCGGTCAAACCCAGTCAACTTCGGCCTCCAACAACAAGCCCAATCAACCCAAAACAATCCGAAAAAGTCCGGTCCAAAGTTGCTCAACGAAAGTCAAATTGCGGCCAACCCTAGGGCATTCAACGTTGGTCAAATGAGAGGTCATATCACCTTGATTTCAGTGCCCAAATCTGAAGCCTGCCAAGGAGAAGATACCTCACCCAATCCATAGTCAAAAGGAGGTCAACGCTGGTCAACGCAGCCCAAAATACAGCCTCTGAAATTCGGTCAACACAATCAAACAGTCAAACAGAAAACGTCCTCCTTCCTTCGCACCTGTGAGAGATAGTTGCCCAGATTAGCGTACCCAATCAAGTGAGGAGAGAGAGATGTGTGAAGATGAGATGGTGATAAAATGACCTGAGGTCTCCTCCTTTTATATGCAACGTTGAGGATGAGCCGGGGGTTTCAATGCCTGTTTTGCTTATTGGCCGACCTTGGCAATTTGTCCATAATATAAATAAATTCATATCTTTATTTGTATATGTCAAAATCGGATGATCTTTAGATCAATCCTATTGAAGTTTCTAAGTCTACCAGTTAGAAACCCTCCATGCACTTCACTGATTTATTCCTACCTACTTGTTCTATTAATTAACAAGTTATTTACCATGTAAACACTGAAAATAAATACAAGTGTATGCTCAACACATTACAGATCATCAACTGAAGGAAACAGAAACAAGCACGCAAATGACACCGTTATTTTTGGACTAAAGTCCCCAGTGCAGCTATCTGAGGGTTTTATTATTAAGCAATTCTTTTCTGAGTACACTAGGTGCCAAACTGGCTAACCCAACAGAGATAAACAACCTAGCAGCAATACCTCTCTTCGGAAACAGATATTCGGAAAGCCTGCTCCACGAAATCCCTCTCCAACACAATCTAAAGCTCAGCGTCAGCCCTGCTGGCCTATACGTCAGCCTACTGAGGCTCTACGCAGCCTCTCTAGCTCTTTGCGTCACTCCTGCAACCCCTGCGTGGATGATGCAGGCCCTTCTGTCTCTGCGCAGTCTCTGCTGCCTCTGCATGGCTCCCTCTGACTCTGTGTCTGCCTCTCTCTGCTCTGCGCTACTCTCTCGGCACTGTCCCTTCCTCTCTGCCTCGTACTCACTACCCCTCGCTGCAACTGATCACTGATTCTATCTCTCTTAGCAAACCCCACTCTAGAGAATGGAATGACTAATCACCCTGGTGTATTCTCCAAGTGGCCCTCAAGCCTCCTCTTATACTTTTCTCGTTGACAAATCAACGATCGAGATTAAGTCCCTAATCAATGGCTAAGATTAGATCTGGCTTGATCCATGTCTTTTGGACCATTCTAACACAGTTTTATATTAATTCACATTAATATTTTGATTTCCCAAAGTTTAGACTTAGGGACTCCATTAAAAATATTAATTATTTTAATATCTCCCTAACTGTTTAGAATCTGCCCAAACCCTTTCTGGGTATTGGAAATCTCATGTGTCCTAATCTCTCCACCAAATTTCGTGGCTAAAGCACAACTGATGCTACCCCAAATCAACAAATCCTACACCTCTTGGAGAGAGGAATCCAAGAAAAATATCAACTGTCATAAATAAGATGACCCATGTGGAGTTTGTCCCTAGTTGCCAATTTTAACACTCCCTCTCAACTAGGGAGAACTCCATCTGCCAGTCGGTACTATCTCTGCCATCATTTTGCTGAACTATGAAGAAGAAGAAGTGATCGAGAATGTATCATACCATTCTCCACTGACCCGAAGTCAGTCCTAGATAAAAGGGAGTGTCTCATACCACTCTTACTGACCCGAAGTCAGTTCCAACCAAAAGAGTGTCTCATACCACTTTTATTGACCCGAAGTTAGTTCCAACCAAAAGAGTGTCTCATAGCACTTTTATTGACCCGAAGTCAGTTCCAATTGGTCCCAGATCAATATTGGTCATCCTAGCATAGGGACTACAGTAGTACACAATGCGTCCATCGGTACTACTATGGTCCCTATCCTCATTTCCCTACTCATTGGCCACATGAGAGGTACTTCCCATGAGTCCCAGACTGCATGGGTAGGATGTCTCAGCAGGAGAAGGATGAACCACTCATCCTGCCTACATGTCGCCAAGGGTATCACAGGGGAAGGCTGAACCACTCACCCTATGGTTGCTCATCGCTCCAAGAAGTACCCCAAGCCCCCTGGAGCTCCCAGAGCTCAATGTCCATATCATACAGGACCCTCAAAAGAGGGTCTCTCCACGACTCCAAGTCATTCTCGGAAGGCTAATAACTTGACCTTCCCCAGGGGCTTTATCAGAATATCGGCAACCTGCTCATCAATCCCAATGTGATGGAGCCTTATTGCTCCTCGTTGTACCATATCCCGGATAAAGTGGTACATGATATCTATGTGCTTGGAGCAATCATGAAATATGGGATTCTCTAGTAATCGGATCCCACTCCGGTTGTCACAGAGGATCACAGTGGTATCCAGCACATGTCCAAACAGCTCACTGAAGAGCTTCCTCAACCAGATAGCTTCACAGGAGGCCATACTAGCAGCTATGTATTTGGCCTCAGCGGTGCTCAAGGCAACCGATTTCTGCTTCCTGCTCATCCAGGATACCGAAGTAGAACCCAATGAAAAACAGCATCCAGAAGTGCTCTTGCGATCCGCCACACTGCCAGCCCAATCAGCATTAGAATAACCATGCAACCTCACATCTCTGGTTGTGTATCTCAGTCCATGAGTGATTGTGCCCCGAAGATATCTTAGAAGATTCTTGGCACCAATCCAACATATATGATGAGGCTCAACCATATATTGGCTCAACGTATTAACTGCAAAACATATGTCTGTACGAGAGTTCACCAAGAACATCATCGCTCCTATGAGTTGACGATACTCAGAACCATTTCCCAATTCTGGTTCGGCAACACTACCACATAACTTCTTGAAGTTAAGTTCCATCGAAGTAGTCACAGGCTTGCAGTCCACCATCCTAAATCTTTCCAATATCTTCACAACATATTTTCCTTAAGATAGGAAAATTTCTCCTGGCAATTGCCAAACCTCCAACCCTAGGAAGTAGTGCATCAATCCTAGGTCCTTCATCTCAAATTCAAAAGCCAACTCCCTCTTACATTTGTGAATGAGAGGATCTGCACCTGTCAGAAAGAGGTCGTCCACATAAAGTACCAGTATGAGAGGTTTATCATTTTCAACTTTAAAGTAAAGGTTCGGATCGGGTTCACTTCTAGTGAATCTCAGCTTCATCAAATAGCTATCAATCCTCTCATACCAAGCCGGGGGTGCTTGCTTCAAGCCATAGAGAGATTTCTTCAACCTACATACATGAGATACCCGGTCATGAACCTCAAACCCCTCGGGTTGTTCCACATAAACTTCCTCTTTAATCGAACCATGCAAGAAAGCGGTCTTGAGATCCATCTGATGTAGGTTCCATCCTTGCGAGGCAGCAAGGGCTATGATCGAGCAGATGGTGGTGTATCGGGCAATAGGTGCAAATATCTCATCGTAATCTACACCTTCCTTTTGAGAGAAGCCTCGAGCAACAAAGCCAGCCTTGAACTTTTTTGCACTTCCATCAGCTCCATGCTTGATTTTGTAGAGCCACTTAGAGGTGACAACCAAGTTGTCCTGGAGTCTAGGGACAACATCCCAGACATCATTCTTCATAATAGACTCGTATTCTCCATTCATAGCATACTTCCATACTTGTTGCTTCACGGCTTCTTCAAATGATGAAGACTCATTTTGAATGATAGTGCTCATGACGGTCAAGTATCCTTGATACCTGTTCGGCTTTTTGCTCTCACGAAAAGTCCCCCTTGGTGCAATATGTCTCTCGGCGTCTTCGAGAGTCTCCCTAAGCCATGAGGGTCTCCTCTTGGAGGAGGGCTCTTGGGGAGGAGGATCAATATGATCCATAGGTTCATCAACATCAGGCATTGTTTCGTCCTCTTTTTCACCATGTTTTCCAGTGTCAACTTCTTTGTCCTTCCTTGGGATATGAAGGTTGTTGATCTTGCTAAGGGCCATATCTTCGTCAAAGGTGGCATCATGACTTATCTCAACTTACCTTTGACCAGCCACATAAATTCTATAGCCCTTAGAATTTTCACTATAGCCCACAAAGATTCCTTTCTTCCCTGATGCACCCAATTTGCTTCTTTTCTCTTTCGGCACTTGAAAATATACGGGACTTCCAAAAATTCTAAAATGAGAGACATCGAGTTTCTTACCAGTGAACATTTCTTCGAGAGTCTTGGAGTCCAATGCTTGTGAAGGCATCAGTTTTGAATATACACAGTGGTATTTGCAGCTTCGGCCCATAAGAAATTCGGAAGCCCTTGATCATGAAGCATGGCACGAACAGCTTCTACAATAATACGATTCATCCTTTCAGCCACACCATTCTATTCGAGAGTGTATGGTGTTCTAGTCTCCCTCTTAATGCCAGCTTCTCTGCAATAATCATGGAATTCATTTGATTCATACTCAATCCCATTATCAGTCGTCAATATCTTAATTCTCTTCTCGGACTGATTTTCGAACATGGCTTTGAAGTGTCGGAACCAGGTGAACACTTCATCCTTCTTTTTCAAGAAGTAGATCCAAGTCTTGCAAGAATAATCATCCGTAAAGGTGAGATAATATAAGTATCCTCCCAAAGAGTGTACAGGCATCATACCAAATATGTCGGAGTGGATCAACTGCAATATATTTGTGGCCTTGCTATTACTTAAGGGGAATGGTCCCTTTGTAAGTTTTCCTTTGGCACATCCCGGACATACACCTTCATGCTCTACTTTGAACTCGGGCATACCTATCACCATCTGTCTCACATTGGGTAGAGCCTTATAATGAAGATGGGCAAACATCCTATGCCATAGTTTAGATTGTAGAGATGTGTCGCAAGACATGGCTCCCAATGGACTTCCTCCAACTTGATACAAAGTGTCAACCCTGAACCCAAGAGTAAAAGCATCTTTAAAATTCATTTTCCAAACATGTACCTTTCCATCGATGAATGCCACCTTGTATCCTTTGTCTTCCATTGCCGAAATGGACACCAGGTTCTTCTTGAGATCAAGTACATATAGAACTTCTTGTAAATGAATAATGTTACCTTGATTCAATTGAAGGGTAACATTCCCTACTCCCTTCACGGGATAGGTGGCATCGTCTCCAAGAATAATCTCCACGTTTGTCTCCTTCTCTATCAGATTAGAGAGAGCTTCCTTGTATCCGGTGACGTGCCTTGAGGCACCACTATTAATTAGCCAATTCCCCAAAGTGTCCGGTGGAGAGGTAGTGGAGAGGGCCGATATAAGACAGTATTCCTTTTGCTTATTGTTAACAACATTTGATTCTTCATACCTGGAGTTCCTTGCTTTCTTAGAGGGTCGATCATTTCCTTAATGTCCCGCAATCCTTTTTTCTTTGCCATTGAACCTGCCATTCCTTTGATTGTTGTTGTTGAAGTTGCCCTTGAAATGATTGTGATCATCATCATGTGATGTGTCCCTTCTATTTGGACACTCCCTTGCATGGTGGCCGAACTTATTGCAAATAAAGCACTTGCCCTTCCTTCCACCCTTAGATCTAGGCTTTCCATTGAAATGACCTTTAGACCTTGTATTATTTCTCCTTTTGGCATGAGCGGAGAAAGCAGTGGAGTTGCTTCTATTAGAAGGCATTTCTTGCTCTACCATTCTTGTTTCTTCTTGAATGCATCTCGACATCAATTCTTCAAACCCTGGAATTCGATCATTATTGAGAATAGTGGTTCTAAATATATACCACTTGGGTGGAAGTCCTCCAAGGGTAGTGATAGTAAGTTCCCTGTCAGGAATAACCTCTCCAACCGAAAGTAGATCATTCTTGATCCCAGTGATCTTTAAGAAGTAGGATTGAATATCCTCATCCTTGCCCTTCTTAATATCCTTCAACTTACTTTTGAGAAATAAAATTTGATTTGCATCACAAACCTTGAACATGCTGCCCAACCTGTCGTAGATCTCCTTGGAGGTGTTCAAATCGGAGATGTAGGCCACCAGACGCTTGTCAATGGAATCTCTGATAATCTTCTTCGATTTGACTTCAACCTTATTGTACTTGTTCTTCGCAGTAGCCGGTGCATTTGAAGGAGGCTCAGTTATTTTACCCTTCACATAATCCAACACTTCTTGTTCTTCCAACGTCAAATCAAGAGACATCTTCCATCCATGATAGTCAGATTTTTCACGGAGCTTGTCTTCAGCCAGGAAGTGGGATGAGGAACACATTGAGCCTTTTGTCCTTGTCCAACTGTCTTTGGTGATTGCTCTTTCGCTCTTGCTTGGGCTTTGTCATCACCTCACCTCTGATACCATATTAATTTTAGGTAACAATGGTATGTTCTATGCTTAAGAGCAATTTACTTCAATTTCTTTATTAACCCAATATCAATATCCAGTTTAGCAATCACATTAGCATGATAGTAAAATGTAGATAGAACATAAACATAAACAGTAGAAGACAAGCCAAGATAAGAGGACACAAGATGTGGCACCAACCAGGGACAAACCCCAATGTGGGGAAACCCTTGATCAATTCTTCTTATATTCTTCAATAGTTCAACAATGAGAGAGATAATACAAAGTACAAATCTGATAATTTATGACAGCAGCAAAAAGCCCTAACTAGAAAAGTCAATGTTGGTCAAACAGGGCAGAATTCTTCCTCTAAACAGCTCGATCAAACCCAGTCAACTTCGGCCTCCAACAGCAAGCCCAATCAGCCCAAAACAGTCTGAAAAAGTCCAATCAAAAGCTGGTCAACAAAAGTCAAACTACGGCCAACCCTAGGGCAGTCAACGCTGGTCAAATGAGAGGTCAAATCACCTTGATTTCAGTGCCCAGATCTACGGCCTGCCAAGGAGAAGATACCTCACCCAATCCGCAGTCAAAAGGAGGTCAACGCAACCCAAAATACCGACTCTGAAATTCAGTCAACATTGGTCAACGCAGTGAAACAAAAAATGTCCTCCGCACATGTGAGAGATAGCTGCCCAAATTAGCGTACCCAATCAAGTGAGGAGAGAGAGATGTGTGAAGATGAGATGATGATAAAATGACTTGAGGTCTCCTCCTTTTATATGCAACATTGAGGATGAGCTGGGGGTTTGAATGCCTGTTTTGCTTGCTAGCCGACCTTGACAATTTGTCCATAATATAAATAAATTAATATCTTTATTTGTACATGTCAGAATCGGATGATCTTTAGCCTAATCCTACACCTCTCAGAGAGAGGAATCCAAGAAAAATATCAGCTGTCATAAATAAGATGACCCATGTGGAGTTTGGCCCTAGTTGCCAATTTTAACATTAAAGCATGGGTTTCATGTTTGGGTCATCATTTTATTAGTCAAAGTCCCCATTGTGGACTCCTAGGATTAATAAAGAGTCATTAGAGTCATTGTATATTTTATGAGACCCTTCTTGGGCTTTAGAACGATGTAAAAAGAGTTATTTTTGAGTCAAAAATGAATTATGTGACCTCCACACCAAGTCGGCCTCAAGGAAGGCAATTCGACCTCATTGGAAGACTATATATACAAGGAAGTTCGACTTCATTTGAGCATCTCACTCTCTCAAGCATAGTTCGATATCTGAAGTTGGAAGCTAGAAGTTGGGAAGAAGTGCGAAGTTGAAGGAAGAGGTTAAAAGGAGTGCGAGTTTGGTCAAGGAGGAAGGGAAGAAGAAAATCGAAGTTTTGATATCTCTCTCTCTCCCCCTCTCTCTCTCTCTCTCGTGTAGGTTGGTTTAGGAGATCGAAGTCTCCTAGTCAAGGTAGAAGTTGTTGCTGATGTTGGAAGCTGCCAAGTCGAAGTTGCTAGGGTCGAAGTGTTGTTGTTGCTAGGTCGAAGGTTGGATCGAAGGAGGAGAGGTTGGCTTGGTGTGGAGGAGCTCTTTGTCTAGGTTGAAGAGTATCAAGGAAAACTATTGAAGAAAGATATCTTTGACTCGGTTTTCCCCTAGATAGGGGTTTTGCCTTGGCAGAGTGCCTACATCTTGTGTCTTGTGTTTTTCGTGATCTTCATACACACATAATTTGGTAATTGCTTGATGAAAGATAATAAAACAAATAAGTAAAAGAAGTCAACATAATTCACAAGTAATTATCAAGAAAGAGAAATCTAACCATAATCCTACTAGTATTGACTTCTCAACATGGTATCAGAGCTAAGGTCAACAAAGATTGAAGATCACCTCGTTGGCTTGAAGGAAATGATTACTCCCTCTATGATAAGAATGGGATTCACTTCTACAGGAAGATGGATCAAGAAGATTGTCTACTACTTATTCAACAAGATCAAGAGTCAAAGGTTCTTAGTTGCACTTACAGAATCACTTAATGATGATAATGCATGGATCATTGACAGTGGAGCATCAAGGCATATGACAGGGGAAAGTAAGCAACTACAAACTCTATCAAAGGAACCATCTTCCCATGCAGTGGAATTGGGAGACAACAAAAGCTATGTTGTTAGAGGCCTGGGATCAACATCTTTGAAGTTGGAGAATGGAGCAAAACTACATCTCAACAACATATTATATGTTCCAGGTTTGAAAAAGAATTTGCTTTCAATTTCTTGCTTAGAAGATAAAGGGGATAGAGTTGCTTTTGTTGATGAAAAGGTCTTGGTCTGGTGAAAGGATTCAAGTATTGATAAAGCTAGGGAAATTGGAGTTCATGAAGGAGGTTTGTATAGAGTCATTACACCACCTCCTCAAGCCCTAGTTCATATGGAAATATCTCCTATTGAGCTATGGCATAGAAGATATGGTCATCTTCACTAGAAGGCCATTCCTACTCTTAAACATCTAGTTAATGGCATCCCCGATATCAAAGAAGATCATGAAGGAGTTTGCAAGGGATGCTCTTTCGGAAAACATACAAGAAAACCATTTTCAAATAGTGAAACAAGGTCTAAAGAAATATTAGACCTCATACATTATGATGTGTGTGGGCCCATGTCTGACAAATCACTTGGAGGTCATCTTTACTATGTAACATTTATTGATGATCACTCTAGAGTCTAGAAAGACATGGCTCTATCTTCTCAAGCAAAGGATGAAGTATTTGAGAAATTCAAGGAGTTTAGATGCAAAATGGAAACCCTAACCAAAAGAAAGATAAAAACTTTGAGATCCGACAATGGTGGGGAATACACTTCTAAAGAATTGATTGCATATTGTAAAGGAGCAGAAATTAAGAGGGAGCTTATTGTTCCCTACTATCCCGAACAAAATGGAGTGCGAAAGAAAAATTATAAGTCCTCATAAAATTCTCAATAACATGACACTCGAGGAAGCATTAACAAGAAAAAAGCCAAGTGTGGACCAACTCTGAATCTTTGGGAGTCCTGCATGTATCCATGTTCCAAAAGACAAACAAAAGAAGTTGGATTCTACAAGCATCAAAGGGACCTTTGTTGGCTATAGTCTCTCCTCAAAGGCATATAGAATCTACATCAAGGAAGGGAGAAGCATTGAAGTAAGCAGGGACGTTATTTTTGACAAGAATCAAGCCTACAAAAGATCGAAGGATATTCCTATTGATTCTAATGACGAAGATCCACCCATATTTGAAGTAGAAGCAGTACAACCCAACAACCCTCCTACAATTCAAGAGGAAGAAGAAGGACCAAGTGAGCCTATTCAACCTGTGGTCATACCAAGCACAAGGAAGAGGCCAAATTGGTTAAAAGCCACTCTTGAAGATGTTGAAGGTCATGGAGCTGTGAAAGGAACCTTTAGGGAAAGCAAAGGCCGAAGAGATATTATGGATATGTTGCATATATGGCAAGCCTAATTGAAGCAAAACCATCTACATTTGAAGAATTTGCTCATCAAGAAGTATGGAAGAAAGCTATGCAAGAAGAATACCAATCCATCATGAAGCGGGGTTTGGGAAATCATTCCTAGACCTAGTGACAAATCGGTTGTCACTTCAAAATGGATTTATAAGATCAAACACGTTGTTGATGGAAGCATAGATAAATACAACGCCAGACTTGTTGCAAGGGCTTTCTCTTAAAAGGAAGGCATAGATTATGAAGAAATTTTTGCACCCACTGCAAGGTATACTACCATTAGATCTTTGGTTTCGTTGGCTTCTACAATGGGATGGAACATCCATCAAATGGACATGAAGACAGCATTTTTGAATGGGACCATCGATGAGGAAGATACATTCAGCAACATGAAGGCTTTGAGGTAAATGGCGGGGACACTCATGTTTGTAGACTCAAGAAGGCCCTGTATGGTTTGAAGCAAGCTCCTAGGGCATGGTATGCAAGAATGGATGCATACCTTCTAAGAATTGGGTTCGTGAAGAGTTCCGCTGAACCTAATCTACTTCAAGGTTGTAAATAATGAGCCAATCATTATTCATCACAAGTGTGGAGAGAAGAATACAAGAATGCAAGAAGATGTTGGCAGCTGAATTTGAGACGAAGGATCTAGCACTGATGCACTATTACCTAGGTCTAGAAGTATGGCAAAATCCTGGGGAGATATGTTGGGGGGCAAGGAAAGTACATCATCAAGTTGTTGCAAAAATTTGCGATGATGGATTCCAAGCCTGTGACTACTCCTATGATCACCAATCTCAAGAAGTTGATGAGCTCCGACTCAAGTCTCGTGGATCCTACCTCCTATCGCCAGTTGGTGGGTTCTCTGATGTATCTGGTAAATACTAGGCTGGATATATGTTTTATTGTGAACATCCTTAATCAGTTTCAGTTGGAGCCTCGTCATGATCACTAGATAGCTGCCAAGCATATATTGAGATATCTTCGTGGTATGATACATCACTGCCCAAAGTACAATAACAAGGAAGTCAAGTTGATTGGCTTCACAAATTCAAATTGGGGTGGCAGTGAGACCGATGGAAGAAGCACTACCGGAGGATGCTTTAGTTTGGGATTTGCCATGATCTCATGGATGAGTAGACAGCAAGATCATGTTGCTATGAGTAGTGTTGAAGCAAAGTACGTGGTTGCATGTAAAGTAGGAAAGGAGGATGTATGGTTAAGGAAGCTTATGACAGATTTGTTCGAGAAGCCTTTGGATCCTACTATGATTAATTGTGAAAATCAAAGTTGTATCAAGATGTCTAGAGATCCCATGTTTCATGCCAGGACAAAGCATATCAACAATAAGTTCCACTACATTAGGAACTTGGTGCAGGATGGGATCGTGAAGCTACAGTATCTCCCAACAGACAATCAAGGGAGACACATTGCCTAGGAGGAAATATGGTTGGCACTATGTGTTGATGTCTAGTTCCCAATGTAGGGAGGGCCACATTAGTCATGGAGCTCTAAACTCGGATACGCACTGAGATTCATGGGTTGATGGTTAGCAAGTAAGCCTGATGGTACCTAGAGACGCTGAAAGCTTTAGTCCATCTTAGTTCCACTTGGATAGATTGCCCTGGTCAGGAATCTAGTTCGTGGCATTGCAATGCCTAAACTAATGGGAGACCTTGGATAGATTGCCCTGGTCAAGAATCTAGTCCATGGCATTGCGGTGCCTAAACTCTTCTTAGTTCATATAGCTTGAGATCTTCCATATAAATACCTCCCTAGTTAAGAGGGAGTGTTGAAAAATGTAGCAAGGTTCGGTCTTCATAAAATATATTCGTTAAAAGAATTTTTATTATTGTCACAATGACTTATTAAAGCATGGGTTTCATGCTTGGGTCATCATTTTATTAGTCAAAGTCCACATTGTTGACTCCTAGGATTAATAAAGAGTCATTAGAGTCATTGTATATTTTATGAGACCCTTCTTGGGCTTTCGAACGATGTAAGAAGAATTATTTTTGAGTCAAAAATGAATTATGTGACCTCCATACCAAGTCGGCCTCAAGGAAGGCAATTCGACCTCATTGGAAGGCTATTTATACAAGGCAGTTCGACTTCATTTAAGCATCTCACTCTCTCAAGCATAGTTCGATATCTGAAGCTAGAAGCTGGAAGTTGGGAAGAAGTGTGAAGTTGAAGGAAGGGGCTAAAAGGAGTGCGAGTTTGGTCAAGGAGGAAGGGAAGAAGAAAATCAAAGTTTTGGTGTCTCTCTCTCTCTCTCATGTGGGCTGGTTTAGGAGATCGAAGTCTCCTAGTCAAGGTCGAAGTTGTTGTTGATGCTGAAAGCTGCCAAGTCGAAGTTGCTAGGGTCGAAGTGTTGTTGCTGCTAGGTCGAAGGTTGGATCGAAGAAGGAGAGGTTGGCTTGGTGTGGAGGAGGTCTTTGTCTAGGTTGAAGAGTCTCAAGGAAAACTATTGAAGGAAGAGATTTTTGACTGGGTTTTCCCCTAGATAGGGGTTTTGCCCTGGCAAAGTGCCTACATCTTGTGTCTTGTGTTTTTGTGATCTTCATGCACACATAATTTGGTAATTGCTTGATGAAAGATAATATAACAAATAAGTAAAAGAAGCCAACATAATTCACAAGTAATTATCAAGAAAGAGACATGTAACCCTAATCCTACTAGTATTGATTTCTCAACAGACAGCAGAGATCAACAGTCTTGCAGGTGTTTCAAGCTTAGTTCTAGCAGAGAAATCAGATTGGTTTCTATTGAGACAAGTTATTTTGTAAGAGATCTATTGGTCAGTTTTTCTATCAATAAAATTCTCAAACAAGCAAAGAGTTTTCCTCATTGGGTTCCCTAGTAAAAAAAATTGTCTTGAATTGTGTGACTGTGTTTTATTCTCTGTTCCCATTCCGCTGCACTCTAGTAGAGAATTTATGTGTCTAAAGAATAGTACTAGGTTCATAATTGTTCATTAAGCAGTAGCAGAAATTCGTGGAAAATCTACACATTCCCTATTTTGATCCCTTGCATCCCCAAAAGTGGACATGTGAAAACACCCCCTTTGGAGTACACAAGTCTAGGGAAAATGGGGACCACATCCCCTACCCTCGAGAACTTGTCCCCATGTAACACTGGTTTTTTTAATATATATGCATTATAATATACAAAAATATATATGCATTATAATATATAATAATATATATTATATATAAAATG
Source organism: Pinus tabuliformis (assembly GCA_031772625.1). Lineage (NCBI taxonomy): Eukaryota > Viridiplantae > Streptophyta > Pinopsida > Pinales > Pinaceae > Pinus > Pinus tabuliformis. The sequence continues at coordinate 983,969,368 of CM062811.1, forward strand.
CTCCTAGAACAGTTCGCTCCTTGGATGTTTTGGGAATGAATACTCCAAGAGCTCCTACTCCATGCTTCACTCTGGGCTCCAAAAACACTAGTTTAGATAAAAAGTTAGCATAGAGATTTATAAAATCAATGAATTAATTTGTTGTACCCTCGGCCTAACTAGTATACTGGACCTTTAAGAACAAATTTTACGAGCTCATTCTTGTACAGGACAGGCAACTTCCATGTTCTATGATTTCAAATATATTTTGCAAAGTGTCTTGACTCTACTTCTAGAGCAAATAAATAGTTATAGTGATTTTGTTCCTTATTTTATTATTACATTTTCCATCTATAATCATGGTTGACTTGTTCTCTTATTGATTCTTCGATTTATCAGTGGTTTCTATTTCTTGCTTCCATGTCTTCTAAATCTCGTTTTATAGCTCTGCCCAATCTTGTCTAATTTGATCTTCACTGACAACCATGTAAAGATATAAACCGAAGAGGCCTATCCTTTTTGTCTTATCAAGAAACATAAGGGGGAACTTCCTTTGACCTGTTATCCTGAGTTCTTTCTCCCTTTCAGCTGTCGAGCCACTGCATATATTTTCATCTTGCTCTAGCTCTGTAACAATGAGCTGACACACATATGGGTGTCGATGATGGGAGCAATTAGGTCTCCTTTAATTTGTGGGCAGCTTATCTGCTTCCGTTTACCCTTTTCGCTAGCTATGGCTAACTGTTGCTTATTTATATTTAGATTTAGAATTGATCTCTTTTGATAGTATGTGTTATGCACTCCATTTATAGCTCTTAGTGTATGTTGTACTCTAAATTCCCATTGACCTATTTTGGTGATTCCTAGACATGAATATTATTTCAATTCCAATTCCGATTTCCTTAGAGAACACAGAGGTGAGTTAAATGACCGGGAGACAATCTAGAGCATGCCCTGGGTCACCCTGCCCATCCATTGTTATGCACAAGACTGTTACAGAGCCGACAAGCTATAGAGGGAACATGGGTATACACTAAGTGTGTGGTTGAATTTGAACCCTAAAACTCCAATTGAAAATCAAAACACATAAAGGAATTGTCCTAGAACTTCTATGTATATTTAGTCTTCGTATTTCGTTTTTCAGTGAATGAAGAGAAGCCCTAAACACTCTCTTGAGGTTTATAAACGATCATATTTAGGAGTCCCACTGCCGACATTCTGGTCACTGGTGTGCATAGAAACGGCACTCTTTATATCTCTGCAAATACTCCTGTGTCGACTCCACTAATTGAGCTGAAGTTAGTGGATCCAAAACTCCATCAAACCCCTGGTGAAAATCAGTCAGATTTAGTTATGGTCAAAAAGATAGTAGTATTATTACCAGGGTTCAAAGTCTTTCCAATGGCAAAGCCTGTGTTTGGGCATGCGTCAGCTCACAGACCAGTGGCTGGGGACAGATGCAAGTCCCAGGAGTCTTTGGCAGAAAAGATACCACTACTCACAGCTAATTAGCTGAAGGATTCTGGACCGGTTGCACTTTCTCCCGGGTAGGAGTAAGGCACGCTAGACACATCATGATAAGAGGAGGCAAGTTTTAATAATAAGAAAAATAAAATAAAAAAAAGATTTCCTGAGTTTGAGCTTTGCCATTGTTTTGCCGAGTTTGGTGTTGGCCAGAGGATGAGTTTTGCCGAGTTTACGTTCTCATACTTCTTTTAATATATGTTAATGTATTTTTTTTTAAATAGCTGAGTTGACTCTGAACTTTAGATTTGCCAAGTAGAGCGACTTTGCGTTTGAGAATTAATAGAATTTATTTTTTCTTTATTGCTTTCGTCTATTCCACCTCTGCAATACCATGAAAACCGAGGTTTAGCTGTCTGGTTCTCCTTAGAAACCCTAAGTAGCCCACATACAAGATAGCAAACCCTAGCCCGTTATTCAATCTCCGAAGTTTTTCACCCACCTCTGCGGATCAGAGGTTTAATTTGATGAACTCAAGGAAATGAATCCATTTCCTTCCTTTGGCAAAGAATATATGCTGATATTTACAAAAAGAAAATGTGCTAAATGTGGGATCAGAGATTCGACTAACTAAAAATAATTAAAAAGTGCATAAATAAATCGTACCCGGTGCCATTGTCAATAACAACAGCGGGGCGAGATGTAGCATCCATGTGGAGAGCTTTGGCCTCGGATCTGCTCCGATCTCTGACTCCGCTTTCTTCTAATTACTCTCCTCCTGCGCATCCATCCGTTTGAAGTTCGAACCCCGCTGCTGTCAGCACAAACACTGAGTTTCAATTCAATTTACTTCATTTACTTTCACTTTCACTTTATTCGCCTTTCAGCATCCCAGTTTCATTTGTCGTACACATTCACCTTTGGCTTTCGTTGTGCCTAATGTTTTTGCTTTGTTCGTACGGGTTGGTTGGTGACACAATTTGTTTTTTGTTTCGCTTTCCTTTCTTTTACTTCACTTCTTCTGTGTTCCAAGTGAACTCCTTTTGTTGCAGGTGGGACTAGAGCATTTGGACATATAGTTTTGGATTTTTGGATCAGATTGGAATTTGAAATTTCTTATGTTTTGAAAGAAATTAAAAATTTATTAAACATTTTATTTCATTTGTGTGATAGAAGGTTCTTATATTTTTATTAGGGTAGTGTAATTAATAGATGTTTTTGTTTTTTTCTTAAAATTTGATTAAACAACACAAAAAATGGTAAGATTATGAGTTTTTATTTTTTTAAATATGTTTTTGAATGCATAAATGAATTCACTTTAAAAAAACTCCAAAGACACTAAAATTTTACAAATTACAAAACTCAAACTACTATTTTTAAAAATATTGTGGGCTTTAAGCAAAATTGATAGAGAGAAATACCTTAAAAAGAGTCAAAATGTTTATTAATTAGACTACCTATTTCTCATTAAGGGAGATATTGTCATGTAATATTACATTTAAAAATAATAAAATAATACTTACAATAATAAATTTAAAAAATAGCAATGACAAAAAGAAATCAATGTAAGCCATAAATAGAATACTTCAATTTTCACCTTAATTTTACTTCCACTTTATACAAAGATAAAGTGATGGTGTTGTCTACCTATGAGACTTTTTGGAGTTTTTGGATCGAAACGGGTGAAAAATAATTTAGGGAAATCTTTGTTTTTGTTGTTTAAAATGGATTTTTTCAACAAATTGAAAAATCCTTGGGGCACTCGAAGTGTGGAGAGTTCCTAACTCAAACTTGTGATTTTAGCAAATTTAGGGAAATCTTTGTTTTTGTTGTTTAAATGGATTTTTTCGGCAAATTGAAAAATCCTTGGGGCACTCGAAGTGTGGACAATGCCCAACTCAAACTCGTGATTTTAGCAAATTACTGTGAGATTCTAAGTAATTTTAACTAGAAAGATTGTCAGATTCTAGGTAATTTTAACTAGAAAGATTGTCTGAAAAACCCTCCAAAAAGTCTCACATATAATCTAGGCTTAAAGTAATTGAAAGTACAAAAAAATACTTTTTAACATTAAAAAGAAAAATAATATAATTGATATTACATTATATGTAATTCATTTTATGTTTAATTGGCATGTAATAGTTAAAATAAAAATATACCAATAAAAAAAAAATATTTTATTGTTAGCCATAAACAACATATTTCAATGTGCATATTAAATAGCTTAATTTTATATCAAGCTTATGTAAAGAAAAACAAAGTAATTTAAGGTTAAAAATTTCTCATGTTTTCATTTTTCATTGCAAGGGATATGTGTAGTTTATTATTATTATTATTATTTTGTTAAACAGGGATGAGTAATTTTCATATTAACTTTGTGCCCATTCATAGCGAAATACTCGAGAAACTACAAAGCAAATTGTCCTTAGATACAGGGTTCTTGAAATGCGAGCTAGGAATCCAAACCCACACTATACAAAAAACCAGAAGAGTTGTGTTTATAGGCCTACTTGCATATGCTCAACAAATTTAAACAGAAACAAAAGACACTTAAAAAAACCACCCATTAAAATTGTGATTTGTCCACCTCCTCTGTTGGATTTTTCAGATCAGTGTTCTAGCTACCGACAGGGAGGTGGTTTGCATCTCTCTGAGTTTCAAGAGTGCGAAAACTAATGGAGAGAGATCCACAATCTCGCCCAAAGAGCATCTACTTCATCTTCCAGGTGAGAAAGTTTAAACTAGAGGGCCTGAAGTTCATCTAAAACCATAGTCAAGAAGGTCCCTTATTGGAGCATACCCAAACGGAGTTAATGATTTCTAGTTGAAGAGCCTCATGTGCCTGTTAGCATTCATTGCATGAATTGGTGTTTGAGGAGTCTGAAGGGTTGGAGACAGATGGGGAATTACAACAACCAATTTTGAGAGGGACAATTAGGATGCTGTGACAGCACTAGGGAGAGAAAATAGGGAACTACAGGGCCAAGAGACTATGTCCTCCGAGAAGGAGCGTGACAGACTACAAAGGCAACAATCTATGTCCCAAGAAACTAAAATTGACTAAATTCAAGCATATAAACCATACAAAGTGAAAATTATTACGATACCAATTCAGAAGAGCCAGTACTAAGTTGTTAAGATTACCAATTGAGAGAGCATGAACCTGGGAAGCATCAGTCAATTCTGAGAACCAAGCTAATTTGAAAGTCCCTTCAGAGTGTTGATTAACATCGAACCCTGAAAGAGTCATCCTCCATGTAAACACCCCCTTCCCACATTTACCCAATTTCACCGACCTGGCAGGGTAAACAAGAGACGAAGAGTTATTATGACATGACCCAACCTCCAAGCTTCAATTATGGAAGTGGGGCCGACAATTAGCAACTCATAGACGTTCCTTGGGGCTTACAGGACACTCAGGGGCCAAAGAACCACCCCAAGTGACCAAACCCTGAGTTGGGGCGGCTTTTCAGTGACCTAGACTCCAAACCACACCAGACAGTGCATGCATGCAGTTAAAGGCCTCCAACCGCACCCAAAAGCCTTGCTTTATGCAGATGTGACCTAAATTGCTTAGTTCAGTGCCTGCAATCCCAAGATATCAACCACAATTCTAGGCCATCCTCCAGACCCCTACCCAAAACTGCCTGAGATTTATCATAATGATAAATAACATAAGGACAATGCTAAACATACAAAACTTGAACAATAACTTTATCTAACCAGGCCTAACCATGACAGTCATCTTGTCAAACATATGGAGAACATGTAAGCTACAGCTCATGAATGCATATCTGAGCATAAGAGTTTGAAACTTATCTGGGAATCACCAAGAAGGTCTAATGCCATCTCATAATAGATGCAATAACAATTCTTAGTCCATGCATTCATCAACCATTCATACATTCATCAAAACATGTCAAGAGCCATAAGTAATATGCATAACATAACCATCATAGAAACCATGGCAGCTCAGCCATAATATTGCTAACATAATCGCTACAAATATACATGAATCACAATAGAAGAATAACTCTTATTAACATATGAAAATACCAACCAAGTCAAGGACTGCCACGTACCACCTGACCATAGCTTGGGCTAAACCAAATCTCTCTTTCAGCCAATCATCCCTGCACCATATTCTAAGCATGAATGTGGAATTTCATGGAATAAACCAAAACAAAACCAAACCAGGGCTTCCAGAGGCCAAACCACCTCAACACTCAACCACACTGATTCCACCTCCGCAGTCAAAAATCACTAACACCAACCAGATCGGTCTCTAGCTAAGTTGTCCAAGGCTCCAAGAAATAGTAACTCAACCCACAACCTTCCACAACTCCAAAGCATTTGTCTAACCTGGCTCCAGGGACTAGTAACTCAACCCACCAAGGGCTCCAGAGCGTTTGTCCCAACCTAGGCTTTAGAACTAGTAACTCAACCCAAGTTGTTCCGGAGCTTCCACAGTGTTTGTTCCAACCCACAACCATACGGAATTTTGAGCACCAACCAGAAAACAATCAAGTGGAAAAACCCACAACACCATGGCTATCCGGGAAATGGCAAGGCAAGGTTAAAACCACAGTCAATCCAGGAAATCCTCCATCCCAGTGAAAGCTCATAACTAGAAGATCACATGCATATACCATGCATCCATAAACCAAAAAGGAAATCATACATGCAACATGTTACCTGCAAAGTAATCCAGTTGTGGTCGTTGATCCAACTATTACCTTGCGCTTTCCTATTTTCCTTTGCCTTCTTTCTCCAACTCCAATGTATGCAAAAATGCTCCAAGAATACTCTAAGTGTGCAAGAGTATGAGACAGTGATAGAAAAGAAGAGAGTTCCACAAAAAACTGTCAAAAAGCTAAAAACGACCAAAAGCCATCAACTGATCCTCAAAAGCCCTTTTACCATTTAAGCCTCTATTTTCTTTTCTTCGTTTTCCTCTATTTTTCCTTCAATTTTCCTCACATGCAAATATGTGACCCTTCATCTCCCCTTTCCCCTATTTTCCTTTATTTTATAAATAAAATGTCAATTAATGTCTCTTTGCCTTTGGCAATTTCCATAGCCATTTATTAAGTACGAGTGATACCCATCACTATGCTTCAACCAATATTCAACTTGGAATACACGTCCCATGACCTTGGTCTTACTTTTATTTACATAGGAAATCAATCAGGGGCTTCTACAACCCCCCCCCCCCCCGGCTTGGGCGAACAACATCCTCGATCTTCAATGACACTTATGAAACAACAAAACGCATGTTGCCCATGGATCTTTATAACACAACTCGATGCAACATTTACATCATATCATATTGCTAAGACCATGAACACCATACAACTTATTAGAGATTTATAAGACAACTCAATGTGATATATATATGTATATAGATATATATATAACCAAAACACAACATCAAACACATATATCATAATACATTCGCTCAACTAGTGAATAGAGAAGGATACATAGCCCGCATATACTCAGCCATCTCCCATGTAGCTTCATCGAGCCCAAAGTTTTTCCACTGCACTTTAACTTGCTCAATTATGAATCATTAGCATATTTCATTGCGAAATGCATTGAGGCTTCAGTTGGAATTATCCTTCTAGCTCCACCTGCAATACAGACTAGTTAATCACATGATCAACATCCTTCACGTATCTTTTAAGCAATGAAACATGGAAAACATCATGGACTTTCACTGTTGGTGGTAGTGCAAGTTTGTAGGCCACTAGTCCAATCCTCCCAAGGATCTCAAAAGGCCCGTAATACCTAGGTTCCAACTTAGCACATGATCCAATCCCCAAGGAGATCCTCTTGGGCTTGATGCGCAAGTACAGACGCTCCCCAACCTGAAACTCCTTAAATGCCTTGTGTTGATCTGCATAACTCTTATGACTGTCCTTTGTTACCTTCAAATTCCTCTTAATAACTTGCATTTCCTGTTCCATCTCTGCCAACATGTATGGCCAATCAATATCCTGTTCATTGGATCACTCCAGTTGATAAGAGTATTACAACTCCACCCATAAAGTGCCTCAAACGAACTCATCCTCAAGGACTCCTGATACCCATTATTATATGAAAACTTTACCAGTGGAAGGTACTCTCCCCACTTCTGGTGTTGATACATGACATACATTCTCAACATGTCCTCCAAAATCTTGTTAACCCTCTATGTCTATCCATTTGTCTGTCGATGATAAGCTATATTAAAAGCTAACTCTGTCCCCAAACCTACAAACAACTCTTTCCAAAATTTGGAAGTGAACTTGGCATCTCTGTCTGACAGAATCTTCTCAGGGATACCATGCAACCTCACTATCTCCTTGATGAAAATATGAGCTATGTCACTAACTGAGTTCGTAGAATCAACTACAATGAAATGAGCTACCTTGGTCAACCTGTTAACCACAACCATGATAGAATCATGTTGCTTCGATGTCCTCGACAAACTTGTAATGAAGTCCATGGAAATGACCTCCCATTTCCCTCTAGAATCATAATCGATTGCAATAAACCACCTGGATGCTTACACTCTGTTTTTACCTACTGATAATCCAAGCATTTCGCAACATACTGAGCCACCTATTTCTTTAATTTTGGCCAGTGATAGAACTTCTTAACCATTGTCAATGTCTTTTGATATCTTGGGTGACCTTAATATGGCTTAACATGAAATTCCCCCAACATAAACTTCTTAAGCTCGTTGTTGTCGAACACATAGATCATGTCCCTAAATCTAACCAATCCATCTGTTGTGAGATGATAATCCACATCTTGATCACCTATACTCTGTTGTTGTAACCTGTGCCTCAATTGTTAATACCTGTCATCCTGTTATCATGCCTGCAAGATTTGCTCTTGCAAATCTGTCCCATGTGAACTCATAGTTGCAATGTGATTTACTTGTACTATTTTACTAAGACCATCTGCAACCTAGTTCTCCTTTCCCTTAATGTACTTGATCTTGAAGTTAAACTCACTAAGCGTAGCCAACCACCTAGCTTGTCTGGCATTCAGATTGTTGAGAATAGCAACAAGAAATGCAAAAATTAGCATTCAGAATATTCCAATTTTAATTTGTCCTTTAATTAAAATTGAGAATTAAAATTCGAGTTTAGTCTCACCAGCTTCTTGAAAAATAACTAATCAACTCATCTTGAGTTAATTAGTTGGAGAAATTCAAGCTAGAAGCCTTTGTGAAGTCATGCAACAGTTATCCCTTAAATTAAGGAGATTATCCCTTAATTAAGGAGATAAGGATGAGTTGTATTTGAGTTGTAATTAGTTAGCTCAGTTAACTGAGTTAAGTCCAGTTAAATTAGTTCCAAAGAGTTTGAGGAACTATTTGTGAGTTCAGCCAGTTAATGCATGCATGCATGAAACTAGTGTACTCCAAATAACTGATGATTCTCTCATAAATAACTCATGCATATCAGTTTAGACAAAGAACCAGTTAAGATTAAAGACAAGGACATTGTACTATAAGTTGCATGTGTTTGCCTATAAAGGAAACACAAGCATGCAGTCAAGGCAAAGGTTCCTTGAGGATTGCGCAGTTCTGACAGTGTGTTGGAGCAATGTGTGAGATCAGTGTTACATTGGGTAATAGCTGGATCATCCAGGGAAAACTGCGCAAGGAAATAGGAGGCTTGGAGGGCTGAGGAGAAGGTTTGTGAGAAGCCTTGTTTTCCTATGAGCATCTAGGAGGATTGTATTGAGAGCTGGCTAGATGTGAGAGCTAAATCTTTGTGTAATCTTGATGTATTTCCACCTTGTATGATAATACAGATAGTGGGGTTTTTAGCTAAGGCTATCCCCTGAGTATTTTTTAGTGTTTCATTCGTATTGATTCTTCTTTTCTGTTATATGTGTTCTGCTTGATCTTACTCAAATCGATTAAGCTTCTGCTAGTTTGATAGTAGAAGTAGATTATGGTATTTTGCTTTGGTATACTGCATTATCGAGTTAATCTACAGTCAGGTTTTCTACATTAATCTCAGAGTTAGATTTGTAGAGAATTTGCAGGAAATTCTACATGGTATCGGATCAAAGGTTATCATAGCTGTGAATAGTTTACTGAGAATAATTCGAAGTTTGATGTTCGGGGTCGCAGGTGCAAACCGAATTCACAAGATGGGACATTATGCAACTAATTTCCCATCAAAGAAGTCCAAGAAGGGATCCTTGGAAGGATTAGAAGGTGAGGCATTAGCCTCTTAGTTTGAAATGGACTTTACCCTCTTTACATACATGGTGTCATTGATGATGGGTTGTGTTTGGTGTCTTGACAGTGGAGCCTCATTCCACATGGCCAACGATAAAAGTTTATTCAGTACCTTGGAAGAGAAAGACCTCAAGATACTCATAGAGATGGGTGACGATGAAAGGTATAGTGTTTCAAGAGTGGGCACGGTTGCTTTTCAGATGGAGCATGGAGCTCTTATCACCTTGACATATGTGAAGTATGTGCCTGGACTGAAGAAGAATTTGGTATCGATCGCGATGTTGGAGGACAAAGGCTACGATATTGTCTTTAATAAGGGAAAGGTTTTCCTTAGACACATCACCATGGGATAGGTGAAACAGATCGGTTCATGGGTACAAAACCTGTATGCTCTTGAGGTTCAAGATGCATGCAAAGCCTTGAGGAGAAAGGCAAATGTTAGAGACTTGGTGGTTGAGAGGGAGAGTAAATTACCTCTCAACATGCAACCCCAGAAGAAGTCTCAGACAATTGTGGAGGAGCCACAATTAGAGATGCTGAGAGGAGACCGAGTGGAGGCATCCACTCATGCAGAGACCTCCAGTAGGGGGAAATTTCGAGCCAAGTGGGTAGAGGGATCACATGTAGCCATACCTCCAGGTGTGAGGTGGGGCGATGTGAAGTGATAGTCCCAAGAAGGCTGAAATTGGGCAGGGTCCATTGAGAGGTTTTATCTCATGGATCATACCTTGCTACGAGAGCCCAAAGTACATAGTAGTGGGAGGAATCAGTTGGATTGATGCAGTCAGAGATCAAAGTGACAGAGGCTAGAGCAGTCAGAACCTGAAGAGCGCAGAGAAGGATTGACAACCATGCAAAAAGGCTAAATCAGTAGAAGCGCAGAGTTTTCAGTTGACAGAGGCAATAACAGTCAAAAACTTTGATGACAGATGTATCATACTTATTTAGGTTGGATTTTTTTATTTATTTTTTTGTGTTTCTGGAGTTGCTGGAGCTACAACACTAGAGAGAAGTGTTGCATGCAGAATATTCCAAAGGTTTAGGATCGGGATTGAGTTGAATTCCTTTCTTGTTAAGAATAGCAACAAGAAATGTTAAAAATAACATTCAGAATATTCCAATTTTAATTTGTCCTTGAATTAAAATTCGAATTTAGTCTCACGAGTTGCTTGAAAAATAATTAACTAATTCATCTTGAGTTAATTAGTTGGAGAAATTCAATCTAGAAGTCTTTGTGAAGTCATGCAACAGTTATCCCTTAAATTAAGGAGATTATCTCTTAATTAAGGAGATAAGTATGAGTTGTATTTGAGTTGTAAGTAGTTAGCTCAGTTAATTGAGTTAAGTCCAGTTAAATTAGTTCCAAACAGTTTGAGGAACTAATTGTGAGTTCAGTCAGCTACTCCATGCATGCATGAAACTATTGTACTCCAGATAACTAATGATTCTCTCATAAATAACTCATGCATGTTAGTTCAAACAAAGACCCAGTTGAGATTTTGTACTATCAGTTGCATGTGTTTGCCTATAAAGGAAACACAAGCATGCAGTCAAGGCAAATGTTCCTTGAGGATTGCATAGTTCTGACAATGTGTTGGAGCAGTGTGTGAGATCAGTGTTACATTGGGTAACAACTAGATCACCCAGGGAAAACTGCGCAGGGAAATAGGAGGCTTAGAGGGTTGAGGAGAAGTTTTGTGAAAAGCCTTGTTTGCCTGTGAGCATCCAGGAGGATTGTACTGAGAGTTGGCTAACTGTGAGAGCTAAAGCCTTGTGTAATCTTGATGTATTTCCACCTTGTATGATAATACAGATAGTGGGGTTTTTAGCTGAGGCTTTCCCCTGAGTATTTTCAGTGTTTCATATGTATTGATTCTTCTTCTAGTTATATGTGTTCAGCTTGATCTTGCTCAAAGTTTTAAGCTTCTGCAAAGTTGATAGTAAAAGTAGGTTATAGTATTTTGCTTTGGTATATTGCATTATTGGGTTAACCTGCAACAGTTTCTCTACAAGATGTGTAGAGAGCAGAATTTCTACACAGATTAAGTGGGTCAAATAAGTACCTCATCCCACAATGATCACTCGTCAAAATGAACCTCCTACCAAGAAGATAATGCCTCCACATATTTAGTGCATGAATTATCGTTGTCAACTCGAGATCATGAATCACATAATTTTACTTGTGCTCATTCAACTTCCTTGACTCATAGCATACTACATGTCCTTCTTTCATCAAAACTCCACCAAGTCCTCTTTTGCAAGCACCTGTACATACCACAAAATCTTTATCTGGATCTACGATCTTTCAAACTGGAGCATTTGTAAGCAATTGCTTAAGCTGCTCAAAACTAGCTGCACATTCCTCTGTCCATTCAAATATATTTCCTTTCCTCTGCAAAGGTGTAATAGGATAAGCAATTCGTGAGAAGTTCCTGATGAACCACCTGTAATAACCTGTTAATCCCATGAATGATCTGACCTCATCCACATTATCAGGAGTTTCCCACTCCATGATAACTCTGATATTTTCCAGGTCCACTGATATACCTTCCATGGAAACCACGTGCCCTAAGTATTAAACTTTTGTCTGAAAGAAACTGCACATGCTAAGTTTGGCATACAACTAACTCTCTCTCAACAATTTTAACATTGTTTCCAGGTGTTCTGCATGTTCTTCCTCATTCTTAGAATATATCAATACATCATCAGTGAACATTATCACAAACTTTTTTCAGATAAGGACGCAACACACTATTCATCAAACACATGAAAGTAGTTGGAGCATTAGTCAAACCAAAAGGAACTACTACAAACTCATAATGCCCATACCTATTCCGGAATGTGGTTTTGTAGATGTCCTCTTCTTTAATGCGTACTTGATGATATCCTGATCTTAAATCAATCTTCGAGAACATTGTTGCTCCCTTCAACTGATCAAACAAGTCATCTATCCATGGCAAAGGGTACCTGTTCTTAATCGTCACCTTGTTCAACTGCGTGTAATCAATACACAACTTGAGAGTACCATCCTTCTTCTTCACAAACAATACTAATGCACCCCAAGGTGACACACTTGGGCTAATGTGTCCCTTATCAAGCATTTCCTTAACCTATAACTTTAATTCCACCAACTTTGGAATGCTCATCCTATACGATGCCTTCCATGTTGGTGTTGCTCTAGGCATCAACTCAATCTAAAACTATACTTTCCTATGAGGCGGTTAGAAATACGTCCTAAAATTGTTGCAAAATCGGGTACCTCTTCAAGACTTAAAAAGATATGCAATTCCTTCACTACTTAATATGGAATTCGCCATGAAAAAATAATATAATTGATATTACATTATATGTAATTCATTTTATGTTTAATTGGCATGTAGTAGTTAAAATAAAAATATACCAATAACAAAAAAATATTTTATTGTTAGCCATAAACAACATATTTCAATGTGCATATTAAATAGCTTAATTTTATATCAAGCTTATGTAAAGAAAAACAAAGTAATTTAAGGTTAAAAATTTCTCATGTTTTCATTTTTCATTGCAAGGGATATGTGTAGTTTATTATTATTGTTATTATTTTGTTAAACAGGGATGAGTAATTTTCATATTAACTTTGTGCCCATTCGCAGCGAAATACTCAAGAAATTACAAAGCAAATTGTCCTTAGATACAGGGCTCTTGACATGCGAGCTTGGAATCCAAACCCACACTATACAAAAAACCAAAAGAGCTGTGTTTATAGGCCTACTTGCATATGCTCAACAAATTGAAACAGAAACAAAAGAGACTTAAAAAAACCACCCATTAAAATTGTGATTTGTCCACCTCCTCTGTTGGATTTTTCAGATCAGTGTTCTAGCTACCGACAGGGAGGTGGTTTGAATCTCTCTGAGTTTCAAGAGTGCGAAAACTAATTAAGACAGATCCAAAATCTTGCCCTAAGCATCTACTTCATCTTCCAGGTGAGAAAGTTTAAACTAGGGGGCATGAAGTTCATCTAAAACCATAGTCAAGAAGGTCCCCTATTGGAGCATACCCAAACGGAGTTAATGATTTCTAGTTGAAGAGCCTCATGTGCCTGTTAGCATTTATTGCATGAATTGGTGTTTAAGGAGTCTGAAGGGTTGGAGACAGATGGGGAATTACAACAACCAATTTTGAGAGGGACAATCAGGATGCTGTGACAGCACTAGGGAGAGAAAATAGGGAACTACAGGGCCAAGAGACTATGTCCTCTGGGAAGGAGCGTGACAGACTACAAAGGCAACAATCTATGTCCCAAGATACTAAAATTGACTAAATTCAAGCATATAAACCATACAAAGAGAAACTTATTACGATACCAGTTCAGAAGAGCCAGTACTAAGTTGCTAAGATTACCAATTGAGAGAGCATGAACCTGGGAAGCATCAGTCAATTCTGAGAACCAAGCCAATTTGAAAGTCCCTTCAGAGTGTTGATTAACATCGAACCCTGAAAGAGTCATCCTCCATGTAACCACCCCCTTCCCACATTTACCCAATTTCACCGACTTGGCAGGGTAAACAAGAGACGAAGAGTTATTATGACATGACCCAACCTCCAAGCTTCAATTATGGAAGTGGGGCCGACAATTGGCAACTCACAGATGCTCCTTGGGGCTTACAGGACACTCAGGGGCCAAAGAACAACCCCAAGTGACCAAACCCTGAGTTGGGGCGGCTTTTCAGTGACCTAGACTCCAAACCACACCAGACAGTGCATGCATGCAGTTGAAGGCCTCCAACCGCACCCAAAAGCCTTGGTTTATGCAGATGTGACCTAAATTGCTTAGTTCAGTGCCTGCAATCCCAAGATATCAACCACAATTCTAGGCCATCCTCCAGACCCCTGTCCAAAACTACCTGAGATTTATCATAATGATAAATAACATAAGGACAATGCTAAACATACAAAACTTGAACGATAACTTGATCTAACCAGGCCTAACCATGACAATCATCTTGTTAAACATATGGCGAACATGTAAGCTACAGCTCATGAATGCATATCTGAGCATAAGAGTCTGAAACTTGTCTGGGAATCACCAAGAAGGTCTAATGCCATCTCATAATAGATGCAATAACAATTCTTAGTCCATGCATTCATCAACCATTCATACATTCATCAAAACATGTCAAGGGCCATAAGTAATATGCATAACATAACCATCATGTAACCATCATAGAAACCATGGCAGCTCAGCCATAATATTGCTAACATAATCGCTACAAATATACATGAATCACAATAGAAGAATAACTCTTATTAACATATGAAAATACCAACCAAGTCAAGGACTACCACGTACCACCTGACCATAGCTTGGGTTAAACCAAATCTCTCTTTTAGCCAATCACCCCTGCACCATATTCTAAGCATGAATGTGGAATTTCATGGAATAAACCAAAACAAAACCAAACCAGGGCTTCCAGAGGCCAAACCACCTCAACACTCAACCACACTGATTTTACCTCCGCAGTAAAAAAATCGCTAACACCAACCAGACCAGTCTCTAGCTAAGTTGTCCAAGGCTCCAAGAAATAGTAACTCAACCCACAACCTTCCACAACTCCAAAGCATTGTCTAACCTGGTTCCAGGGACTAGTAACTCAACCCACCAAGGGCTCTAGAGCGTTTTTCCCAACCTAGGCTTTAGAACTAGTAACTCAACCCAAGTTGTTCCGGAGCTTCCACAGTGTTTGTTCCAACCTACAACCATAAGGAATTTTGAGCACCAACCAGAAAACAATCAAGTGGAAAAACCCACAACACGATGGCTATCCGAGAAATGGCAAGGCAAGGTTAAAACCACAGCCAATCCAGGAAAGCCTCCATCCCAGTGAAAGCTCATAACTAGAAGATCACATGCATATACCATGCATCCATAAACCAAAAAGGAAATCATACATGCAACATGTTACCTGCAAAGTAATCCAGTTGTGGTCGTTGATCCAACTATTACCTTGCGCTTTCCTGTTTTCTTTTGCCTTCTTTCTCCAACTCCAATGTATGAAAAAATGATCCAAGAATACTCTAAGTGTGCAAGAGTATGAGACAATGATAGAAAAGAAGAGAGTTCCACAAAAAAACTATCAAAAAGCTAAAAATGACCAAAAGCCATCAACTGATCCTCAAAACCCTTTTACCATTTAAGCCTCTATTTTCTTTTCTTCGTTTTCCTCTATTTTTCCTTAAATTTTCCTCACATGCAAATATGTGACCCTTCATCTCCCCTTTCCCCTATTTTCCTTTATTTTATAAATAAAATGTCAATTAATGTCTCTTTGCCTTTGGCAATTTCCATAGCCATTTATTAAGTACGAGTGATACCCATCACTATGCTTCAACCAATATTCAACTTGGAATACACGTCCCATGACCTTGGTCTTACTTTTATTTACATAGGAAATCAATCAGGGGCTTCTTCAAACCCCCCCCCCCCCACCCGGCTTGGGGGAACAACATTCTCGATCTTCAATGACACTTATGAAACAAAAAAACGCATGTTGCCCATGGATCTTTATAACACAACTCGATGCAACATTTACATCATATCATATTGCCAAGACCATGAACACCATACCACTTATTGGAGATTTATAAGACAACTCAATGTGATATATATATATATATATATATATATATACATACATATCTGTGTGTGTGTGTGTGTGTGTGTGTGTATATATATAACCAAAACACAACATCAAACACATATACCATAATACATTCGCTCAACTAGTGAATAGAGAAGGATACATAACCCACATCTGATTAGCCATCTCCCATGTAGCTTCATCGAGCCCAGAGTTTTTCCACTGCACTTTAACTTTCTCAATTATGAAGCATTAGCATATTTCATTGCGAAATGCATTGAGGTTTCAGTTGGAATTATCCTTCTAGCTCCACCTGCAATACAGACTAGTTAATCACATGATCAACATCCTTCACGTATCTTTTAAGCAATGAAACATGGAAAACATCATGGACTTTCACTGTTGGTGGTA
Source organism: Pinus tabuliformis (assembly GCA_031772625.1). Classification (NCBI taxonomy): domain Eukaryota; kingdom Viridiplantae; phylum Streptophyta; class Pinopsida; order Pinales; family Pinaceae; genus Pinus; species Pinus tabuliformis. Next base: position 983,986,090 of record CM062811.1, read on the forward strand.
GTGCAAGTTTGTAGGCCACTGGTCCAATCCTCTCAAGGATCTCAAAAGGCTTGTAATACCTAGGTTCCAACTTAGCACATGATCCAATCCTCAAGGAGATCCTCTCGGGCTTGATGCGCAAGTACAGACGCTCCCCAACCTGAAACTTCTTAAATGCCTTGTGTTGATCTGCATAACTCTTATGACTGTCCTTTGTTACCTTCAAATTCCTCTTAATAACTTGCATTTCGTGTTCCATATCTGCCAACATGTATAGCCAATCAATATCTTGTTCATTGGATCACTCCAGTTGATAAGATTATTACAACTCCACCCATAAAGTGCCTCAAATGAACTCATCCTCAAGGACTCCTGATACCCATTATTATATGAAAACTTTACTAGTGGAAGGTACTCTCCCCACTTTTGGTGTTGATACATGACATACATTCTCAACATGTCCTACAAAATCTTGTTAACCCTCTATGTCTATCCATTTGTCTGTCGATGATAAGCTATATTGAAAGCTAACTCTGTCCCTAAACCTGCAAACAACTCTTTCCAAAATTTGGAAGTGAACTTGGCATCTCTGTTTGACAGAATCTTCTTAGGGATACCATGCAACCTCACTATCTCCTTGATGAAAATATGAGCTATGTCACTAACTGAGTTCGTAGAATTAACTACAATGAAATGAGCTACCTTGGTCAACCTGTCAACCACAACCATGATAGAATCATGTTGCTTCGATGTCCTCGACAAACTTGTAATGAAGTCCATGGAAATGACCTCCCATTTCCCTCTAGAATCATAATTGGTTGCAATAAAGCACCTGGATGCTTACACTCTGTTTTTACCTGCTGATAATCCAAGCTTTTCGCAACATACTGAGCCACCTATTTCTTTAAGTTTGGCCAGTGATAGAACTTCTTAACCATTGTCAATGTCTTTTGATATCTTAAGTGACCTTAATATGGCTTAACATGAAATTCCCCCAACATAAACTTCTTAAGCTCATTGTTGTCGAACACATAGATCATGTCCCTGAATCTAACCAATCCATCTGCTGTGAGATTATAATCCACATCTTTATCACCTGTACTCTGTTGTTGTAACCTGTGCCTCAATTGTTGATACCTGTCATCCTGTTATCATGCCTGCAAGATTTTCTCTTGCAAATCTGTCCCATATGAACTCATAGTTGCAATGTGATTTACTTGTACTCTTTTACTAAGACCATCTGCAACCTAGTTCTCCTTTCCCTTAATGTACCTGATCTTGAAGTTAAACTCACTAAGCGTAGCCAACCACCTAGCTTGTCTGGCATTTAGATTGTTGAGAATAGCAACAAGAAATGCAAAAAATAGCATTCAAAATATTCCACTTTTAATTTGTCCTTGAAAAATTCGAATTTAGTCTCACTAGCTGCTTGAAAAATAACTAATTAACTCATCTTGAGTTAATTAGTTGGAGAAATTCAAGTTAGAAGCCTTTGTGAAGTCATGAAACAGTTATCCCTGAAATTAAGGAGATTATCCCTTAATTAAGGAGATAAGGATGAGTTGTATTTTAGTTGTAATTAGTTAGCTCAATTAACTGAGTTAAGTCCAGTTAAATTAGTTCCAAACAGTTTGAGGAACTAATTGTGAGTTCAGCCAATTAATGCATGCATGCACGAAACTAGTGTACTCCAGATAACTGATGATTCTCTCATGAATAACTCATGCATATCAGTTTAGACAAAGACCCAGTTGAGATTAAAGACAAGGACATTGTATTATCAGTTGCATGTGTTTGCCTATAAAGGAAACACAAGCATGTAGTCAGGGCAAACGTTCCTTGAGGATTACACAGTTCTGACAGTGTGTTGGAGCAGTGTGTGAGATCAGTGTTACATCGGGTAACAACTGGATCATCCAGGGAGAACTGCGCAAGGAAATAGGAGGCTTGGAGGGCTGAGGAGAAGGTTTGTGAGAAGCCTTGTTTTCCTGTGAGCATCCAGGAGGATTGTACTGAGAGCTGGCTAGATGTGAGAGCTAAATCTTTGTGTAATCTTGATGTATTTCCACCTTATATGATAATACAGATAGTGGGGTTTTTAGCTAAGGCTTTCCCTTGAGTATTTTCAGTGTTTCATGTGTATTGATTCTTCTTCTCTATTATATGTGTTCTGCTTGATCATGCTCAAATCGATTAAGCTTCCGCAAGTTTGATAGTAGAAGTAGATTATAGTATTTTTCTTTGGTACACTGCATTATCGAGTTAATCTACAGTCAGGTTTTCTACATAGATCTCAGAGTTAGATTTGTAGAGAATTTGCAGGAAATTCTATATGGTATCAAAGCGAGGTTTTGTAGAAAAAGTTCTACATGGTATCGGATCAAAGGTTATCATAGCTGTGAATAGTTTACTGAGAAGAATTCAAAGTTTGATGTTCGGGGTTGAAGGTGCAAACTGAATTCACAAGATGGGACATTATGCAACTAATTTCCCATCGAAGAAGTCCAAGAAGGGATCCTTGGAAGGATTAGAAGGTGAGGCATTAGCCTCTTAGTTTGAAATGGACTTTACCCTCTTTACATACATGGTGTCATCAATGATGGGTTGTGTTTGGTATCTTGACAGCGGAGCCTCATTCCACATGACCGACGATAAAAGTTTATTCAGTACCTTGGAAGAGAAAGACCTCAAGATACTCATAGAGATGGGTGACGATGAAAGGTATAATGTTTCAAGAGTGGGCACAATTGCTTTTCAGATGGAGCATGGCGCTCTTATCACCTTGACATATGTGAAGTATGTGCCTGGATTGAAGAAGAATTTGGTATCGATCGCGATGTTGGAGGACAAAGGCTACGATATTGTCTTTAGTAAGGGAAAGGTTTTCCTTAGACACATCACCACGGGATAGGTGAAACAGATCGGTTCACGGGTACATAACCTGTATGCTCTTGGGGTTCAAGATGCATGCAAAGCCTTGAGGAGAAAGGCAAATGTTAGAGACTTGGTGGTTGAGAGGGAGAGTAAATTACCTCTCAACATGCAACCTAGAAGAAGTCTCAGACAATTGTGGAGGAGCCACAATTAGAGATGCTGAGAGGAGGTCGAGTGGAGGCATCCACTCATGCAGAGACCTCCAGTAGGGGGAAATTTCGAGCGAAGTGGGCAGAGGGATCACATGTAGCCATACCTCCAGGTGTGAGGTGGGGCGATGTAAAGTGATAGTCCCAAGAAGGCTGAAATTGGGCAAGGTCCATTGAGAGGTTTTATCTCATGGATCGTACCTTGCTACGGGAGCCCAAAGTAAATAGTAGCGGGAGGAATCAGTTGGATTGATGTAGTCAGAGATCAAAGTGACAGAGGCTAGAGCAGTCAGGACCTGAAGAGAGCAGAGAAGATTGACAACAGTGCAGAAAGGCTAAATCAGTAGAAGCGTAGAGTTTTCAGTTGACAAAGGCAATAACAGTCAAAAACTTTGATGACAGATGTATCATACTGATTTAGGTTGGATTTTTTTATTTATTTTTATTTATTTTTTTGTGTTTCTGGAGTTGCTAGAGCTACAACACTAGAGAGAAGTGTTGCATGAAGAATATTCAAAAGGTTTAGAATCGGGATTGAGTTGAATTCCTTTCTTGTTGAGAGGGAGTGTTGAGAATAGCAACAAGAAATGTTAAAAATAACATTCAGAATATTCCAATTTTAATTTTGTCCTTGAATTAAAATTGAGAATTAAAATTTAAATTTAGTCTCACGAGCTGCTTGAAAAATAATTAATTAATTCATCTTGAGTTAATTAGTTGGAGAAATTCGAGCTAGAAGTCTTTGTGAAGTCATGCAACAATTATCCCTTAAATTAAGGAGATTATCTCTTAATTAAGGAGATAAGTATGAGTTGTATTTGAGTTGTAATTAGTTAGCTCAGTTAATTGAGTTAAGTCTAGTTAAATTAGTTCCAAACAGTTTGAGGAACTAATTGTGAGTTCAGTCAGCTAATGCATGCATGCATGAAACTATTGTACTCCAGATAACTAATGATTCTCTCATAAATAACTCATGCATGTCAGTTCAAACAAAGACCCAGTTGAGATTAAAGACAAGGACATTGTACTATCAGTTGCATGTGTTTTCCTATAAAGGAAACACAAGCATGCAGTCAAGGCAAAGGTTCCTTGAGGATTGCGCAGTTCTGACAGTGTGTTGGAGCAGTGTGTGAGATCAGTGTTACATTGGGTAACAACTAGATCACCCAGGGAAAACTGCGCAAGGAAATAGGAGGCTTAGAGGGCTAAGGAGAAGTTTTGTGAAAAGCCTTGTTTGCCTGTGAGCATTCAGGAGGATTGTACTGAGAGTTGGCTAACTGTGAGAGCTAAAGCCTTGTGTAATATTGATGTATTTCCACCTTGTATGATAATACAGATAGTGGGGTTTTTAGCTGAGGCTTTCCCCTGAGTATTTTCAGTGTTTCATGTGTATTGATTCTTCTTCTAGTTATATGTGTTCAGCTTGATCTTGCTCAAAGTTTTAAGCTTCCGCAAAGTTGATAGTAAAAGTAGGTTATAGTATTTTGCTTTGGTATATTGCATTATTGGGTTAACCTGCAACAGTTTCTCTACAAGATGTGTAGAGAGCAGAATTTCTACACAGATTAAGTGGGTCAAATAAGTACCTCATCCCATAGTGATCACTCGTCAAAATGAACCTCCTACCAAGAAGATAGTGCCTCCACATCTTCAGTGCATGAATTGTCGTTGTCAACTCGAGATCATGAATCACATAATTTTACTTGTGCTCATTCAACTTCCTTGACTCATAGCATACTACATGTCCTTCTTTCATCAGAACTCCACCAAGTCCTCTTTTGCAAGCACCTGTACATACCACAAAATCTTTATCTCGATCTATGATCTTTCGAACTAGAGCATTTGTAAGCAATTGCTTCAGCTGCTCAAAACTAGCTGCACATTCCTCTGTCCATTCAAATGTATTTCCTTTCCTCTGCAAAGGTGTAATAGGATAAGCAATTCGTGAGAAGTTCTTGATGAACCACCTGTAATAACCTGTTAATCCCATGAATGATCTGACCTCATCCACATTCTTAGGAGTTTCCCACTCCATGATAACTCTGATATTTTCTAGGTCCACTGATATACCTTCCATGGAAACCACGTGCCCCAAGTATTAAACTTTTGTCTGAAAGAGACTGCACATGCTAAGTTTGGCATACAACTAACTCTCTCTCAACAATTTTGACATTGTTTCCAGGTGTTCTGCATGTTCTTCCTCTTTCTTAGAATATATCAATATATCATCAATGAACATTATCACAAACTTTTTCAGATAAGCATTAGTCAAACCAAAAGGAACTACTACAAACTCATAATGCCCATACCTATTCCGAAATGTGGTTTTGTAGATGTCCTCTTCTTTAATGCATACTTGATGATATTCTGATCTTAAATCAATCTCCAAGAACATTGTTGCTCCCTTCAACTGATCAAACAAGTCATCTATCGACGGCAAAGGGTACCTGTTCTTAATCGTCACCTTGTTCAACTGCGTGTAATCAATACACAACTTGAGAGTACCATCCTTCTTCTTCACAAACAATACTAATGCACCCCAAGGTGACACACTTGGGCTAATGTGTCCCTTATCAAGCATTTCCTTAACCTACAACTTTAATTCCACCAACTTTGGAATGCTCATCCTATACGATGCCTTCCATGTTGGTGTTGCTCTAGGCATCAACTCAATCGAAAAATATACTTTCATATGAGGCGGTAACTCAAATATCTCTGCTAGAAATACATCCTAAAATTGTTGCAAAATCGGATACCTTTTCAAGACTTAAACATCCTCAACATCCTTCACTTTGTCATTAGAAATACAAACTACAAACAATACACAACCTTTCCTGCTATTGCGCTTTGAATTGTAACCATCCTCACTGATGTAGGCTTCTTCTTACCCTGCAAGATTCTCCTCTCTCCATCATCATCCAATCACTCAATATCCTTCTCGTAGCAATATACCTTAGTCTTGTGAATGTATAACCAATCCATACCCAACAACATATTGCACAATCCCAACAGAAGTACATTTAGATGCGCTATTGTAGCCATATCGTTCAACTCAAATGCACAAGATGTCACCCAATGATGAACTCTTTTATTCGTACCTTTAGCCAATTGCACCAACAAAGGCTCTGCATGCTCTTCTTTATCCAAACAACACTTATCCACCATGTCAGGATTCATATAATTATAGTTAGATCCAAGGTCAATTGATCCGAATTTAAACAGGAACACAACAAATTATAGATATAACCATACATATAGAGATGTAACAGAAATAATACTTCATCTCATTACTGTAAAATACATAAATATGCTTACAAATAGAAATGGAAATAAACTAGCTAGGGCGACGGTAGCTTATCTCTAAGAAGAGATGTGGCGGCTACATGCCTCTAAACTGTGTTATAATGAGACTCGAAGGCCTATTTATTATTGAGAAACAATGGAAGACCCTAAACATCCAAAAACCTAACCCTAGAAGATGAAACGCCAAACTGTGGGCCTTGATTGGGTAAATTGGTACATCAATTTCCCACGGTCATAACTTTGGCATACGATCTTCGTTTGATGTGCACCATATCTCGTTAGAAAGATCTATCTGAGAACTACAACTTTGGGAAGAGCAACATCGGTCCATGGACCCATATTGCTCCCAGGTTTCTCAAAAAACGTCATTTAGGGACTCAAAATCGCTCCGGAAGTTCTGAACCCGAAAAACTGCTAAAAATAGTAAACTGTGCTACAATTAAGGAAACTGAAAAGTTGAAAGAAACAATGGTGGGGGTCTAAGTGGACTTGGCGGGTGGCCACTAAGATCCATCTGGGTCATTCCTCCCCCCTTAGGAAGCAATGGTCCCCATTGCGTTGAGTTCCTCCATGAGATGAGGAAACTTCTACAGAACTTGGTCCCTGGTGAAGGAGTTGGCCTGCTTTGACAACTCGATACGGTTGGATATTCTGCTGGCGAGTGTGCTTGATTTGTGTGTCCATGATCTGATCAGTTGCAACTTGTTCCATGCAATCTGGATTTAACCCTGTGGGTGTGAGCTGTTCTGTAATGTCGGATTTGTCTAGTAATGGTGGAAAGTATGGCCGAAGGCGGTCCACATTGAACACTGGGTATAGACCACGGAATGGGGGAATGATGAGCTCAAATGCATTATCTCCCACAACTTTGGTAATGGTGTAAGGACCATATTGGAGTGGTCTGAGTTTCCGATAGGCTCCGGTAAGGCATTCCTTTTGCAAATGCAACTAAACTTCGTCGCCCACCTAAAACTTGTGTGGCACCCAATGTTGATCATGTCGCTACTTGTACTTGGCATTTGATTTCTTTAGAATGTCATGGACCTGCTGGCGAATATGTTGGATGTGCTCAATGAAGTTGTTTTCCCTATCTGTTTCGGACTGGACATGAGCCGAATTTGTGTGAGTAGCTGCAAATGGCATGGCCACATCAATGGGACATAGTGGCTAGAATCCCAAGCCCACCTGAAAAGGTTTGTGGCCAGTTGAGCTATGGAGAGCCTGGTTGTAGATGTGATGAACATAGGGGAGGCTCTCATCCCATGTGCGTGGATGCTTTGAGTTGTACATTCGCAGAATGTGTACGATCATCTTGTTGACAACCTCTGTCTGGCCATCAGTTTTAGGATGGAAGGTTGTGGACTTAATGAGTTTGGTGTCCAGCATCGACGAGAGACTAGACCAAAATGTATTGAGGAACCTGCTACCCCGATCTGAGATGATAGACTGTGGGATCCCAAAGTGTACCCACACTCATTCAAAGAAGAGTTTATTAGTGGCTTCTATTCTGATATTCTTCTAGTAGGCCGCCATAATGGCCATCTTCGATAACCTGTCGACAACCACAAAAAAACAGTCATTTCCATGCTTAGTAGAAGGAAGGTCCGACATGTAATCCATGGAGATGGATTCCCAAGGTCGACTAAGGGTAGGCAGCGGGGTATAGAGGCCTTGCTTCTTGATGGTCGGTTTGGCAATGACACAGGCAGTGCATGATCTGATGTACTTCCCGACATCCTATCGAAGATTCGGCCAATAGAAATACTTTTGCAATACTGCCACCATTTTCTCGACCCCGAAATTCCCAGCAGCCCGACTCTAGTGTGGTTCCCAAATCATCTTGGCACGCTCACTTAAAGGAACACAAAGGTGACCCAAGTGGCATAATAGGGCATCTTGGAGGTGAAAATATGGAACATGCTAACCCTCCAAGAGTGTTTGGTACGTGTGGTCGAATTCTTGGTCACTTTTGTAGAGAAGTGGCCAATCAGAAGTCTCGTGCCCACAAGAGTTGAGCACGGTGGTTAACGCCATGATCGGTGGTCGAAAAAGGCAATCTGCAACATTATTGGTGCTGCCCTTCTTATAATTGATATTCAAATGGAACTATTGCAGGTATGTGGACCACTTCTAATGGTGATCATTCTGCAATTTCCCTTGGGTCTGTATGAACTGCAAGGGTCGGTGGTCTGTGTGGATGACTGTTTCCTTCCCCAAAATGTAATGCTTCCATTGTCGGCATGCCTACATAATGGAATACATCTCTTTGTCATAAGTGGGATACTTCCAGACTGTGTCTGAAATTGTCTCACTGTGATATGCCACGGGATGCCCATGTTGAGTAAGGACTGCCCTAATATCGTAGTCAAAGGCATCTGTCTCGACCTCAAATGGTTGTTGCAAGTCTGGTAATGCGAGCACTGGTGCCGAGCAGAGGCGATCTTTCAACTATGTGAATGCCTTCTGTTGAGATTTAGAGCAAAATAATTTTGCTTTTGCTCCTCCCTTGGTGACTTGACTCAAGGGCCAAGTGATATGAGAAAATCCCAACATGAACCTACGATAGAAGTTGGCAAGACCTAGAAAGATGCGGAGCTCTGTGATAGTGATTGGAGATGGCCAATCCCGAATGACTTGGATCTTGGCTGGATCCACATGCACCCCCCGTTCACCAATAATGCATCCTAGATACTGAACCTGGGTCATGCCAAAAGTGCATTTCTCCAAATTGGCACATAACTTTTGTTGCCGCAGTGTTTAGAGATCCTGTCGGATGTGGTGGAGGTGCTCTTCCCAACTCTTGTTGAAGGTCAGGATGTCATCCATGTATACCACTACAAATGAGTTGTTGAATCGCTGCAAGATGTCATCCATTAGCCTCATGAAGGTTGCAGGAGAATTCGTCAATCTGAAAGGCATAACCAACCATTCGAAAAGGCCCTCCTTGGATTTGAAGGCAGTCTTCCACACATTGGAGGGTTCGATTGGTACTTGGTGATATCTTAAATTCAAATCGATCTTGCTAAAATATTTTGACACCTTCAGTTGGTCCAGGAGGTCATCAATTCGTGGGATCTGGTACCTATTTTGGACAATGATCTTATTCAGTGCCGGATAGTCAATACAAAGTCTCCAAGTCCCATCCTTCTTATGTACCAACACGATCAGGCTCCCACAGGGCGATGAACTCAGACAAATGTGACCTTTCTGCAACAGCTCCTGAATCTACCTCTTGATTTCATCGTTCTCCAGAATGGAGCGCTGATAGATTGGTCCATTGGACAGCGATGCACCTGGGGTCAGATCGATGGAGTGCTTGACCTGACAGTGAAAGGAACCCCTACAAGGGAGGCGAAGATGTCCTCGTACTCCTCCACGACCTTGTCCATATGTAGTTGTCGTGCGGAGGGGCCCTGTCTGGAGGTCATGGCCACCGTCTTCTTCTTTCCTCGAGGGTGTATCATCAAGAAAACAAATTTCCTGGTTTTGGAAATGAGCTTACTGCATTTTTTTGCAGTAACCAAAGAGATGGCGGTAGGCGGTGCTACCTCCAGTATCATGTACAACTTGTTTCCCAAAGTAATAATAACAACACGGGGCCTTGATTCATACACAACATGTTGCTTCCACAAGTATGGTTGTCCTAATAATACATCACAAACATCAAGGGGAGCAACGTCACATAATACCTCATCTGTGAAGGGCTTGATGTTGTATGGAATGCGACATTGCTAGCTCACGCGAAGATCCCGTCCTTGGTGAAGCCACCCGATGGTGTACGGTTGTGGATGTGCTGTGGTTGGTAAGCCCAACCGCTTCACGACCTCTTTCAAAATGAGGTTGTTTTGGCTTCTGCTGTTTACAATGAACTGTAGCGGGGAGCCCTTTACCCACATCTGGGAGTGGAAGAGACGCTCCTCCTCCTTTGGATCTTCAGGTTCCTCCTTCTGGATCTTCATGGTGGCAACAGTGGCATTGGGCTCCGCATCGATAATATGCTTCCCTTTGTCATTCCCCTTGTCGGGATTTGACTCAAAGTCAAAACATACATCTGATTCTGAAACCTTTAGCACGACCACCAATGACTGTTGGCCCGACACTCACTTGTGTTGTGAGTGTAGCTTTTATGTAACTCACACCATTTTCCCGTGTCCTTTTTCAGCTTCACAATGCTATTCTTTGCTTGTAGCTTTGGCGGGTTGTCTTGGGCCGCCCTGCATTGGCTATGTCTTGGTCTGCAGTTCGGGGACACCTTTCCCTTGCTTTCGATTCGCAGATCCAAAGTCTCTCTTATTCTGTTTAAAATTTTGTTCAATCTTGATGGCATAACGATATGTCGTGCCGAGCGAGGAGATGTTCAGGAATTCTATTTCTTCCTGGATGTACCTATGCAGGCAGCCGCGATATTTGAGTACCAAATGCTGCTCTAAATCCTTGATACCCAACTTTGTACAAAGGGTATGGTAAATATTGGTAAACACCGGCACGTCTTGGTCCCATCCTTACCGCAGTGTGGTCCACTTTATGTATTGATCCTCATAGCTTCCGACAAGGTAGTACTGCTCCTTGATGGCAGTCTAGAATGAATTCCAAGTGGGTGTGGCTGAAAATAGTGAGGTCGTACTTTCATCCTTTTGCTCGCAGTAGGTTTCCCACCAATCCTTGACGTGGGGGCAACTTTGAGAAGAGCGAAAGTAATCTTTTCCCGCCGTAAAAATCATGAACAGAAAAATACCCTTGTAGCAGATTTAACCACTTATCTACGGCATCTGCATCTATATGACCCTCAAATATGGGAATGTCAAAGTTAACTTGTTCCTTAAAGGGTATGGTGCTTCCGGAGTAGCTGTTGGAAGTAGATGTGTCGCCCCTGGGTAGTCGTTTAAGGATCTAGGTAAAGTTGTCTATCATTGTGTTCCTTTGTCACTCGAGGGCCTCTTCGTGCAAGATTTTGATAGGATCTCTTGCCCCCTCGTCTTTCTTTTCATCCGCCATGGGAGGCCGTCGGGATTTGCTAGGCTGGTCTTGCAAAGGTTCGACCAGTTCAAGCCCTAACTCCTTATATCCCGACCTTGTTGGGGACGTGCAAAGAAAGACAGAGAAAGAGTAGACCCCTGTGATACCACTGATCCAGATTTAAACAGAAACGCAACAAATTACATATATAACCATACATATAGAGATGCAGCAAAAATAATACTTCATTTCTTTACTGTAAAATACTAAAATATGCTTACAAATAGAAATGGAAATAAACTAGCTAGGGCGATGGTAGCTTATCTCTGAGAAGAGATGTGGCAGCTACATGCCTCTGAACTGTGTTACAATGAGGCTCGAAGGCCTATGTATTGTTGAGAAACAATGGAAAACCATAAAAGTTCAAAAACCTAACCCTAGAAGATGAAATGCCAAACTCTGGGCCCCGTTTGGGTAAATTGGTACATCAACTTCCGAGGGTCGTAACTTTGGCATACGATCTCCGTTTGACACGCAAAATATCTCGTTAGAAAGATCTATCCGAGAACTACAACTTTGGGAAGAGCACCATCGGTCCATGGACCCATGTTGCTTTCAGTTTTCCCAAAAAACATCATTTAGGGCCTCAAAACGGCTCCGGAAGTTCAGGACCCGAAAAACTGCTAAAAATAGTAAATTGTGCCACAATTAAGGAAACTGAAAAGATGAAAGAGACAATGGGGGGGTCCAAGTGGACTTGGCGGGTGGCCACCAATATCCACCTGGATCATCAATCAAAATAGAAACAACTTGATCACAAATCTTACCTTCCATCTTAATAATAGATCCCTGATGATCAACCTACCTATTATCCAATGCTACATAAATCTAAGGAATACTTTTCCAACATCCCCAACTATCTGTTTCTCCTAAGCACTGTAAATATGTGGTCTGCCACCCTGATGTTGTGGGAAATATCTCTTGCATGATCCTTGCCACAAGTCCAACACTACAAAGGCTTCCTACCATCACCCTTGTTCTCCTCCTCAAATTGAAATCCCTGTCCTTTATCAACTGCATTGAACTTATTGTGCAACACTACATTCTCCTTGTCATCGAAATCCTGAGCTTTTCCTCTCTTCTTAGCCCACTTTCCTTTATTCTTCACATTACCTTTCCAATCGTGCTTAGACTCAGCCTTGCGCTGCGATTGCTCATAATAGTGCTCCAAAGATCTTGGGTCATCAAACTCAATTTTGTCTTTGAATGATACTGAAAACCCATTGATGAATTTTTTATTCTTTGAGTTCTCCTCCTTAAGATAAGGCACATATCTCAACAACTCCAAGAATTTGCTGGTATACTCCTCATCGGTCACAGATCCCATCTTAACTCATAGAAATCCTTTGTCCTGCCATGATAATAACTTTCCAATAGATACTTCTTCATGAAAGTCTCTCGAACTCACTCCAAGTTAGTTCCTCTTCTCGAATGCCTTTGACATTCTTTATATATTCCCACCAAATGTTTGCTTTCCCTTTAAGACTCAAATTAGTTATCTTGGCTTTCATATTTTTTGAATAATCATGCAATCTGAAAAAACATATTCATCCCAAGCAACCAAGCTTTTACATCTTGTGACTTCTTCATTTCTCCATCAAATGTAGGAGGTTTTTCTTTCTTGAACTCCTTTGGCAAGTACTTCTTCTCACTCCTCCTATAGGGATGGTGGTGGTGATGTCAATGATGTCTCTCTAAACCAGAACTAGGATAGAACCCATGGTCATTACCCCTCTTGTCAGATGTATCCAAGAACCTACCATCTCTCATTGTGTCATTCCTGTCAAAATTGTATCCTGATTGAGACCTGCTGCCATATTTCCCATTGGTCCTTTCCTCCTATCCATGATTGATCATAAGTGGTACCTATCTCTGCGAATCTGATAGACTCTTAAGGATGACTGCATCAACTTCTGCTTGCTTTTCCTATGCTCTCGCAAGTCTTTCCTACGACTGAATGATCCTATCATTATCTGCCTTACAACTTTTGTTCTATGCTTTCAAACTTCTCAATGTATCTGATATGTCAGGGGAGTACTCATCGCCAAGATGTTCATCTGATGTGTAGGGAGAATCATGTGAACTGTAGTCCACCATTCTGCTAGTCATCTTGATCTTCTTCTTCTTGCAAACATACCATGTTAGATAAATCAAATATAAGTGTGATCAAACATAGCTCAATGAAGTTTAGGGGAGGTTATCTAGTTTGCACAATCAATCTGGATTAGCACAACATACGTATATATAATGAAATCAACATATCAATCTTCTCAACATCAACATCATACGAGCGGTGTAACATACCAACACCATCATGACAACACAATACTGCAACAATGACTATCACAATGCATGCATAACAAACACAAAGACAACTAACATGCATGCATGACAAACACATTCTACCCATCTATTCCAAGTGTTTAACTTGGGAGATTTGATACCACCCTTTAACCACCCCCTTCCCACATTTGCAAAATTTCATTGGCCTGCCAGGTTAACACATGAGACGAAGAGTTACTATGACATGTCCTGATCTCCAAGCTTCAGATATGGAAGTGGGGTCGACAAGTAACAACTCACAAACATTCCTCAAGGCTTATAGGACACTTAGGGGATAAAGAACCACCCCAAGTGACAAACCCTGAGACGGGGCTGCTTTTTAGTATTGAAAATGCAACAAGAAATACCTAAATTAATTTTGCCTTAATTAAATTAGGATAAATTCGAATTCCAATTTCAGTAAAATACTTGGAGGAATTTAATTGAAGTGATATGGCACTTATCATTCAGTTAAATCAGTTAGTTCAAGTAGGAGACACTTGAGTTGTGTTTAGTTATGATTGATTGCTAATTTCTAGCAATCTATTTCAGTTAATTTGAGTTATTGTGAGTTTAACTAGTTCTAACTGATTAAGAACTAGTGGAGGATCAAACAATGGGGTGTGTTCACTAGTGATCAACTAGTTAACTCATCAATCAACCCAAAATAATTGATGCATGCAGATAACTCGAGTTACCCAGTTGAGATTGGAGTTCAAGGGAAGTGTATTATCAGTTGTAGACAATTCCAAATTGTACAAGTGGTGCATGCAGTCAGAGAAGGGCCTACAGGGATTGCGTAGTTCTGGATGGGGAATTTCCCTAAATAATAGGGGTTAATTCCTTGAGAAACAACGCAAGGAAATAGGGACTTGGGCAAGCAAGAATTTGGTTAAGTATTGACCACAGCTTGTCTAGGAAGCAGTGAGATAGATTATACTTATTCATAGGTTTCTCAGGCTTGAGAAAGCATTATATTTCTTCTTTGTTTTCCGACTAATGCAATATAGATAGGAGGGGGTTTTGAGAAGTTGTTTTCCCCTTAGATAAATCTCTAAGCATATGTGTGATTGAATATTGTCTCATGTTTATGTTGTGATTTCTCGACCATTAAATTGTTTTTGTTGATGAGTAGAGTAGATTCAAGTCTATTTTTTTAGTAAATTACATTAGCAGTTTGAATCTACAAGAAAAATCTACATGGTATCAGAGTAGGAATCACAATATATAGAAGAATTTGAAGTTGTCTTTGCAGGTGAATCAAATTTGCAGGATCATTCTTCAGAGCTAGCAGGATGTCTTTCTATCGCCTGATACTCACGTATGCCCTTGAGGGTAGCTCAAATTACATTGTTTGGAAGGACAAGATGGAGGTAGTGTTGGAAGATAATTAGCTAAAGGAATTCATAGATCATGATATCCTGAAGCCTCCAATATTTGATGCTAATGATCTAGCATAATGGAAGAAGTGTGTATAAAAAGCATAGAGGATCATATTGGAGGGAGTTTTAAATCATGTTGTCTCCAATCTCCACGGGAAAGAGACTCCATATGCAATGTGGCAAGCCTTGACAGAATTGTTTCAAAACAACAATGACCACAGGACACTGGCACTAAAGGACAAGCTTCAGAAGATCAAGATGGAAAAGGGTGACACAATACCACAGTACCTGAGTAGGTTCACCCAATGTCAGGATGAACTTGGGAGTGTTGGTATTACAGTTGTAGAAGATGATCTCGTGAGTCTAGCCCTTTTAGGCCTTCCCAAGAGTTTGCACAACTACCAGGATTTGGTAAATGGGAGAAGAAGCTACCAAATTGGGAATGCCTTTGGTTTGATTTAATACAGGAGGAGATAAGGCGAAATACCAGAAATGGGACCTCATCCAAAGAAGTGGAAGAGGAATTTGCATTAGTCAACAAAGGAAAAAAGGCCAAGGGAAAAAAAGTCCTAAGGTGAGGTTGATCCAACCAAGATGACAAGAAGAAAGACTTGTACAAAATCAAGTGCTTTCACTATCATGAAGTCAAAGTATATGGAATTACGCTGCTTGTTGAAGACCTAGCCGCAGTCATAACCACAGTAGCAGTTATCTAAGGACCTAGCTACGATCTTCATGAAGCACCCATACGCAGGTCAATGGGACATAAATACTATACGCTGGTCAATGAAACAGTGATACCCTCTGTATTCAATAAAACATAGATACACTGTCATGAATATCACGCAGTCATGAAGGCAATGACAATAGCTATATATACACAGGAAATGAACGCAACAATGAAATATATATATGCTGGTCATTAAGATAGCTTATGTAGCAAGATACACACACACACACACACACACACATATATTCACAGGTAAATGAAACATATATACGCTGACCTGTAGCCTAATACGCAGGTCATAAACAACATGGAAGTGAAGCCGCAGTAATACAAAGTTGTAGGTGACAGCGTGGTAAATCCAAGGCTGTCTATGAAAGAAGCAGTCTTTCTAAGCATATTGGACAGTGTAATACAATAGTGATCTAAAGATGAAAATCTTGGATGAAGGGACTATGTTACACTCAGCATCTTGAGATATAGAACTCAGTGTATTATGACAAGGGCAACATGATAATCATGATGATGGCAAGGGCAACATGATAATCATGCACATTAGCAGGGGCAGCATAATGATGATGATGAACATTAGCAAGGAGCTACATGATGAATGGGCAACATGATGGATAAGATCATGGACATGGGCAACATGATGATAATCATGATTAGTGCAGCATGGTGCAGTATGCAGTGGTGCAGCAAGAGGACCAGATGCAGCACGATGATAGGTGAAGAAGTCACCTTGGAGAATCAGTTGAAGCATAATGTCTTCAACTAATCTCATCGTTATAGAGATGATCTATGCTCAGATAGATAAGTCAAAGTGTTGACTTCTATTGTAAATGTACTATCTCTCTCACTTTCTCTGCTGAACTTTGAAGAACATAAAAGAAGAATTGATCAAGGGTTCCCCACATTGTGGGGTTTGTCACTGGCTAGTGCCACATCTTGTGTCCTCTTATCTTGGTTTGTCTTCTGCGATTTATATTCATGTTCTATCTACAATTTACTTTTATGCTGATGTGATTGCTAATATGGAAAAGAAATTAAATAAATTGCTCTAGCATAGAACATACCTAAAATTAACATAGTATCAGAGCTGAGGTGAAGACAATTCCAAAGCAAGAGTGAAATAGAAATCACCCAAGACAGTTGGGACAGGACAAAAGGATCAACGGGTTCCTCATCCCTCTTCAAATTCACCTAGGGTGAAGTCGAAGCAGAGAATGTTATCGGAATGGCACAACGAAAGTTTCTGATGGCCCATCTAGAGATCACTTCATTGGGAAGTTTGGATCTAAGGGTGGAAGGAAAGGCAGATGTCTTGGTTATAAGTTCGGCCCTTATGCAAAGGAGTGTCCGAATGGTAGAGATGCAGGTCATCAAGGACACAACCGACTCTTCAAGGAAGCAAGGAACCCCAGGAATGGAAGTTGAAGGTTTTAAGGTGGCATTCGTCGATGGTAAGGTACGTGTTTGAAAATAGAATTTTCTAAGATGCTTTTGAGTTCAGGGTTGTATTAAGTTACAGGAAGTCCACTGGGGACCATGTCCATTGACACATAGCACCGGAGGTCTGTGAGTCAGATGGTGACAGGGAAGCCTGAATTCAAAAAGAGCATGAAAGTACATGTCTGAGATGTACCGAAGGAAAATCTTACAAGGGGACCATTCCCCTCATGTAGCAGGTCCACAGGTTTGAAACAACCCGTGGAGTTTTGAGATTCATGAACAAGAATCTCATGTATACAAGTGGAAGAAAACCCTCTATGGCTTGAAGCAAAACACGCAGGCGTAATATGAGAGGACTTATAGCTGTTTGATGAAGCTGAGATTCACTAGGAGTGAAGCCAATCCAAACCATTATCCGAAGGTTGTGGATGATAGACCTCTCATATCGGCACCTTATGCGAACAAACTATTTCTGATAGGTGCAGACCCTCTCATTTGCAGAAGTAAGAGGGAGTTGGATTATGGACATATGTTTTGCAGTTAGCACAGGGAGCTCATATTTGGTTGAGCCTCACTGGATTGGTGCCAAGAGTCTCTGAGATATTTTCGGGGCACAATTTCTCATGGATTGAGATACACTGCCGGAAATATGAAAATTGCATGATTATTCGAATGCTGACTGGGCAGGCAGTGTGGAGGATCACTAGAGCACTTTTCAGTGCTGGTTCTCTTTGGATTCTGTTTCGATATCATGGATGAGTAGGAAGCAGAAGTCGGTTGTTATAAGTACTGCCGAGATTGGATATATAACTACAAGTATGACCTCGTATGAAGTTGCCTGGTTGTGGAAACTCTTCAGTGAGTACACATGATGAATACCACTGTGATTCTCTGTAACAACCAGAGGTGGGATTCGATTATTGAGGAATCCTGTATTCAATGATTTCTCCAACATATAGACATTAGATACTACCTTATTTGGTATATGGTAAGTCGATGAGTAAGGAGGCTCCATCGCATTGAGACTAATGTACAGGTCGCTGACATTTTGACAAAGCCCTGGGGAAAGATCAAATCTGTGATTTTCCCGAATGACTTGGAGTCGTCAAGAGACCCTTGTATAAGGATCCTACATGTTGCATACATGGAGCTATAGGGGCTTGCGGTTCTTAATGGAGAAACATATGACCACAGGGTGACTCACCCTCCCCTGGTGGTGCACACTGGGACAAGATGATTTGCTCTCTTGTGGGATAGGATGATTCACTCTCCTATGGACAGGATGATTCGCTCTCCTGTGGACAAGATGATTCGCTCTCTTGTGGGACAAGATGATTCGCTCTCTTGTGGGACAAGATGATTCACTCTCTTGTGGGACAAGATGATTCGCTCTCCTGTGTAGCAGGATGATCAGTTCTCCTGTGAGGTCTGGATGATGTGTTCTCCATGACAATTGTAGCAAGATGATTAGTTCTCCTTTGAGGACATGATTGATTAAGTTCTCCTGTCGAGGCATCCTACCCATGCAGTCTGGGACTCATGGGAAGTATCTCTCATCTGATCAATGAGCAGGGAAATGAATATAGGGACCATAGTAGTATCGATGGACGCAGCGATGTATCTACCGTACTCCCTACACTAGGATGACCTTCAATGATCTAGGATTAATGATGCTGGTCTGGGACCAATGGTACATACTCTGAGACTAACTCCGTGTCAGTGTAGTACTAGTCTGGGACTAGTGAGAGTGCTACATACTATGACGCTGACTTCAGGTTGGTTGAGACTGGTCTGGGACCAGTGGTACACTCTCTGAGACTGCGATACTGATTTGGGACCAGTGGTAGGAGTTGTACCTACTATGACGCTGACTTCGGGTCAGTTGAGTCTGGTCTGGGACCAGTGGTACATACTCTATGACTGACTTCGTGTTAGTGCAGTACTAGTCTGGGACCAGTGAGAGTGGTACATACTATGACGTTGACTTCGGGTCGGTTGAGACTGGTCTGGGACCAGTGGTACACTCTCCGAGACTGCGATATTGGTTTGGGACCAGTGGTAGGAGTGGTACCCACTGTGACGTTGAATTTGGGTCGGTAGAGACTGGTTTGGGACTAGTGGTACGCACTCTGAGATTGACTTCGGGTCAATGAAGAATGGTATGAGACATCCTCGATCAATTCTTCTTCTTCATAGTTCAGTAGAGCTAAGTTGAGCAGAGCCAACAGACCTGAGAAGAACTAGTAAAGCAGAGCAGAGCTAAGTAGAGGAGAGCCAACATAGCTGAGCAGAGCTAGGCAGAGCAGTGCAGGGCACTGATGGCAGAGACAGTACAGTTGGTCATATAGATCAGTGGATGGAGTTCTCCCTAGTTGAGAGGGAGTGTTAAATTTGGCAACTAGGGCCAAACTCCATGTGGGTCATCTTATTTATGGCAGCTAATATTTTTATTGGATCCCTCTTGTCGAGAGGTGTAGGATTGATCCAAAGATCATCCGATTCCAATAATTATTTATGGAGATATGAATTTATTTTGATTATGTAATTATTATCAAGCCGACTAGCTCTTATGTAGGCTCAAGAAGCCAAAACGTCATGTCCATTCAACCTATACGTTTTTGGTATAAATAGAAGAGGATTTGATGTCATTTATAACACACATTCTCCATGTGAACTCCTCCTCTCCACGTCTTGGGTTTCTGGAGAAGGAGAAGACACAAAAGAGAATACGTTGGATGCCCTAGCTGCAGATGTAGCTGTAGTAGAAAGAGCCGCAGTCCATACGCTATAATGAAGGCAATCCACACGCTGTAATGGTGACCTTATCCATGCAACCATACGCTGAGAAGAACAATATATATACACAGCAGATGAGGGCATATCCACGCAGGCATATGAGGATTCCATGCAGTAGAAAAGGATGATCCACATGGGCATATCCACGCAGGCATATGAGGATTCCAGGTAGCAGCAAAGGATGATCCACATAGGCATATCCGCGGAGGCATATGAGGATTCCACGCAGCAGCAAAGGGTGATCCATGTAGGCATATGAGGATTCCACGCAACAACAAAGGATGATCCACGTGGGCATATCCACGCAGGCATATGAGGATTCCATGCAGCAGCAAAGGATGATCCACGTAGGTATATCCATGCAGGCATATGAGGATTCCACGTAGCAGCAAAGGATGATCCATGTAAGCATATCCACGCAGTAGATGAGGCTGTAATATTCTCGGATCTAGCAACGTACTTATAACGAAGTCAAAGTATATGGAACTACGCTGCTCGTTGAAGACCTAGCTGCAGTCATAACCACAGCCGCAGTTATCTAAGGACCTAGCTATGATCTTCATGAAGCACCCATACGCAGGTCAATGGGACATAGATGCTATACGCTGGTTGATGAAACAGTGATACCCTGTGTATTCAATAAAACATAGATACGCTGTCATGAATATCACGCAGTCATGAAGGCAATGGAAATAGCTATATATACATAGGTAATGAACGCAACAATGAAATATATATATGCTAGTCATTAAGATAGCTTACGCAACATGATACACATATATATATGCACAGGAAAATGAAACATATATATGCTGACCTATAACCTAATACGCAGGTCATAAACAGCATGGAAGTGAAGCCGCAGTAATACAAAGCTGTAGGTGACATTGTGGTAAATCCAAGGCTGTCTATGAAAGAAGTAGTCTTTCTAAGCATATTGGATAGTGCAATACAATAGTGATCTGAAGTTGAAAATCTTGGACGAAGGGACTATGTTACACTCAGCATCCTGAGATATAGAACTCAGTGTATTATGACAAGGGCAACATGATAATCATGATGATGGCAATGGTAGCATGATAATCATGCACATTAGTAGGGGCAACGTAATGATGATGATGAACATTAGCAAGGAGCTACATGATGAATGGGCAGCATGATGGATAAGATCATGGACATGGGCAGCATGATGATAATCATGATTAGTGCAGCATGGTGCAGTTTGCAGTGGTGCAACAAGAGGACCAAATGCAGCACGATGATAGGTGAAGGAGTCACCTTGGAGAATTAGTTGAAGCAGAATGTCTTCAACTGATCTCATTGTTATAGAGATTATCTATGCTCAGATAGATAAGTCAAAGTGTTGAATTCTGTTGTAAATGTACTATCTCTCTCACTTTCTCTGCTAAACTTTGAAGAACACAAAAGAGGAATTGATCAAGGGTTTCCTCACATTGTGGGGTTTGTCCCTAGCTAGTGACACATCTTGTGTCCTCTTGTCTTGGCTTGTCTTCTACGATTTATATTCATGTTCTATCTACAGTTTACTTTTATGCTGATGTGATTGCTAATATGGAAAAGAAATTATATAAATTGCTCTAACATAGAACATACCTAAAATTAACAGGCTTCTATTATACTTCTTGTTGCACTTGCCATTGTCGTTGTCGCCCTTTGTGCCTGTTTTAACCGTGTATCCCAATCTATAAATATAATATCTTTGTGGGATTATTCTATTTTTGGTAGGTCGGCCTTTCTTCCCGCATCAGACTCCTTCCAGGTGATACATTCAGAAATATTTTTATGGATTTCTTCATATTCAAACCTCATATCAATTACTTGGTTTGTCAATTTATCACTTGTCTCACAGTGAGGATTAATTTGTGAGATTTTCTGGCAGAACATTTCTTCTTTCTCTATTAATAGGGAATTGAGCTTGACTGCTTCTTTGATGAATTCGTCAGTTTGAGGGTTATCTTTAAATCTATCCACCATGGCTTGCATTTGGTGAATCTGTGAATCGTTTTCTGGTAAGCTGGCTTGGTGTTGTAACCTCATTTTCTTGAATTCCCTTTTAAGTTGAGCTACCTGTTGTTCTACTTGCTAATTAATTTTTTCTTGTTCTAATTGTTGTTCAAGCAGAAGAATTTTCTGTTCTTTTTCTTTTAGCAGCATTTGTAATTTCGTTACTTTGTCAATGGTTGATGTGGCATAAGCTCCTACAAACTGTGACAACTTCGTAAGATTCTCTGATGGGTCAACAAGAGTGTCCTTCCACACAACATCCATGGATTCGTTCTCCAGAACTGCAACAGTCGTGGTGTCTAATTTCCTTTTCTTCTGTTGTCTTTTAACTACAACCTTATGAGTAAGACTGTAGAATATATCTAATGGAGGTATCTCTTCAATTCTCAAGACAATTTGGGAGGTAGGAAAAGTAGGAATAACCTCAATATCTTGAGTATCTGTAGTCCCTTGCTCTGTTGTCTCTATATTTTCTTTGTGCTGAGTCTGTTTGGGGGTTTGCAATTCAGAGGTTTCCTCAAGATTTGTGCATGTTTGGAGTTTCTTATTGATTTGCTCCCATTCCTTGTCAAGGTCAATGACTGAAATCTTCCCTGATTGAGCTGAAGTGGTACCAACCTCTATCTGTTTCTTGGCCAAGGGCTTTTTGGTTGTTTCCTCAGTATTTCCTTCTGTATCTTTCTCAAAATATTTATTAGGATCCCCTCCTCCGTTCTGAGATTGTTGTTCTGAGTGTTCTGACTCATGAGTCGACTTCCCTTGGGTTTCTTCATTAGAAATTTCTTTCGAACTTCCCTTCAGGATTACGCTACAAGTTGATTCTCTTATTGGTTCAATTTGTAATACATCTAATGGGACCTTCAACAATCTCTTAATCCTTTATACATGAAAGGCATTAATATCATCTAGCCTTAACTGTAATGATGTTGAATGTAGGACCTGTGCAAATGTTTCATCTCCTTGAAAGAGGTCATCAAAGACATCCTCTTCATGATTAAACTATTTGAATTTAACCATAGTGGTAAAGTCTTTAGCAACTTGATTCGGGTCATACTGTCTCCCTAGAACAATAGCCAATTTCAGAGACATAATAATCTCTGCTTCTTTTACTGCATGCCCATAGTCATGTAGTGCGAAAGCGCCACATTGTAATGGGAAGATTGGCCAAATGGATTTCTTCTGTTCCTTCAGGTCTTTGGTTAAACCACCCTCCCCTGCTGCCCAGTAGGCTACCGCTCTAGCCAATAGCTTGTCTAGGACATAATAAGGGAGGACATGCAGAGAAGAAATTCTCCCTAAAACTCTAATGTAGGTGAACGTCTCTTCACCGAACCATCTAGCAACTGGAAAGATGTCTACCTTGGCTTCTTTAAAAAACCTAGGGGTCGTTCTATAAAAAATGGTTTTATGAATAAGAATCATAATACCTTGGCAAATTTTGTAAAATGGGGATGGAATTGGGATTCCCACAAGATTTTATGGTATACATGGATGGGAAGAGGGTTATGTATAGTCCACTTCCAACCCTTGTTTGGAAATTGAGAACAAAAACAAATGGCATCTATAACATAAGCACTCATATAAAAAGGAGGAAAAATTAATGAGGAAACACTTCTCTTTTGTCTATATTCCCTAATATCCATTGCTAAATTGTCTGATAAAATCTAACTCTAGTTCATAATCGTTGCATTAACTGTTGCACCAATTAAGGGAAGCCATTCTATAGAAAATTTGGTACTATCAGCTTTACCAAATAACCTATACATCATCGCAGTTGCGAAATTATGTAGGGTGGAGAGGGATGCAATTGGGTACATACTGGATTTGTCCCATTTGAATTTGCCTCCGCCTAACCTCCAGGTTTGTGTAACGCCCCACAGGTCCTCATTCTCTTTGGCGAAATTCTCAAGGAAATATTTATTATATAGCTTTTGAGGCTCTTGTAGCTGGTACATCTGGCGCAGATTGTCTGGCATGAAGGACCCCATGACCTCGTGTCTTTTATTCTTGAAAGTTTCGTTTGAGACATCTACATCATCAATCACCCATTTTACCATATCTGTATATGGAAATATCTTAGGTCTTGTTGCTATTCTGTGTGAAAATGAACATGATGCTTCAAAGTAAGAAGCATTAGATGATTCTTGGGCATCAGTTGTTGCCTTTGTTGCCAGTGGCTTGGGTTTCTCTTCTTCCAGTAGGTTATACATTGTTTCCCATGATGTGGTTTCTCCGTATTTGTTGCAGGTGGTATCACAAAAAAGTGGTATCATATCTGATTTCTCAGATGCAGTAGCTTTTCCCTTCTTCGCCATCTTTTCCAACGTTGTTTACTTCGAAGGTTCCCTGAAACGGAGAAATGGAGATTATCAGATAAACACAGAGCGAAAATGATAGTGAGAATTCAATGATATAGTTAACTCCAAAAGGTGACAAGAAAGGAGATTTTATTCGAAAATGCAGATGAAAGATATGAAATCACGTCGAGTTGTTTTAAACATAAATGCCATTAAAACTTATTAAATACACACTAAGATCTTTTATCATCACCTTTATTACTCATTTAAGCCATCGTACCACAAACGTGTGAGGACAAAATTTAAGGTGATGAGTTTAAAGTGCGAAATTTCGATTTTGCAATTGTGATAAAGGTTATCGCAATATAGCAATATCGTATTTTCTATGATGCGTTATTTCGGAGTTGTTTAGAGTTTTGCGAAATGCGATGTGAACAGTGTACCTTTTATCATTTAAAGCACATTTTGTTTGAATGGATATTTATTGCATAAAGTGACCCTTTACTATTCGCCAGACTTAATCAACGTTTATAACATTTATCGCATACTTCCATCGGGTACGGGTCATATTGTGTTTCACAAACTTTTCATAGTTTACAAGATTGGCCTATGTATAAAGCACCAAGATGCGATAAGTTGGCTTATTATGTCGCAATATCACAATTCACACATTCCAAAGGTTTTGTTAGTTGTGCTTTTTGTGAACGCCGATATGCAATCGCGATAGGCACTTTATTCTACAAGAAATACTTTTAAGCCTTAGTTTTAAATGGAAGGTTTTAATGATACCATAAGTTTACTACGGTGGTCCCTCTCACCACAATTCGCAGATCCTGCTTGTTAATTAACCTTTGACACACATGATCCAGGGGTATGCGCTTAAATGCTAATTTTTTTGGAGAAATTTTGTAAAGGGTCTCCATTTATTAATAAAATATTAACTATTAAATAAAAAATGGGGGGGGGGGGGTTGTTGAACAGTACAACACCACCTTAATTCCATCACCTAAAATATGGTGGCATAATACAATTCTATCGTTAAACATCATAAAACATTTCTCATGACTTGCTGAAAGATTTGATTCTTTACATACAATGAGAACATTTTCTAATTTTTCATGGGCTTCTTCAAAAGTATTTCCATAGATAGTGAAATCATACATATAAACTTCTACACAATCATGAATTAGATCAGAAAAGATACCTAAAATGACTCTTTCGAATGTTGTAGGTGCATTACATAGCCCAAAATGAAGTAGCTTGTAAGCATAGGTAACCCATGAACATGTAAAGGTTGTTTTATTTTGACCTTCTAGTGCCAATTGGATTTCGTTATATCCCCTAAAACCATCAAGAAATGAAAAGTATTTCTTCTCTGCTAAGGTATCTAGTACTTGATCAATGAAAGGTAGTGCAAATTTATCTTTTAAAGTAGCCTTATTCAATTCTGTATAATCAATGCACACTCTCCACTTTCCATTCTTCTTAGGAACAATCACTATAGGTGACACCCATTGACTATCTGATATCGGATAAATGAAATTCACTAAGCAATTTTTGTAATTCTTCCTTAAAAATTTGTTGTAGGGGCATTCATAATTCTCATTGACTAAGAGGTCAAAATCATTTACCAGAGGAGTTGTTTCCTCAAAGTGTGTTTTGTTAGATTAGAAATTGTTTAGAATTTCCATGTAATTTGTTAAAATTAGACAATTTGTTGTAGTGGATATAGTTTAGAATAATTTTCCTCAAAATAGCCTTGAGATCCTATCTTCAAGGATGTAAATTGAATTGGCATAATTTTATATTCTTTTTTATTAATGAGAAAGTCAAAGAGAGTAAGAGGTGTGTGTGAGGGTGCAATTTTTCCTACGAGAACTTTGAATATCATAACCAGTCCTTCTGCAATTTTATTTTCGCACAGTTCTATAAACCCTGTGTTTTTTTTTAGTATTATACCTGATACCTGTAAAATGCCCAATATTAGTATCAGAGTGATTGTAGGAAGGTGGAGAATGGAGTGGATTTGTCTTATAAGTGTCATATATCCAAGAAAAGAGGCACAAAGGACGTAGAGAGTCAAAAGGAGCCGAAGTATTGAAACTGGGATTAACACTGAAACCACAGAGGAAGTAGTAGAAGAATCCCGTAAGTTAATTTAATTAATGATCGGGCACTAGGGACTGTCAAGTTTCGGTGACAAATAAATTTTTCATTCCCTAAATCTGTCAAATAACGAATTTGTTGGGTTTGTAGGGAAGAAAGCGTGATTAGTGAGTTTTCCTTAGTTAAATATCCAAGTGGGCCATATCGGAATCTCATAATTGAATTCAATTGATTTATTAAGGAATTCCAGGGACCCAGGATGAGGGATTTTACAGTCAGCTGGAAACAATTCTGCGTAGTTTCCCTTTGTAACCTTTCCGCTATAAACAAACTTCTCGCTGCAATTTTGAGTAGGGATTAATCCCGGTGATTTGAGGAAGTGCCAATTTGAAGGAGCCAACTCCTAGAGGGGCCAATTTAAGCAAATATTTGTTGAGGTTTGCATCGAGTGGTATCAGAGAAGATCCTCCATAATCTTCAGGAACAACAGTCATGCTGCCTAGGGTTGTAATTGGTGCCGAACGAGACACAAGAGGATGAGGACAAAGGCCAGTTTCTAACACAGATAGAGAGGTACGACAGACGACGCAATGGTTGGAGGAGAGAATGAAAGCAATGGAGACTGGTCAACACATAGAACTAGAATCTGTGTATGAGAGTGTCGAGGAGGAAGAAACCACAAAGGAAGAAGTAGTAGAAAAGACAATAGAGGCTAAGTTTCTGAGGGAAATTTTTGGTCATGTCATGAAACCAAAACCAAATTTATCCTCTTATACAGGTAGTATGAATCTAGATGAGTTGATCAATTGGATCACAAATATGGATAAATTATTTGAGTATGAGGAAATGGATGAGGAAAAGAAGGTTAATTTTGTAGTGACAAGATTGAAAGGAAATACAACTCTCTGGTGGGATGGTGTACAAACGGAGAGGAGAATAAAGAACAAGCAGAAAAGTCAATAGCTGGGACAGAATGATTGTAAAGCTTAGAGGGATGTTTTTTCCAAAGGATTACAAGCTGACTTTATTCAGAAGTATCCAGAACCTTAAACATAGAAGTATGATAATCAAGGAATATTTATAGGAGTTGTACAAGGTAAATAGTAGAGTTGGATATGTGGAAGAGTCTGTAGAGAATACTGCAAGGTACATTAATGGACTCAAGTTGGATATCTAGGATGAGATTAGTGTACTGTCGCCAAGGATAGTAGAGGAGGCTTATCAATTGGATTTGAAAGAAGAGGAAAATATTGCAAGGAAACAAGCAGGCAGAGGAAAAGGCGTTGCTAGAAGTAGAGGGAAACAACAAAGCAGAGGAAGATCTATTACACCAAAAGACGGGGTTGGTGGCTCTAGTCCACAACGATAGTAAGAGAGAGATTCCAAAATCCAAGATCATTTTCCAGAGGATAAGGAAGAGGAAGGAGAGAGGTTCGCTGCTACAGGTGTGGGAATCTTGGGCACAATGCATATGATTATCTAGTGAATAAAGAACTAGGCCAAAGGAATTTTGTTGCAACTCCAACAGAAGAGTCAGATGAAGAGGTGCATGAAGAAGAAAATGTGCTAAAGACAAGAGAACCCTTGATGATGAAGAAGGTATTTCTCAAGTAGGAGAAGGAAGTTGTTGAGCTAGTCCAAAGGAGAGCCTTGTTCCAGACTGTTTGCAATATTCAAAAGTTGTGATTAATAGTGGTGGTACGAACAATCTAGTGCCTACAGAGGTTGTAGAGAATTTGAAGTTGAAGAATCAAAAGCATACAACACCCTACAAGGTGTCTTGGCTGTAGAAGGGACATCATATTTTAGTTAATGAACAATGTAAGGTGGAGCTATAGATTGGTAGCTACAAAGACAAGATTATGTTTGATGTGATGCCGATGGATGTGTGTCACATTTTTCTTAGAAGACCATGGCAATTTGACAGAAGTGTGGTGCATGATGGTAAGAGGAACACTTATAGGTTCCAGAAGGATGGAATCAATCATACTTTGTTGTCATTACAAGAAGAGGGAACTTCTGGAAGTAGTGATTCAAAGACATTGTTAATGAGTGGAAAGGAATATCTATAGCAGATGGAACCAGAAGAGGTAAATTTTTCTATTATTTGTAATCCTACAGTAGTTCTTACTTCTAGTATTATCTCTAATTTTCATATATAAATTCAAAAGATGTAGGAAGAATACCATGACATTGTGGTGGATGACCTGCCAAGTGAATTACCACTAGTAAGGAGTATCATTCATCATATTGACTTGATAATAGGAGCTAGTTTTCCTAATAAAGTTGCTTATCGCATGACACCCAAGGAGAATAAAGAAATCAGAAATTAAGAACATGAATTGTTAGATAAGGGAATGATTAGAGAGATTCTTAGTCCATTTGAAGTAGCTATAGTGTTCACTCCAAAGAAGGATGGAGGATGACACATGTGTATAGACTCTAGAGCCTTTAATAAAATTACAATAAGCTATGATTTTCCCTTGCCTCATATTGATGATTTATTAGATTGTTTGAGTGCTGCCAGTTGGTTTTCTAAAATTGATTTAAAGAATGGATACCATCAAATCAAAATCAAAGAGGGAGATGAGTTGAAGACTGCATTTAAGACTAGTGAGGACTTATATGAATATATGGTCATGCCATTTGGTTTATCCAATGCACCTAGTAATTTCATAAGATTGATGAATGAAGTGTTGAGGGAATTTATAGGGAAGTTTGTAATTGTTTACCTTGACATTTTAGTGTACAGTCAGTTTAAGGAGGAGCATTTGATACATTTGAGGTATGTATTAGAAAAGTTACAGCAAGAGAAGTTGCTTGTTAATTTGAAGAAATGTTCCTTTTTGAAGTCATAGTTGGTATATCTGGGATTTGTAATTTCCAAATAATGATTGAAGATGGATCCATGTAAGGCTAAATCTATTCTTGAATGTCCCTCTCCTAAAAATATTTATGAAGTTAGAATTTTTCATGGTTTGGTGAGTTTTTATAGGAATTTTATTAGAAATTTCAGCAAGATGAACGCACCAATTATAGAGACAGTGACGAAAAACCAACAACCATTTAGGTGGACTAATGAAGCTAGAAGTTGGTTTCATATGTTAAAGAAGAAGATTTGCAGAACAACTAGTACTTGATCTTCCAAATTTCAATAGGCATTTTCAAGTGAATATTGATGTCAACAATGATGTGATTGGAGTAGTGCTTAGCCAGGAGGATAGACCCATAGCCTATTTTAGTGAAAATTTGAATGAATTCAGGAGGAAGTACACAACCTATGAAAAAGAGCTCTATGTAGCAGTTCAAGCTCTTAAGAAATGGAGGCATTATTTGATGTCTAGAGAATTTATTTTATATATTGATAACCATGCTCTTTAGTATATATTACAATAACCAAAATTGAATCATAAACATATTAAGTGGGTTGAATACGTGCAGAGTTTTATATTTGTTTAAAGCACATTAGTGGTCAATCTAATAAAATTTTGGATGCTTTGAATAGGAGGAAATATTTATTGCAAGAGAGTCAAATTCAAGTGCTAGTATTTGACTTCATAAAGAAGTTGTATGAGAAGGATGCACACTTTAAGGAGGCCTTCGAATCTTGTAAAAGTCCAGCTTCACAAGATAGGATACCATAGCTTGACTACATGATTCAAGATGGATTTATTTTCAAGAACAACCAACTGTGCATTCCAAACGATTCCATGAGGTAGAAATTGATTAAGGAGAAACAAAGTGGAGGCCTTGAGGGACATTTTGGACAGGACAAGACTTATAATTTGTTGAAGACGCATTATTATTGGCCAAAGTTGAGATATGATGTGCAAAAATTTATGAAGAAATGCATAACCTATCAATATTCCAAAGGGAGAAGCCAAAACACTGGATTGTATACTCCATTGCTAATTCCAAAGATGCCTTGGGATTCAGTAAGTATGGAATTTATTTTGGGATTTCCTAAGACACAAAAGGTAGTGATTTTGTCTTTGTGGTTGTAGATATGTTTTCAAAAATGGCTCATTTTATTCCTTGTGTTAAAACTAGTGATGCTAGCCATATTTCTAGCTTATTCTTTAAGGAAGTAGTGAGGTTACATGGAATTCCCAAGAGAATTATTTCAGATAGAGATACTAAATTCTTAGGACATTTCTAGAGATCCTTGTGAAATAAACCTGGCACAAAATTGCAATTAAGCTCAACATATCACCCAAAAACTAATGGACAGACTTAAGTGGTGAACAGAAGCCTAGGAAACGTTTTTTTCAATCTGACTGGAGACAACCCTAAATAATGGGACCAGATTCTAGCACAGGTTGAATATGCTTACAATGGTACCTATAATAGAAGCACCAGACAAATCCCTTTCCAAATTGTGTAATGAATGAACCCAAGAGGAGTAAATGAACTCAAAAATTTGAGGAGATCAAAATAAAGGAGTGCAGCAGGAGAGGATTTTGCTACAACAATACAAGAAATTCATGACCAGGTAAAGCATAAACTATATGACAATAGTTTAAAATATAAAAGCAGAGCGGAACTTAGCAAGAGGGAGTAGAATTTTGAAGTTAGAGATATGGTACTTGCACATTTGAGGAAGAAAATATTTCTAAAGAGCAAGTACAACAAATTGAAATTTAAAAATATAGGACCTTGCCAAATTCTGAAGAAATTTTCTGCTAATGCTTATGAGCTTGAATTGCCACCTGAAGTAGGAATTTCACCCATTTTTAATGTAGCATACCTATATAAGTATGAGCTTGAGACACACAAACAGCCAGTGACCAGAAGCAATAGTCAATTCCATGGGAAACATAGTTTCCAATAGTTGAACCTCTATAGCGAGAGAAGATTTTGGACAAGATATTGATCAAGAAGACTAGGTACAAAGAGTACTTTGAGTACTTAGTTAAATGAAAGAATCTGCCAGTGTCAGATGCAACCTAGATGACTGCCAAACTCATTCAAAAAAGAGGAAAATCAATTGAAGAACTCATGGAGAGGAGCCTGTGAAATCTTTGTTCTTTAGGAGTATGATGCAGGGGCATCTATAGTTCTCATTGACCGAGAGGTCAAAATCATTTATCAAAGGAGTTGGTTCCTCAAAGTGTGGTTTCTTAGATTAAAATTTGTTTAGAAGTGCCATGTAATTTGTTAAAATTAGACAATTTGTTGTAGTGGTTGTAGTTTAGTTTAATTTTCCTCAAAATAGTCTTGAGATCCTGTCTTCAAGGATCTAAACCAAATTGGTGTAATTTTCTATTCTTTTTTATTAATGAGAAAATTAGAGAGAGAGAGAGAGAGATTTATGTGAGTGAAATTTTGCCTATGACAACTCTAAATATCTTAAACAGTCCTTCTGTAATTTTATTTTCGCATAGTTTTGTAAACCCTTTGTTTTTTTTTTAATATTATACCTGAGATCTGTAAAACGCCCAATATTAGTGTAAGAGTGATTGCAGAAGTTGGATATTGGAGAGAAGTTGTCTTACAAGTGTCGTACAACAAAGAAGAGAGGCACAAATGAAGAAAAGAATCAGAAGGAGCCAAAGTATTGAAACTAATATTAACACTGAAAAGGCCAACACTTAATTGTTTTTAGCCTTTTGGAAAATTTTGTCAACTATTAGAGCCAGTGGCTATCCTGTGACAGATCCTGTAATGGAGAGTTTAACCCAGCAGCCCAGAATCCCATAATTTAATTTAATTAAGCGTCGGGGACCAAGGGACCAGGGATTGTCATGTGTCGAAAATGAAAATATTTTTCGTTCTGCGAATCTATCAAAACGAGGTTGTGGGGTTTGCAAATAAGCAAGCGTGATTGGTGAGTTTTACTTAGTTAAAGAGCCAAGTGGGCCATACAAGAATCTTGGAATCTGGTAAGGGATTTTAATTGAATTATTAAGTAGTTTTGGGGACCTGGGATGCACGATTTTACAGTCAGCCAGGAACAATTTTGCACAATTTCCCTTTGTAACCTTTCTGTTGTAAACAGATTTCCTGCTACAATTTTGAGCAGGGATTAATCCTGGTGGTTTGTACGAAGTGCCAATTTGGAGACAACTCCTATAGGCGATGATTTCAACAAATATTTGTTGAGGTTTGCATCACAATTTCTCTCAGATGGGGATTCATCCTTATATGATATTGTCTAACTAGTTTGGTATTATCCTAAATGTAAATGTGGTGCAAACATGTATTAGGATCAATTCCTTTCATATCAGCATATTCCCACACATATGTAGAGGAATTTTTTTGTAGCATCTTTATCAATTGTCTCTTTTGAAATTCATCCAAGTTATATTAATATTTAATGTTTTGCCAAGAAAATTTTCAACCAATTTTTTTTCAAACTTCTCCATAGAATGCAAAGTTACTTTAGATTGATGAGATGATAAATATTAAATATTATATTACTCTTGAAATGTTTTATTATGTTCACAATATGAAGAAGGATTATTATTATTCATCGAATCTATCAATTGATCCTCCTCGTCTATTTGTGAAAGAGTAAATACTGGTTGAATATCCTCAAAGTATTCATTATCATGATCAATCCAAACTTCACTTTCTACATCAATTATTTTTTTTGTAGGTGGATACAATGTGAATCTCTTAATACATCATAAATGTACATATCACCAAATATACAACCTATGAATGCATCAACTATAGCTAGCCAAGGTCTACCAAGGATTAATGGATGGCCTCATAAATTATTCTTGGGATTAAAATCATAAAATTAACAAGATACTCCCATGAACCTAAAGATACATATACATCTTCTATTATACCACCAACTTTGATAACAAATCTATCTACTAACTATAATAGAGTTGGGGTATATTGAAGATTAGGAAGATGTAATTGATCCATAGTTTGTTTTCTCATAATATTAATGGCTTCTCATAAATCGATCAGAGTGCTTGGAATATCAATACCATTGATGTAAATTTTTACAATAGGACTACCAGGATCTAGATAATTTTGAACTATTGGTTTCTGCATCATAATATCTACAATCTTTCCTAACAATTGAATATTTTTAACATCATTTCTTTTTCTTCCTCATTTTTTAATGCACAATTCCTTTATTGCCTTTGTAAATATAGGTATTTCCTTTATAGCCTGAAGTAAAGGATTTTTGATGCAAATATTTTTCAATTCATCTAACATATCATATTCAGGTAAAATAATTTTCTTTTATATTCCCTTATCAATTTTGATCCTTTCAGGAAAAGGGGGATTTTGTAGGGAAACAGAAGGTTGCTCTACTAGAGTAATTGTAGGAGTTGGCTTTATTTGGTTGTCACCTAATTATGTAGGAACATATTCCTTTAGAGGAGTCTTTTTTATATTAAGAGATGCCTCTTTTTCAGAAATTATATCCTCCTTAAATTATTGGATGACAACTACTAGTGATTTCTTTTGCAAAACCCTACTAGAGCTAAGTTGGACATCATTAATACCTAGAGCGGTTATCATACAAGCTTGAAAAAATTTACCCTCAACATTATAGACAGGTTGTTAAGAAGCTTTATTATTTGGATTCGAAAGTGGTTGATTAGGTAATTGATTGGATTTGTTAGGAAATAGAGTGGATGGAAAGGGAAGTGGGTTACCTGTAGTGAATTGGGGTTGGAATTGTGGTTGCATAGGATATAAAGATTGAGAGGGATAATATTGAGGCTGGTATTGATGGTATGGCTATTTGAATTGAGGATATTGAGGATTCCTACCGTAAGAATTTTTCCAACCTTCTGACCATGCTGGATTTTGGGACTGAGGTGGCTAAGTTTTCTAAGGCATAGGTGCATTCCAACTTCTTTGTGAATGTACATATGATTGATATTTTTCATTAGGATCTTGTACCATACTTGTTTGTCTATGCTGCCATGGTCTCTTACGAAGAACAAAACAAAGTGATTCAGTTTGACTTGTTCCAGATTCATCTTGGAAAACAACCTTAAGCCCAGGTATTGAAGGACATTCTTTTGTATTATTATTTTCTGCGCATATGACACATATATGAACACTATCCAAAGGACATTATCATAGAGCATGATTTTTCTTACACCTAGGACAAAAAACAAATAATGCAACATTCTCCTACTTTTGCTTGTTTTTTATGTTTAGAGTATCCAATTGTTCACTAAGATTTCTAAGGATATTTTTTTTGAAAATATCACGCAAATTTCCTAATTTTTCTCTACTTACTATTCCAGATGCAAATTTTCTTACTCTCGACATGACTCGATATCTTAGACTTTTGCCATATTTTTCCTTGCCTCTTGGAATGTCTTTACACAACTCACAAATTTCCTCAAATGATAATTGAGAGACATCTCCTTTGCCCATTAAATTGGGGAGATCAATCCACTCATCTTTAGCAATTTTTAGCAAAAGATTTTTTAATGTCTCTTCATCTAAATTGTGCATTTTAGCCCTTTTTATATTGTAGGAAAACCTTTCCACCAAATATTCAAGATTTTCATCTTCTCTTTGAACCATCTTAAAGAATTCATCCTCAAGGTTACGGTGCGTACAATAATCTTTGTATTTTTCTAGGAATATTCATTTCATTTCACCACATGTTCTAATAGAGTGTGTTCCTAGACCCATGAACCATTTAAGGGATCCATCTTTTAGAGTGGCTGGAAACAATTTTAATTTTTTAATATTAAGTAAATAATCATATGATCTACACAATACTTCAAACTCAAAAAGAAATGTTTCAAGATCCTTAGTTCTTAAGCCATGAAAGTTAGGAAGGATAGAAAGTGAGATATTTTTCATGGTAGATGTGGTATCTTCATCCAAGATAGGGAATCCACTAGGGTATTCTTCACAAAAAAACTCTATCATCTCCCCTTACACCTCTACCACCTCGATGTCCTTTATTTCCTCCCCTACCTCTTCCTCCACCAATCCTTGGCCCACCATCTCCATTGTGTACTTATCCTTCCCCTTCTCTTTCCATTGTAGATTCCTCAGAGCTAATGTAAGGTTCAACAATAGGATTATTGACTTCCTCCTCTGGTTATTCTACTAATGGTATGTCAGACAAAGTTTCTTCCTCTTCTTCACTAGGCACTTCTAACTCCTATCATATGAGTTGTTCACCTGTTGAAGAGAGAAATAAAACTCCTTCAATATGGGATGTAGGTTCTTCAACTACAACTTTTGTGGACGAAGTTGTCGAGTCCATAGGTTGAATTTTAGATCTATGTACCTCAAGGAGTCTATGTCTACCTGTTAGGGATGGGATGAAAGTGTCAGTGGATGGTGTGGCACTTCGTGGTTTGGCAGGCATGGTTGGTGATGTTGGTACTAAACTACGTCCTCTACCTCTACTTATAAATCTACCTCTAGAGTCTCATTCTCTATACATGTATCCTAAATGACTTTAATATGATTTTAATTGTGCATCTAAAGAATGAATGCATATAGTGTGATATGCGAATAAAAAATAAAGTCTTATATGCACTTCCCCGACAACAACGCCAAAAATGTTGAGTAATTTAATTGATAGTTAAATTATGTCATTCAATTGTCAAACCTAAGGTTCGGTACTTGTGAAGCTTATGTGCACTATATATATTAGGAGTTCTATTTTTCATCATGAAATTAATTCAAGACTAATTCTTCATCAAAATTACACACATGTTCTTTCTATGAGGCTTGTGGAATCAAAGTAACTTGAAAGTAAATTGTTCTAAAAGCATGAATTGAAAATGATGGAAAGGAAAATTTATACTATTGACTTGAATTGAAAGACTATTCAATTGACAAGAATTGAAATCTATTCTATGAGCAGAAATGAAATTACTCTATTGAACTAAATTGAAACCCTTATCTTAATTGTAAAATAAAATTCAATTCTATCCTAAAACTTTGAATCAAAAAAGGTGGAATGAAATCAAATAGTGAAATGAAAATACAAGATTTGATAGATTACTAATGCATCTATTTATGATTAAGACTAATATGATCATCTAAATATGAAACTAAGCGAAGAAATCCAATTAAATGAACTAAGAAAAAAAAATATTTTGTTTTGATTTTCTAAAGAGCAATCTACCTGTAACAATGAAATCAATTAGTGAATGAACAAGAAATAAGTACGAATGAAAGCACAAATCAACATATTTGAACTTGTTGTGAATTGAAAATTAATTAGCATAGAAACAAAATAACTAAACTATCTTACATCTCTCCAGGGAAGCCTCCTGTTTAGTGTAAGGCGATGTGAACTCAAACCAAATCAATTAATAATGCATGCACATTGTTTGGAAAATGGTAATTATATTGATAAACAAAGTTCTTGAATTACAAACTTTAAAGTGCTTCAAAACCTTGCTATCATCTCTTCCATGTTTTCCAAATCGAAGAGATATTTATATTTGATCTAATCTTAACAACATAAAGAAGGAAATGTTGAAAGGCAAGTTTGTAAATCGAAAACATATTTTTAAATTTAATTACGAAAATGGATATTGCATGATTTGCTTTGTTGTATAAAATCATGCAAATCCTTCATCTACACATCAACCATCGACTGTCATGATACTCACTCTCTTTCTATCAAGTTTTGCCAGGGTCGCTTGATGTCGAAAATCGCTTGCAGGAACCCTTGTGGGTGAACAGAACAACTTTAACTCGGGTTTTGACCAAGTAGATTTTCGATCCTAATGACCTTATGAGTAAGATCCATAGGTGGATGTCCATGTCTCTAACATTTGGCATCTTCCCATATCCTTTATTCACCTTGGAAGTCTTTGCATCTTGTCTAACCATGGTTGAGCTACAGAAAATTAAGCCAACTACGAAAATGTTACAATTTGGTAGCCAAAAAGATATTCTAGTAAATTTTCACAAAGCAAATATAGATCACGGGTTATAATTATTTGATACTTTTTTCTATTCCTTAAGATGACCCAAATGACATTAAGATCTGTAAATATATCAAAACAAGTATAGGGTGGATGAAAAGAAGGGAAAAAATGTTGTAGTGTTTTTGGAGCACAGGTGTACTAAAAGACACCCCCTGAGCAGTTGATTGTTTGAAGATTTGGCCAATAGAAATACTTTTGCAGTACTGCCACCGTTTTCTCGACCCTGAAATGCCCAACAGCCTAACTGTAGTGTGCTTCCCTAATCATCTTCGCATGCTCGCTTGAAGGAACAAAAAGGTGTCCTAGGTGGCATAACAGAGCATCTTGGAGGTGAAAATCTCGAACTTGTTGACCCTCCAAGCATGTATGGTATGTGTGGCTGAATTCTGGGTTGTTTTTGTAGAGAAGTGGCCAATCAGAAGTCTCATTCCCACAAGAGTTGAGCACAGTGGTTAACGCCATGATCGGTGGTCGACTAAGGCAGTCTGCAACATTATTTGTGTTGCCCTTCTTGTACTTGATATTCAAATGGAACTATTGTAGGTATGTGGACCACTTCTGATGGTGACCTTTCTGAAACTTCCCTTGTGTCTGTATGAACTGCAGGGGTCGGTGGTCCATGTGGATGATTGTTTCCTTCCCCAAAATGTAATGCTTCCATTGTCGGTAGGCCTAGACAATGGAATACATCTCTTTGTCATAAGTGGGATACTTCTGGATTGTGTCTGAAAGCATCTCACTGTGATATGCCACTGGATTCCCTTGTTGAGTAAGGAATACCCCAATAGCATAGTCAGAGGCATTTGTCTCAATCTCAAATGGTTGTTGCAAGTCTGGTAATGTGAGCATTGCTGCATAGCAGAGGTGACGTTTCAACTCTGTGAATGCCTTCTGTTGAGATTTAGACCAAATTTTTTTTTCATTCGCTCCACCATTGCTAACTTGACTCAAGGGCCAAGTGGTATGAGAGAACTCCAACACGAACTTGCGATAGAAATTGGAAAGACCTAGAAAGATACAGAGCTTTGTCAGAGTGGTTGGGGTTGACCAATCCTGAATGATTTGGATCTTGGCTGGATCCACGTGCACCCCCATTCATCAATAATGTATCTCAGATACTGAATCTGGGTCATGCCAAAAGTGCATTTCTCCAAATTGGCACATAGCTTGTGTTACTGTAGTGTTTGGAGAACCTGTCGGATGTGGTGGAAGTGCTCTTCCCAACTTTGGTTGAAGATCAAGATGCCATCCAAGTATAGCACTACAAATGAGTTGGTGAATTGCTGCAAAATGTCATCCATCAACCTCATGAAGGTTGCAAGAGAATTTGTCAACTCGAAAGGTATAACCAACCATTCGAAAAGGCCCTCCTTGGTTTTGAAGGTAGTCTTCCACACGTCGGAGGGTTTGATTGGTACCTGGTGATATTCGGACTTCAAGTCGATCTTGCTGAAATATTTTGCCCCCTTGAGTTGGTCCAAAAGGTCATCAATCTGTGGGATCAGGTACTTATTCTAAACAGTGATCTTGTTCAGCACTTGATAGTCAATACATAGTCTCCAAGTCCCATCCTTCTTCTGTACCAACCATTCGGGCTCCCACAAGGCGATGAACTCAGCCAAATTTGACCTTTCTACAACAGCTCCTGAATTTGCCTCTTGATTTCATCGTTCTCCAGAACGAAGCACCGATAGATTGGTCCATTAAGTAATGGTGCACCTAGGGTCAGATCAATGGAGTGCAAAAAAACATCGTTTAGGGCCTCTAAACGGCTCCAGAAGTTCAGGACCCGAA
The DNA here is from genome assembly GCA_031772625.1 of Pinus tabuliformis. Classification (NCBI taxonomy): domain Eukaryota; kingdom Viridiplantae; phylum Streptophyta; class Pinopsida; order Pinales; family Pinaceae; genus Pinus; species Pinus tabuliformis. Next base: position 984,025,270 of record CM062811.1, read on the forward strand.
AAATTGCCAAAAATAGTAAATTGTGCTACAATTAAGGAAACTGAAAGAAATAATGGTGGGGGTATAAGTGGAATAGGCAGGTGGCCACTAGTATCCACCGAGATCATTCTTCCCCCCTCAGGAAGCAATGGTCTCCATTCCATTGAGTTCCTCCATGAGATGAGGAAATTTCTGTTGAATTTCATCCCTAGTTAGCCATTTTACTTGGTGCAGGAGTTGGTCAGATTTGAAAACTCGATACAGTTAGACATTCTGTTGGAGAGTGTTCTTGATATGCATGTACATATCTAATCAATTGCAACTTGTTACATGCAATCTAGATTTATCTCTGTTGGTGTGAGTTGTTTTGCAATGTCAGATGTGTCCAGTAATGGTGGAAAGTATGGCGGAAGGCGATCCACATTGAACACTGGGTGCAGGCTAAGGAATGGGGGAATGCTAAGATCAAAATAATTATCTCCCATAACCTTGGTGATGGTGTATGGCCCATATCGAAGCGGGTGAATCTTGCGGTGGGGCCCAACGAGGAGCTTCTTCTGCAAATGTAGCCAAACTTTGTCGCTCACCCGGAACTTGTGTGGCACCCGATGTTGATCATGCCGCTACTTGTACCTAGCATTGGCTTTGTCCACTATGTCATGGACTTATTGGCGGATGTGTTGAATGTGCTCAATGAAGCTATTTGCCTTGTCAGCTTTGGACTGGACATCAGTCGAATCTTCCTGAGTCACTGCAAATTCTATGGCCACATCAATGGGACATAGTGGCTGGAATCCCAAGCCCACCTAAAAACCGTTGTGGCCATTTGAGCTTTGGAGAAATCGCTTGTAGTTGTGCTAGACATAGGGGAGGCTCTCATCTCATGTGTGTGGATGCTTTGAGTTATACATGCGCAGAATGTGTATGATCATCCTGTTGATGACCTCTGTCTAGCCATCAATTTGGGGATGGAAATTTGTGGACATAGTGAGCTTGGTGTCCAACATTGACGAGAGACTGGACCAAAATTTACTGAGGAACCTGTTGTCTCGATCTGAGATGATAGACTATGGGATCCCAAAGTGTACCCATACTCGTTCAAAGAAGAGTTTAGCAGTGGCTTCTGTTGTGATACTCTTCTGGCAGGTTGCCATAATGGCCATCTTTGAGAATTTGTCGACGACCATAAAAAAACAGTCGTTTCCATGCTTAGTAGAAGGAAGGCCTGACATGTAATCCATGGAGATGGATTCCCAAGGTCGACTAGGGGTAGGTAGCGGAGTATAGAAACCTTGCTTCTTCATGGTCAGTTTGGAAATGACGCAGGAAGTGCAGGATCTGAAGTACTTCCTGACATCCTATCGAAGATTCAACCAATAGAAATACTTTTGCAATATTGCCACCATTTTCTCGACCCCGAAATGCCCAACGGCCCGACTGTAGTGCACTTCCCAAATCATCTTCACACGCTCGCTTGAAGGAACACAAAGGTGTCCCAAGTGGCATAACAAAGCATCATGGAGGTGAAAATATGGAACTTACTGACCCTCCAAGAGTGTATGGTATGTGTGTACCAATTCTGGGTCGCTTTTGTAGAGAAGTGGCCAATCAGAAGTCTTGTGCCCACAAGAGTTGAGCAAGGTGGTTAACACCATGATCAGTGGTTAGTTGAGGTAGTATGCAACATTATTTGTGTTGCCCTTCTTGTGTTTGATATTCAAATGGAATTGTTGCAGGTATGTGGACCAGTTCTGATGGTGATCATTCTGCAACTTCCCTTGCATCTGTATGAACTGCAGGGGTTGGTGGTCTATGTGGATGACCGTTTCCTTCTCCAAAATGTAATGCTTCCGTTGTCGGTAGGCTTGCGCAATGGAATACATATATTTTTCATAAGTGGGATACTTCTGGACTGTGTCTCAAAGTGTCTCACTATGATATACCACTAGATGCCCGTGTTGAGTAAGGACTACCCCAATAGCATAGTCAGAGGCATCTGCCTCATCTCAAATGGTTTTTGCAAGTCTAGTAATGTGAGCACTAGTGCAGAGCAGAGGTGATGTTTCAAATATGTGAATTCCTTCTATTGAGATTCAAACCAAAATAATTTTGCTTTTGCTCCTCCTTTGGTGACTTGACTCAAGGGCCAATTGATATGAGAGAACCCCAACACGAACCTGCAATAGAAATTGGCAAGAGCCAAAAAGTTGCAGAGCTCTATTAGAGTGGTTCGAGCTGGCCAATCCCGAATGACTTGGATCTTGGTTGGATCCACATGTACCCACCGTTCATCATTAATTTATCCTAGATACTGAACCTGGGTCAAGCCAAAATTGCATTTCTCCAAATTGACACATAGCTTGTGTTGCAGCAGTGTTTGGAGAAACTGTCAGATGTGGTAGAGGTGCTATTCCCAGCTCTGGCTGAAGATCAGGATGCCATCCAAGTATACCACTACAAATGAGTTGGTGAATGGCCACAAGATCTCATCCATCAGCCTCATTAAGATTACAGGAGCATTCGTCACCCCAAAAGGCATAACCAACCATTCGAAAAGGCCCTCCTTGGCTTTGAAGGTAGTCTTCCACACATCGGAGGGTTCGATTGGTACCTGGTGACATCCGGACTTGAAGTTGATCTTGCTGAAATATTTTGCCCCTTGAGTTGGTCGAGAAGGTCATCGATCTGTGGGATCGAGTACCTATTCTGGACAGTGATCTTGTTTAGTGCCCGATAGTCAATACAGAGTCTCCAAGTCACATTCTTCTTTTGTACCAACACGATCAGTCTCCCATAGGGTGATGAACTTGGCCGAATGTGACCTTTCTACAACAGCTCTTGAATTTTCCTCTTGATATCACTGTTCTCCAGAATGGAGCGCTGATAGATTGGTCCATTGGGTAACAATGCTCCTGGGGTCAAATCGATATAGTGCTTGACCTGACAGTGCAGAGGCACCCCTGCAGGGGAGGTGAAGATGTCCTTGTACTCCTCCATGACCTTGTCCATTTGTTGTTGTCGTGCGGAGCCACTTGGAATTCTTTCCGAGACACCATCAAGGAATAATATTACCTTATCAGGAGCTATGAAGATAAATACATAAAGTGGACCATGCTACAGCAGGGAAGGGACCAAGATGTGTTGGATTTCATAAATATTTTCCATACCCTTCGCAAGAAGCTGGGTATCAAGTATACTGAGCGAAATTTGGTGCCCAAGTACTACGGCTGTCTACACAAGTACATCCAGGATGAGATGGAGTTCCTGGACATTTCCTCACTCGGCACGGTGTATTGGTATGCTATAAATATTGAGCAGAAGTTTAAACAGAAGAAGTGGGACTTTGGATCTGCGAATCCAAAGTAAGGAAAAGGCACCCTTAAACCATATAATAAGGGACCAAGCCAAGGTGGGGCTACCCAGGAAAACCCACTGAACAACACCATGAAGGGTGTGAGTTCCACAAGAGCTCCACTAACAATACAAGTGAGAGTCGGACCAAGATGTACTGGTGGTTGAGCTGAAGGCTTCCGAATCATATGCAAGTTCTGACTTTGAATCAAAACTAGATAAGGGGACTAACAAGTGAAGAAGATCATTGATGCGGAGCGCAGTGCTATCGTGGCCACCATAAGGATCCAAAAAATTGAGTCTGGAGATCTAAAGGAGCGGGAACGCCTCTTCCACTCACAGATGTGGGTGAAGGGTTCTCCGTTGCAGTTCATTGTGGACAGCGGGAGCCAAAAGAACCTTATTTCAATAGAAGTCATGAAGCGGCTGGGCCTAAATACTACAACACATCCACTGCCGTACACCATCGGGTGGCTTCACCAAGGACGCGACCTTCGTGTCAACCAGCAGTGTCGCCTCCCCCATAGCATCAAGTCCTTCACGAATGAGGTATTATGTGACATTGCTCCTCTTGAATTTTCTGATGTATTATTAGGACAACCATACTTGTGGAAGCGACATGTTGTATATGAGTCTAGACCTTGCTCTGTGATTATTACTTTGGCTAATAAGTTGTACAAGATACCGGAGGTAGCCTTGCCTACTGCCATCTCTTTGATCGCTGCAAAGAAATGCAGTAAGATCATTTCCTAGACCAGGAAATTCGTTTTCCTTATGATTCTCCCCCAAGGAAAGAAGAATTTTGTGGCCATGGCTTCCAAAAAGGGCTCCTCTGCACAACAATAATAGATGGATAAGATTGTGGAGGAGTACAAGGACATTTTCATTTCACCCATAGGGGTATCTCTGCACTTTCAGGTTAAGCACTCCATCGATCTGACCCTGGGTGCGCCACTTCCTAATGGACTGATCTTTCGACACTATGTTCTGGAGAACGATGAGATCAAGAAGGAGACTCAGGAACTACTGTAGAAAGGGAACATCAAGCCAAGCTCATCACCCTGTGGGAGCCTAATTGTATTGGTACAGAAGAAGGATGGGAAATGGAGGCTCTGTATTTACTATCGGGCATTGAACAAGATCATTATCTGAAATAGGTACCCAATCCGATGGATTGATGACCTTTTAGAATAGCTCAAGGGGGCCAAATATTTCAGCAAGATTGACTTGAAGTTAGGTTATCACTAGGTGCCTATTGAACCCTCTGATGTGTGGAAGGTTGCCTTCAAATCTAAGGAGGCCCTTTTCGAATGGTTGGTCATGCCAGTTGGATTAATGAACGCCCCTGCAACCTTCATGAGACTACCAATATATGACATCTTGTGGCCCTTCACCAATGCATTCGTGGTGGTGTATTTAGATGACATCTTGATCTTCATCCAAAGTTGGGAAGACAACTCCACCATATTCAACAGGTCCTTCAAACCCTTCGACAACACAAGTTGTGTGCTAACTTGGAGAAATGCACCTTTGGCCTGACCCAGATTCAATATCTGGGGTACATCATTGACGAGAAGGGTGTACATGTGGACCCATCCAAGATATAAGTCATTCAGGATTGGTCATCCCCAACCACTCTAACAGAGATCCACAGCTTTTTGGGTCTTGCCAGTTTCTACCGTAGGTTCGTGTTGGGGTTCTTTCATATCACTTGGCCTTTAAGTCACGTCACCAAGGTGTTGGGTTGTATTATATTCTTTCCACATAGTTAATAGGGGGTTTTAGGGGTACCCGTAACCCCACTTTATGGGGTCCGGGGCAGCGCCCCGGAAAATTTTGATTTTGGACCCTATGTTAGGTTGGGCGAACCCACCTATGGTTTTGTACATGATTTTTGCACGTGTTTTTTGGACGCGATGGTTTTTCGGTCCATGGTATTAGATGTGATGGTTTTCGGTCCATGGTATTGGATGCTTCGGCATGTATAAATATGTATTATAACATTGAAAGGATAATAATGAAAAATCAAGCTGGTAGTCCCGGTTTTGGGATCCAGTGGGAAAATCTCTGTGTATATGTGTTTTATGTGTTATGCTTTCGCATTGTTTATTTTTCTGTGTTTTAGAATTCATATGCAGGTAATTTCTGTATGGGGTTAAAACCTACATTTGGTATTAGAGCTGTTTTTGGCTTCAAGAGGACACCTTTGTTGCTGAGGGGTTTCATTCGGGCCTGTGGTAGACCCTATTTAGTGAGAGATCTGTGAGATCAATTCTGGTGGTGAAAGAAGATGGCGAGTGGTGGAAAGATAGAGATTAAGAAATTTAATGGTCAGAGTTTTGAGTTGTGGAAAATCAAGATGGAGGATCTGTTGGTGGATAAAGATTAGTGGATCATGGTAGATGTAGGTATTAAACCAACGGAAGTGACCGATGAAGAATGGAAGAAGTTGGATCGGAAGGCAAAGAGCACAATACGATTGTGTGTCTCAGATTCAGTATTGCTGAATGTATCAGGGGAAGCTACAACAAAGGCTTTATGGGACAAGTTAGGGACTTTGTACCAATCTAAGTCTATGGTGAATAAACTGTTCCTACGGAAAAAGCTGTATAACTTGAGGATGAAAGATGGAGACTCGATGACAGAGAATCTGAATGCATTTAATACTGTGGTAAGTCAGTTAGCATCTGTTGATATTAAAATTTCAAATGAAGATAAGTGCATCAGTTTGTTCTGTTCTCTACCAGATTCGTGGGATAGTCTGGTTATTGCAATAGGTAACAATGCAACTGCCTTGCATTTTGATGAAATAGTCTCATACTTGCTGATGGAGGAGATGAGACGGAAAAATATGGAGAGCCAGAATGGTGATGTCTTGTCTGTATGAGGATGTCCCAGAATAGAAACAAAAATAAGTCATCGAGTGGGAGATCTAAATCTAGAGGGAGATCTAAATCTCCAGGAAAACCTGTAAAGGTGGTGTGCTGGAAATGTGGAAAGGAAGGGCACTTCAAAAGGGACTGTAAATCTAAAGCTCCTGATAAAGGAAAGGGATGTGATGATGCTCCTTCTACAGAGGCGAAAACCACCTCAGATGAAGGTGGGGATGTGTACTTGGCTTCTTCAAGTACACATGTAGATCATGAGGCATGGTTGATTGACTTAGGTGCATCCTTTCACTTCACTCCCCATAGAGAGTGGTTCTGCGAGTATGAGAAATATGTTGGTGGTGATTTCTTCTTGGGGGATGAAAGGAAGGCTAGAATCATTAGTTGTGGAAAAGTAAAGTTTAAGTTGCAAGGTGGAAGGGTTAGAACACTTCCGGGTGTTCTACATATTCCTGCATTGGCCAGAAATCTGATTTCTGTAAGCAAGTTGGATGATGCAGGTGTAAAAACAACATTCGAGAAGGATACCTGCAAGATGGTTCGGGGAGCACTGGTATTGATGCAGGGAGTTCGGACTGGAACTCTGTACAAGCTGCAAGGTATCACTGTTTTTGATGGGTGCAACAGTTCTATGGTTCCTGAAAGTGGAGCAGAAAATCTAGTCATCTTTGGAGAGAGGACCATGCTGTGGCATCAAAGGTTTGGGCATATTGGAGAGAAGGGCCTTCTAATACTTCATGGTAAAGGTATGGTAGAAGGCATGAGTAATTGCTCTCTGGATTTTGATTTATGTGAAAATTGTGTATATGGGAAGCAGAATCGGGTGAGTCTCCCCTCTAGAAGTAAGAGGGTGAAATAGATATTAGAGCTTGTGCACAGTGATGTGTTTGGACCTGTGAAGGTTCCATCACTGGGTAAGTCTGTGTACTATGTATCATTTATAGATGACTTCTCAAGGAATACATGGATATATTTCCTTAATAAGAAATATGAAGTCTTTGACATGTTTAAAGAATTTAAAGCTCTGGTGGAAAACCAGACTGAGAAGAAGATAAAGGTGTTGAGGACAGATAATGGTGGAGAGTTTTGCAGTAAGGAATTTGAAGAATTCTGTAAGAAGTGTGGTATAACACGACAGAAGACTACTCCATATACATCTCAGCAAAATGGAGTTGTAGAAAGAATGAATAAGACATTGATGGAAAGGGCAAGAAGCATGCTCAGTGGTGCCGGGTTAGGAAAAGAATTTTGGGTAGAGGCGGTGGATACTGCATGTTACCTGGTCAACAAGTCACCTTCATCAGCGTTGGAGGATAAGATTCCACAAGAGGTATGCACTGGTAAGAAATCCTCTCTTTCACATCTGAGGGTATTTGGATGTGATGCATATGTACATGTTCCAAAGGAGAAACGAACCAAGTTGGATAGTAAATATGAAAAGTGCATCTTTATTGGGTATAAGGATGGTTTGAAGGGTTATAAGCTTTGGAACCCAGTAACAAGGAAGGTTGTGTACAACCGAGATGTGGTGTTCAGAGAGGTGAAAGATGTTATTAAACATGAAGTCCAACCAAAGGAACTTGAGAAGATAGAGTTTGAGCTAAAGGAGGAAGAATCAGACTCTATAGCAGAGGAGGAGTAAGAAGCTGAAGAGCCACAAACTCCGGGTGTAAGAAGATCAGTTCAAGAAAGAAGGCAGCTAGAAAGGTATAGTCCATCTGCTTTCTGCTCAAATTTTGCTTTATCTATTACTGAGGATTATCCCAGAACTGTGAAGGAAGTAGTGGATTCAGAGGATGGAAAACTCTGGAAAGAGGCCATGGTTGATGAAATGGCATCTTTGCACAAAAATGAGGCTTGGGATCTGGTGGAGTTGCCGGCTGGAAGGAAACCCATTGGCAGCGAATGGGTGTTCAAAAAGAAGACAAATGCAAAAGGAAAAGTGGAGAAATACAAAGCTCGGTTGGTAGCAAAAGGTTATTCCCAGGTGCCGGGAATTGATTTTGGTGATATTTTTTCTCCTGTTGCCAAGGTAACTTCTATTAGATTACTTTTATCTGTTGTTGCTGCTTTTTATTTTGAGGTAGAACAGATGGATGTGAAGACAACATTTCTTCATGGGGATCTGGAAGAGGAGATCTACATGAAACAACCTGAAGGATTTGCAGTGAAGGGTAAGAAAGAACTGGTATGCAAGTTAAAGAAATCTCTGTATGGGTTGAAACAATCACCAAGGATGTGGTATCAGAAATTTGATACATTTATACGGGGACTTGGTTTCACCAGAAGCAAAGCAGATCACTGTGTGTACTTTAAATTAATTGGTGACTGTGTTATTTATATGGTCTTGTATGTGGATGATATGTTGCTGGTTGGAAATGACAAAGAAATTATCTAGGATTTGAAGACCCAATTGTCCTCCAAATTCGACATGAAAGATCTTGGTGTTGCAAACTATATTTTGGGCATGGAAATTAAAAGAGACCGGGCAAAGAGGAAGCTCTGGTTAAACCAAAGGAAGTATGTCGAGACAATATTGCAGAGGTTTAATATACAGGATAGTAAACCAGTGAAGGTTCCTATTCCTATAGGTGTAAAGTTATCTATTGAACAGTGTCCCAAGACACAAGAAGAGGAAGAGGATATGTCTCGTGTTCCATATGCAAGTGCAGTCAGTAGCCTGATGTATGCAATGGTCTGTACTAGACCATACATTGCACATGCAGTGGGAGTATTGAGCAGGTTTATGTCAAAACCAAGAAAGGAGCATTGGACAGCAGTGAAGCGGGTTTTGAGGTATTCCCGTGGCACTAGTGATTATGTTTTGTGCTACCAAGGAAGACCAGGATTGGACAGAGTGTTGGATATTCGTGGCTTTGTTGACGCAGACTGGGCTGGAGATCTGGATTAGAGAAGATCTACAAGTGGGTATGTGTTTAACCTATTTGGAGGTGCAGTCAGGTGGATGAGTAAGAAACAATATGTAGTGGCACTAACAACTACAAAGGCAGAATACATGGTAGCCACTCATGCAAGCAAGGAAGCAGTTTGGTTACAGAGATTGTGTTCAAGTATGGGGTTAGTACAGGAAGCTATAAGGATAGACTGTGACAACCAAAGTACAATTTTCTTGGCAAAGAACCCTACATATCATTCAAAGACAATGCACATTGATGTTCAATATCACTTTGTGAGGGATATGATAGAAGACAAAAAGTTGTTGCTGGTAAAGGTGGACACATTGAAGAATACTGCAGATGCATTGACAAAATCTGTGAGCTCTAAGAAGTTCCCTTGGTGTAGAGAAACAATGGGCATTTCAGGGTTGGAAAAATGACTAAGCTCTCCTGTGGCCCTCTGTGGAAAGAAAACAATAAGTGGGAGAATATTGGGTTGTGTTATATTCTTTCCACGTAGTTAACAGGGGGTTTGAGGGGTACCCGTTTTGATTTTGGACCCTATTTTAGGTTGGGCAGACCCACCTATGGTTTTGTGCATGATTTTTGCACATGTTTTTTGGACACGATGGTTTTTTGGTCCATGGTATTGGACGCGATGGTTTTCGGTCCATGGTATTGGATGCGATGGTTTTCGGTCCATGGTATTGGATGCTTCGGCATGCATAAATATGTATTATAACATTGAAAGGATAATAATGAAAAATCAAGCTGGTAGTCCCGGTTTTGGGATCCAGTGGGAAAATCTCTGTGTATATGTGTTATGCTCTCGCATTGTTTATTTTTCTGTGTTTTAGAATTCGTATGTAGGTAATTTCTGTACAGGATTAAAACCTACACAAGGGTGGAATGAAAGAAAATTTCTTTTGGTCAGAAACCCAACAGCGAGCGTTCTCTGAGTTTAAGAATTGCCTCTGTTCTGCACCAATGCTCACATTACTAGACCTACAACAACCATTTGAGATTGAGACAAATGCCTACGACTATGCTATTGGGGCAATTCTTACTCAACATGGGCATCTAGTGGCTTACCATAGTGAGAGACTTTCAGACATAATCTGAAAGTACCCCACTTATGACAAAGAAATGTATTCCATTATGCAGGCCCACTTTCAATGGAAGCATTACATTTTGGGGAAGGAAATGGTCATCCACACAGACCACTGACCTCTACAATTCATAAAGACACAAGGGATGTTGCAAAACGATCGCCATCAGAAATGGTCCACCTATCTACAACAATTCCATTTGAAGATTAAGTATAAGAAGGGCAGCAACAATAATGTCGTTGATTGCCTCAGTATACCATCAGTCGTGGCACTAATCACTGTGCTCGACTCCTATGGGCACGAGACATTGGGGTGGCCACATCTTTACAAGAGCGATCCAAAATTTGGTAGCATATACCAGACACTCCTGGAAGGGAAGAAAGTTCCAAAATTTCACCTTCAGGATGCACTGTTATGCCACTTGGGACACATATGTGTTCCTTCAAGTGAGCATGCTAAGATGATTTTGGAGGCGCACTACAGTCAGTTAGCTGGACATTTTGGAGTAGAGAAAACAATGGCAATATTGCAAAAGTATTTTTATTGGTCGAAACTTCGTCGAGATGTTGGGAAGTACATTAGATCATGCACCGTCTACACCATTACTGATCCAAATTGGATCCATAAATGACTGTCATAGAACCGTGACTAAAACAGGTCGAACAAATCTCGAATGAAATCCAAAACAGCAATCGAAAACACCCTGAACCAGAGGCCATGGCCACTGGCGCGAAATGACGAGGACCTCGGTCAAAGCGCGCTGATCGAGGCCCATGGAGACTGCGCAGGAGGTCAATGTAGCCCCTAGGAGCCCCAGAATGGGAAAAGGAGCTGATTTTCGATGCGCTAACTCGCATCGCTGGGTGAAAAGGGCTAAAATGGCAGGGCTTAAGCACTGGGTCACGTTGGGAGCTAGAGGACCGTGGGCGGGAAAGCGAAAGCGCCATCGTACGAAGGTGGGACCCATGACCTGGAAACCGGCGGTTTACCCGGGGTGCCCTTGAACGGTAAGAGGTTTTGGAGAAAACGGAGCGAACACCCTCAGCGAGACGCGTGGTAGCGGAGGTGAGAGAAAAACCACCGTGATCGCGCGTTATCGGTCGAGCAAGTCAACCACGCTTGGCGTGTGAATGACGTTGGATCTGGAGGAGACGAGATCAGACGGCTGAGATTGCACCTGATAGACAGAGTGAAACTGACAGGGAATAAAGCCGAATTCTAAAGAGATTTGGAATCTGTTGACCGCCACGGTGGAAAAAGAAACGAATTGATGAACAGGCTGGCGTTGTTCCGATGAGGACACGTGGCTACTTCTCGAGCGATTACGCTAACGCCGAACAGGGAATTCCAAGCACACAGGTGACAGGCGAATCGACCCAGGCAGGAGAAGAACCGAACAGGCATGGAGACCGAATGGATAAAGCCGTGAACAGGACAGTTGAACAGGATTCAGAGGAGGAGAGAGAATGAAGAGTCCAAGCGACCAAGAGAGACAGTGAACAGTGAACCTTGAGAGGAGGACTGAGCACAGAGAGCAGTAAAGCCAAGCAGAGGAGACAGAGGGCCGAGTTGACCACAGGCAGCATCGAGCACCAGAGAGCTTGAAGAATCAAGCCTTCCCATAGAGGAATCTGTCCGGATTGAGCATCACAGTTGGCTCTTTCCACTGTAGACCGAGGGTCACAAAGCTGGTAGGAAGAACAAGAGTCTGTGTACTCCAAGTGGCTTGGGGAATCCAAGAACCACCCTGCCAAGCAAAATCTGCTTCAGGAGAACTCACATTGAGTCCCTGTATTGTAATTTTTCTGCTCAAATACATAATAAAATAAGTCCACCACTGAAGCTGGACCGGAGACGTAGCCCTAGAGAATAGGGTGAACTCCTTATTAAAATTGTTTGTGTCTTTGTGTTGCTTACTGTATTTCTCTGCTGTCTTTCCATTTAAAATGTTTGTATATTGGAAATCTGATAGATCCGTTGTTTCAATAACATAGAGCACACACCAACACATGAGTCTATAATACCTTTTGTTTAATAAATATTAACTGAGGTCACTCATAGGGTGATTTTCAGATCTAGTGTTATTAGAGCTCTAGGCTGTAAGGTTAGACAAGCTTGTGTTGGTTTAGCTGTGAATGATCACTAGATCAAAGCTCAAATTAGGAGAAGGAGAGTTGGTGGAAACTAATCCTGAAATTGGGAGAGTCTATTCTCGAAAGACAATGTCAGAAGAAGGTTTTATAGGGCTAGACTCTCAATTCCTAGAAAGTTTCCTAGCTATAAAGTCCATGGTAGAAGAAATGTATAGGGACTTTAGAAAGCATAAGGGTGAAGATTCATCAGGCTCTAAGCAAGATAAAGAAGAAGATGAATCTCATTCCCATGAACACTCCAAAGGAAAGGGAAAAGAAGAAAGCTTCCCTACACCTCCTAGTAGCCCTGCGCATAATAAGAAAGCATCTTTGATTAAGTTAGATGTTAAATTTGATTTGGCTATATATGATGGAGAGCTAAATGCTGAAAAGTTGGACAATTGGATTAGACAAATTGATGTGTATTGCAGAGTACACAATATAGACTCAGACAAGAGCAAGATTCAGCTGGCAAGCCTATGCCTAGGAGGAACTGCCTTGGTTTGGTGGGAAGGTAGAACCCAAGCTGATATGAAGAAGCATGGTAAGACCATCTCTGTCTGGAGTGAATTTGTTTCTGCCATCAGAAAGCAGTTCTATCCATTGGCCTACATGCAACAAGCCATGATGAGTTGGCAAACTCTTCGGAAGTTGAAAGGGCAAAGTGTACAAGGGTATACTCAAGAGTTCTGAAAGAGAGCATTGATGTTGGGCATTTCATTAGACTCACCAGAAACTCTTTTGAAGTAAATTGGGGGTCTACACAGCTACATGAGGCATACCATCCTCATGTTTAATCCCACTAGTATAGATGAGGTATCTGTACAAGCTACTCATCTAGAAGCTAGAGGAAAGAATGGAAATCCAGAAGTTGGGGGACCATCCCAACCCACTGTAAGCAAGAGAAAGGAGAAAAGAAAGCAGAAATGGAAAGCAAGGAAGGCTAACACTGTACAGAAAGGCAAAGCCTCATGCAATCACTGTAAAAAGGAGGGGCATGATGATGAGCACTCTTGGATTCTACATCCAGAGCTGAGACCTAAGAAGTCCGAGGGCAAGAAGAAGAAGACTGCTGCAACTATTCAAAAGGATTTGGGGTCAGACTCAGGAGATGAAACAATCATTACAGCCACAGATATAAAAGGTAAGAAATCTGAAGCATCTACTAGTAATTATGCTCAATCTATTATTGATGAAGAACATGAGAGAAAAAGGCATGAGCTTTTCCATATTCGAGTTGTTTCCAAATATCAAAAGATTGATACTCTGTTTGATAGTGGCTCACAAGTAAATTTGATTTCTGAAGCAATTGTAAAGAAATTGGGATTAGCAACTACACCTCATAAGAAACCATACCCATTAGGATGGTTGAATGATAAAGCACAACTACAAGTGACTAGATGGTGCAAACTCAAGTTTTCTTTTGGGTCAACATTTGTAGATGAGTTTGAGTTAGATATAATTCCTTTGGATATATGTGGAATTGTTTTAGGAAGTCCTTACTTGTATGATAGAAAGGCTATTTTCTATAGAGCTGAGAACAAGTATCTACTTGTTAAAGATGGAATCGAATATTTTGTAAGAGCTCATAAGCTCAAGAATAATTATACTCTCATAAACTCAGGACAGATGAAAAGAATGATAAATTCATGCAAACAATTCTTACTGATGGTTGTAAAAGAAAAGAAAACTGATAAATCCAATGTATTTGAGGGCTGTAATTCTGATCAGCAAGCTGATATAGAAAAGATTGTTTCAGAGTATGATGTCTTGTTTCAAGAACCTCAAGCTATGCCACCCAAAAAGGGAATAGAACATGATATTATTTTGCAGCAAGATGTTCCTTTGCCTAACATTGGGATGTACAGGTTATCTGCTTTAGAGAATGCTGAAATCAAGAAGCAGGTGCAGGAGTTGCTCGAGAAAGGGTTCATCAGGCCTAGCACATCACCATGTGGGTCACCAATCGTTTTGGTGAGAAAGATAGATGGCTCATGGAGAATGTGCATTGATTACCGAGAATAAAATAACGATAAAAAATCGTTATCCCCTTCCTCGCATAGATGATCTTTTAGATCAATTGAAGGAAGCTGTTTATTTCACCAAGCTGGATTTGCACAGTGGATACCATCAGGTCAGAGTTGCAGAGCAAGATGCATGGAAGACTGCTTTCAAAACAAAGCAGGGATTGTATGAATGGCTGGTTATGCCTTTTGGCTTGACCAATGCCCCTGCTACTTTCATGAGATTAATGAATGATGTACTCAGACCTTTTCTTGATGATTTTGTTATTGTGTATCTGGATGACATTCTGTTTTTTAGTAAAACATGGGAAGAACATTTAAAGCATGTTAAGCAGACATTAGATGTTTTGAAAAGAGAAAAACTTTATGTTAAACTCTCCAAATGTGAATTTGGCAAAACCTCTCTAAATTATTTGGGTCATATAGTAGGGGGAGATGAATTGAAAATAGATCCCTCTAAAGTGGCAGTCATTGTAAACTGGCCTAAACCCAAGTCTGCTACAGAAGTGAGAAGTTTCATAGGAGCAGCACAGTGTTGGAGGAAGTTCATTTCAAATTTTCCTCAATTGCAGCTCCCTTACATGCTTTGACAAGATTGAACAAGGTGTTTCAATGGGGAGGCAAACAGCAGAAAGCCTTCGACACCTTGAAAGAAAAAATTAGTACAACACCTGTACTAGCACTGCCAGATCTACAAAGACCATTTGAGATCCAAAATGATGCCAGTGACTATGCCATGGGAGTAGTGTTGACACAACACGGTAAACCCATATGTTATCATTTTGAGACTTTTAATCCTGCAGTAGTTAACTATCCTACCTATGATAAAGAATTGTATGCATTAGTTCAGAGTGTGAAAAAGTGGAAACATTACTTAATGGGCAAAGAAATAGTAATACATACTGATCATCAGCCACTTCAATACCTACACTCCCAAACTAAGTTGCAACAATCAAGACATTACAGATGGATGGGTTTTCTACAACAGTTTCATTTAGTCATCGGATATAAAAAGGGCATACATAACAAGGTTACAGAAATGTTATCTAGACCCATTATAAATGCATATACCATACTTAAGAATAATTCTATGCTACATGAAAGCTACATAGAACAGTATGCTCAGGATATGGACTTTAAAGATGTATATGCAACTTTGAGTCAAGGCAAAACTGAGAGAGCAAAGATAATTAGGGAAGCACACACTTCCCTGATATCAGGTCACTTTAGGGTAAGTAAAACAGTTGCACAGCTGCAAAGGTTCTGTTATTGGCCAAGAATGAGTGAGACAGTTTCTAGATATGTAAAGGGGTGTGCTATGTGTCCTAAAAGCAAGCCCAACAACAGAAAACTAGGCTTGTACACTCCATTGCTAGTTCCTTCTCACCCTTGGGAGAGAATTTCCATGGATTTTGTTGGAGGACTGCCCAAATCTAGGAAAGGTCATGATTATCTATATGTTATTGTGGATAGGTTTAGCAAAATGTGTATTTTGATACCCAGTAGTAAACAGATTACAACTGAACAAATTGCAAAATTATTCTTTGAACATGTATGGGTTCATTTTGGATTACCCACTTCTATTATATCTAATCGAGACACCAGATTTGTGGGGAAGTTTTGGTCCAGTCTGTGGGAACTAATGGACACCAAATTAAAGAAAAGCACAACTTTTCATCCACAAACAGATGGTCAGACAGAAGTAGTTAACAGGACAGTGATCCAGTTACTGAGAGGATATTGCAGCAAACATCCTAAGCTTTGGGATGAGCACTTGTGCTATGTGCAGCATGCTTACAATAGAGCAGAACACTCTTCTACACAGAGATCTCCTTTTGAGACCTGCTTTGGTTTCATACCAAGGTCTCCCTTGGATTTTGTCTTTGGTAAAGATACCATGGTTGATGGACACAGTGATGTGGACAAAGCAACTAGGTTCATTGAACAGATCCAGGAGATCCACCAGGCAGTACAAGAACAGCTGGAAAAGAGCCAGGCCAAGTACAAGGCTAGGCATGATAAGCATCGGATGGAGCATAGTTTTCAAGTTGGAGACCAAGTCTGGTTGTATATCAGCAAGGACAGGATGCAAGGTGAAGGTAAGAAGCTAAAACCTATCAGGTATGGACCCTTCAGGATACTTGAGAAGATTGGTGAAAATGCTTTTCGCCTTGATTTTCCAACTTACATGCACATCTACGCAGTCGTGAATGCAGATTGCTTGAGGCTGTTTGAACCTTCAATGATTGAGGACCCTGAAGAGCAGAGTTAATTACCTTCTGTTGATGACCTGCTACCTGAATATCTTAATGAGATGCAGGAAGATACAGTACTGGACAGGAAGGTAAGGACGATGCGCAGTGGACAAGTGGAATACCTCAGAATTAGGCTTAAAGGTTTGAAGCCGAGCAGTGCGAAGTGGATTGAGATTGGACAAGTGAGACAACAGTTCCGTCACTTAGTCGATGCTTGAAGAAAAGCCAAATTTTGGTGGTCTAAAAGCTTTTCAGTTGGGAGGCCGTGATCCAAATCGGATCCATAAACGACTGTCATAGAACTGTGACTAAAATAGGTCGAACAAATCTCGAATGAAATCCAAAACAACAATCGAAAACACCCTGGACTAGAGGCCATGGCAGTCGGCGCGAAACGACGAGGACCTCGGTTGAAGTGCGCTGACCGAGGCCCATGGAGACTGTGCAAGAGGTCGACGTAGCCCCTAGGAGCCCCAGAATGGGAAAAGGAGCTGATTTTCGATGCACGTTAGTGCTAACGCGCATCGTTGGATGAATAAGGCTAAATGGCAGGGCTTAAGAACTCGGTCACGTTGGGAGCCAGAGGACCGTGGGCAGGAAAGCAAAAGCACCATCGTATGAAGGTGGGACCCACGACCTAAAAACCGGCGGTTTACCCGGGGTGCCCCTTGAACGGTAAGAGGTTTTGGAGAAAACGGAGCGAACACCCTCAGCAATCGACGCGTGGCAGCAGAGGTGAGAGAAAAACCACCGTGATTGCGTGTTATCAGTCGAGCAAGTCAACCGCGCTCGACGTGCGAATGACGTTGGATCTGGAGGAGCCCAGATCGGACGGCTGAGATTGCGCTCGATAGACAGAGCAGAACTGACAGGGAATAAAGCCGCATTCTAAAGATATTTGGAATCTGTTGACCGCCACGGTGGAAAAAGAAACGAATTGATGAATAGCCTGGCGCTGTTCCGATGAGGACACGTGGCTACTTCTCGAGCGATCATGCTAACGCCAAACAGGGAATTCCAAGCACACAGGCGATAGGCGAATCGACCCAGGCGGGAGAAGAACCGAACAGGTATGGAGACTGAATGGATAAAGCCGTGAACAGGACAGTTGAACGGGATTCAGAGGAGGAGAGAGAACGAAGAGTCCAAGCGACCAAGAGAGACAGTGAACAGTGAACCCTGAGAGGAGGACTGAGCACAGAGAGCAGTAAAGCCAAGCAGAGGAGACAGAGGGCTGAGCTGACCACAAGCAACATCGAGCACCAGAGATCTTGAAGAATCAAGCCTTCACATAGAGGAATCTGTCCGGATTGAGCATCACAGTTGGCTCTTTCCACTGTAGACCGAGGGTCACAGAGCTGGTAGGAAGAACAAGAGTTTGTGTACTCCAAGTGGCTTGGGGAATCCAAGAACCACCCTGCCAAGCAAAATCTGCTTCAGGAGAACTCACATTGAGTCCCTGTATTGTAATTTCTCTGCTCAAAGACATAATAAAATAAGGCCACCACTGAAGCTGGACCGGAGACATAGCCCTGGAGAATAGGGTGAACTCCTTATTAAAATTGTTTGTGTCTTTGTGTTGCTTACTGTATTTCTCTGCTGTCTTTCCATTTAAAATGTCTGTGTATTGGAAATCTGATCGATCCATTGTTTCAATAACACAGAACACACACCAGCACATGAGTCTATAATACCTTTTGTTTAATAAATTTTAACTAAGGTCACTCACAGGGTGACTTTCAGATCAATTACCAAACCAACCATCAAGAAGCAAGGCATGTATACTCCTCTACCTACTCCTAGTTGGCCTTGGGAATCTATCTCCATGGATTATATGTCGGGCCTTCCTTCTACTAAGCATGAAAACGATTGCATTTTCGTCGTCGTCGACAGATTCTCTAAGATGGCCATCATGGCGGCTTGCAAGAAGAGTATCTCAATAGAGGCCACTGCTAAGCTCTTCTTTGAGTGAGTGTGGGTACACTTTGGGTCCCACAGTACATTATCTCATATCAGGACAATAGATTCCTCAGTCCATTTTGGTAAAGTCTTTGGTCGATGTTGGATACAAAACTCACTAAGTCCATGGCTTTCCATCCCTAAACTGATGGCCAAACAGAGGTTGTCAACAAGATGATCGTACATATTCTGCGCATGTACAATTCGAAGTGTCCACACACATGGGATGAAATTCTCCCCTATGTCCAACAAAGCTACAACAGAGCTCTCCACAACTCAACAGGCCACAACCCCTTTTAGGTAGGGTCGGGATTTCAGCCATTATGCCCCATTGATGTGGCCATACCATTTGCAGCCGCTCAGATAGATTCAGCTCACGTGCAGTCCAAAGCTAAAAGGGCTAACAACTTCATTGAGTGCATTCAACACGTCCGCCAATAGGTCCATTATATATTAGATAGATCCAATGCTAAGTACAAGCAGTGCCATGATCAACATCGAGTTTCGCACAAGTTCCAGGTGGGCGACAAAGTTTGGCTTCATTTGCAGATAGAGCGCCTTGCTAGACCCCACCACAAGCTTCGCCCACTCCGATATGGGCCATAAACCATCACCAAGTCCGTTGATGACAATACCTTTGAGCTTAGCATCCCACCGTTCCTTGGTTTGCACCTAGTGTTCAATGTAGATCATCGTCGTCCATACTTCCCACCATTGTTGGACACATCTGACATTGTAGAACAACTCACACCAACAGAGCTCAACCTGGACTACATGGAATAGGCCACAAATGATTAGATCATGGACACATAGATCAAGAACACTCAGCAACAGAGGATACAACTATATCGAATTGTCAAAGCAGGCTAACTCCATCACCAGGACAAGTGGTTCACCAGGGACTAGGTTCAACAAAAATTTCCTCACCTCATGGAGGCTCTGCACACAATGGGCACCATTGCTTTTTAAGGGGGAGGAATGATCTAGGTGGATATTGGTGGCCACCCACCTATTCCACCTAGACCCCCCAACCATTTTCATTTGTTTCCTTAACTTCCTAAGCCATTCTGAGGCCCTAAACAACATTTTCTTGGCAAAATTCCTTCAGTGATTGTCATATAAATCACATCGGCAGTTGTATTCCTCAAAGAGATCTTTCCAACGAGGTATCATATGTGTCAAACGGAGATAATATGACCAAGTTACAACCCTGGGAAGTTGGTTGCCCAACTAACCCCAATGGGGCCCATAAACTCTTGGTGTTACATCTCCTCGGGTTAGGGTTTTGGTTGTTTAGGGTTTTCCCTTATTGTTCAATAATAAAAAGGCCCTTGAGCCTCATTGTAACTCATTTCAGAGGCATGTAGCCGCCACATCTCTCCTTAGAGATAAGCTACCATCGCTCGAGCTATCTTATTTCCATTTTGTTTGTAAGCATAGTTCAATATTTTTTTATTAATGAAATGAGGTGTTTTTCTGTTGCATCTCTATGTTTATAATTATATATGTAAGTTGTTGCATTCATGTTTAAGTCCAGATCACCTATAACCTTCTTTAAGCATGAAACATGTAGAACTGGGGGAACTTGGGAAGATGTAGGAAGCTCCAATTTGTATGCCATAGTACCAATATTTTGCAACACCTTGTAAGGACCATGGTACTTTGGTGATAATTTATTATCATTCCTAGCTTGCTTGAGGGACATTTTTTTGTATGGTTGTAGCCGTAAAAATACCTAGTTGCCTACATCAAAACTTCTTTCGCTATGATGTTGATATTCCTATTGTTTCATTCGATTTTGCGCCAAAGTGAAGTTATCCTTTAAGAGTTGGAGATGCTCGATGTGATATTCCATTGCTACTCGATGTGATATTCCATTGCTTGAACCTATTGAAGCCTCTAAAATCATTGCATCAACATTGGTGGATAACCACCCGGTTTGGACCTTAAAGCAGCTCCTTTCCCGTTTGGTACGATGGCTCCGACTGGATAATATGGGACCAGTTTCCCAATAAAGTGTGATTTGATGAATGGGTGTTTAAAATATATAACAAGGTGATAGATGGTTTGATCTGTAAAGCTATGAAAATATACAAATATATCTATATAACCCGGGTGTTTTAATACCAATGCGATTTATAATAGTTTCTAATAGACAAATGATAATGAAAATTAATCACTTACCTACAGAAAGTTAAGCTTGAATGATCACTTTGAACAAGAAGTTAAACAAAGTAATATAAAAACATATCGCATATCAGCATAATAGTAACTGTTGACACAGGTATTCAGAATGTCAATTCTAAATTATTCAAAAGTGATATAATGCAAAATTGTATGAGACATTTACATATAACAACAATATTAAATCAAAGGACTGTTAATTGCATAAAACAAGACAAAAAGACCCTGATAAAAGTACCATATGTATTTGAGTCTTCTTATGAAAATAACAATCTAGTTCGCGCTTTCTATTCTGAAAGCTTCAATAAGATACAAAAATGCAAGTCTTTCTTAATTCCCTTTACAACAAGTTTGAACCTTGATCCACTGTTTCCACAAAAATAAATTAAGAAGTGCAGAAGTGCAATCTTCTTAAATCTAATTTGGTAAAATTTGAGGACTCTTTCTAAAATGACATGAAAGGGTCTTTATAGCAAAAAATAAAATGAATTGTTCATAAAAATTGCTTCAAGTGGTTGGAACAATCTTTCCCCCAAAACATGGGATTTTACGTTAAAAATAAAAATGTGATATCCTTTGAAAAGATGCATTGCATCTATGATTCCTCCTATGGCCTTAATTGACAGATCTCGAGCAAATTTTGGATTTCTAGTGGATGACTCATCCTTGCATGTAACTATCTTGTTTAAACCGCATCCGAGAGTTCTGGCATCATGCGATCGGCTGCGTCGGCAAGACATTTGATGATCATTTGTTGGTTGTGTGGTTTGACTAAAAATAACCAATATGTATCCCAATTGAGGCTTTTCAATTTTTTGAGTTGTTCTTCCCTGGTATTCAAATCCTGCTTCCACTATTTTTCTAACAATTTTGCTTTTGGAAGGTTTTTTGGAGGACACTCAAAAATCAAATTAGCGTTGTGTAAATTATCATTGATCAACTCAATGATATTATTCATTACTACTCTGGCCCTTGAAGTTTCTCTTTCTGCTTTGATCAGCTGCGTCTCCCATTCTGCAAATAATATTTCCTTATGAGATTCTTCAATTATAGGCAATTGAGCAGCCCTTCCCTTTACTGTGCTTTGCCAAGAGATATAACTTGTAATTTTGTCATCTTCTTCCTCGAATTCCAACCTGGAATTGACCACTTGATCTATTAATGCATTGGTTTTGATACATAAGGGATGAATAAGAGACATCTTTTAGTAGAGTTGGGTTAGCTGTTGAGACAATAAATTATTTATTTCTAAGGCTTCCTTTATGAACTCCTCAACCTTGGGATTGTCTTTGAATTGCTCCATTGAAAGCTGTAGCTGCTTTATTTGCTCATCCTTAGATTTCGTCTCTTCATTATGTGCCAATTTTAGCTGTTCGAATTCTTGAGATAGCTGTTGTTGTCTTTCAATGGCTTGTTGATCAATCCTCTGCCTTTCCACCAGTAGTTGTTCCTCAAGTTGTTTAATCATTTGATCTTTTTCCTTGACTAACTGATTAACTTCATTTGCTTTATCTATTGTGGCAACTGTATATGCTCCTGCAAACTGAGATAATTTGGTCAAGTCATCAGAGGGATTGACCTTTGAGTCCTTCCAAATGATGTTCATGGATTCATTGTGAGGGACTCCCATTGATGCTTGATCTATCTTTCTCTTTTTCCTTTGCCTTTTGACCACAGCTCTGTGTTTAGGACTGTAGAACACATCCAGAGGTGGAATTTCCTCAATACTTAGTATAATTTCTGATGAGGGATGCTCAGGGATTATCTCAACCTCTTTTAGGACTGAATCCTTACTGGATGGTCTTTCAATCACAGGATCATGAATCATAGGTTGCTGTTTTAAGGGAGATCCTGATGCGATAATAGTGTGTGTATCACTTTGACTTTTGATCTGTTGATCAAACTGTTCCCATTCTCTGATCAATATTAGATCAATGTGAATATCTATGCCCAACTGCTCACTAGCTTTGTCACTTGTCTCAGCAGCACTCGAAGTTTTCCCTATATCCTGCTCTGTGTTTTGCTCTGTTTATTGAATGACTGGTGTAGTATTGAACAAGTCCAGTGGTACTGTTTGAAGTCTTTATGTCCTGTAGTGGATGAATTGATCCATTTTTCCTGAGCCCAACTTGATTTTCACCAGGTGACTTACTTGTGTAAATGCCTCTACCTCTGCTGATGTGAATAAATCATTGAATTCATCATCTTCATGAATGAATGGTTTGATTTTTACCTAAGTGGTAAAATTGAAAGCAACTTTTTTTGGGTCATACTGTCTTTTAGGAATGACAACGAGGTTCAAACCCTTGGTCTTCTCAGCTTCCTTTTGGGCATGCTTATAGTCATGCAGTGAATAGATGTCACAACGAACAAGAAAGGCAGGCCATAACTATTTTTTGGCTTCTTTGAGATTTTTCGTAAGCCCTTTTTCAACTGCCTGATAAGCTATTTCCCTAGCTAATAGTTTGTCTAGGACATAAAGAGGAAGACCATGTGGGTTGGTAATGCTTGCATAAACCCTAATTTATGTGAAGAACTCTTCTCCAAACCAATTGCCGATTGATGTTAATTCAATACGAGGCCTCAAACAGTCGAGGAGCTGGATTATTAAAATTTCCCGATGAATAGGTAAGATGAAGCCATGGCAAATTTTATAGAAATGCTTCTTATACTGGGTCTTCCATAGGCTTTTATGATAAATATGGATGGGGGTTGGGTCCTGGATAGTCCATTTCCATCCCATAATGGTAAAATCGGAATTAAAACAAATAGTATCAACTATATAGGCACTCATATAAAATGGGGGAACTATTCGGGTCGAAACAAATCTATTTTTCCTATAGTCAAGTATTTGGACGACCATTTTATCAGATAGGATATTGGCCCAATCCATCACAAAAGAATTCAATGCTTCTTCTATTAACGAGACCATTTCAATGGAAAAATTAGCAGAGTTGGGGCTTCCAAATAATCTACACATTAGTGCTGCAGCATAACAATATGGAGACACTAGAGAGTCCACAGAGTACATATCGGATGATTCATGCTTGTGCGTGTTAGGGAAGTGTCTCCATTGTCTGATGGGGTCTGACTCTATTTGATTTTCCTGTGCGAAAGCCTCAAGGAATGATTCATTATAGCACTTCTGGGGTTCTGATAGATGATACATTTTCTTCAAGTCTTCAGGCTTGAAGGATCCGAACATCCTTCCATCAACTGTGAAGAGCGTCCTGTCAATTATATCAATACTTTCAATTACCCATTTTACCATATCATTATATGGAAAAATATTTGAGCGGGCTGCTATTCGGTGAAGAAAAGACTCTGCTAAATCACCCAGTGTGTTTTCTGACCTTGTTGGTCCATCGACTGTTGCCTCTCCCTCTGTTACCTTTGGATTTTTTCTTTCCATCATATCATATATGCCTTACCATGAGATTTTCCCACAATCTTGACAGGTATTATCCAAAATCAACACAGCCTTTTTCGGTCCTTTTGCCACTGCAGGGGAAGCCTTCGTCTTTCGAGCTTTATTTGGCATTTTGGTTGGCTGCATTCTTCCAGATTCAAACTGTAACATGAGACAAAAGACAACAATAGGATAAAACTTTCCGAGCAGTTAAGGCTTGTAACAATAGTGTTGAGATTAACACAGATGGAAATTAGAGAAGGAGGAGTTGATGTGAAATATTTTGTATTTGATATCAACACGAAAAAATGAAATCTTGAAGGACGAAAGTCATAACTGTTCTTAATGTTTCACTGTAACCAATGATGTGAAACTGTAATGCGCAATGAATAGATCGCATCACAAGTTTTTGGAGGTTTTATTAAGATGAGTGCCATAAACTCTCCGCTTTTGCGATGAGCGATTTAAATATTTTATTTGGCATTTAAAGCGCAAATCGCATTTCGCAAATTGGGAGTTACAAGTGTCATGTTCTAAGAATCTTTCAAACTTTTGCGATTGTGATAAGTGATGATCTGGTGTATTCCTCATTGAACTCGGATCATATTTTTGCTTTATTATTACTGAATCACTAAATGTTATCAACATCGCTTCGCATGTCTCCGAGGTGAATTTTGCTTGTTCCTGACAGGATTGCGATATGCGATGGACTCATATTGCATCACAAGTTTCCAGGGGTATAGCTTCTTTGGTTTTAGGGATATGCATCACATCGCAACATTTTCATGGACCGTTAAGGCGTTTCTTTTAGGATCAGAAATATGCGATATGTGATAGTCTTATCGCATCGCATGTTTGGCAAAAAATTGATTTAAAAGGCTTTATGATTAAGACTTTTCGTTAACCTTGCATTACAATATGAATATTTGGATTGGATTTTCCTTAGCCTCAAATGAATGCGATTTGCGATGTATGATTTCTATAAAGTTTTTTGAAGCATTTTTTATTTAAAAGAAAGAAACAAAGATATTTATTTCTTTGTAAAGGTTTTATTGCTTTTTACAAACTAAAGGGACCTTATTCCTTATTTAACATCTTAGAATAAGATTAAGAAAAATTTAAAATGGGGGGGGGGTTGTTGTATAGCACAACAGAACCTTAGAATGATTGTTCAATACTTTTTGGAGATCTGGAGAAATAGATGATTTCGTTGTTTGAACCTCTAGTGAACATAATTTTGCAATTACGCCCCCTTTTTTTACTTTAGAATCTTTGTCATGCCATTAGAGTTGATTATCTTTCCTGGTTTCCCTGTGATACCCATTAATTCAACTTCCTTTCCTTCCCAAAATAAATTGAAGAAAATTTCTTGAAAATTAAAAGCTATCGTACCCAAAGATTGTAACCATTGGACTCCTAGTACAACATCAACACCACCCATTGGAATGGAAATCACTGGACTATTCAATACATATTCTTCCATGGATATCTTGATATTATGGCACCTTCCAGAGTAATTTATGGTTCCTCCCTTTACAACCATCACTTGACACTCTGGTGTTGGATATAGGAAGCAATTCAATTCCTTGGCTATCTTACAATGAATAAAATTATGGGTACTACCCAAATCAATCAACATTATTACCTTTTTCTTCTTGATATGTCCTTCTGTCTTGAGAGTTTGACGAGTGGTAATTCTTGTCAATGCATTACAAGATATGTTCAGATTCATTTCTTCTTTCTCTGGGGTTAGTTCCTGTAGTATATCCTCTTCTTTTGACATTTCTTGTTCCTTTTCTTCCTCCTCTTCCCTATCTATGTAAATTAATTTCTTCTCAACACACTTATGACTTTTAGTGTATTTTCTATCACAATTGTAACATAGCCATTTTTCTCTTTTTTATTCCAATTGTTGTGGTGTCAATATTGTATGTTGGAGAAGGCTAGGAGCAACATCACTTCCATCTTTATAGTTGTGAATGGTAAGGTTCCTTGTTGCCATAATTTTGATTTCAATTTTCTTTCCAACCTGAATGCCTTCTAAAATGAATCAAGTTCCCAAAGATGAACCTCATGTTGGATGTTATCCTTTAAAGTCCTTATGAATACATCAATCTGATGCTCCTCTGGAATATCATTTACCCTTATATTCAATGTTTGGAAGTCCTCAATGTGCTCTGCCATTTAACCCTTTTGTTTTAGATTTATCAATTGGCTAAAGAAGGTGTTGCTCTTTGTATCCTCATAATGTATTATCATTTCCTCCATAAAAATTGACCAAGTGACAAGTAGTTTACGAGAACAAATCCATCGATACCATATAAACTGATTCGATTCTAAATATAAAGATGAAATGTGTACCTTTTGTGTGTGTTTCACATTATGGAGATCAAAATATTGCTCCATTTGTAGTATCCAAGTTATTGGATCCTTGCCATCAAAATTCCTCATGCCGATCTTTGGAATATGGTGAGTCTTAAATCCCAAGTTAGAGTCTAGGAAATCATGATTACCATTCCTTTTGTTATCATCATGAGTTTCATCTAATACCTTTTCACCATTAGGAAGCATTTCTTGTAGCAACTTTGTCAAGCGTTCCTTCAAACCTTCCATGTCTGCTTTTAAACCATTCTTCAAATATTCCATGTTGCCTTTAATTTTTGCTTCTATGCCATCTTTCAAACCTTCCATGACTAATTTTAAAAAATTATTCAAACCATCTATCTTAGCTTCCATTTCATTTTTTATTACTCTTTGTGAGAGCGAAATTCGTTGCACTTGGTCACGCAATTTTGATATGTCATGTTGTGTTTCTTCCTCTTCTTCATGCGTCATAGTAGAACTTTTTGGTTTCTTACTAGGTGTATCCATTTTCTTACTTCAAGTCACCAATTACTGATATTTATGCTTCACTATTCCCTTTGAATCACTTCAAACTATTTTTTCAAACAAAACTTATGCAAATTGTTTAAAAACTACATACATTTTTCTTGCTTTGTAGAAGCTTGATATTGAATCTGTTGTATCTCTATAATTTTGGATCAATGGGCTCTGAAATTTTGTCCTATGGTCTCATTATGAGTCATCTTTCCAACCCCACAAGTCTGATTGAGATTGGATTCTTCAAGAAAGAGGTATGCCCAATCTCCCATGATGACCTGATTATAGACTAGTTTAGTAGAGCGAACTTGTACGACGTCCCACGTGTCACTTTTTCGACATTTGGACCTGAAAATGACACCCAAACAACTATAGTATGTCCTATTTCTTATACCTTTTACTAAATTCCAATCCAATTTTCAAAGAGAAAGTTATGAGGATTTTCCCAAGGTCATATGTTTCAGTTTGAATTTTGGAGCCTGAAAAAACCTTATCTGCCCTGGATCATAACTTCGAAAATATAGCGATTCAAGATCTGAAATTCACACAAGAGGTTTACCAAGATGTCGGATACACGTGGTTTTAATTTAATCTTTTTGAATCTTTGTATAAAAAACGTTATAGCGAAAATTCCACAATGACCTGTTTGAAGCAGTGAAACCCTAGAATCCAAAGCTCTTGATACCAAATGTTATGCAACCAGCTCACAAAATAGAAGAAGAAATGGATCAATGACTTCAAAATTATCCTCTTCGAGGGGGAAACCTCCTTTACATTACACAGATGAACAATTCTTGGATGATACAAATGACAAGACCTCCTTTCTTTATATAGGAGTCTAAGGGGTCACAATGTAATCAGAGCCTACATAACAATAATATTGTAAGGGCACAACAATAACAATAGTGGGCTTCTATGGAGCACACTAATAACAATATGGGAACTACATGGGAACAACAATACAATAAAGGGGTTTCACTAATAACAACAACGTGATACACTTGTAGTATAGGGACCTAACTATGGTTAAATATGTTGGAAGGATATTTTTTAGTTCATGATTTTTCCAATAGGGAAAAGATTACTTTTGCACTCCTAAAAGTCACTCCCCACATTAAGGATTGGTGGGAAACCTACTATGGCGAGAGGGATGAGAGGGAGCCATCACTATTTTGAGACGCATCCACTTGGAATTATTATTGAGATTCCATCAAAGAATAATATTACCTTGTCGAGAGTTATGAAGATAACTACATAAAATGGACCACACTACGACAGGGAAGCAACAAAGACGTGTCGGAGTTCATAAATATTTTTCATACCCTTCACATGAAGTTGGGGATCAAGGATTCTTAGCAGCATCTAGTACTCAAGTACTGGTACTTTCTACACAAATACATCCAAGACGAGATGGAGTTCCTAGACATCTCCTCACTTGTCATTGCTTACCGATATGTTGTTAAGATAGAGCATAAATCTAAGTAGAAGAAGAGAGACTTTGGGTTTGAAAATTCAAAGCAAGGAAAAGGCACCCCCAAACCACAAAACAAAGGAAAAATCAAGGGCTGGGTGACCCAGGAAAACCCATTGAATCCATATGAAAAGAATAGCACCATGGAGACGAAGAAGGACACAAGGAAATGGTGTGAGTTCCATAAGAGCTCCATTCACAACACAAGTGAGTGTCATGCCAAGTCGTCACTAGTGGTCGAGCTAAAGGCTTCACAGCCAAATGCATGTTCCAACTCTAAGTCATAACTTGACAAGGGAAATGACAAAGGGAAGCAGATCATTGATGTAGATCCTAGTGCCACCATTGCCACCACCAAGGTCCAGAAGATTGAGCCTGAATATCCAGAAGAAGGGGAGTGTCTCTTCCACTCACAGTTCTGAGTGAAGGGGGTCTCTTTTGTAGTTCATTATCGAAAGTGGGAGATAAAATAACATCATCTCAACAAAGTTAATTAAGCAGTTGGGCCTACAAACCACACCACACTTGCAACCATACATCATCAAGTGGCTTCACTAAGGACGAGATCTTTATGTCAGCCAACAATGTCGCCTTCCTTACAACATCAAACTCTTCATAGATGAGGTATTGTGTGACATTTATCCTATTGAAGTTTGTGATGTATTATGAGGCCAACCATACCTGTGGAAGTGTCATGTTGTGTATGTGTCTAGGCCTCACATAGTTATTATCACCTTGGACAATAAGTTATACAAGATACCATAGGTAGCCCGGCCTACTGCCATCTCTTTGATCTCTACTAATCAATGCAGTAAGATATTATTCTAGACCGGGAAATTGTTTTTCTTTATAATTTTCTCTCACATTAAGGGGAAGATTGTGGCCACATCCATGGCCCTTGGGAAGGGTTTCTTGATGCAATAGAAGTATGTTGATAAGGTCGTGGAAGAATACAGGGACATATTCTCCACACCCATAGGGGTACCCTTGCACTATCAGGTCAAGCATTCGATCGCTCTGACTCCTAGAGCACCTCTACCCAATGGGACGATATACCACTGCTATATCCTAGAAAATAAAGAAATCAAGTGGTAGATTCATATGTTGCTACAAAAAGGGCACATATGACCAAGTTCCTCACCTTGTGGGAGCCCGATTATACTTGTACAGAAGAAGGATGGGACTTGGAGGATTTGTATTGATTATTGGGCACTAAAAAAAATCATTGTCAGGAACAGGTATCTAATCCCATGGATTAATGACCTTCTTGACCAACACAAAGGGGTCAGGTATTTCAACAAGATCGATTTGAAGTATGTCTATCAGCAGGTCCTAATACAACCCGCAAATGTATGGAAGACTGCCTTCAAATCCTAGGAGGGTCTTTTTGAGTAGTTGGTCATACCTTTCAGGCTGACAAATGCCCCTACAACTTTTCTAAGGCTAATGGATGACATCCTGCAGCCCTTCACCAACTCGTTTCTGGTTGTATATCTGGACGATATCCTCATCTTCAACAAGAGTTGGGAAGATCACTTGCAACAAATTCGCGAGGTCCTTCAAACCTTGCAGAACCATAAACCATGTGCCAACTTGGAGAAATGCACCTTTGGCATGAGCCAGGTCTAATATCTGGGTTACATAATAGATGAGCAAGGCATGCATGTGGATCTTACTAAGATCCAAGCCATTCAGGATTTTCCAGCCTCGACCACTGTAATAGAGCTTCGTAACTTTTGGGCCTTACCAGTTTTTATCAGAGGATCATGTTGGGATTCTCCCATATCACTTGCCCTTTTATTCAGGTTACCAAAAGTAGAGTGAAAGAAAAATTTTCCTGGTCTGAGTCCCAACATAAGGTTTTCATTCAGTTGAAGCACCACCTCTTCTCTACACCTGTACTCACATTGCCCAACCTACAATGACTATTTGAAATTAAGATAGACGCCTTTGAGTATGCTATTGTCGAAGTTCTCACCCAGTAAGGGCATCTAGCGGCCTATCACAATGAGACACTTTCTGATACAATACCCCATCTATGATAAAGAGACGTATTCTATCGTTCATGATTTTCAGCAATAGAAACATTACATTTTGGGGAAGGAGAAGGGTATCCACACAGATCACCGACCTATTCAGGTTATACAGACACAAGGGAAGTTGTAGAATGGTTGCCATCAGAAGTGGTCTACATATCTGAAACAATTCCATTTGAACATTAAATATAATAAGGGCAGCACCAACCATGCTTCTTATTGCCTCAATCAGCCCCCATTTGTAGCACTGACTATTGTTCTTAACTCCTGTGGCTATGAGACCTTTGGATGGCCACAACTATATAAAAATAATATAGAGTTTGCCATCACATATCGGATGCTAGTGGTTGGAAAGAAAGTTCTATATTTCCACCTCCAGGATGCATTATATGCTACTAGGCCACCTTTGTGTTCCTTCAATGAGCGTGCCAAGTTGTTTTGGGAGGCACACTATAGTCAGGTCGCAGGACACTTTTGTGTGAAGAAAAGTATGGTCGTACTGTATAAGTACTTTTATTGGCCAAAACTCTGATAGGAGGTTGGAAAATGTATCATATCATGCATTACATGTGTCATTTCCAAGACAACCATCACAAATCAATGCATATACACATCTTTTCCTACTCCCATTCATCCCTGACAATCTATCTCCATGGATTATCTATCTGGAATCCCTTCTACCAAGCATGGGAATGACTATGTATTCGTGGTCATGGAAAAAATTTCTAAGATGAATATATTGGTGCCCTGAAAGAAGAGTATCACTAAAGAGGACACTTCCAAACTCTTCTTTGAATGAATGTGGGTACATTTTTGGATCCCACATACTATTATATCATATCAGGATAATAGGTTTCTAAGCACATTCTGGTCAAGCCTTTCGACATTATTGGACACCAAGCTCACCAAGTCGACTACATTTAATCCCTAGACTGATGGCCAGACATAGGTCGTCAACAGGATGATAGTGCACATACTATGCATGTACAACTCCAACACAGTTATAATAGAGCTCTCCATAGCTCGACTGGACGCAATCCCTTTCAAGTGGGTTTGGGATTTTAATCATTGTGTCTTATTGATGTTGTCATGCCTCATGTGACTACGCAGGAAGAATCCGTACATGTACAATTCGAGGTTGATAAAGCAACTAGGTTTATTCAATGAATTCGCCATTAGGTTCACGACATCTTGGATAATTCCAATGTAAAGTACAAGAAATGACATGATCAACACCAGGTGCCACATAAGTTTTAGGTGCGCAAATTTTTTTGGTTGCGTTTAAAGAAAGAATGTCTTGTCGAAGCCCATCAGAAGATCTGACTACTCTGATATGAGACTTACATCATCACCAAGGCTATGGGAGACAATTGTTTCAAGCTCAACATTCCCCCATTCCTTGGCCTGCACCCAGTGTTCAATTTGGACCACCTTCGGCCATACTTTCCACCATTGTTGGACACATCAGACATTGTCGAACAACTAACACCAACATAGATCAACCCAGATTGCATGGAACATGCCTTAACTAATTGGATTATGGACACATATATCAAGACCACTCTCCAATAGAAGATTCAACGGTATCAGATTGTCAAAGCTGGGCAACTCCTACACGAAGGCAAGTGGCTCACTAGGGAACAAGTTCAACAGAAGTTTATTCATTTCATGGAGGAATTCAACGCAATGGGGACCATTGCTTCCTAAGGGGGTAGGACTGATCCAGGTGAATATTGGTTTCCACCTGCCTATCCCACTGGATCCCCACCATTATTTCTTTTATTTTCCTTAATTGTATCAAAATTTTATATTTTTAGCATTTTTTCAGGTCCTAAATTTCTAGAGCCGTTTTAAGGCCCCAAATGACGTTTTTTTTGGAAAGCAAGCAGACCTAGAAATGTTAGTGGGGGTATGCAATCAAATTTTGTTTTCCTCAGATAGATCTTTCTAACGAGGTGTTGTACGCATCAAAAAAAGATCATATGCCGAAGTTACGACCCCGAGAAGTTGATGTACTAACTAACCCTAATGAGGCCCACAAACTTTTGGCGCTTCACCTCCTAGGGTTAGGTTTTGGGATGTTTATGGTTTTCCATTGTTTATTAATAATAAAAATGCCTTCGAGCCTCATTATAACATAGTTTAGAAGCCATGTACTCGTCACATATCTTCTAAGAGACAAGCTACCATTGGTTGAGCTAGTTTATTTCCATTGTACATGTAAATAAATTGAGTATTTTCTGTTAATGAATTGTAGTTAAGCTTTTGTTGTAGCTCTATGTTTTTGTTAAATTCTATACTTAATTTCGTTCCTACATAAATTTGGATCACTCGTACTCACAAGATTTAATGGGTAAAAATAAAGAAGACCCATATGTACAAGCTAGACTCTTTTATGTTCAATTTGACAACTCAAGGCCTTTACTCCATTGTCTTCAAGGTTCACATGATATGGTAGAAACCCCACAAGATGAAGTGGCCTTAAAAACTAAATGAATCTTGTATAAAGAAATGATAATAAATCTTAAAAAACCATGTTGAATTACATCTTACCTAGACTAAGAAATCTAGAAACACCCTATCAAATTACATCTCAATTTTACCTCTCTCCAACTCATAAAGTGCCACTGCAATTTCCAAAACTATTCTTGAATTTTTCCTTATCCTAATAAGAATGTAACAAACTAATCTAGATAGAAGGTAAAACTAAGACCAACTTTAATGGGTTGTGAAAATCATCCTCAACATTTGCTAGAATAATAATTCCACGCAATGCCATAATTGAACTACGATCATTTCTTACATGATGTTACAATCAAACTAGATTTGTTTTTCTCAATTTATATCTTAGATAAAACCTCAATAATGGAAAATTTCACTAAAACTTATATCTGGAAGTCAACTACACTATATGTTCGAAAATCTAGTGAATTTGGAATGTGGAAATATGGTTTTGAATCTTAGTGACAGAAAGAGAATAAATTCTAACATATAAGAGAAAATATTGTCTTCTAAAGACACAGACATGAACATGAGTAAGCAACATAATTTGGTGTTTAAAGACTAAATGTGGCATTTGCAGTGGTTAACATGTAATGTCCCATATTTGATCCCCTTGATTAATTCGTAATTAATTATGCTTAATGTAGGTTTTGTTTCAGCATTGATATTTTAAATTATCATGATTTACTTTACACTATGAGATATAAATTCCATGGTGATATAGATTTATTGAATATTATAATATATTTCTATTTTGTAGTTAATAAATAAACCAAGTGAACTGACTCAGCATGAGTTCCTATAAGGGTTATGATACCACAAGGGGGGAAGTGAGGATCATTAACGGTGGGATATACAAACCTAAAATACCAAGACACTTTTATAAATAATTGTGTAATTAACTATCTATTTTCCCTTTCAAATGATTCAAAACCCAATCATTGAATGCATGTAAGAGGTTGGTGGCAGAGTCACCTCGCCTAGTCATGGAAACATGGTATCAGAGCTTGGGTCAAAGAGAAACCATGTGGAGTAAAAAATAGTAAAGGTCGAAAATCCATAAAGTTTGATATATCCTAGAGGAGAGGGAAGGCAAAAGTTGCTTGATTTGTGGAGAGGGGAAAAGCCCTTAACTTATGTTGAATATAGGCTGAAAGGCCTCAATCTACTTCAATAGGTCGAGGAGGCCTCAAAACCTATTTCAAAGGGTTTAAAAAGCCTCGGGGACTATTTTAGTAGGCCAGGAAACCTTGAGAAGGTTAAGGAGATTCAGTACTAGACTACGGGCCTAGTAGAACCAAAATCAAGGGTCTCCATTCAGGAATCAAAGGCTGAGGAATCTCACACAATAGTAATATAAAACATCTCTAAGGTAAGGCTGACAAAGAAGTATTTTTTGCATGAGATTTGTTTAATCCATAAATTGTGAAAGGCACTGTACAGAGGAGAAGGTTATGACAAGTATGAAATGTTTCATGTACCTCATGCTTAGTTCTCTTTGAAAATATGTTCTAATTGACAAAAGTTACATCAACAAGGAATATCGTTTAATTCATAGTTTAAAGGACTCGGTTGAGGTTTCCATGCAAAGTACATTTAGTGATGGAATGTTTGATAGTAAATATGAGGCTTGGGAATATAGACCTATAAAGGGGCCATCAAAGCTATAAGAAGTTTGAGGTTTGATATGTGAAGTATGTATCATCATTTAATCACAATGGTTTCATTTTCTTTAACAACATTCTTCTCCTATAGGAAATGATCACTTGCTAAATAGCTTTTCCAATGAAGACCTAGTATAGGACTGATTGAAAAGTTTGATATCAAAGTTTTCAAGATTGATGAAATATTTAATGGCGCTTGTGAAAAATGTTATATATTGATTTGCAGTGTGAAATTCATCTAGATATTTCAAGTGGAAATGACATCATAAGCCTTGAATTTGGACAACTAAGTGCTGAGAATATGCGTCTTCTTGAAGGATGATATAAGAGGATAACAATTCTTCTAAATTTTGATAATATTATGGTGTGAATCCAAGAGTGGTGCAAAACTTGACGTAATATAGACAAATGAACCTCATGTAAAATGAAGACAAGAAGTCACACTCTTATCTTGAAAAAGTTCTTGTGAGATTAATATCAGGGTTAAAATTGATTCAAGGAATCTCACTAACCACTCTATTGCATGGGCCAGATCTAATTAAGGAACATGTAGTATTGGTTGAGGAATCAGGATCTAGACAAAGGCTTTCATTCAAGCTTGTTTGTACAAGCTTGAAATACTATTCATATTAAGTTCAATAACCATACAAGACAAGGAGGTTTTGATTGTCAATAAAGAAGTAGATGAAACATTCCTTGAAAACAACCTTATCATGTATACAGAAGCATGGAACAACATGGCACATTTTTATGGTTTGGATGATATGTCCTGTATGCATTAGCACATGACAAATTCAATGACCTAATAGGTATGCATTGAAATTCTCATATATTGTAGGAAAATGCTACAAGGATACTGCTTCTCACACATGATGACACAGTAGAATGCAAGTCGTATTTCAAGAAGGATATTATTTGAGTATGTATTGTAGAAGCATATATCTAAAGCCTCTAGAATACTAATACTAGATGTTGTATTGCTATGAATATACTTGAGCAAGGATTTTTTTCAAAAGATGCCTTGCTTTGTACTAATCATAATTATATTGGTTGAGATATGATGCAATGTCAGGTGATTATTTGAAGTTTCTAGAGTTGTAGCTAATCCACAGCTCAATAATTCTTGAGGAAATCATCTTTCTCAAAATGTATCTTATGTAACTACATAAGAAATCTAATCAAGCATGTCATGGATAAAATATGAAAAAATAAGATACCTATGCCAAAGTTATTTAGCAAACTAAAGTGTTATACATTGGATTGAAGTTCTGGGGACCTATGTTTCTTTTGAAAATGTTGTATTGCATTTCAGAATGTGTTCAGAAGCAAGATGTTCTATTGATGACATGAATATTAAATGATTCCTTGCATATGCTGCTAGTTGAGATATGCTTCCCTACAAAAGGAAAAATGGACTATTAACCTTGATATGTCCTTTGTTAATTTTATCACATATGGATTTATGGTTTTAGGCATTTGGATTTTGGAAAGAAAACTAGCATATGACAAAGGTTAGATAAAAAATGGAAGTCTAGGGTTTATAAACCCTAGCATTCTAGAAGGCTTGATAAGGCATCCATATGGTTTGTGGATAAAACCATAGAGCTATACCTAAATCTATGTTTCTACTTAAAGAATAAAAACTGAGCTTATGCGAAGAACGAACAACATCATGCTAATTCAAGAACATCTAACTATTTGTAACTAAAGTAGTAGGGTTGAACCTAGAACACGTGTTCAAGAAGCCCTAGATCCAAAAACTCAATCAATCTCTCATTCTAAGAATTAAAACACCAATATTCAAGAAAATAAGAGATTCTCTCAATGTGAGTTTGTCTCCTAAATGTAATTTTACAAGGAGCATGACTAGAAATATCAATGTAGAAAAAAGTACTAGGTCTATCAAACAAGAGAAGGTAATCGAGGTAGAAGACTCATATGAACAAGTTAGATGAAAAAATAATAAAATTTTGACTTGATTTGTATAACATACCTGAAATGCACTAGTAAAGCTCCATCTCAATTGATTTGATGTCAAACTTGGGATGACAACAGATAAATTGAGAATAAACTACCCAAAACTCACATAAATTGAGTTGAAGGTAGAAAAATAATCATCAAAATAATATAATCAATCAACAAACATTTTTATGAATTAATCTTAATTAAAAAGAATCGAGTGCATGAATACCCGAGTGAGATCCTCTCTTCTTTTTAGAATAATTTATTAGAGTAGTCAAATCCTGGAGCAAATGTCCCTCGATTTGACAGAGCAACAACAAACTCAATATTAACTTTGTGGTTGCTTTTTTGAATTGATGGAGGTTTGCTTCAATATTATCAAAATCCTAATTTATTCTCTACTAAACAGGACCAACCACATGAAGGTGGAAATTCTTATGGCCCCTTCCCCTCACACATCACTCTCAATTCCCCAGTACCAAATATATCTACTAGAAAGTAGTTGAAATAAACAAATTAGGGTTCATGCATAGACACTAGCAACAAAAAAAAAATCATAAAGAAAAATATGTGGTTTTGTACATAAAGAAGCATATAGCAATCATTCAATAACCTAAAACATTCATTAATTAATCATGGATACAAAACACTTATCTCAATAAATTTTATTATTAAAAATATGTTTTCATAACATGGTGCATGATGTTTCGAATGATATAACTAGTAAATCATTTATTTATTTTTTCTTCACTTTTGAATAGAATTCAAAAATGGCTTCATCAATTCCTTCTTCTTCCCCTCTGGTTCTTATGGCCTCTGCAGCTCTCATTGATGACCCCATTGTGTATGATATTTCATGATGGGTTTGAAAAGAGGTCCCCTGTTCATTCTTTATTCTTAATATTTTATTAGCACTCCTGTGATCAATGGCCAAGCGATGAAAGAATTTTGTATTCTTTTCACCTTCTTTAAGCCACTGAATTCTAGATTTTTGCTTCCACAGAGTTTCCTCCTGTTGGCATCTGGCCTGCCAATTCTGCATAAGTATCTGTTCTGTGTTCATTGTTTCTTGATTGATATTCTCCTAGATCCATTCCTTGTGAATCTATTCTAATTGATCCTCCAACACCTTCTTTTCTTTAAATATGTTGCCGAAGACCTCCTGATTCCATGATTTTAACCTGGTTTTGATATGTTTAAGTTTAGCTTGGAGATTGTACATCTTAGTTCCCCTTATACCAATCGGTTTGCTCCACCACTATTTTATTTTTGATGTGAGCTTTGGATGATTGAACTAAAACTTTTCAAATCTGAAGAGTTTGTTCCTTGGGGTGCCAAGGATGGCCGCATTCATTATTATGGGCCAGTGGTCTGATCCTCCACTTGGTAGAATGTCCGAATCCACAGTAATCCCTTCCAGAAGGATGGTTTCTATAACTAAGAACCTGTCCAGTCTAGAGGCAATTTGCCTATCACCTCCCCTTTTATTGTTCCATGTGAATGCACCACTCTTGGGGAAGATGTCTACAAGCTTTGCTGATTTGATAAAGTCCTTGAAAGCTTCAGCATCCCGATTGAGCGTTCTGATGCCTCCTTTCTTTTTTCTGTGAGCGAAGTGATCATATTAAAATCTCCTCCAAAAATTGTTTTTGCTAGGGGATATCTATGCTGCAAGTTGGATAAACTTCTAAGCATTAGCAATTTTGCCTCTAGTTTTTGAGGGCCATAGACATTTGTGCAAAGATAGGTGTCTGGGTTCCCTACCATTTGGAATTCTATTGAGATGTGAGATCTAGCAGCTTCAGAAGATATAAGTTGGAGTACCTGAGGATTCCAAAGAGTGGCTAAGCCCCCTTCCATTCCACTGCTTTCTATCTCTAGGCAATCCATTCTTTTTCCCAATTTTTTACTGATGATTTTCATTATTTTGTTGGAACATTTAGTTTCTTGCAAAAAAAACATATCTGGTTGTTCCTTTTTGTCTTTTTTTCTTTAATAATAGTTGTTTCTTTAGGCTATTTAGCCCTCTAGCATTCCATGAAAGTACTTTCATAATTAACAAATTTTTAGGAAGTAAGTGTGAAGGCCTCAAGGGCTTTCATCTTACCTGAGTTGAGGAGCATTTGACCGAGCTCTTGTAATGCTTCATTGTTTGTTCTTCTTCCTCATTTTTTCCAGTGCTTTGGGTTGGTTGTGGTTTGATGCAGTCCTTGAGCTCTCACCCCTAGACCCTTTGTTGTTCCCAAGCTTCTTTTATGCATGTCCATTTCTGCTTGTTGTCTTGCTATGAATAACGTGTTGATTCTGTTCACCTCCTCTTCAAATATGTGTTCTATGCCTTTCTTTTTCCATTGTTATACCATGTTTGGTAGATCCATACCTTCCAGTTCTAGAATGTCGCTTAGCTCCATATCCTCTAGCCCCATTTAGCTAGTTATCATTTTTGAATCTTCTTCTAGTCCCTCTGTTGGTCCAGGAGCAAGTGGGATGTTGCTTGATGGATTGGAATTGGGGTCTTGTGTCCTTGGTGTCATTGTGGTCTGGCTGTCTCGCAGTGGATCTTGCTCTTGATTGGTTTCCTCTGGTTCCATCTCTGATTCCAACAACTCAAATGCATTGCCTGTGCTTCTGATGGATGTACTTGCTTTATTTTGTTGTCTTTTGTTTGCTCGCTATCTAGCATGAGGTCGAATAAAAGCCTCCTTATTCTTACCCCCTATATTTTCCTTGGGTTTCTCCGTCGTTCTGTTCATTGGGCATTCTCTGATCAGATGTCCATGTTCATGACATTTCCTACAGCGAAATGGGATCTGCTCATAGTCTATAGCTTGAAAATATACTTCATCTTTGTATTCCAACCACAGACCCTCATGCAGAGCCCCTGAAACATCCATCTCGACACAGATTCTAGCACAGGAGGTGTATCTCTTCTGTAATGTTGCCTCTGAAGCTTTGATGAAGGTGCCTAACTTATTGCCTATCTGTTCTAGCATTGCATGTCTCTAGTAGTCAATCGGTAGAGAAAACAAGCGAATCCAGACAGGTACCTATTTGAAGGTTTCCTGTTCTAGTGCGAAGTTGGGCTTCCAAGGTCTCATGTATAGACCTGCTGAGGCGAAGAAATACGGGCCTCCATCGAAGATGCGATCCTTGTCATCCAGATTGGTGAAAACCACCGTGAAGAATCCTTTGGCCCCTAGGTGGAGTCTTACATCCCCTCTGGGTTTCCATTGCTACTTGATCCACAAGCACAGGGCTCGTTCTGTTGGCCAGAAACCCATAAACTTGCAGATCACTGCATGTTCTGCCATGTGTTCTCGGTAAGCCTGTAGTTCTGGGTCAGAGATTATTACCCGTAGGTTTTCAGTGGCTTTAGGCTTGCAATGTCCCTGGTTCTCTTTCTTTTTGGCACCCGTAGTTGTTCCTTCCTGTTCTACTTTACATTGGTTCAGATCTTCCTCTTTCCCTGTTCGCTCATCCTCAAGCTCCTTCTCTTGTGATATCTGCTCTGGAAAAGGGTTTTTCCTGTCTCTACCTACTGTATTGTTGTTGCCGTTGACTTCTTTTTGTTTCTGGGTGTCTTTGGCCTCGACGTTTAGCTTTCCTTTATGGTCAAATCCTCCTTTCCTGTTTTCTCAGATCCTGAGATTTGCACCCTGTCCAATGCCGTTTTATCCTTGTGCATCATTACCTGTTTATAAGATGGGGTCCCGTTGGACCTCGCATTTTTCATTTGTTGGGTCAGAACCTGCCCTCTTCTGCGAAGCTCTGGCACTATCCTCCTCCAGATTTGGTACTGTGATTACAACTTGATCAGGTATTCTTCAAACCCTAGCATGAAAAACTCATAGAAGCGACGTCAGAATATGGGCGACACTTGCTTATATAGA
The DNA here is from genome assembly GCA_031772625.1 of Pinus tabuliformis. Taxonomy (NCBI): domain Eukaryota; kingdom Viridiplantae; phylum Streptophyta; class Pinopsida; order Pinales; family Pinaceae; genus Pinus; species Pinus tabuliformis. The sequence continues at coordinate 984,065,862 of CM062811.1, forward strand.
GACTGAGATTTTTAAGGTGAGTTTAGGCAATAAAACAATTGTTACCTTGGAAAGGAGGAAATTCATCAATGGTTTCACCCAAAACATAAGAATAACCATGCGGAGCTCCCTGAATGTTTGAAGAATCACAAGGAGAAAACAAGTCAAAATCCATGATGACCTACTTAACGGGGAAAAGATGGGCCAAATGGATATCATAGAGAGAGATCACTGCTCAAGAAAATCAAAACATCTTCAAGAAGTGAGCTTCTAACATAAATTCTTGTAAGAAATGGAAGAAGTGGAGTCTCCACTTGACCATGAATCTCTCACAAAGTTTCCAAAGGCAAAACCGAAAAGTTAGTGGATGCAGACAAATGGATATTCAGGGAGGGCTCCTTGTCTAAGATTAAATGAATGAATAAGTGGAGTCGCAACCCAAATAGGAAACCAAATGGAATGTCAAGGTGCAGAAAGTGAAGATGAAAGGATTATATGAGAGAGATGATGAGAGTTAGTATGGTGAGAAATGAAGAGAAGAAATGACGCCAGAAAAATGAGATGAAATTTCATAAATCCAAGGTGCAATAAATTGGTCCCTGGTGGCAATTCCAATAAGTGTTGGCTTTTCTAGCTCGAATGAGAGATGAGAAATGAGAAGAATGATGAGGAAATGTCATTGAAACACCGAGAATAAAATATCCCCAGCAACGGCGCCAAAAAATGTTGTCGCACAGAATATCCAAGCATCGTGACAACGGATCAAATCGGGGGCTGTCACCCTGATCCCCAATTTCTCTGTTTAAATTGTCTTCCTATAGCAAACTAAGGGGGTGGACAATACGAAAATGGAATGAAGGAGCACTAATTGTGAACCAACCAGTCCAAGAGACACGGTTGAGCAATCAAATAATTTTTTAGATCTAGCAAGACTTAAATGATTCGATTTATACAATTGATACCAGTGCCTTGTGGAGTCAACTATCTTGCTAAGAAATTTAGGACCAAGTACATGATGGACAATTGCTGCTAAGGAAGATGTTATTATGATGAAAAGAGATGCAATATGTGATTAGCAAAGGGATGAGTGAGTAGTCTTGAGGTAAGATCGTTTAAGAATCACGTACTTAGTGTTGATTAACTTTATGACAAGAGTACTTAATGAAATGAAGATACAATCTTATACAAGACAAAGTGCCAAATATCTCAAGTGCCAATAAGATACACAAGATATATGCTCTTAAAGAAAGATCACTAATACGCCAAAAAAATTATAATAACCACAAGCCAATAATAATAGTAACGTCAAGAAAGAGAATTAGAGAATTTATCCAATTTATGCTTCAATGACAATTACTTGAAAATTCCAAAAACTACTCAAGAGATATTCAAATAGCCCAAGTTTTCTGTTAGATCGAAATCAAATGAAAGCCTTTTCAATGATACTTAGCTCAATACATTTCAAAATACTTACCATTCACCAAACAAGAAAACCTTTGGGAAATTTTAAATATTAGACTTATTTGTTCCAAGTGTGTGAAATAAATTTCCTTTAGGCAATGTGCTTGTGTGTATGTGATTCAAAAACTTAGAAAATAGGAGTTTAAACTTGGATTTTATTGCCAATAATTGTACCAACAATTTGTTGACCTGAACTTATGCTAACAGTCATCCAAAAAAAATCATTTTCAAATATTAGATTTAGGACAACAACAAATTCTCTAATGACAACATTAAAATTAAAATGTCAAACTAAGTCAAACATGTGAAACAAATTCTGAATTGTGTTATGAACTCAAATCACTTGAAATTTTAGAATTTAATCTATGGCAACCAATATGTTTCAGTGATTAAAACAAGCAGCAAAAAAGACTTTATGACAGCAGGGAAATGCTTGTTGCAATCAAGAATATCACCCTTCTAGATTTGTATGACAGTTACTTTGACAATGATATTAAAAATCCTAACTTTCAAAGAATTATTTTTTAGGAAAATTGTGAATTGTTTAGGACAACAACAATATGACAATTAAAACAGTAAGCTATCAATTCTATCTTTATAGCAAAAATTTACCAAATTTTTTCCAAACTCTCCCACATGAATTATCAAAAAATTTCAGCCTGTTATGATGTGATTTCCATAATTATATCAAATCTTGTATACTTATTACAGTTAGCAATTAAAATATGAAATAGGCTTAATGATGGATTCCCAACTTAAGAAATTAATTCCTTAATGTATTAGACAACTCAGAAAGGTATATGATTGTTGTAGCAAATAGAGAGGAAAAAGAGGGTTTAGAGATCAAACCCTTAGGCCCTAGGCCTTGAAGATCACTTGCCCAAGTTGCAAAAAAAAAAATCAAATACCTGAAACACAAATTTTTATAATTTTTCTCGAAGAAATCACCAATGATCAACTTCAGAAAATTAAATATTCAGATCAGAAATGGAGCAAGGGGAATCTAGGGCCAATGAGGGCTAGCACCAGGCCCAATAAGGCTAGAGTTGGGCTAGGAGAAGGCAAATATGGGCTTAGGAGCCCCAAATCTTCAAACTATTTTTCTAAAAAAATTATTTTGCTTCAGATCTTCAAATCTGTTGCAAAATCATTAATGGTCGGCCCTGCAAAACTATTTTGGACAAGATCTTGCCCTCCAGGGCCTATATCTATCTCAAAACCCCCAGATTTCCTTGAAAAAATCTCAGATTTGAAAATTTCCTAGGATGATTTCTCAGATCTATTCCTGCAAACAATCTTTGAGTCCATATCTTGCCCCCTAAGGTCTAGATCTAGCTCAGATCTGAAAATTTCCTTAGCTGATTTCTCAGATCTATTCCTGCACAAGTGAACAGAGAAAAACCCAATACCCAGTATGTACAAAAATAGAGAAAATCCCAAAAACCCAAGTGTTAAAATTCAAAATTATGTTATAAAATTTCAAATCTACACAAGTAAATAACAAATCTATACAAATAACTCACAGATCTATCAGATCTAAGGAGGATGAGTCCAAATCCACTCCCAGATCTGATAATCTAAGGCTCTTAATAGCCATATCTATCAAATTTTCCACAAAAAAATAGATTTTTTAAATTTTAAAAGGAGGTGCTAACTCGAAACCCTCTGTGTATCACCAACAAAATATTATGATAAGCTCGAAGCTAATTTAGTTGGTCTCTTCAGAAAACACAAATCAGGAGTTGGCTCGTCCAACTGAAAACTTCTCCTAATGTCCGAGGATCTAAAATCAATATTTCCCTGCAAAACTCAATCCAGTCATAAAAAATAGAGTGAGAAAATAATAATAAAATTCAAACAAATAGAGATACCTGCTATTACGTTCAAAATTTAAATTATTATTCAAACCCTAGTGACTAAGCAAGATACCTGTACTCAAATCACGTTTCAGAATCCATCATCAATGGCTTTAGAAAAATTTATGCATGAAAACAACACATCTTACAATATTCCCATGAAGAGCAACACCAACAGAATTTAACCCAAAGTCTTTCTTTATTATCTAGAAAACAAGATTACACCAGTGCTTCTTGCTAAGCACATGATCAAAAGATCAGATAGATCAACTAACAAATGACCTCCTATTTAAAGATAAATCTTCCAACGACTAGTTCGAGTGATCTTCATCAAAGTAATCTCGACCATTGATGAATATCAAAATTTCTTTTAATCTCATCCATCAAAATATTTAATTTTTGAGGAAATTCGAAATTTTCATTTAAATGCATTTTAATTAACTCAAAAATAGAAATTTTGAGTTAATTTCCCCAAAAAATTGACTTTGACTTAACCCCCAAGGATCAAAGGTTTAAAATTTATCAAAATAATTAATTTACCTTAGTCTCGGGACCTCTTAAAATTTAATTTTTTAGGACCGACGAATTTGTCTTTGGAGAATTTAAATTCACCTAGGATTTAGAATTAATTAAATTTATGGCTTAGGATTTTAATTAATTTTGGGCTAGAAAATTTAATTAATTAACTATGAGGGGATAAATTATTTTTTCCAACCCTCAAGAACCTTTACATCATGATTTATGTATTTTTTACATCATAAGGCTGGAAACCCATTTGTAATATACCCTCACAGACTACCCATTTCTACAACACAAGTATAATCCAGCAAACCAAGTAATTTGTAATAAAATAATCTAACCAAATAGTTAGGATTATTCCCAAATTACTTTTACATAGACTCGATCTAGAACACTAGGACTCGCCTAAGAACGTAACGACAAAATCCATTCCAGCTTTGTGGTAAGACTGGAGGGGAAAACTCTGCTGACCATCCGAAAATGAATCGATGAGACAAAAAACCCCCTAGTATGGAGATCGTCACTAGAAAGGTAGGTTTACCTAGGTCGTTACATACATGACACGGTTCTGCTGAGATTATTTACATCATATACATGCATAATGGGTTTACATAACATATTGGAAGTTAGACCGATGATGATAATTGGACGGCAACAACACATCGATCAGGCGCTATCCCTTTTGCGAAAAAGGGGTGTATTGCTATGGGTTGTTGACACGTAGTGGTCAGCAGGACCCATTGCTTCTTAGGAATGGTCAATCTTGTGTTTGATATTTTAATTTAACAGACATTTTGACAAGCAAGAGGTTTTGCAAGCTTTGAAGTCTTGTGGTGAGGATTGTGATTCATAGAATTTTTAGAAGTGGTCCTCCTGGTGTTGTGGGATGAGAAAGGGAATGGTTCAAGATCTTCAACATGCTTGAGAAACTTAGGTTCCCTATAGAGGAAAAAAGGGGTTTCATCAATCTCAAGAATGTTGGCATATGATAAATCCATTTGTAGTTGTCCACCAATTGAAGCGGACCATTTCCTTGACAAAAGCATCCCCCGAGCATTCGACACATCATTGACAACAATATCCATTAATACATAAATGCCCTTGTTAGATGCCAAAGAGACCTTCACATCTTTAATGAGATAATAGAAAAAATAGATTTAGAATCAAATCCACATGCATTCTTACATGGTTGAGTAATTTCCATCTCTAATTAATCCATTACTTTCAATCACATGGCATTTGTCCATGCCCTGAAATCAAGCATAAAATTGTACAATATGTTAGTTTTTGGTAGCATCGGATGTGCTCTAGCCATGAAAATGGGTGGAGAGGCCAAGGCACATGAGTTGTAAAGAACCCAGAAACGGTTTTATGAAATTCCATCCAGATTTTATTTTATTAAAATAATTAATATTTTGAATGGGGTTCCTAATTCTAAACTTAGGAAAATTAAAGTATTAATGGGTATTAATGAAAATATGGGTGAGAATGTTCTAGAAAGCAGATCAAGTCAAGTTTTTAATCTTAGTTGTTGATTAGATACTTAATATCAGCCGTTGAAGTCTCAATGAGAAAAGTATAAGGAGGCTTGGTGTTCATTTAGAAACACACAGAGAGAACGAATTGATGTGGAGTTTGATTTCTGGGGCTAAGAAGCTCGAAATTTGAACTGAGTGATCATTCTGTAGCAAAGGGGTAGGGATAGTTCAGGAATATTCGACATAGAGGCGGAGAGCCACTAGTGGAGGCAGCGCAACATCTAGAGGGATTGATGTTGGGCCAGTCTGGGCCCACGCAGGCCTAACACATAGCCAGAAGGGCCATCGCAGAAGTGAGGTTGCCTTCACACAAAAAGCCAAAAGCCACCGAAACAGCTGGGAGAGTTTGACGCAGAAGCTCCAGGAGGCAGAAGAGACAGGGTAGAAGTTGACGTAGACCCTGTAAGGCTGATGCACGGCCAATGCAGAGATAGCTGAGTTATCGAGTTCTGTTGCTGGATCAGTCGGAAATTGTCGAGTGAAGTGAGGTAATCTCACTGATTTTTCCACCATTATATTTTTCTCTGTGACTAGATTATTGGGAGGGAAAACAACATTGTATTCAAAACTACTGCTTAATAATAGAAAACCCTCAGAGTTGTTGCATCGGTTTTCCTGCATTGGGTTTTTCCGGGGACCATTTTGTGCAAAAATAAATGTGTCCTACGTATCTTGTTCTTTGCTCGACTTTATGTTTCATGTAATCAAATTTAAGACTTTGGTGTAGGATGCAAAAGTAATTTACTTAATATTCAGAAAATAACTTGATAATGTATACTAAAATCAAGTAGGAGAAGTAAATTCAATTTTGTTGAAGTAGGGGTTCCTTGAGGGTAGGAATTTTCACACAATATAAGATTGTTACTTACTAGGGATACGAATAATCGATCATGACCCCCATTTTTCTTATTAATGAGCATATTCCGTAACATCACAAGTGGGTCATCAAGTTCATCATCAAGACCTAAATCTTTCTTGATTTTCCTCCTTTAGGGAAGAAGTTTATCCATCTCTTTAAGGGAAATCACCACAGTTACCTTACCCAAGGTACTATCCATGTCAACATTCAACTCAATCTCATTATGCTTATGTTTTGGCTTAGGTTTATTTTGCAGTTTCCCTTGGGAAGTATTCTTCCACTGAGATAGGTTTTCACACTAGAGATTTCTTGGGTTTGATCTTTATTCTTCCTAGAATATTGAAAGCCCTTGAATTGCCCACTATTCTCAATAGCTAGCACTGGTTCAACTTGGTCAACATTGATTTGTGTCTTGCTAGGCTCCAGATGGACATAAGTATCCCAAACTAATATGTTGACTGCATTAGTTACATTTACAACGTTCAAGTGTTTCGGGCCTTCCTCTTCTTCTTCTTCAAAAGGTGGATACTAGGCTGATTCCTTGTCCTACCAAGTTGGTTGGGGCAAAGTTGTTCGGTACATTTTGTTGCATGGTATGATATGGAGCTCAGGAGTGTGGAGACGTACATGGTGGGTATGTGGAAATACCCCAAAAGTTTTGGGAAATTCATAGGAGTTGGGTGGACATCAGGTGCCTAGCATAGGGTTCTTGTCTCTCAGTTCATCTCATGCAAGTTTATCATTGTGAAATGTATATACTAGCCTCGATACATCTTACCTTCGGACCTACCAAAAACCGAGAGGGATCAAATATATATTCACTCTAAAAGAGGTTTGTACCTCAAGAGATTTGATCCCTCTCGACACTTGGTAGATTAGAAGCTAAGATGGATCTAGGCTAGTCTTTTCCCCTTTAAAGAGTCTTTCCCCCTTCAAACAATCTAAATTAAAACAATGTACTAATGAAACAAGATCACTAGGATGCCAAAAAGAAATCACTTCAAGATCTATCCAATGACTAGCAATCTCAAAAAAAACAACAAGTGCTTTAAATAGATAACCAATGAGAAATAAGGAGCACCAAAATGAATCCTTTACACATGATATGCAAATTAGAAACAAGAGGCAACAATATCAATGAAATAAGATTAGCAATAGGATTACAATTATACTCAAAGAAGATGATATTACAAGATTATTATAAGATCAAAATGTTGTTAAACCATGAAACAAGATAATGTTATTATCCAATTAGCAACCAATTTCTTATGTCACTTATAAATTAGAATTAATTTAAACTAATAACATCAATATTATTATCTTTCACAATGAACCAATACAATGCCAATGTCAAGTTAATTAGAGCACAAATATTTGATTCATCAATTGAGATTAAATGGCAATAATTATGAGCTTATGTGAATTTGTTTTTAGGGTTGATTAGAGTGTTACTTTAGAAATTATGCCACTGTCAACAACATACTTCAGACCTTATTGATGAAACAGTGAGGAAGAGGCAGGGTTAGAGAGCAAACCCTTAGGCCTAGAGGCCTAGTTTGATGACTAGATGACCTTCCAATGGACTAAAACCCCCTCAAACTCTTGCAACACAATTTTTTAGCTTGGAATTAAGTGGATCAACCCTCTTATGACTGAATATAGGGATTTTATGGTTGGTCAATGGATTGTTGAGCACTTCTAAGCCTTAAAACCCTTGCCAAAGAGGCTAGTAAGTCTGAAAAACAAATAGTTAACAATAAAATCCCAAGATTTATGGCTCAAGTGTTAAAACACAATTTCAAACAATTGCCAAAATTACCCTAGGCCTGCAACCACAAAAAAGTAGTGTAAAAACCCCACGAATATGCCAAAAATGGCCACCGATGGAAGAAAAATGCCCAATAGGGCCTACGGCTAGGGCGAGATGGCCTTCTAGGCCTACGACCTAGGGTTGCAAGGCCTCTAAAGCAAGCCTCCAAGAGGCTGTGATAGGGGAAATGAGGCCTTTAAAGCCTGTCGCAACCTGATTAGGGTTGCATATTAATTGGGAAAGGCCTATGGCCAAGGCCCAAAGGGTTGCTGCTAAGGAAGAGAAGCCCCACAACGGGTTGCGACTCACAAAAACAGGGCCTTTAGTGCCTGCCGCTAGGGGAGGAGGTACTACAAGGACTGCGACCAAGGGAAATAGGCCCGAAGGGGTATGCGACTACCCTCCAAGAGGCTGAGAAACCCCACGGCACCCTTACAAAAGAATTCGATCCCTTGGAAATACAAATTTTTCGATACAAAATCACTTCAAAACTATGTTGTAGAAAACGTTGGTCCCAAGGGAATTTCAGGCCAGAAGCAAAACTGAAATGCGGAAACGCATTTGGTATGACCTAGAAATGTGTTTCCGGTCATACTGGCACATTTCACATTGGGGAAACGTGGCCAATACAGCCAGAAATGAGTTTCCACTTTAAGTATTGTTTTTTTACAATTTGTTTTTAGTTTTTTTGCTTTTAATATTTTATTGGGCAAATAAAATATATTTTGGATGCTTCTAAATGGCCCTCTCAAGTTATAAAAAGACTCTTGCCTCATTCCCTCATCACACGAATTGAGCAATTCATTTCACTTTGAGATGGACAATTGTAGCAAGGAGAAAAGAGGAAGAGAGCAGTGGTTTCAACGAGGGCATTTTCAACAATGAGCAAAGGAGATTTCAGTAATAGGTTTGGAGTGCAGATTTTTTGGCTACGACATTCTTGGTTTTTGGCTCAGCTACAGCCATATTTCTGTTGTCTTTTCTAGCATTTTGGGGTAGCTTCAGCTACAAAAAATTAATCTGGGTAAGAAGCATTCATTTTCTTAGTTTTTTCCTACTATTTCTTCTATTTTTCAAGGGTTTATGCTTCCAAATATATGAAAAACGTTTTTTCTTTACAGAATTGTTTTTTTAATTTTTTTTTTGCAACAATGCTTCCAACCAAGGTGCAACTGCAAGTTCAAGCCCCAGGTCCAACCAAAGGGATGAATATTATCCTCTTTGGAGGAATGTTCAGAAGCTTGAAAAATGTGGAGGTGGTGGCTCATGGGCATTGCGATGTAATCTTTGTAGTAATTAGTAATTCGTACAAGGGCTCTTACCCAAGATTGAAGACACATCTTTGCATGGAGGAGGACAGGGGATTGCAGGTTGCATTAGTTTCTATGGTGGTGAGTCAACTTTGGGTTGAGTGGAGACAAGCAGATTCAGAGCAGGGATATATGGTGTGTATATTGTGCCTTGATGAGGATTAATGGAGCAAGATAGATTTCTTGCTAAAGTTCACATCCCCTGCATTTGAACTTCTTCGGAATGTTGAAACTAACCAACTTTTATTAAGAGAGATATATGATGACATGGATTAGATGGTTGAGAAAACTATGGAAATCATTTCACAAGAGTCTCCATAGCTTTTGTTTGTTGATGATCATTTTGTTGATTTAGCCAAGAAATCATTGTTGATAGGTGGAACAATTTCAAAGTTCCATTGCACATTTTAGAACATACCTTGAACCCCAAATTTTATGATGAGGAGCTTATTTCTCAAAGAAATGGGAAGAGGAAGGCACCCCATAAGGATAGAGAGGTGGCTAATGGGGTGAAAAAATCCCTTGTGAGAATATTTCCATCTCATCTACACAAGGAGGTAAAGGAAGAATTTACCAGTTTTGCTGTAGGATTTAGATGATTATTTAGGTATATCAGATTTGGAGGAGTGAAGCACCATGAATCCAGTTAGGTGGTGGATTTGTCATGGAGCAAATGTTGTACATTTGCAAAACCTTGCCATTCGTGTTCTTTCACAAGTGGCAAGCTCTTCATCACCAGAAAGGAATTGGAGCACCTATGATTTTATTCATTTTATGAAGCACGACATGTTGGGCTCATAGAAGGCAGAGGATCTTGTTTATGTGCACTCCAAATAATGGGATGCGGATCCATAAATTCCTGATTTGGATCTTTCTCTTGCTGCCCTGAATATTGAGGTCCGGCATAGAAATGAAATTGGCCCATCATCTTCTTCAGCACCACCATCCATTGTTGAGCATGCTTCTGCTTCTATTTTTTATGAGGATTATGATGATGAGGATTAGTCTTTTGTCTTTATAGTACTTGTAGCCTCATTGTCTTTATTATACTTGCAGCCTCGTATATATAATAAAGACTGATTTTTAGATTTGGATATATAATAAAGGTTGATTTTGTATATTCCGATATGGCTATTTTCATTATGTGATCATCCATGAGTAAATGTGATGTAAATTTAATTATAATGTTTAAACTTTGAATGTAATAAATTATAATGTATCACGTATGCTTTATGATTGCATATAACATTTCTTAAATGTCCTAATATATATATATATATGTGTGTGTTAGAAAATTATATATTATAGAGAAATGGCACACATAGAATATAGCAGAAATATAAACACATAAAACACATAAAACCAGAGAGACATAGATATACGTGGTTCACCCAGTTTGGGCTACGTCCACCCCGAACAGCCAGTCCTTTCTTTCTATTATCCAGCAAAATGAAGAGACACAACCTACAACAAATCCGCTGTAATATCCTTTGTTTTCTCTCACAGTCTTACCTCTCTATTTCTTGCTCGGAGAATACACATCTATTACACAACCTCAAATACAATGCCCTCATACAAAGAGAGGGGTTGCCTTGTAGGGCAAAAAACCCTAAACTAAACATAAGTTCTACCATTAGATCATCCGCCTAATGAATGGCCCAGATTGACTAGAAATTACTATACTTTTACAAGGAAATTTTACATTTGTTTTTAGCTTCGGGGGCACTGCCCCCAAAACCCCCGTCGAGGGACCACTGGCCATTGGACCCCCCGCACCCCCCCATGTGGAGGGGTGTACAAACTTCCCGGGGTATACATCCGGCTGAAACAAAGACCTCTAAATAATCATGCTCCACACCCAATAATATATATATATATATATATAGATATCGTGTTTCCTCGTTTCCAAAATTTGAGGGGGTCACGTTTCGTACCCGTTCCCATTTTAGAAACTTGTAACCATTTCCCTGTATCATGCGACTTAGATTCAAAGGATGGCGGCCTCTTTTTCTATCTTGGACGTTGAGCAAGGTTACCTAGAAGGGCTAGATCTTACCGTCAAGGGCCTAGATCAACCTTCCTCTTGAATGAATAACCCAGAAATCAATTGTTGCTTGAAACCATTGAGCTATCACCTGCACAAGTGAAAATATGGAGAGCCCAAAAACCCAATATATATATAAAAATTTAAAACCCCAAACACCAAATGCTATAAAAAATTTTAAGATGGGTTAGAATTAAAATTCAAGGGTTAGATTCAAAATTGTTTTACAAATATTTAAAATATTTACAAAATAAAATTTGCCCTTATTAGCATGTAAATTTCGTTATAGCACAAGATAAAGAGATACAAATTTTGAGAGATTTTAGAATGAATGATGTATGTAAATAGATCATCGACCAAAATCCTTCTGCAAAGTATTCTACAAAATAAATCTCAGAATCCAAGCATGGTCGATTCTTCCCCACATTCTGTGAACTTGGAGACCAAGGGCTAATGCACCTGTAGATCTCTATTCAAACTTAAAAGATGAATTGGTAGATCATGAGAGATCTAGATCTATGGGTGTAGATCTAAACCCAACACCTAAGGCAAGATACCTATACCAGTAGATGTTCTATCATGCATCAAATGAAATAAAAATTATAAAGCGCATAAAATATAGAGCATGAAAACAAATCACTAGCACATACCACAGATCAACAGATAGAAGAACACCATGAAATTAAAACCCCAAAGTCTTTCTATTATGAGAAATACAATTCTAGCAGAGCAAGGCTCAGTACATTTGTTACAGATCACATCATCTAGAGATCATAACATGATATGAGGAGCTTCATAGCTTCTTTATATAGAAAATGAGAGAAAAAAACTCCTCCAAGTGGAAATGATAGCTAGTTGGTTTGATCCTCGTCAAAATAATCTCATCCGTTGATCTTCCTTTGAAAATAACTTGATCTATGTTGTTGATTTTTTATTTTTGAGGAAAATTTCGAATTTATCTTAAGACCCCTTTTTTATTAATCCAAAAAATAATATTTTGGACTAACATCGTCGAAAATTTGACTTTGACCTAACCACCAAGGTCCAAGGGGCCAAATTTTCTTAAAATATCCATTTCTCCCTTTGTGGGGGTCCCTCAAAATTTAATTCTTTTTTGACCCACGAATTTTTTGATGATTTCCACTTGAAGAGAATGAATTTCTCTCAAATTATTTTGACTCAAAATTAATTAATTTTCTAGATTAGGATTTTTATTTAATTTCGCCAAAAAAATAATTAATTGACTCTAGGGGGGATTAAATATTTTTTTCACCCTCAAATACTTTAGCCATGGTATCTAACTATGAGTAACCTTGCACTATATTTTTTTATATCAAGATATTACAAATTAATTCAACCCTTAGAAGGGGAATACACATTTAGACATAGACCCTCAATACATGACCCAATTCTGCGACAAAATATGATCTAGTATGAAAAACACATAGACTCGATAAACACTGGGACTCACCTAAGACCTTGTCAAATGAATTCCTCCCTAGATTTGTGGTTATAACTAGGATAAAAGCTCTGTCGATTATCTATGTTTACAAACACACATAATTCATGGAGGTTAAAAAACTCTCTAGGATGGAATCCTTTGACAAAAATCATAGGCTTACCTAGGTGTTATTACATGGCTTCATAGTCACATTAGAATCATTTACAATATTTTTTGCAAAAAATGGGTTTTTAATAAAAGAGTTGAAGTTGAATGATGACAATGATTGTTGAAAAAAATTGTTGGCTACTTTGTACTATGTTTCTTGGATCGTTGAGAAAGTGTGGTCAATAGGTCTTTCTTTAACTTGTCAACTATCTTCTACAACTCGATCCAAACTTTGGCTTCGTTGAGTCATTTTTCGAGCTGACATTGTCAAAATTCATGAGCACGAAGCCATTTTTCATAATCCCTGCTTTAAACTCTCACAACACTCCAATGGGAATCTAAGGCATATAGTTGGTTTTTCTATTTGGAAAGGCAAGAGTGCCACCATATATGGCCTCAGTGTTACGAACAAATTTCGTATTCACAAGTTAAATACTCCAAAACACTTGGAATATGAAGATGTCCATTGAGGATATATATATATATATATATATATATATATATATATATATATATATATATATATATATATATATATATATATATATATATATATATATATATATATGAATGAGAAAATGATGACGTGATTGTTACAAATGAGGGGATGGTTATATACCTCGGCAGGTGCCCCTTCATGTATGGTCATGTCTTTAGAAACATGCCTCTTCTATTCTGATCACTTATTAATCATTATTATGATTATGATTATTATTTATATTTTCATTATATATATATATATAACAATAGCCTTCATATCCATGGCCCTTGAAAGATAAATTCCCAATGCTCACCCTTGTTATCTTGGAGATTGAGAAGCCACCAGAAAATGATGGTCTAGTTAATATTGGTTTGGGTCCCACTCTCCTCGATGGTAAGCCAACTAATGATACTGGGGGAACTCCTAATGACAGATGATTCTCCTGATAACAATTTATATGGTTTTTATGTATTTGTGTGAATACTTATTTTTTTGCCTTAATGACAAGACTAGATGGTTTTTCTTTCTCAAGTGGTGTTAAGGAATTTGCTTCTTTTTTGTGTGCCTAAATGGAAATTTTGATAGGTTTTATGCTCATGGGTAGCCTTGATAGCTTGTAAGGTTTTACAGCCAATCTTTATAGCTTGTTGTTCCATGTGACTTGCTTTTTATGATACAAAATGGCCATTGTGTGTAACTGATTCTATTAATAGTTAATAGAAACGTTTTCTACAAAACAAATTAGCAACATTATAAAACTGTTAGTTGCTTTTGTAATTACGTCGTAAGGCGTTCCCCTCTGAAATCAACTCCCCTAACTACCTTTTTGTCCTAATCCTAACTGTCAGATCCATTATTAGACGATTCAACAATGGTCTATCGTCCAATTTAATTAGAAAACATTAAAAAAACATTAAAAAACTTTTAAGATATGATTGGTTAATTAAAAATTTAATAATTCTCATTACCCTACCCAGCCTGTCCGTCGTGCGCGCGCGGATAGCTGCATTTGCTGTAGAGGAGGGTGGGGTCAAATACCTTCTTCTTTGCCTCATGAATTGATGTTTAACTACTCCAACAGTGGGCTGAATATTAGTGAGGATTCTCATAATCATCCTCATGAATTGCTGTTTAACTACTCCAACAATCCATTCGGCTTTACAATTACGAGGCGTTCAAGTGGAGAGACTCTCTTTAATTCCATTGCAAATGACACTGGTAATTTATTTGGGAACATTGTGTTTAAATACCAATACTTAGGTCTGTACCGCCCTTCCATTGGCTTCTTATCTGTATGGATTGGGAGAGAGAACTAGAAATGCATTTCGCCTCAATGGGAATCAGAACTATACGCTCTAGAATTTAAATATTGGTAGTTTGAAGACAAATTTGGATCTTTATGGGTCTCATCCATTTCATATGGACGTGAGAGTAGGAGGTGTTTCTCATGGGGTTTTGCTACTGATAGTAATCGCATGGATGTTGAATATGGGTATTTTTCTTCACAAATAGAGAAAATGGGGGAGTCTTGGACTTCTATTTTTCGCAGGTCTTTCTTCGCTTACTGTTGTTCAGCAGCATACAGTGCTCATCGGTCGTCCTGCTCCAATGCCGTATTGGTCTTTCGATATTTCCTCATCTCTATCTTGTGAATTTCATTGAATTTTTGCAAGTTTTTTCTTGTTTATTTATGAAAAAGGCATTCAATAATCCCGCTCCATGCTTATGATGTTTATTTATTAGTTTTTGTTTTGATTTTCCATTGGCAAATGTCACAATTTGAAAGTAACCCGTGCATATTAGGCGTCCACACTCTTTTAGGCATTCATGTTTCTAGAAGACCAAAGAATTTATCAATTCACACTCTCCAAAAGGATCCAGGGGGTAGATGGTGAAAGCTCATTACTATACCCCTGTGTTGTCTTGCAAACAGGTCTGTTGCTACCCTATTGGCGTCAGGGCATTGATTCGGTCCCTTCTTCTCTAGTGTTTCTTAAAACACCCTTACATCTTGTTTTTCACAATACAAGTAATTCATTTATCTGTATTATCAATTTCAACATCTAATTGTTTTTTCTCCATGAAAATTGTTGCAGAAAATCATCCTAATACTACCCCATGATATAACTATTTGAGAGATCATCTCTTTATTTCCTGACTGGTTGAGTTAACCATCAATACTATCAACATTCATTTACACCATGAAATGTTCTTCCCATGATAAATTTGGTAAACCACCCCAACTCAGGGGAGAGATCACACCTCTATCTCTTAATTTCTTGATAGATGATATCTCTATTTCATAATTGCTTGAGCTAACCATGACCAAGACTATCAAGGTTCAATATATGAGGATGACCAAGTTATGTCGCTATAGCTACTCTGAACATGGGATCACATTCCTATCCATATATATTCCCAACCAGAACCTCGCTCTTTACATGCCTATAATCAAATACTTTTGGTAATGGCACAACTTATAAGGTCAAACTTCTGAGAAAGTTTTAATCTGACAAGTTAGGACATGACATTGTATTTGCATCTCTATTAATTTATATAACCGGCTTGGATTGTAGAGGATTTCATCAATGCAGGTTTGGATAGAAAAAAAATTCTGATGTTGAATCAGTTGTATCTGGATATGCAAGAGTAAAAATTCCTCTAGAAGCAATTTGGACATATGTTGATTACATGGATGAGTACAAGGATTTTACTCTAGATCCTATGAATTTCCCTGAGAAGGAAGTACAGATTTTTGTGAAACAAATCCATGCTAATGGGCAGAAATATGTTCTCATTATTGATCTAGGTAGGGCTCAATTCCACATTCAAGGATATTTCTATTGAAAATTTCCTCTCTTTGTTCTTCTCCGATTCTATGACATAATCAAAACTGAAGTGAGCCATATCATTACATTCTAAAGATACAAATTAATCCCTTAATTGTGCAGGAATAAGCATAAATGAACGACTTTTCAGAACGGGAAGCAAGATTTTCATTCAGCAAGGAGGTGTGCCATATTTGGGACAAGTGTGGCCATTCCCAATATATTTTCCATATTTTCTGAATCCGAAGACTCAATCATTTTGGACAAATGAAATCTCTCAGTTCCATGATACAATCGCATTCGGTGGCCTTTGGCTTGATATGAATGAAATTTCCAACTTCTGTAGTGGGATCACATGTTCTTTACCAGATGATGGGAGTTTCCCATAAAATGATTCACAGATAAATTGTAGCTTGGCTTGTAGTGATGCCAACACCACCAGATGGGATGATCCCCCTTATCAAATCAATTCTGTTGGAGGACACAAAGCATGGGTATCAGAACCATTTCTACTAGTGCAGTTCACTATAATGGTGTCTTGAAGTACAATGCCCATAATATTTATGGGCTATCAGAGGCCGTTGTGACGAATAAGGTGTTGAAGTCAATACTACAGAAGAGACCATTCATACTTACTCGTTCTACCTTTGTTGGATCAGGTTCCCATGCCGCGCATTGGATAGGAGACAATGTTGCAACCTGGAATGATCTCTCGTACTCCATACCCACAATACTGAGTTTTGAATTGTTTGGAATCCCAATGGTAGATGCGAATATTTGTGGATTTTTACAAGACACAAACGAAGAGCTTTGTAATAGATGGATTCAACTAGGTTCCTTTTATCCTTTTTCCAGAGATCACTCAGACAAGAGCAAAAGCCGCCAAGAGCTTGACTTATGGGAATCAGTCACAGTATCTGCAAAAAAGGTGTTAATTCTAAGATGCAAACTCCTTCCTTACATCTACACATTGACTTTTGAAGCTCGCACTAATGGGTTTCCCATTGCTAGGCCTCTGTTCTTCACATTCCCTGAGGATAATAATACCTTGGGAATCAACACCCAGTTCCTATTGGGTAAAGGGGTCTTAGTCTCACCTGTTTTAACGCAAGGAGCAGTGACTGTGGATGCCTATTTCCCAAAGGGAACTTTTTACAATTTGTTCAATGTAACATACTCAGTAACAGTTGCAAATGGATCAACTGTGACACTCCAAGCTCCACTAGATACCATCAAAGTCCACGTATATGAGGGGACTATATTTCCACTGCAAGAAATAGGTTTGACAACTAGGGAAAGAAGAAAAAGTCCATTTAGTCTGTTGGTTGCTTTGGGTGGTGAGAAGGAAGCATATGGAGACCTATATGTGGACAATGGAGAGGATTTGGAAATGGTAATAGAGGATGGCAAATCAAGCTATATACAGTTTTATGCAGATACGGTACATAGAGGAGTTCGAGTGAGATCACAAGTCCAACTGGGGGCGTATGCAATTGAGGAAGGATGGATTCTTAAAAATATTACAGTTTTGAGAGCACTGTCCTCTGTGCAGAGCGTTACAATGACTTCAAATGTTTCTCTTCCAATTGGGAAGAACTTTGAGGTCGTTAAACCATGGAAAAATGATCTAGTAGAAATGGTTCCTTGTTATCTGTTCCCATTTTATTATATTTATAGGTGCTTCTTATTAATATTATATAAAGAAAAATTGACTACCATTACATAAAAAAATTGCAATGCTACATATTGCTTTCAATTTCATACTTCGCTCGGGAAGAATTAATTTCGAGGTTGACATATTATTGAATATCGATCAATTTATTACTTTTGGTTTACATCTCGCTTGGGTAGAATCTGGGAGGATCAGTTAGACATTGATATATTGATAAAGAACCTGGAAGAATCGGTCAGACATTGATATATTAATAAAGAATTTGGGATATATTAATGAAAATGGATCATATAGATTAATTATAGATATATGAATGAGAGAAAAAATAACATATAGTGGTGCAGGCTTTGTACCATATAAGAAATTTCAAAAAGATGGGCGATATCCAAGAGAATCATATAATGAGTAGTGTAATCTGTAGAACTCTGTTGATTCCAGAACATGAGAACATCACCACCGAATGGAATGCTACAACCTGGATTGATCTCTCGTACTCCATACCTACAATACTGAGTTTTGGATTGTTTGGAATCCCAATGGTAGATGCGGATATTTGTGGATTTGTACAAGACACAATTGAAGAGTTTTGTAATAGATGGATTCAACTAGGTGCCTTTTATCCTTTTTCCAGAGATCACTCAGACAAGAGAAAAATCCTCCAAGGACTTTACCTATGGGAATCAGTCACAACGTCTGCAAAAAATGTGTTAGTTCTGAGATACAAACTCCTTCCTTACATATACACATTGTCTTTTGAAGCTCGCACTTATGGGTTTCCTATTGCTAGGCCTTTGTTCTTCACATTTCCTGAGGATAATACTACCCTGGGAATCAACACCCAGTTCCTATTGGGTAAAGGGGTCTTAGTCTCACATTTTTTAACGCAAGGAGCAGTGACTATGGATGCCTATTTCCCAAAGGTAACTTGTTACATTTTTTTCAATGTAACATACTCCGTAACAGTTGCAAATGGCTCAACTATGACACTTCAAGCTCCAGTAGATACCATCAGTGTCCATGTATATGAGGAGACTATATTCCCATTGCAAGAAATTGGTTTGACAACTAGGGAAAGTAGAAAAAGTCCATTTAGTCTAGTGGTTGCTTTGGGTGGTGGGAAGGAAGCATATGGAGACCTATATGTGGACAATGGAGAGGATTTGGAAATGGTAATAGAGGATGACAAGTCAAGTTATATAAAATTTTATGCAGATATGGTATAGGGAGGAGTTCGATTGAGATCACAAGTCCAACTAGGGGCGTATGCAATTGGGCAAGGATGGCTTCTTAAAAATATTACAGTTTTGGGAGCACCGTCCTTTGTGCAGAGCGTTACAGTGACTTCAAATGTTTCTCTTCCTATTGGGAAGAACTTTGAGGTCGCTATACCATGGAAAAAAGGATCTAGCAGAAATGGTTCCTTGTAATCTATTCCCATTTTGATATATTTATAGGTGCTTCTTGTTAATATTATATAAAGAAAAATTGACTACCATTATATAAAAAAAGTTGCAATGCTACATTTCGTTTTCAATTTCAGACTTCGCTAGGGAAGAATCAATTTCGAGGTTGACATATTAATGATCGCGCAGGTCCTTAGGTATACTCCCTAGCTTCTACATGTACTATTGCTCGAATTTCTGCAATAGTTCAATTTTAGCATCCTGCAATTTTTCACCGATCTCATCGAAATCACTGTCTGTCAAGATTATGGGATCCATTTGTGTTTTGTTTGATTTATGCTTCTTGTGGGAACCATCCTGCTGCTGCTCTGTGCTTCCTTAGCCAAAATGGGGTGCTCTGCCCCTCATCTCCGCCTCCACCCTGTTCAGATTGCTCTTCCTCCTTAGTTTCGGGTGAAGGCGATTTTCCACTTCGCTCGGAGTCGCACTATTCTTGCTCAACCTACTCCTTTTCCATGCGATCCTTCTCTTCGGCTTCCTTCCTCTGTTGCACGGCCAAATTTTGCGCCACCTATTTCGCTGCATCCTTCCTTTTCTTCTCAGTTGAGCTCCCCACGCCCTTACTGGTACCTACATCCAAGTCTAGCTAGCACTTGATGACCTCCTAGATGTCATCGTCGGTGACCAAATATAGTAAGTCGAGCCACTTCTGTTGTGGGTCCTTCCACGCTTGAATGTAGACACGGTGGAAATCTTCTTTGAACATAGAATACGTGGAAATCTGCTCATACAAGGTTAGGGACAACCTTGGGCGTTGGTTGATGGCCATGCGGAAGCTCGCTTCCATCAACACCCAAAAAATCTTTGTTTTTGTGACCCGTGCGGGGTCCTTCATGGCCTAGAGGGAGGTGAACTATGCAACCTTTAGCAATCCTTTCTTCAATAGAGGAAACTGACTATCCTCTAGCAGCTCTCATGAAACCAACACGATGGAGAGCAGCAACCGCGTGTAGTGTAAGGGCTTGCTCTCATCCTAGAGCTCGTGACAATTTGCAAGGAATGCACTTCATAAGTACTGTGACCACTTAAACTGCATGCCCTTCGCGCATTGTGCAACTAACGATATCACAGGTGTTGGAACCTCGTTTGCGTGGCACTTCCTCATAATCTTTTCGGCCAGTATTTGGGTGGCAATATTCACCGCGGGATCTTTGATGGACGTGATGGAATAGCCATGCGGCTTTTTCACAAGCTCAAACTCCTTTTTCATATTCTATGCCAAGTCTCTTTCTCCTGCCTTTCCACCAAACTCCTTGGCCGGATTCAAACTCTCATTTGGGCAGGTGTGCGATCTTATGGATGAGCATGTCCATGATGGTTATAGGCACACCAAGCCATAAGCACCCATCGTGCACGAGGGCAAGTAACTACCGCACATAGGTCGTGTTAATGTTAGTGTGGTGATAGTGGGGCACCCACAATAGGTTCAACAACCCGGATTTCTCCACTCTGCGGATCCATTCAACCATTTCCAACTCAATGACACCTGAGTCTGGGTAGTACATTCGCCTCATAAAATTATCTTTCACAAGGTGAGGGAACCGCTCATGGTCAACTAGGTCCAAATCCTCCATTTTTAACAGGGGAATCCGCGAAAGATGTGGACCTTCAAAAGTTATATGCTGAATAAATAGGGGAGTAAAAATGAGGAACTTATCCGAGTTAGGGTCCTTGGGGACCTTCGAATTCCCTTTTCACGGAGGGATATACTTAGGCAACTTGGTGAGGGGCTCCACTCCCTCAGCGTCTATATCCTCAGTGCCTTTTTCAGCTTCCAAATCCACAACCTTCTCAGGTTTCTTGTCCTTCTTCTGCATCTGAGTGGTAGTATGTTTCCTAGGCGACTCGAACACTAGCACCGACCTCTTCTACTTGTCTTTCTTTGTCTTCTGGGTTTCTTGCACAGGGGTAGGCTTCGGCCTAGGCAACCTTAGTGTCATAGGCATAGGAGCTAGAGCTTCCATGCTCACCAGTTCTGGAACAGCTCCTTCGGATGCGACAGTTCCTCGAGTGCTTGTAGTCTCACCGGGGCCTGGTCCTAACATGGTTGTTGGCATTATGATACAGGTGTTTTCCTTGATGGCAACTCACACAGATGACAGTTCAGAGTTCAAGAGGTTAACAACAAAGGATTACAAATCAGACTCGAGAGACTGAAGAAGGAGAGGTATACGCTAGTTCACTGTGTCAAAGTAGTGTGTACACGCGGGCACACAGAACAAAAAGTGTGTATACATATACACGCACTCCCATAGGGAGAAAAGCGTGTACATGTTAGAAAACCAAGGTTTTGGTCTGAGGTATTTGGTCCAAGGTATGTTGGGTCCAAGGTATTTGGTTCAAGGTATTTGGTCCGAGGTATTGACCCTAGATATTTGGTCCTCAGTGGTTTTGGTCTAAGGTATTGACAAAGGGCCTAAAGCTATATAAGGAGGAGAAGGTCATTAGGCCAAAGTGTGCAAGTAATGAATATCTTATGAAGAGTGAGATCAAAAGCAAATATGCATGTTATGGGTTTATGGTGCTTTTCTTGATTTGAACTAAGGATGAACCTTAGCGGTTGATGAGGGATGAGATCTAATGATGGATCAGGATTTTAAATGAATTATTATTATATGGTTTGATCATGGATAGTCTAGATCTAAATGCTAACACGTGATTTACACTGAAAATGTTTTGATATGAGTATGGCTGAAATCTGAAATAGTTGTGATGTTTTAATTTAGCATTTGTAGATATGTATGTTGGTTTGATTTGGTAAAAGCGCATATACACGCTGGTTCGGAACATCAAAGTAGCGTATACATTATGAAATATATTTGAAGTTTCAGTTGGTTTTGGTTTTTATTGCAGAGTTCTGGGTTCTGCTCTGTGTTCTGGTGACTGTATTCTGGTGACAATGTTCTGAATCTTTAGATTGAATGATTGTGATTTGCTTTAGTGATGATGGGTTGTTAGTGATTGGTTGTGTAGCAGTGGTGATTGGTTTTGAGCTTCAATGTTGCTGATGGGTCTAGTATGAAAATTGGATGAAACGTGGCCTTCAGATTGTGGTGTTGTGTTCTAGGAGTATCCAGTCTGAAAATTTATGAAATGTGGCTCCTGGAGGAAGAAGTGAAGGCCGTAGCCTTCTGTAGGGCGACGCCTACGTACTGGTAAACATATTGGCCAATACAAGAGCTAGGGGGTTGGAGATCCCTTTCAGTAGCAGCTGGAAAATGAGTGAAGGTCAGAGCCTTCTGTAAGTCGGTGCCTACGTACTAGTAAACGGATCGACTAGTACAAGAGCTAGGGGGTTGTAGCTCCCTTCCAGTAGAAGCTGGAGAACGAGAGAAGGTTGTAGCCTTTTGCAGGTGGGTGTCTACGTACTGGTATGAGTCTGCACCAGTACAAGATTGTAAACAAGTTTTTGTCATATTAAAAGAAGACAGTAACAAGTGGCTTTTGTCCCACATTGGGTTCCACCTTAAATCTTGGTGTTCATGTGTGTTGCTTATGTGTGATGGTTTATTTTGTTATTACTGCACATGGTTACTGTTTATATGGTTAATGAAGTACTGGTGCACTAATTAAAGATCAACATATGATGAATTAACTTAATCATAAGTTTGTTGGATATACATTGGTTGCTTTAAAGATAGTTGCGTGTACATGCGAGTTACCTTTATTGAAGTAGCATATATAAATCAGAGTATGAAATGAAAAAGTTATAGATTTGATAATACTGATTCCCCCCCCCCCCTCTCAGTATTATTTCCAACAATTGGTATCAGAGTAAGTCCTTCAGAAGAAGCTTGATTGCTTGAAGGGATATCTTTCAAAATGAACAACCACGAAGGCATGGGATCTATCAGACCACCAATATTCAATGGGAACAACCTGGTATATTGGAAAACACGAACTAGAGCATATCTTCAGTCACTTGGAACTGATGTTTGAGAAATTGTGGAGAAAGGATACCAATATCCAGCAGCAATCCCCACAGATCCAGCAGAAAGGAAAACATATGAAATCAATGTCAAAGTTGTCAACTCCTTATTGGGAAGTCTATCAGAATCACAATTCATCAAAGTCATGCAGCTCAACAAAACCAAGGAAATATGGGAAAAAATAATTCAGACCTATGAAGGTGACTCCTAGGTAAAATGTGCTAAACTACAAACTCTCAGAATCTAGTATGAAACTCTCAAGATGCATAGTGATGAAAGCATTTCTAGTTATTTCTTGCGAGTAGATGGGATTGTAAATAATATAAGAAATCTGGGTGAAGAAATAAAGGAAGCCACTTTAGTTGAGAAAATTTTGAGATCTTTGTCTTCTAAATTTGAGACAAAAGTGTCTGCCATAGGAGAAAAACAGGATCTACAAACTATTACTTTGACTCAACTCCATGGAATCCTAACTGCCTTTGAAATGAGAAAAGGAGGTCCATCAGATATGAGAGAAGCCGCTTTTAAAGCATCAGCAAAGGGAAAAGAAAATGAAGAGCACAATGAATTAGGACACATTTCAGAAGAAGAAGAAGAGGTAAATTTTGTCAAGAAGCTTCAACGGGGTTCTGGAAGATTTAGAGGTAAGCTACCATTCAAATGCTTTGCTTGTGGTAGAGTTGGTCATTATGCTGCTAGATGCCCTCAAGTCAAAGGAAATATGTCTGCAAAAGGTAATAGAAGTTATTATACTCATGATGATAGTGATGGCTTGTCCAATAGTGATGAATATAATCAAGAAATTAAACTACTCATGGTGTATGAAAATGATGCCTTAGAAAAGGAAGATTTCCTTAAAGAAATTGGTCAACTCAAAATCAGTTTGGCAGAAAAGGATATAGTCATAAACACAGTGACACATAAACTCACTGAAAAAAGACAAATGCAATGAAGTGTTAGATTGCGAAGTAGTAAGTCTAAGAAAAGAACTTGAAAAGACAAAGACTCTGAATCTTAGATTTGCTAAAGGATCAGAAGCGTTAGATGAAATCATCAAAGTTCAACGTTTGCCTATTATAAAGACTGGTCTTGGTTTTCATGAAGGTGAATCTAGCTCACAAGATGAGGTAAGGATGTTAGGTCCCTATACTACTAGTGTAACCCATTATTGTTATTAGTACAACCCCCTCATTATATTGTTGTGCCCATGTAGTCCCCATAGAAGCCCACTATTGTTATTATTGTGCCCTTACATTATTATTGTTTTTTTTTTTTTTTTATTTTTTATTTCCCTTGGAAAAAGTCGTAATTTCTAGTAACTTAAGAAATTACATTTTTTAGATGCCGAGGCATATGCATATGGAGGCATTACTTGCCTTATCAGGAGACATATAGGTCTGATTAAAAAAATTTGACTACTAGATCACCTCGCAAGGAGTCTGTAATCAGTGTTAATCAAAACTGCCCTCTACAGTTAGAGGGAAAAGAGAAGAATAAATATATATATTTGTCCTCTGTACATTGAGAGTACTATGATTGTCTATATATAAAACTGTTTTTACAGCCGAATGATAGAAAAAGAAACTAATACATGTTGATATAATAAACCCAGTCAAAAACATGAGCTAAGAGCTCAATTTTGTCCCTGTTCTATAAACGGTCTGTGGTAATATTGATGGTGGATACCATCAATCTCCTCCTGTATCAGCCAGACATAGTCCTGAAGATGCGTTGCCTCTTTTGAAAGTTGGTCAGCCTCCGTATTTTGTTCCCTATAGATATGACGACAGACAAAAGAGTCAAAAATGTTTATCAACCTATGCGCTTCCTCCAGAATATGTCTAAGAGTATATGCATTGCATTGAGATGTATTGTTGAGCCAGTTGCAAACGATTTTTGAATCACCAAATAACTGCAGATGAGTGCAATGATGAGATAATGCAAAATGTATGAGGTGTTTGGCAGAGGAGAGTTCGACAAAGTTGTTCGTGCCCATCCCCAAGTTAACCTGGATTTTGTAGTAGTGTTTATCATTCAGGTGTAAAATTAGTCCCCCTCCACATCCAGCCTCCTGGGCAGAGCCATCGAAGTAAGCCCATGGTTTGGATTTGTCTATAATTTCCAGGGAGATGGTGCGCTGAGGGGTAACAGGGTCCTCTTCTGGAAGGAGATCATAATCTGAGATTATGTGCTGAGTGATGGATGGCCAGTGCGGTTCTCTGAGAATGAAAATGGATTGGTTCCTGGCTATCCAAATGGCCCAGTTGACAAGGAGAGGCAAGTTCAGGGCTTTGCCTTTATGAGCAAGGCACCATGAGTTCCAAGCCTCTTGCATATTGTTACCTCGCCAGGGGAGTAAGGAAGGGTAGTGAACAAATAATCCATTCCATAACTCTATAGATGACGGGCAATGCAGGAAGAGATGATCGGTGTTCTCATCAGCCATACGACATAGATGACATCGGAAGGGGCCGTGGAAGGATCTCTTCATCATATTGGCACCCGTTGGGATTTTGTCAAAGAGAATGTTCCACATTAACAGACGGGTGCGAGGGGCAGCCTTGAGTTTCCAGAAGGATTTCCAAGTAGGATCAATAGATTGAGGTTTGTGGGGATCCATAAGGTTGACGTATCCTTCTTTCAGGGAGTAACGACCAGACTTGGCAAGGGCCCAGATGATTTCATCAGGTTCCTCTGTTAAGCGAATGTGGGCCTGAGTGAGGGCATCAATGTAATGCTGCCAGTCTTGTCTCCAATGAGCAGGAATGTCCAGATCAGTAGTTGTTTTCCAAGCTTTTTGATAGATAGAGGTATTGAGGTGGTCGCCGATGTGTTTGATGTAAATGATACCTCTATCATTTAGGTAGCTTATTAAATCGGCAGGTAACCTGTGAGCGTTTCCACATCCTACCCAAGGGTTCGATCCAATGCGAACAACGTTTCCTTCCTTAATTCTCCAGGTAATACCAAGTCGCAGTATGGGGAGAGCATTCATCATTGCCTTCCATATATTGGAGATATTGTTAGCAGGGGGACGAAACTGTCTGAGCCAGTCCATCAAAGTTGAAGGCCATATATATTTTGCTAGTGCTACCCGGGTCCATAGACTATTTGAGCTGATGAGTTGCCAGCCCAGTTTGGTAGGCAAGGCTTTTGAGAATAACTCGAGCCTTTTTATGCCCCATCCTCCCCAGCGTTTAGGAATAGCAATGCGATCCCATTTGACCCAAGCAAAGGTTTTTCCAGGTTGATTTCCTTTCCATAAGAATCTGCAACAAATGTTTTGTAATCTGTTAAGTATTCCTTTTGGGATCCATGCAAGCGTCATCCAGAAGACTGGAGTGGCCTCTATAACCGCTTTGATGAGAGTTAATCTACCAGTCCTGGATAGATATTTGTGGTACCATATCTGTAATCTTTTCTCCACTTTTGCAATGAGCCATGTCCAGTCTACAATTCTATACCCGAGGGGCTTTAAACGGAAACCCAGATATTTAAGCCCATCATCCAAGTTAAGGGCAGAAAAAGGGAAACGTTGGGTAGTATAAATCACCTCATGCTGAGAGCAACCAATAATGGTGATAGTGGATTTACCTTCATTTATGATCATGCCCGTAGCC
This sequence comes from Pinus tabuliformis, assembly GCA_031772625.1. Lineage (NCBI taxonomy): Eukaryota > Viridiplantae > Streptophyta > Pinopsida > Pinales > Pinaceae > Pinus > Pinus tabuliformis. Next base: position 984,092,840 of record CM062811.1, read on the forward strand.
TGTTGGAAGAGCTTGAAAATATTGTACATAATTGAAGAATCTCCGATGCTTCCGTTTAAAAAGATCAGAACATCATCAACAAACAGAAGATGAGTCAGAAAAAAATTATCCGAGATCTTGATACCAGTGAGCTGTTGTCTTTCCTTCGCCGCATTGATGGCTCTGCTCAGACCTTCCATAATGAGGAGGAAGAGTAGCGGGGAGAGGGGACAACCCTGTCTGGGACCCCTTTTTGATAGGAAGAATGGGGTAGCTTCACCGTTAAGGAGTACACTATAGGAGACATCTTTGATACAGCTCATAATCCACTTAATGTAGGCAAAAGGGAAGCCAAGATGAGTGAGGATTAATCTGTTTGTACTGGGCTGTTTTCCGGTTAAAAAGGAGGCCCAGGACCTTATGGGGACAGTACTGAACTCATATTTTTTGATAGGGCCGCTATAGGCTGGCAAACAGAAGAGAACAAAATGTCTTTTGGTCTAAAAAGACATGGCTAATCTGATAACACTGAAGAGATTAATCTCTCTGTGGAACGTGAAAACACTGCTGAATGTTCACGCATTCCTTTTTTTGTAGCTTTTTTATTGCTCTATTAATAGAAAAGCGCGGTATTTTTTCCTCGGAAAAAAAAGAGCCAATTTGCCCTGTCAAATGCCTTAGAGAGGTCCACCTTGAGGATCATACCTTTCTGCTTCTTGGTTTTCAAAGTGTGGAGGAGCTCTTGGGCAGTGGCAATTGCTTCATGTATCTGTCGGTGTTGTAGAATAGCAAATTGTTCGGGGGCTATATGATCAGACAGTATAGGCTTCAGGCGATTTGCTATAATTTTGGCTATAATTTTATAAAGAATGTTACAGAGAGAGATGGGATGAAAATCGTTAAAGGAGGTAGGAGAATTAGATTTCGGTATCAGGGCAATGAAAGTGGACTTGATGGCTGCATGAATACTACCTTTCCTCCTACTGTCCTCCACGATTATGAGAAGATCATCTCCTAGTATGTCAAAGTATGCTATAAAGAATTCGATGTTCCACCCATCCGGTCCAGGACTCTTGTCTTTTTTGAACCATTTGATGGTGGCCTCTAGCTCCTCCTTCGATACTGCCATCGTCAGGTTCTCCGAATCCTCTTGTTCCACAAATCTGGGGAAGTATTCAACAACCCTCATTATCTCAAGTATGTTTGCAATACCGGGTGCCTTGTAAATGGATTTGAAATGTTCGATTGCAAGTCTAGCTAGACCCTGCTGATCAGATATCCTCTGTCCCTGGTCATTTTGTAGTTCCCAGATGGTGTTAATGGCTTTTCTGCCATTTGCAAATTTGTGGAAGAACTTGGTGTTATTGTCTCCCTCAGACAGCCATATGGCTCTACTCCTAAGGCGCCAGCTCTCTTCTCTTTCCTTTAGGATTTGTGTGCGCCTGGATATAAGAGTAGAATATAGATCCTTGTTTCCCGGTGCTGTGAAGGAGCCATCTGATGAATCCTCAAATGTTGCTATGGCTCGTTCGGCCTCCTTCAGTATCTTATCATCATTAATCCGCTTCAAGTGTGCCCAATTCCTGGAGAGGCTTTTGAGTTCGGATAATTTCCTTAAGAAACCAGTAGTATGCTCCTCCTCTTCCATGATAGGATTCGATCTCCAATACTCCGATACAAGCTGGTGATAGCTGGGGTCCTTGAGCCAAGACGCATTGAATTTAAAAGGGCTTTTAATCCTCGGGGACTCCTCAGAGAGTTCGAGAAAGATAGGTCTGTGGTCAGATAATCCCCCGGATCCAACCCACTGTCTAATGCGAGGGAGGAGAGTGAGGAAAGCCTCTTTTATGAGGAATCTGTCTAGTCTTCTAGCTAGGCCCTGATCACCACTTCTATTATTGGACCAGGTATAATGTAATCTGACAGGAGGGATGTCAACCCAATGATGATCTTCAAGTAAGGTAGAAATCAATTCGGACAGGTTATCCGCTTGAGCCGAGTGTCCCCAGGATTCATAGTGACCCAAGGAGAAGTTCAAATCTCCTCCCAGTATGATGTTGTCTTCCCGGAAGAGTTCAGAAGCTAACAGGGTTCTCCAAAATGGTTCTCTGTCCACACATGGGCCGTAAACATTGATGATTCGAAACTCAGCGTTGAGAGCACAGTCCAATAAGTCCATACCGATGTAGCCTCTGCCTCCCCAAGAATTTCGGAGAACTAAGGATTTGTTACAGAAGTCGATAGCAATACCCCCAGATCGCCCAGATGCATCCAGAGCATGGAAAGTCCAGTTCGGAAGCCAAGAGCGTAGAATGGGAATGAGGGTGTCAGCCGGGCAGAGGGTTTCCTGGAGAAAGATCACATCCAGGGCATTCGAGGTGAGCAGCCTACGAAGGGCTAGTTTTTTATGGGGACTAGCAACCCCTCGACAGTTAAAGGATAGAACCTTCATGGAGGGGTAGGTTGTGGGCCGCCTCTAGCTCTAAGGGCCCTGTTAATCGTTTGTTGTCGCCCAAGGGTGACTTCTTCCCCCGCTGTATGTCTGGCCTTAGTGAGTCGGGAGGGGCGGCCTCTAACCGATTTAGAAGAGGTCGGAGTATGAGAAGGTTCAATGCCTATTGCGTCGACAGCCTTCCCCTTTGTTTGGGATCGCTAAGGGTAACGAGGGGAAGAGGGAGGGGGGATGGAGGACTGGGGAATGGGGGGTAATGAGGGAGGAGGGGGGGAAGGGAGGGAAGGGGAGGGGGAGGATATCAGGGAGGGGGGACAGAGGGAGGGGGAGAGTGAGGGAAAGGGAAGCGTGTAAAGGAGGGAGGAGGGGGGGGGAAGGCCCTGCGGGCAGGGGGGAAGCTGGAGAGTGTCAGGGAGGAGGGTGGGGGAGAGATACCCATGCAAGAGTGCGATGTAAAAATATGAGATAAGTCAGATGTAGTTGATGGAGAAGGGAAGAACGTACCCGCGGTCGAGGCGACATCTCGAGTGGTGCCAGAGCTGATGGGTGGAGGAGGCGAGGCAAGAATGGAGTCCGCAGGACGCTTATCAGCAACCTTAGAGGCAGAAGTACCCTGTAAGTCTCTTGGAATAACTGGTGCCTCCTTCAACAGCTGCTGTGGTGGCTCTCCTTCCTTTTCCAGTGGCTGTGTTGGTCCAGCCTCTGTCGAAACCGGATCTCCGATCTGCTCAGGGCCCCTTTTTTTGTGGAGGAGGGGGCAGTCCCTGAAAAGGTGACCAACCTTGTGACACCTGCGGTAGTGATATGGAATGCCTTCATAATCAATAATTTTCTTGCGGGATGTGTCCCGCCATTGGATGGTGATGTACTCCAATAGGTCTCCTCTGGTGTCGAGATTAATTAGAATTCTAGCATAGGCCATCATACCTGTTTGCAGATATGATTTGTCATATTCCATATAGGTGCCGATAGCATTACCGATATGTTTGAAAATGTCTTCGGACCAATATTGCAAAGGGAGGCCTGGTAGTCGAATCCATACAGGTCCAATACCAATCTGTTCAGTCTCAGGGTCAAAGAGGGGTGTCCAACGCTTTAGCAAAACCGGGGCATGCTCGAAATGCCAGTATGAGGATAGGACCTAATTTGTGTGGTCGGCATGAGCGAAACGAAGGGCAAACCATCCCCTCACAAAGGTCTGCACGAATGGGATGTCGACCCCAAACCTTAGATGCCCAGGTCTTTAGTCTCACGACCGGCTAATTTCTTCCTCTGATGCGACCAACAAGGACTCTGTCCGCAAAGTCCATGGCTTCTCCCCACTGAATGTCCTCTTCCAGTCGCAAAAATATATCGTCAGCCTTGGATTTAAAGCACTTATGTTTCTTCTTAGTACCCTGTGGGGGGCGGGAGGGGGAGCCCTGTTCTGAGACGGACCCGGAGAAGAGTGGGAAGGTTGGAGGCTGTGCAAGGGGGGGGGGGGGGGGGGGGCAGTTCCGTCGATAGGAGGGCTCCGGCGAGCGGCGGGATAGCGGAATAACTGCCTGATGGGGGGGACAAAGAAGAGAGATTGTACGGAGCAGAAGCGAAGTCGGTTACCGGAGGCAGAAAACTAGGGTTTGAGCCCGAGAAGTGGGGGTCTAAACCAGGGTTAGGGTTTAGACAAGCAGAGACAAACCCTAGTGAGGACGGAGAAGCCGGCGGAGTGGAGAGAGCTGGCCAGGTGGGGGGATCGTCCGGCAGGACCACAGGAGGCCGGGAAGGTTCAGCCAGAGAGAATCCGGAGCTGAATAAGCAGGTCGACGTGGAAAATGGGGTACGCCAGATGGAAACCCCTTCCAACGGGTCATCGGAGTAATCAATGGCATCCAGATCCTCCATGGTGACAGCTGCGCCTTGGAACGGAGAAACCTTCCTTTCGACCGCAGGAAACGGAAAGCATACACCCTCGAGCCGGTCAACACAGTGACCGCAGGCACGCCACGAGAGGAGCGGTTAAGGAGACAGGGAGAAAAAAAACCCCGTGAGACCCGCTCAGGATAGATGCCTCCGGTGCAACGACCGCGACAGGTAAACCGAGGGCAGAGAGTAGCGACAGAAAGCGGAGAGTGAGCCCGGCGAAGAACATCGGCCAGTCTGAGAGCCGCAGCAAAGGAGAAAACCCTAACCGTAACCTACTGCAGCAGACTTCATCCTCGCCATCCTTCTTAATATTAGTGTTACATAAGTATTCTTTATTATTGTTATGTCGACTTTGATTATATTATGACCCCTTAGACTCCTATATATAGAAAGGAGGTCTTGTCATTTGTATCATCCAAGAATTGTTCATTTGTGTAATGTAAAGTAGATTGCCCCCTTGAAGAGGCTTATTTCTAAGATATTGATCTATCTTTTCTATCTTTTTGTGAGCTGGTTTCATAACATTTGGTATCAGAGCTTTGGGTTCTAGGGTTTCACTACTCCAAATAGGTTTTCGAGGAATTTTCACTATAAAGTTTTTGCTACGAAGTTTCAGAAGCTAAAAAAGAAACCCATTTGAGGAGAAATCGTTCTAAACCTCGGGCCTGAATTTCAGCTCTTGTTTCGCTATATTTTCAGAGATATGATCTGAGGACGTTAGGGTTTTTGCAAGCTCTAGAATTCCATCTCAAACAGGACATCGTGGAATTTTTGCTATAACATTTTCGCTATGAAGTTTCAGAAGCTAAACACAAAACCCATTTGAGAAGAAATCGTTCTGAACCTTGGGTCCAAATTTTAGATCTTGTCTTGCTATATTTTCAGAGATATGATCTAAGAAAATTATGGTTTTTGCAGACACCCAAATTACATTCCAAATAGGTGACCTTGGGAAAATCATCATAACTTTATCTGCGAGCATCAAATTGAAATTTCGTAATAAGATGCAGAAAGTGGACGGACTGTAGTTTTCTATATATCAATTTCAGCTCCTAAGGTTGAAACAATGACACGTGGCAATTCGTACAAGTTCGCTCTATTGAACTAGTCTATAATCAGGTCATCGTGGGAGATTTTACATAACTCTTCCTTGCAGAATCCAATCTTGATCAGACTTGCGGGGTTAGAAAGAGGACTCAAAGGGATATTGTAGAACACAATTTCAAAACTTGGAGATATGAAAGTACAGAGTTATAGTTGTTGCAACATCGAGCTCCTAAAATCAAGACAAGGTGATATGAGGAAGTTTGATGGCAAGGATCCGTTAAATTGGATACTACAGATGGAGCAATATTTTGATCTACATGAGGTGCAAGTGTTACAAAAGGTATGTATTGCATCTTCATATTTAGAACCAGATCAATTTTTATGGTACAAAGGGCTTTGTTCTCGTAAAGCACTTGTCACATGGTCAATTTTCACGGAAGAAGTGATAGCACATTATGAGGATACAAAGAGTAACACCTTCTTTAGCCAATTGATTAATCTCAAACAAAAGGGTTCAATGGTAGAGCACATTGAGGACTTCCAAAAATTGAATATAATGGTAAATGATATTCTAGAGAAGAAAATGGTTGATGTCTTCACAGGGACTTTAAAGGATAACATTCAACACGAGGTTCATCTTTCGGAACCTGATTCATTGGAGAATGCATTCAGGTTGGCAAGAAAAATTGAAAGCGAAATTATGAAAACAAGTAATCCCACCACTCATGACTATAATTCTGGAAGTGTTTTTTCTCCTAGCCTTCCATAACCTACAAGGTTTACACCACAACAATTGGAAGAAAAAAGAGAAAAATGGCTTTCTTACAATTGTGATAGAAAATACACTTAAGGTCATAAGTGTGCTGAGAAGAAATTATTTTACTAGATTATGAAGAGGAGGAAGAAAAGGATCAAGAAAGATCAAAAGAAGAGGATATACATCAGGAACCCACCCCAGAGAAAGAAGAAATGAATCCGACCATATCTTGTAAAGCATTGGAAAGAATTACCACTCCTCAAACTCTCAAGATAGGACATATCAAGAAGAAAAAGGTTCAAGAAGTGAAAGATCACATCGAGAAAGAAGAAATGAATTTGACCATATCTTGTAATGCATTGGCCGAAATTACCACTCAAACTATTAATATAAAAGGACATATCAAGAAGAAAAATGTTCAAGAAGTGAAAGATCACATCGAGCATCAAGAAATGAATCCGACCATATCTTGTAATGCATTGGAAGAAATTACCACTCCTCAAACTATCAAGATAGAAGGACATATCAAGAAGAAAAAGGTAATAGTGTTGATTGATTCGAGCAGTACCCATAATTTTATTCATTGTAAGATAGCCAAGGAATTGAATTGATTCCTATATCTAGCACCAGAGTGTCAAGTTATGGTTGCAAGTGGAGGAACCATAAATTGCTCTGGAAAGTGCCATAATATCAATCTATCCATGGGAGAACATGTCTTGAATAGCCCAATGCTTTCCATTCCAATGGGTGGTGTTGATGTTTTACTAGGAGTCCAATGGCTACAATCTTTGGGTATGATAGCTTTTAGTTTTCAAGAACTTTTCTTGAATTTTTTTTGGAAAGGAAGGAAGTTGAATTAAGGGGTATCGAAGGGAAACCAGGAAAGATAATCAACTCTAACAGCATGACAAAGCTTCTAAATAAATAACAACGGGGCGTAATTGCACAATTATGTTCACTAGAGGATCCCACATTGAAATCATGTATTTCTCTAGATCTCCAAAACGTTTTGGACAATCATTCCAAGGTATTTGAGACTCCCAAAGGCCTCCCACCTATTCATGGTCATGATCATGCTATTCATTTGATTCCAGGAAGTGTTCCTCCGAACATCAGGTCTTATATATATCCATATGCCCAAAGGAGTGGGAACTCATTCAAAAATTGCAGAAGATCCCAGTTCAAACAGTATTGCGAGAACTTGACAAGGAAGGAAAAATCATATTGGAACCTGAAGCAGTCATAGAATCGAGAAATTGACAGCTATGAAATAGATCAATTTCAGAGTATCTCATCAAGTGGAAGAACTTACCTGCTGAAGATTCCATATGGGAGGACAAGAATTTATACAGAAGCATCAAGAACTACTCAAGCGTTGAGGACAACACTTTTGGAAGGATAGGGGCATGTTAGGTCCCTATACTACTAGTGTAACCCCTTATTGTTATTAGTACAATCCCCTTATTATATTGTTGTGCCCATGTAGCCCCCATATTGGACCTAACAAAGGAACTCCAATGAAAAATTTTAAATGCTCAACAAGGAGATAAAAGGTCAACCCCATCAACAACCAACGAAAGAAAATCTTCAAAGAAAACCTTTTACTTCTAACTGTGGAAGTGATAGTCAGTTATTTCATTCGATGAATAATGTTGAATGTTTATATGTCATAATTTTGGACGTGTTGTAGCCAGATGCAAAAGTAGAATGGTTCAAGATCATCACACAGAAAGATCATCAGTTTCCAGGTACTTTAAGGGATATTGTTTTGCTTGCGATATGTTTGGTCACAAAGCTATTGATTGCGATAGAAGGAATATAAAACATGTAAGATTTTGTGTGTGTAGCAAGTTTGGGCATAAAGCAAAGGAATGCAGGAGCAAATTTTGGCCACCATACCAAAAGGAGAAAACATCATCACAATCCAAGAAGAAGGAAATGTTGTCAGAAAGATGTGGCATAGCTCAGTTTACAGACATAATAGACCCAGGGGAAGATGAAACTGTAAAACTTCAGTATTCCAATTCTCATACGCAATTATTATGAAGAAAAGTCGCGTATATATGCGATTTAGAAGCTGCACAGTCGCGTATATGGTGTTTTGAAGAAAAAGTAGCAGGACAGACTTAGGAAAAGGGGTCTGCTATGGTTCAGTCAATTATCAATTATCTATTCTATTCTAATTGATGATGGTTATAGTCTGTTGATGATATGAGGAAGTGTTTTTGACCCTCATAAGTTGATGAATAACTGGTTGATGAAGATTCTTTGATGATTCTTACTAACAAATGCAATGATCAGATCTAATAGTAAACAGTTGGCACAGGTTCAGGGGGAGCATATGTTTCTAATAATGCATTGTTGCCATTATAATAGAAGACCTTGGTACATGAACATGCTTATATTGCTTGATCCACATATTTGTTCGATTCAGGTGACTCTTTTGATGATGGACATATACAGGCTGTTGATCTTGATGCTGCTAACAGATGTTGATGATGGAGTTCATATATGGTGTATGATAGTTGTTGATAACTATCATGGTCTTGTTTAGATTGTTGGTCCTTGTTTGAAATTTCATGTATATCATTTGATGTAAAGGTTATGAAAAGACCTAATTTGTAACCCCTCTATGCATAGGAAGGATGATTGCTATTTCAGTCATGTATAAAATTTTTGCATATCCCCAATTGGTTGGGTGGATGAGTCAAATTTGGTGTTTCCCCACTTGATTGGGAGAATGATGTGTGTATGAGTCATTGGTGATAGGAAGGTCATACTCAATTAGTTGAGTTATAGAGTCATGTTATTCTTTAAAAAAATATTTTTGCAGACTTTGCATGTGCTCAGGGGGAGCATGGACGGTTTAGTGCATCTCAACTTGTACAATGGGGAGCTTAATAAGAGAATTCAACATGTACTCAGGGGGAGCATCGATAGCATAATGTATATCAAAGGGGGAGAATATCTTAGTCCACCATTTTCCTTTGATGTCAAAGGGGGAGAGTGTCTTGGTGTTGTTGTTGCCATCAAGTCCAAAGGGGGAGATTGTTGGCATTATGATACAGGTTTTGTCCTTGATGGCAACTCACACAGATGACAGTTCATAGTGCAAGAGGTTAACAACAAAGGATTACAGATCAAACTTGAGAGATTGAAGAAAGAGAGGTATACGCTAGTTCAATGTGTAAAAGTAGCGTATACACGTGGGCACACAGAACAAAAAGAGCGTATACATATACATGCACTCCCACAGGAAGAAAAGCGAATACATGTTAGAAAACCAAGGTTTTGGTCTGAGGTATTTTTTCGAAGGTATTTTGGGTCCAAGATATTGATCCAAGGTATTTGGTCCAAGATATTGACCCTAGGTATTTGGTCCAAGGTATTGGTCCTAAGAGGTTTTGGTCCAAGGTATTGACAAAGGGCCTAAAGCTATATAAGGAGGAGAAGATCATTAGGCCAAAGTGTGCAAGTAATAATATCTTATGAACAGTGAGATCAAAAGAAAATATGCATGTTATGGGTCTATGGTGCTTTGCTTGATCTGAACTAAGGATGAACCTTAGCAGTTGATGAGGGATGAGATCTAATGATGGATCGGGATCTAAAATGAATTATTATTATATGGTTTAATCATGGATAGTCTAGATATAAATGCTAACACGTGATTTACACTGAAAATGTTCTAATCTGGGTATGACTGAAGTTTGAAATAGTTGTCATCTTTTAAGTTAGCATTTGCATATCTGTATGCTGGTTCTCTTTGGTAAAAGCGTGTATACACGCTGGTTTAGAACATCAAAGTAGCATATACATTATGAAATATATTTGAATTTGCAGTTGGTTCTAGTTGTTAGTGCAGAGTTATGGGTTCTGCTCTGTGTTCTGGTGATCGTATTCTGGTGACAATGTTTTGAATGTTTAGATTGATTAATTGTGATTTGCTTTAGTGATGATGGGTTGTCAGTGATTGGTTGTATATTAGTGGTGATTGTTTTTTAGCTTCAATGTTGCTGATGGGTCCTGTTGTAGCTATTGCAACAACACCTCCAAAAATCTGGGTAACCATTAAATTTTTGGAGCCCCTACATCAAGCCTAAGCTTCGGCCCTGCCAAGTCCTGCCTGAAGTTTCGTCAGTGTCGGTAAACCTGAAGAGAAATCCAAGTTTTTGACTAAGTTAAGCCAAGTCACTAGTTCACACCTTGGTAGATCGGTCTCATAGTCAAAACGTGACTATCACCGATAATTGCGACCACAACGACTCACAGGTCGCAAGATCGCATAGTCGCACCTCCAACCACTCAACTATCCTCCGACCTCGCGACCTTCCGGGTCGCAAAGTCGCCTTAATTACCGTCAGTAGTCTTATGCTTCTATACCAATAGGTGTCATATTTCATGATTGACTGGTAAAGTCCCAAATATGTTCATCCTTCCATGCTGCAAAGGTTCCATATTTTGAAAAAATCAAAAATTAAAAAATGAAAAGAGGGTATGCCCTAAAGGAAAGATCAAAGGGCAAAAAGAATGAAATGGTCAACAGAAAAGAAATGAACCCCAAATGAAGAAGACCAGGAAAGTGTGATAGTCCAAAATGCCACTACTATTCTATTTTTGCAAAAGAATCTCATTGTGTGCAATTAGTTGACTCTTGCCACAGTTGATGGATCGCCAAACAACTTAATCTTGGCCAAATTCATGTTTAAATTTCTTGTTTTAGAGATAGAGAACAAAACCTGTCCAAACAGTTCAAGCTTGGCAGATAAGTAGTTAGGTAGAGAAGCAAAGGTGCTCAACAGCTAAATCTGAGCCCTTGGAAGAAATAAGGGCAAACTTAGATAGGATGATAGTTAAAAGAAAAGAAGAGACTAAGGGTTTTCTAGTTTAAATGCACCCAAGGAAAAAGGAAGAAAAATATGTTGGGTATAATAGGCTGGGTAGGCAGTTTTGATGTTGCAAAAGCAGGCTTATGAGTAGTTTTGTATTTCAAAGGTGATTCATCTTATTACTATCATAAATACCATGGCAACTATGTGGTGACAGATCAAATGATGCATGTCTAACTTCCCTTCACACTTTTCCCAAAAATCACTTACTAACCTCCCCCTAAGGATATTGAGATATGCTCAATACTCTTAAAAATCATCCCATTTTCATAAAAAACTTGAGGAAAATAACATTCTTACTCTAAGGAAAGAAGCCACATTTCTTGTGTAAAACCTCTATTTTCTCCTAAGCCTAAGTTGTTGAACTTTATAACTTGGCGCTTACCCTTCATAAATTCATATTAACTACTAACAGTATTATGTAAATCCCTATGTTTTTCCCCTTCCCCGTATTATGTAAACATATGGAATAACCCCAAAATTTAATATTCCCTGCCCCGGTTTAATTATAAACCATAATCGCTGCTTAAAAAATTGGGAATTGATGGTTCATCTGGGGCCATTAACAACCCTCCGCGTACAATGCATTGGAATTTATTTGACCTCTGGTTAATTAAACAACCAACCCACAAACCCGACCGATGAATTAACCCGAAATCATTGAAAAAACATTGGATTTAATGGTGGGTCCCCGCGCCGTAGCCCTCCGCCAACTCCATTTACCGCCAGCCGTTGGATCTGGGCCCGCTGATCTGACGGCCCAGATCGATATCGCAACCCCTCCGTCTCCTGTACGTTAACGCCCGGGGAACGGTGGTATTCCTGCCATACCATGGGACACGCGGCGCCCTCCCGGTATGCTCGCGGCCCATCCACCCAATACCACCCTGGCTGATAAGCGGTGCGGGCCAATACCACTTACCGCGCTCCCGCTGACCTCTCCGCTGACATCACAACCACATCAGCACTGCGTCACCGCCACGTCACCCTGCTACGCGACTGATCCAGGTGGATGTTGGTGGCCACCCACCTATCCCATTTGGACCCCCACAACTGTCTCTTTCAGCTTTTTCAGTTTCCTAAATTGTAGCACAGTTTACTATTTTTAGCAGTTTTTCGGGCCTTGAACTTCCGGAGCCGTTTTGAGGCCCTAAACGACGTTTTTTGGGAAATCCTGGGCAATATGGGTCAATGGACATAGTGCTCGGATAGATCTTTCTAACGAGCTATTGTACGCGTCAAACGGAGATCATATGCCAAAGTTACGACCCCGGGAAATTGATGTACCAATTTACCCAAATGGGGCCCACGATTTGGCGTTTCATCTTCTAGGGTTAGGTTTTGGAATGTTAAGGGTTTTCCATTGTTTCTCAACAATAAATAGGCCTTCGAGCCTCATTGTAACACAGTTCAGAATAGTTTAGAGGCACGTAGCCACACATCTCTTCTCAGAGATAAGCTACCATCGCCCTAGCTGGTTTATTTCCATTTCTGGTTGTAAGCATATTTCAGTATTTTCCATTAATGAAATGAAGTATTATTTCCGCTGCATCTTTGTGTATATGGTTATCTCTGTAATCTGTTGCGTTCCTGTTTAAATCCGGACCAGTGGTATTAGAGCGGTCTGCTTTTTCTCTGTTTTTCTTTGCATGTCCCCAACGAGGTCGGGATATAAGGAGTTAGGGCTTGAACTGGTCGAACCTTTGCAAGACCAGCCTCGCAAATCCCGACGGCCTCCCATGGCGGATGAGAAGAAAGACGAGGGGGCAGGAGATCCTATCAAAATCTTGCTCGAAGAAGCGCTCGAGCGGCAAAGGAACGCGATGATGGATAGCTTTGCGCAGATCCTTCAGCGGCTACCCAGAGGCGACGCATCGGCTTCCAACAGCTACTCTGGAAACACCACACCATTTAAGGTACAAGTTAATTTTGAAATCCCCATCTTCAAGGGTCAAATAGACGTAGATGCTGTAGATAAATGGTTAAATATGCTAGATGGGTATTTTTCTGTTCATGATTTTTCAAGTCGGGAAAAGATTGTTTTCGCTCTTCTCAAAGCAGCCCCCCACGTCAAGGACTGGTGGGAAACCTACTGCGAGCAGAAGGATGAAAGTACAGGCTCACTATTTTCATCCGCACCCACTTGGAATGACTTCCGGGATGCCATCAAGGAGCAGTACTACACTGTCGGAAGCTATGAGGACAAATACATCAAATGGACCACACTGCGGCAGGGACGAGACCAAGATGTGCCGGAGTTCACAAACATTTTTCATACCCTTCGCACATAGTTGGGTATCAAAGATTCTTAGCTGCATCTGGTACTCAAATACTGCGGTTGCCTACACAGATACATCCAGGAAGAGATGGTGTTCTTGAACATCTCCTCGCTCAGCATGACATACCGATACGCTGTCAAAATCGAGCAAAAGTTCAAACAGAAGAAGCGAGACTTTGGATCTGCAAATCTGAAGCCCAAAGGACAAAGCCAAGGCGGGGTGACCCAGGACAACCCGTCGAAGCCGCAAGAAAAGAACAACACCATGAAGCCAAAGAAGGACACAGGGAAGTGGTGTGAGTTCCACAAGAGTCCCACTCATAACACAAGTGAGTGTCGGACCAAGTAGTCGCTGGTGGCTGAGTTGAAGGCTTCCGAATCAGATGCATGTTCCAACCCTGAGCCAGAACCCGACAAGGGGAATGGCAAAGGGAAGCAGATCATTGATGCGGATCCCAGTGCCACTGTTACCACCGCCAAGATCCAGAAAGATGAGCCCGAAAATCTAGAGGAAGGGGAGCGTCTTTTCCACTCACAGATGTGGGTGAAGGGTTCGCCGCTACAATTCATTGTCGATAGTGGCAGCCAAAAGAACCTCGTTTCAGCAGAGGTCGTGAAGCAGTTGGGCCTACCGACTACACCACACCCACAGCCGTACAGTATCGGGTGGCTTCACGAAGGACGAGATCTAAAAGTTCGCCAGCAGTGCCACCTTCCCTACAACATCAAACCCTTCACAGACGAGGTATTGTGTGATGTTACACCTCTGGATGTTTGTGATGTATTATTAGGCCAACCATACTTGTGGAGGTGACATGCTGTGTATGAGTCCAGGCCTCGTGCTGTCATTATTTCTTTGAATAATTCATTATATAGGATACCAGAGGTAGCCCCACCTACCGCCACATCTTTGATCACCGCTAAGAAAGGCATCAAGCTCATCTCCTAGACCAGGAAATTCATCTGTCTGGTTCACTCCCAAAGTAAGGGGAAGATTGTCATCACATCCATGACCCCCGCGAAGGGTTCCTCCATGCAGCAACAACAACAAAGGGATACAGTCATGACGAGACACAGGAACAACTTCTCCTCACCCACAGGGGTACCACACAAGTTTCAGGTGGGCGACAAAGTTTGGTTGCATCTGCAAAGAGAACGCCTTACCAGAACCCATCAGAAACTTAGACCACTCCGACATGGTCCTTACACCAGTACCAAGGCTACGGGTAACAATGCTTTGAAGCATAACATTCCTCCATTCCTTCTCTTGCACCAAGTGATCAATGTGGACCGTCGTCGACCATGCTTCCCACCATTTCTGAACACATCAGAGATTACAGAACAGCTCACCAGGGACCAAGTTCAGCAGATGGAGGAACTCAACGCAATGGGGACCACTGCTTCCTAAGGGGGGAGGAATGATCCAGGTGGATGTTGGTGGGCACCCACCTATCCCATTTGGACCCCCACAACTGTCTCTTTCAGCTTTTTCAGTTTCCTAAATTGTAGCACAATTTACTATTTTTAGTAGTTTTTCGGGCCCTGAACTTTCGGAGCCGTTTTGAGGACCTAAACGACATTTTTTGGGAAATCTGGGGCAACATGGGTCCATGGACCGATGTTGCCTTCCAAAGTGGTAGTGCTCGGATAGATCTTTCTAATGAGCTATTGTATGCGTCAAACGGAGATCATATGCCAAAGTTACGACTCCGGGAAATTGATGTACCAATTTACCCAAACGGGGCCCACGGTTTGGCGTTTCATCTTCTAGGGTTAGGTTTTGGAATGTTAAGGGTTTTCCATTGTTTCTCAACAATAAATAGGCCTTCGAGCCTCATTGTAACACAGTTCAGAATAGTTCAGAGGCATGTAGCCGCACATCTCTTCTCAGAGTTAAGCTACCATCGCCTTAGCTGGTTTATTTCCATTTCTGGTTGTAAGCATATTTCAGTATTTTCCATTAATGAAATGAAGTATTATTTCCGCTGCATCTTTGTGTATATGGTTATCTCTGTAATCTGTTGCGTTCCTGTTTAAATTCGGATCAGCGACAAACCATTCCATCATGCTGACGTCACCCAATCGAAAAGCGCCAAAAAGCCCCCTAAAGTCAATTTTTGTTAAAAAGTCCCGAAATGTCGTTTTCGCTCATTTTGTATTCATTCTTCCACGAAAACTGGTGCATGTAGACCACGTCCAAAGCAGCTGCTCGACCATATAGTCCGCCACCTAGCCAAACAGAGTCCACAGTCTTGTTCTCCAGCTCGTCCCACAACCTGCAACTACACAGCTTTCATCGGTAATCTAGGTATTTCTTTGTTTTCACCCTGAAAACCTGCAATTTTGCTTTTCCGCCGAAAATTCCACCTGTGAAGCCAAATTTGAGTTGAAAACAGTCTTTTTATTCATAAAAGACCTCCAGAACCGCTCTTTTACCCATTTTTACCGAAAGTCCTGCAAATTTTGTTTTTCTCTGTAGATTTCACCCGGTGAGCTAAATTCAAATAAACTTTGGTCTGTAATTCTCGGAGAAAAGCCCCAGAACTATTGTTTTGCCTACTTTTGCTACAAAAGCCACAAAAACCAAAAATGGAGGCTCCCGTAGCCCTCAATGTTGCTCCTCTCAATGCTCCTGATACTGACCAGCATCATTTGCCCTTAGCTGATAGAGATTTTCAGATACAAGACCCAATTGGTATACAAAATCATTTGCAAACTTACTGCCTAATCAGAAACAATCATTTGAACAATTCTGATATCTATGGAGTATGGGAATCCAATCTCCCCAGGTATTACCTGCCCTCAGTCAATATATTCCTAGATATTGTTCGCCACTGCTGTGCAAATTATGACCCTATCACTAAAGCAGTCCTCTCTCCATCACAAGCTGTCCTTTTCTACATAACTGCTGATTCTATCAATGAAATGTTACAATTCCATCCAGTTCAGCCTCTTGCTCCTCTGTCCATGGGATTTTTGCTTGAGCAAGGCTCTCAACTATCCACTGCAGAAATAGGCCGGATTGCTAAGATGTTCATGAAGCCAGATTGCTAGCCCCGAGGTCCTCCTCCTTATTTACATGTCTGGTTCAATGAAATTGGAAGAATTATTCTTGACATGATAGCAGTAATCTTCGGATTCAGGACCAGTGAATTTGTGGATGAAACGGTCCTGGTTCTGCTATCTACCTTCATTCCTGGACAACCCCCTGCTATTAAGTATGACTATGCCTCTTTCATTGCTGACAAAATCCATGGTCAATTTATGAATTTGGAAAGAGAAGGAGTGTTTAAATACACAAGTTTCATATATCATCTGTTGTTGTACTATCATCCAGACATTTTTATATTTCCCATAAGGAAATTGGATTCCAAGGTAGAGAGGAGGTCTGTAATCTTTTGGACCTCTGTTTTCCACAGAACTGGTGAAACTCCTTACACCTATTGTGAGTTCATTGACCTGTTTATACATCCTGCTTCCACTCTATTAATAGGAAATTCTTCTCCTAGGCTCTCTTGTGACATAAGGAAAATTTTACAGCTCTCCAAGAACTACAAGATAGGTGACTGGTACTTCTACCAGAATCACACTGAGATCAGGATATATGGCTGTGAGCTGTGCCCCTATAAACTGCCAAAATATGTGCCTATGAGACTGTTTGCTCTGGAATATTTCAGACAACTTATTAATGCAGATTTGACTCATTTTTACAATGTCAAAAAGAAAGCTCAGTTGAGGATAAGAAACCAATTAGGCCCCTTTATTATTAACAAAAGAGAAGCATGGGAGGATGCTGACAAGATATTAGGGGAAGAACTTAAATTAAAGAAGAGTTTCTGGTGGGTACCCTATGACCCGAATGGCTTTATCAATGAAAGAAAAGTAAAAAACAGGCTATCAGCCTAAAAACATTGTAGAATCCCTAAAATAGAGCAATTTTCTAATCAAGATGAGTGGGTAGAGGGCACATTGATAGAAGAGCTTACTGAGCAAGAGAAAATGGAACAAGATATGAAGAATCTAGAAAAGACTCTTGACCTGGACTCTTTTGGACAGGTATTTTTCAGGCTGCCTCAGCAAACCAGAGTGGGTACATCATCTACTGGAACTTCATAGCAACCTGCCCAAGAAAGCACTACACTAGCTGCAGGGATATCAAAGGGCAAAAAAGTGCTAGATACAGAGCAGCACATAATGACAGATCAGCTAGCAACATCAAAGGATCAGGGCCAAGGGAAAATTCCTCATGACCAGACCAAAGCACCAGAGATACCAACATTACAGACTCCTCTAAATGAGGAAAATGGCAGGAAAAGAGACAAAGAAGAGGCCACACTTGTAAGTGGACCAACAGAGCAGCCAGGGGCCAAAAGGCAAAGAATAATTCCTCTACCTGAAAAGGAAATTATTGAGGAAACCATAGAAAGCCTAAGAGGCGAGAGGGAAACCAACCCACAAATCTCCCCGGTAATAGAAACATCCACCAGCCCTCATAGGCAGGACCTAGAAAGGCAGCATAGTGTGGAAGTTTCCTCCACAAGGCAACAAAGCAAACAGGGCTCTGAGATCAAAAAGATATTCACAGAGATAAAAGCCCGGAATGACCCACTGAGGCTGCAAATTTATAATCAGCTTCTCAAGATGACCCCTGCCAACCAACAAAGGTTAATGTCTACATATGACATTAAAGAAGGAAAAATGATCTTGAGCCACTTTAAGCCTAAAGTGCAGCAGCCACAATCAGCAGCTGACTACATTAGAACAAATCTGGAGGTCCTTGCCAAAGACATTCATCCTATGGACCAGATTGAGCTGCATAAGCAAACTGGAGAGATGGTCTACTCTACATTGGTAGATAAGGCAATGTTGGCTTATAAATTGCAGAACTCATTGAACAACACATCTGCCCAACTAGATTTGGAGAAGGCATCTTCTTTAGCCAAAGACAACAGAATAAAGTCCTTGGAAGATATTATCATCGAGCTGGGACATGATCCCAAGGATGCCAAAGGAATAAAAGCATTGATGAAAAATAAGGAAGAGGACATTGCTGCCCTCAGGAAACAATTGAAGCTGCCTACTACTATGCATCCACAAACTACAGAGGTTGTACAACAAAAAGCAGAGGAGGACATGATGGACCTGCTTATGAAAATGAATGAGAGACTAAGTGAGACAGAGCAGGCATTGGAGAAAGCAATAAGAGAGAAGCAGGGAGAGTCGACCTCCCAGCCACCTGAAGTAGCTCCAATAGTCACAACTGCCCCTCCAACATCAGCAACAACAGCAGGTACTTCAGAAACAACAACAACAACAGGAAGCAGCACTACCATGACCACAGAGGAGTTAATAAAAGCCACGGAGAAATTAAAACTCCAAGTATCAGAATTGAAAGAAGCCAAAGAGAATCTGGAAAAATTAGAAGTGAGTTATGACAAATCCAAAATGACTGTGGCAGAAAAGACAAGAGAGGTGAAAGCGTTAGAGAACAGGGTAAAAGCATTGGAAAAGGACCTCTCTTTAGATAAGCCTCTGGGAGAAATCAAAGGCATTTTGTGGGCTAACATCAGTCAATCCATTAGTAATGTATGGAGATCTATTCAAACTATTTATGAGCAGATTGACTTGATAGCAGTAGCCCAAGTGGAAATTCAAAAGGCCAGAACTCTATTGGGACATATGCCCGAACATGCCAACAGGCTAATCCATTTTTTGAATACTAAGACCAGTGAAGAACTAGCAGCACTGGACATCAGAGACAGGACAGGCACCATCCTAACAATCAAAAGAGTTTTGACCAAGAGAACCCTGATGCAGAATTTGGAAAGGAGGTGCCAGGATATGCAAGTGGAGATAGACTCTTTTATAGAAAGATTTGCAGTTTTGCATGAAAGGGGCTTGCCAAGTCTGTTGGGAAGCAATGAATGCCTGTTGAGACAAGTTGAGTACACACACAAGTTGGAAAAACATGTTTCCAATCAAGTAAATGCATCATCAGGTACTTCAGTAGAGAAGGCCTTTCCATCTGGCCAAACTCTCTACAACAAC
Source organism: Pinus tabuliformis (assembly GCA_031772625.1). Lineage (NCBI taxonomy): Eukaryota > Viridiplantae > Streptophyta > Pinopsida > Pinales > Pinaceae > Pinus > Pinus tabuliformis. Next base: position 984,112,192 of record CM062811.1, read on the forward strand.
TTGGAAAATCTATTTTATATTGAGCATGAAGTGAAACATCTTTTTATTGTCCAGCCTAACTTATTCAGGTACACAGACACTGATGAGACTTTGAGAAAGCTACAAAGACATAATTTACCAGAAGAGCAGTGGTGGCAAATCATGTTGGAAATCCTATAGGCATGTTTTAACTTTTGTTTTATCCATGATACAACAAATACCATAAAGCGGAGAATAGGAACGGATGAGAGTCATGCGGGGCAACAGTCTATCAAATAAAAAATAAATACGCCTGAGAAAGCTAAGGCAGCCGCGCGTAATATCAGTGGAAATAGCCACCAGCCGACTCACCAAGCTTACAGTCAACACATCTCACCAACTGAGCAGCCAACACAACAACATTTACTTCTTCATTTATTTCTCCCTGTTTTCAAGATCATTTACTTCTCCTGTAAAGTAGGTAGAATGAGTTATTACTAGATATTATCTCTTTGAGATATTTTGTAAACACTTTTGTATAAATACCTCCCCAAGCGAAGTATTTGGGGTTGGTGATACATTTCTTAGACTGCGCTGTAACTCTGAAAATCTTCTGAATACAAAAGCTGTTGGAATCCATTGTTGCTGGACTCTCTGGATGTGGAATTGATAGCAGAGGACCTGTTACAGAATTCTTGAATCATCTTATGGATCAATAAGTCCCTCTTACTTGTGTTTTTAGTTTCTGTGTTTACTATATCATATATGTTTCATGATCTGAATAATAGAGAAAAATAATAACTCAAAATTTGTTTGTTTGCACTCTGTGTTCAATCTCTGTTATTATTAATGTTTTCTTCAGAATTAGCATAAGCAGGAATTCTTAGCTGCTCCTGTTTCCCCTGGTTCTTACATCTTGAATACTAGCTAAGGAATTCTTAACTGCTCCCTAGCAATAATCATCCACTTTCCCTCTGTCAGCATGATGAAGGATTCTTAATTGCCCTTCACCCATTGATTCCACCCCATCTGACTCCAGCTTACAAATTGTTCCATGATTGATTACCTTGCTCTGTAGTACCACCCTCTGTCAAAGAAACCATATCCAGCAGTTCATCCTCATAGACTCCATTAGCCCAATGGACTGAACTTCTGAGGTTTACACCCATGTTCTATTGAATATCACCATCCAAAAATCAAACAAACCCTTGTACTTCATAGCTAGCCTAATATACCTCAAAACAAAGCTAAATTATAAAGAGAGAGTCCTCTCTGGATGCAGATTGGCTAGAATCTGTGTCTAAAAGATTGGTCTGTGGTTACCTCGGCCGTATTCCCTTTTCTACAACTTTTGTGGAACAACCTGAGTGATAAAAATTCACTTGTGTGATTATGCGACTATGTGACTCTACGACTCACAAGCTCGCAAGGTCATAAAGTCGCACTGCCTATTCACGTCCTCCAACGCTACCTCGTGACTCATCCAACTTTGCGACCTGCGAGTTGCAAGGTTGCAATAGTCGCACTCCCGACCCTCACGACCTCCACACGTGAGATTATTTTATAAATAGGAGGGCACCCAGTCATATTTGTCAAGGCTCTATTGGTCGCACTGGAAGCCAGGAGCCCCTCCGACCCAAATTCGCGTGCGCGTCCGACTTCGGTAAGTAACGGTCCTCCCTCCTGCAATGATTATTTCCTTCCAAGTGTCACTGACTGCACCTCTTGACCTCTGAATTTTCTCTCACCCTAGGGTTTAACCATTTACTTATATTCCCTCTCATTTTCATGTTTCATAGGTTTCCCTAGCCTTTTCCCCGTGCGTGCACTTAGAATTTTTAGTTTTCCTTGCATCTGATACCCTCATTTTATCAAGAAGCCAAAACTCCATTCTTTTGAGAGTGACCCCTGTCTCCCAAATCCATTTAGGGCCTTCTCTGAGCCTATCTGAGGCGTATTCGCGCATCCCGTAGCTGCAATACCCTTCTCCTCACGACTTCGCGGCTCCTCATCCCTGCGACCTCCGACCATTTGTGACCTTCGACCACCACCCACTGTGCGATATACGACCAAATTTTTCCGATCGCGACCTTGCATTTAGTCCTCGACCTTTGACCTCAGTCACGCAGTCGCATTCTTGACATTTGAGACCGTGTGACTTGCGTTCCCTACGACCTTCCTTTCACCGGCTAAGCCTCCTTTTTATTTTACAGTTACAATTGATTGTCATTCCATCTCTCTCATCGTGGGATTGTGTTTTTGACATGCCAGGTGACGTTGATCTTGAGTGCATATCCATTTCCTCTTTTTAAGACGAGATGGGTCACCCGACTACTAAAGCAGCTCAAGGCGCCTCGGGAAGTGGGGCATGGGAAGTCATGGGTCCATGGTATTGTTTTATTATGGTTTTGGACCGTGGTATTGTGAAAGGCCTAAGACTATAAAAGAGGAAGGAGATCATTTGGCAAAGAATCATATGAATTATTTGAATATCTAATAAGTGATAGATCTGAAATATTGGTGATTGGGGTTATGGTGCAGATCTGGATCTGAATGAAGGAGGAACCTTAGCGCACAAAGAAGGATAAGTTCTATTGATGGGTCATAATCTTTAGGCTTGAATGATAGTATCTTTGTATGATCTTGATCTGTTATATGTGGCGCATGCTTGATCTATAAATTTGGTAATCTGGGTTAACTAATGTCTGAATGTTTGAAAAGAATGAATTAACCTTTATAGATCTATACACAGGTTCAGTGAAGCGAAGGAGCGTATACACGCTGTTTTGGTAAGGGAGAGAAGCATATACGCAGGTTGGATTTGACACAAAAGCGTATACACACAGGTTTCTGAATAGTGAAGTAGCGTACATCTCTTGATTTATGTTCTAGCTGCTTCTGTTTAGTGCTACAGTGTTCCGGGTTCAGAATTAGTGTATGATTACAGTTACTGTGTTCTGGGTACAGCTGTCAGAGAAGTGTTTATTTTTGATTCAGTTTTGATTGGTGAAAAGGTGATTGATTGAAGCATAAATTCTTGATTGATGTTCATGGATCCAGTCTAAAAATTTATGAAACGTGGTCCCTGGAAGAAAGAGAAGGTTGTAGCCTTCTGTAGGCCAGCACCTACGTACTAGTATCTTGGCTAGTGCAAGAGCTAAGGGGGTTGTAGCTCCCTTCCAGGAGAAGCTGGAGAACGAGAGAGGGTTGTAGCTCTCTGCAGGTTGCAGCCTGCGTACTGGTAAAGGACTGCACCAGTACATTGTAAAAAGAAGTTTCTAATTAAAAGAAGATAGAGACGAATTGCAGTAGGTGGTTTTCACCCACATTGGGTTTCCACCTTATATCTTGTGTTTTTGTGTGTGATTGTCTTCTGCTTAGTTTTACTATTGCTGGTTACTGGTTATTTAATTCTGATACACAGATTAACAATCAACATCTGAAAGATAAAGTAAATTATAAGTTTGCATTGTATACGCGGGTTTCCTTCTACATAGTTGCGTATATACGCGGGTTTAATTAACTGAAGTAGTGTATATTATCTGGATTTGAAAAAGGGAATATTTGACTTGATAATACTAATTCACCCCCCTCTCAGTATTATTTCCAACACTCATATGGCCCATGAACAGGCGTTCCGAGGATAGTTTGATCTTATGTCAACCTCATTAAAAAATGAAACAAGGGGGTGTGGAGCATTGTTCCTGATCTTGTGTCAAGCTCGTTAAAACATGAAACAAGGGTTATGAGGATAGTTCTTCTCCTGTGGCAACCTCATTAAAAAATGAAACAACTCCCTTTCCAAATCGAGTCTTTGATTAAGATCTCGTAAAATCCAAGTCGAGTCTTTCCAAGATCTCGCAAGTGAACCTTCATTCCATCCACCTCGTTGAATGAAATGAAGCTTGGGGGGCATGTACCTCGATTTGCATCATTATGCTGGGGGCATGCGAACTTATAACAAGCATAGTTTTTCATTTCGAGCTTGTGTAAACATGAAACCGAATCCAAGCAGAGTTCTCCATGGTTCAAGCTTGTGTAAAAATGAACCCATACCCGATTTACATCTCGTGATTGCTGTTTATCCGCTAAATTCTGCTAGATGAACCTTGGTTGTTTCATTCCATATCCACCATCTCTTTGGCCGATCATATGCTTTCACTTGGTTGTTTTTCCTTTCCTGAGGGACCACAACGATGAGTGGTTTTATTAGCCAGCCTCTCGACCATTAAATGTTTTGAGCAGTTCCACCATTGCCGGAACCTGTTGCTACCCTTTATACCACTCATTCCTCTAGGACGAGTCACCTTTAAGCTCTTTTCTGACTCGTAAAAGATGAAAAGATTTCCGAGTTGTCCCTCTTTACTCGTTAAAAGCAATAAGACGCAGTCGCCTTTAAGCTCTTTTCCGACAGTGTAAAAACGAAAAGATTGCCGGGTTTTTGTTGTTTCAAGCTTGTTATCGGTTACGAAGCGACATGATTCCGACCGCTTTTCTACTTTTTTGGGTTGAAGTCACTAATTACGAAAAGTAATCCTCGATTGTAATGGTCGGGCAGTTCTTTCGAGTATCTTTTTATACTTTTTCAGGCTCGAGAGACACAAATTTACGAAAAAGGACCCCCCCTAGAGTTTTATTTTCCGTGTTTTTTTCAAACTCTCTAAACATGAAAAAGACTCTGAGTTTTACCTATGTCGGACTCGTTAAACCCTGACGAAATTGGACTCGTCACTATGACGAGACTCGAGCTTCTCCTCCCTAGGGCTCGTTAAACTCTTACTAGGTTGGATTCGACCAACGGTCGAACTTATATTACAAGCATATGCTATCCCCTTCAAGCTTGTTTTAAAAAATAATAGGGGTACTCGCCAGTAATGGTGGGGAAAATTTGGAAATCATGATTGGCAGTTAGTCACTCTTGAAGATTGACACTTTTTCTTCTTGTTGGGTTGGGATATCCATACATCGTCATTTGGCCTTCTACGGGTTTTGGGTTGTCATTTAGCCTCATTCCATCAGTTTCACGCCATTTCCGTCATGCCTCTGATCCCTTGGTACCTGAATGCTTCCACCCTCTGGAGTCTTTTCGCCAACATGTTCAAGAGTATAATCCTTCTGCAGTTTACACCCTTGCCTTCTCCTCTGATACTCTGTTTCGCCATCTACCACTTGTTCCTTATCTCGTGTCATTGATGGGGGAAACATTATGGCCCTCCTGCGATGGGTCGTCTCCTGTCGACATCAGCTCATTATCCAGGAGATTGATCTAGAGATCCCCTTTGGTACCTTAGAGCTTGCATGCCTCAATGGAAAGTTCTTCGCACCTGACGGTTGACTTTCATCATTGGTCGTCGATTCGGTGATTCCACGAGTGTTCGACTTCAGCTCCTTTTTCGCACTTCGTGCTAGCTAGTACCTTGAGAACCATTGGCATTATTGGTGGTTTCTCTCGCGCTTGTTAACGATTTTCATCATTGACCAATAATCAAGCGAATTTCTATCATGCTCGAGTTCAGCACATCTATTCACATGCTAGAATTTGTACTATGATCGGATGGGTTCAAGACCCCGAACTCAGATTACATATGTTCTGGCTACGTGGATTGGTTTATGATTACATGACCCATTGATGGATGGCTTCAACCATACTTGAGTCTTCATGGATGGCTGCGACCATACCTTTATCATTATCATGGTCTCGTTAGCTGGATGGCTGCATCCATACCACAGACCTATTTCATATGTCTTTTGGATGGCTGCATCCATGCCTAGACTACATGTAATTCATTATTAGAGATATCAGTTGTACTTGCGTGCAGGTTCTTCCAGATGGTGTTCCAGCTCAGTCAGTTTCGTAAAGCATTTCACCCCTCCCACTCTCTCGGGCTTCATACTTTAGGGGGCATCTGTTACACAGTAATTTTTCACTGTCTTCACTTTAGTCCTCCTAATGTGTCATGTGTCCAAGTCAAACATGCTCACATTAGACAAATGCTCTCTGATGTTGCCAAATGACCCACTTTTCCTAAGTTATCTGTCTCATCCTAGATATGGGCTAAATAAACGCGCTGAAGGGCGCTCCTAAACAGTTCATATGCACTGCCAGCGTGAAAGTACACTTGATTCCCACGCTGGTCCGATTTTATGCCCCAGCGCGAGGTTGCTTGCACTCTTTAGCGATGACCTGACTGGCTGCATCACTCCATAGCGATGTCAACGCAAAAGATCAATTATGCCCTGTGATGATCCAGATTGGGTGAATTTGTTCCAACAGTCGGCCTTCTAGATGACTCCAGACCTGGTTGTTGGCATAGTTTGTATCGCCCTCCTTTCTCTAGCGTGGCTGTTCCGTCATTTGTGCTACCTTCCTTGGGGATAAGCTCACTCTTCCACCTTTCATGGAGACTCCTTCTCCTATTTAAACTCTCACCATTGCTATGCATTGCTAGTTTCTAATAGTTGGCTAGTTGAGTAGTGCTGTTAGTGTTTGTGAGTTTGCTAGATAGCTGGTGTGAGTGTGACAAGTGTGGGATTGTTGATAGCTTGTGGAAGGTTGTGAAGTGCCGTTAATATTGTGTAAAACTTATGAGTGAGAGAGACTTGTATGTTGGGAGATCCATCTTCAAAGAGTGAATGTTTGAAGAACATTTGGCTGGATCCTTCTGAGAAGGCTTGTGACGTCAAGACTTTGGTTGTAAGCTTACTCTTATTTCATTATTAATATAATCAATGATGTTTTCCTATGTCTTGTATGTAATTTACTTGATAGCTCATGACTTCTTGACTTTATGAGTAAATAGATCATTGTTGTTTTCCGGTTACGTGCTTTGTTGTATTTCCTTTTCATTGTTTCAGGTTGATCACTCATTAGGAGAAGGAAGTGAAAGCTGGAGCAGCGCAACGAAACTCCATCAACCACCAGTTGAGGTAGGCCTCCAACTATGACTGTTTAAGGAAAGCTATTGTTGATCTGTCCTTGTTTGTGACTAGACCCACTCTAGGGCTAGAGGGGTTGCCTCTGTCCGCAGAGGTAATACTTTCCTGCATCGCAATGGACATCCTAGAAGCCTACAGTCTTCTTCTCAGCAGAGATTGGTCTTGCAAGTTGCTGGGCTATTTCACCACAAATTAGTCTCATTTGTGGCTGCCTTACAAAGGAAGAAATAACTAGATCAGGGTAAATAGTGAGCCTTGTATGAAACATATTGTTACCGACCTTGAAAGCTCTAATGAGCCAATCAGTTATGTGCAACAAGATCTGCAATTATGTATCCTTAAATCTTCATTTGGGTGCTATCAGCCTCAGACATCAACTGTTCCCCCGGATACCCAGGTTGAAATCCCCATGCAAACCTCGAGTCGCAGTGGCAAAATTTTTTCCTTAAACTTACATACGTCAGGTTTACCTTCCCCCAGCACAGAGACATGGACATTGTACTATGATGGTTCAAAAACCCACAATGGAGCAGGGGCGGGATGCATCCTGCTAAATCCCAAAGGGGATAGATTTTTGACCTCATGCAGGTTAGAATTCCAATGTACCAATAAAACTATAGAATACGAGGCATTGGTGCTCAGCGTAAAAAAGGCTATCGAATTACTAGTAGACTGCTTGAAATCCATTGGAGATCCGGAAATCATCACGAGACAGGTACACAATACCATCCATTGTTTGTACCCACATCTAAAGAACTACCAGCAAGAGGTATGGCGTCTCATAAGTTCTTTTAAAGCTTTCAATATCATGTCGGTTCCTAGGTTTAACAATGTTGTTGTTGATACTCTAGCTAATGCTGCAGCTAGGTTCACACCACTTAGAGATGGTTTTTTAATTGAAATTATGTATAAACCAGTAGTACCAGACAATGTAACTAACTTGCCCGTGTTCAATGATGACCAACAGATTGTGGAATTCATGGCAAACGTGGAAGTATTCAAAGACGTGGCTATCGACGAAGAGGAACATGAGAAATCATTACAAGATGAGGTAGATTCCTGGAAAGGAAATACCTTACCGAAAGGGGTGGTGTCATTGGAAAAATTGTTCGACCTTCAGAACAATTTCAGAGGTTCTCCAAGTGCCAAGATGCATAGTTCCACTCTCTCACATGGGAAAATCAATCTCGGAATCGAGTTTGACCCCAAGTACGTTAACTTGTGGACAGAGTGCACCCCAAAGGAAAGACAGGCTTTCATCAGTTTATTTCGAAAGTACCGCGATGTCTTTGCTTGGACTTATGATGACCTAAAGGTGTATGATACCTGGATTATTCAGCATGTGATTCCTACCAGAGAGGGTGTCAAAACATTTCAACAGAAATTGAGGAAGGTGCATCCCACATTGGAACCCCTCATAAAAAATGAGTTAAAGAAATTGTTGGATGCCTACATTATTTTAAAGGTCAGACACTCGACATGGGTATCTAATCTGGTGCCAGTAAGGAAAATTTTTGGAGAAATACACCTATGCGTCGATTTTAGGAACCTTAATCGGGCTTCAGACAAAGATAACTACCCAATTCCATCCATGGAGAAAATCCTCCAAACCGTCTCAGGAGCCGAGGTCTTTTCTCTACTGGATGGATTCTTCAGTTACAATTAGGTTATGGTATCAAAACCAGGCAGGATTAAGACAACATTCCGAACAAAGTGGGGGACATTGACGTTTCCTCGTATGCCATTTGGACTCATAAACGCTAGGGCGACTTTTCTAGAGGGCTATGGATATCGCCTTTCGAGGGTTAATGGGTCAGAGTGTGGTAGTTTACCTGGACGACATCACTGTTTTAAAAAAGAATAAGAAGTGACCATATACAACACTTAAAACAGAATTTTGAAAGATGTCAGAAATATGGAATCTCTCTCAACCCTAAGAAGAGCATATTTGCGGTTTCAGAAGGCAACCTGCTGGGCCACATCATCACCAAGAAAGGAATCACCGCTGACCTTGACTACGTAAAAGCCATAGCATAGATCACTCAGTCGAACACCAAGAAAGGTATGCAATCTTTCCTCGGCAAAATTAATTTCCTGCACAAGTTTATTTCAGATTTTGCACAAATTGTTAAACCTTTACAGAACATGACAATTTTCAAATGGGATCGAGAAGAAAAGGAATCTTTTGATCGGATTAAGGCAGCTATCACGGAAGCACCTTCCCTTTCAAGCCTCAATTTCAGCAAATATTTTATCTTGTACACTTTCACTTTAGATTCATCATTGGCTGCGGTCCTTACCCAAAAGGACTGCGATCATGACGAACTTCCTGTAGGAATTTACAGGGTAAGTTCCTAAGAAAGAACACCAAAAGGACACCGCTCACAACCAGATCTAAAATCAATACACCAGTATTTTTGACGTGGTTAAAACCCTCAAAGAGGGAAACAGTCCACGGCCTGAGCCAACGTGGCCACTTCAGGCAATTTATTAATCAAAGAATGAAAATTTACATAAGCTTTCTCTCATAGACGGATTACCCGAACAATGACTCCATGCGCTTTAAATAGAACTCATGGACCAATCGGGTGTCAAGCCACGGATCAAGTGTCGTTAATACCGAGGAGAGAGTGAACCGTCGGATCACTACATATCGTGACCGTCGGATTGTAAGTTACAAAATGTACAATGGTAAAGAAACACACTTTACCTAACTCTATACTAGACCAAGTTGAACTTAACTATTTCCTATGTGTCGGAATATCCTAACATCCCCCCTTAAGAACAACTTGGGATAGGATTGAAGGATTTACAAATATGACACAATAGGAGAAGGAAGGAGGCACTAGAGCCTATCCCCCCTTAGTGACAACTTCCTGAACTCCAAGCATATATCGAAGTTTAGTGAACTTCGCCTCTGTGAGAGCCTTTGTGAAGATGTCTGCAACCTGATCATCTGTTGAACAATATTGCACTTCAAGAACATGGTCATGAATGAACTTTCTGATGAAGTGCATGTGTAGTTCAATGTGTTTGCTGCGCTGATGCTGGACTGGATCTTTGCATAGCTAAATGGCACTTTGATTATCACACCAAAGTGTGGTTGGATGCTGCTGCTCAAAGCCAAACTCTGATAGGATCTGACGAAGCCACAAGGCTTCCTTACTGGCTTCCACGGCACCACGATACTCTACTTCTGCTGACGAAAGAGAAATGGCAGCCTGTTTCTTACAAGCCCATGTAATAGGTCCTGAACCAAGAGTGAAGACATAACCGACAGTAGACTTTCGATCATCAGGGTCACCAGCCCAATCAGAATCAGTGAAACCAACTAATAGAGGAGCTGCTTTGGCACTGTAATGAATCCCAAACTGTACTGTACCTCGAACATAACGAAGTATTCTTTTAGCTGCTTTCCAATGACTTTCACGAGGGTTTTTCATAAAACGAGCAACAAGGCCAACAGCAAAGGAAAGGTCAGGATGAGTATGGGTTAAATACAAGAGTTTTCCTACAAGTTGACGGCATAAGGTAGCATCAACTTTAGGAGAAGTACAAGAGACTGAAAGTTTGACTCCAGACTGAAAGGGAGAAGGGGCTGGCTTACAGTCTTCCATGTGAAAATGACGAAGAATATCACAAGCATACTTGGACTGGGAAAGGGAAATACCCTCCTTGGATTGCAAGACTTGAAGACCGAGAAAATAGTGTAAGTGTCCTAAGTCTGTCATTTCAAATTTCTTTTTAAGGCTGGACTTCACATGGTTTATAAGGTTGGGATCACTACCAGTAAGAATAAGATCATCAACATAAAGAACAAGGATGATAAGAGAGTTGTCCACTTTCTTGGTGTAGACAGTATTGTCAGAATAACACCTAGAAAAGCCAGATTCTAAAAGAAAGCTATCCATTTTGGCATACCAAGCCCGAGGAGCTTGCTTGAGACCATAAAGGGATTTCTTAAGTCGACATACAAGGCTGGAGTCTGTTTGGGTGAAGCCAATGGGTTGTTCCATATAGATTTCTTCATGCAAGTCCCCATGCAAGAAGGCAGATTTAACATCCATCTGATGGACTTCCCATTTTAAAGAGGCAGCAAGGGAAAGAACAAGGCGGATAGAGTTCATTTTGGCAACAGGGGAGAAGGTTTCAGTGTAGTCAATGCCTTCAACCTGTGAAAAGCCCTTAGCAACAAGACGAGCTTTATGTTTATCAACTTTCCCATCTGGTCCATACTTGGTTCTGTAAACCCATTTACATCTAACAAGTTTGCGTCCCTTTGGTAGAGGAACAAGATCCCATGTATCATTTGCCAACAATGAATGATATTCTTCATTCATAGCTGCTTCCCAATGTGGATGGCCTGAAGCTTCTGCAAAAGTGTCAGGATCATGATTTACTGGAGCTTGAGCCAGTAAAGAAGAGGCTCTGTCAAACTGAGAACGTGTACGTCGCTGATCTGTAGGATCACCGGCAAGATCACCTGCTGCATCCCGAGTAGCACGGACCCATCGTGGAAGTTGAGGATCCTGAGAAGGTGGGGGAGGATTGTCATCCTCACTTTCATCATCTGAAGAAGAAATGTTTTCAAAAGTAGAAGAGATAGGAAGAGGTGGCACATCCGCCGGACTAGGCTCGCAGGCCGATTTATTTTCATCAAATTTTACATCTCTTCTAATGATAACATTTTTGGACTTAAATGGAATAAGTCTATAACCTTTTACATCTTCAGAATATCCAACAAAAGTACATTTCTCACTCTTAGGTTCTAAAGCTTTATGCTTTTCATCTGGAATATGGGCCCATGCTTCACTTCCAAAAACACGAAAGTGACTTACATCTGGTTTAATGGAACTCCAAGCTTCTTCTGGAGTGATATTCTTTAGAACCTTAGTAGGAGTGCGATTGATTATATAATTTTCACAATTAATTGCTTCGGCCCAAAAACTAAGACTGAGTCCTTTAGATTGCAGCATACAATTAGCCATTTCCTTTAAGGTGCGATTTTTCCTTTCAGCTACACCATTTTGTTGTGGAGTGTATGGAACAATATGTTGCATTTGAATTCCATTTTCGGTGCAAAAGTTGATGAATGTGTTTTTAACATATTCTCCACCATTATCAGTTCTTAGCTTAAGAATTTGATGTCCAGATTGTTTTTCAACAAAGGCTTTGAAGGCCAAAAATGTGTTAAATACTTCGCTCTTGAGTTTTAAGAAGTATACCCAAGTGCGTCTGGAGAAATCATCAATGAAAGTTAAGAAATACTTGCAGCCAGAGAATGAAGCAACAGGAAGTGGAACACATAAATCAATGTGCACAAGCTGTAAAGGGGCTGAGGCGTGCCAAGAGGCACGTTTTTCAAAACTGTCCCGATGATGTTTTCCGAGTACACATCCGAAACAAACACCATCTCTGCAAGATACCATAGGAAGACCTGTCACCATATTTTCTTTACATAGATGCTAAAGGGAGCGATAGTTTAAGTGACCAAATCGCTCATGCCAAAGTTTGCTCACTTCATCATTATGAGCAACAAATACTGAGGGAAGATTTGATGACCCAAATTTGTGAAACTTATACAACCTTGTGGAATCATCAGCAATACCAGTAGCTAGAATCTGTTTAGGATCTCTTAGATCCTTGATTACAACATCATGAGGTGAAAATTCAACAATTTTACCTTCACCTGAATGAGTTATCTGATATACAGATAGAAGGTTGCAGGATAAGGTTGGAACACATAGTACATCATTAAACTGACCATTGTCTAGATGAACAGTTCCAGTCCCTACAACATTAAGAGATCTATCATCACCAACATATATATTTTTGGTGTTACAATCATTTAAAGAAGAAAACATGGCTTTGTTTTTGGCCATGTGATAAGAGGCTCCAGAATCAATGAGCCACTCATGAGAATGAGAAGAAGAAGATACATTTAATGCATAACCAGACTGAGATGATTGACAACGACATGCAGAAAGTGCCATTCCTGAAGATGAAGTTGAAGTTGAAGTTGAAGGATGCTCCACATGGATGTTATGTTTCTTCATTGCGGCTTCCAAGGCTTCCATCTTCTTAAAGCATTTAGATTCTAGGTGGCCATCTCGATTACAAAAGTTACAATGTCTATCAGTCTTCTTCCATTTGTTTTTATTGGTCCTATCATTTTGCTGAAATGATCTTTCATTTTGAGGCTGAGTTTGCTTAGGACCCTTGTTTGGTTTAGGACCATTCTTTTTAGGATATGACTTCTTAGGATTCTTTGAATTTGGTTGCTGCTGGGCGGCTAACGCTTTCTTGGAAGAGTTTCCAAGATTAAGAAGACCAAGGTGTAAGAGTTTTTCTTGTTCTCTTATTAAAGAATCACAAAAAGAGTCAAAGGAAGGGGCCTTGTAGTCTTTTCCTTGACAAATGAAAGCTTCCCTTGTAGAATGGAAGGTGGAAACAAATACAGAGTAGGCTGGTCCCAACTTAGTAAGGATGGAATAAATAAGGTTACTATCTTCTTTCTTAACCTTAACACCTTCCAAGAGATATCTAAGGGTCTTGAATTTGGACAAGAAATCTTCAATGCAAGAAAAATTATTAGGATCCAATGTAAGCAACTCATTTTCAAGTTGATGGGCTCTAATTTCATTTTTAATCCCAAAAACTTTAGTGATTTGTTCCAATGCTTCATGAGGAGTATCAAGTTCTGCAATATGGAATCTAAGATCAGGAGAAATAGACATCCCTATCAAACCACGTGCTTGATCTTGTCTATTTTCCCATTTTGCAGCCTTGTCTTCATCTTTTGGTTTCTTCTCTTGGCCTGTGGCTATTCTGTAGAGACCTTTAATTCTAAGTAAATCTTCCATGTAGGCTATCCATTGGAAGTAGTTAGTGCTGTCAAGAATGACTTGGCATGGACTTTCCATTTTTAAAAAAAAACTGAAGCTGAAGATGCTGAAAGTAAGTGTTCTAATGGATAGATCTCGAAAAATTAGGCTGTTTTAAAAAAAACGGCTCTGAAAAAAGGCTTCCGGATGAAGAAGTTATGGCTTTTTGAAAAAAATTTGTTGAAGTTGCCGGCAAAGTGCGCGAATGTGCGGGAATGAAAAAAACGCCCCCACAAAATGGAGATTTGAACCCAAGACCTCTACTCTCTTAAAATAGTTTTGAACCAATTGAGCTATACAAAAAATTTGAGAGAGAGAGAGAGAGAGAGAGAGAGAGAGAGAGAGAGAGAGAGAGAGAGAGAGGTGGGGGGGGCCTTGGGTTGCGTGCTTGCCTTGAGAAAGCTCTTTTTTTCCTACAAAACAAAAACACAAAACCCAGCACGAATATGCAAAGAAAAACGAACCTTACAGCTCAAAGTTAGCTTTAGCCGGAAACTAAATATTTTTCTCAATGTTTCTGATTTTCCAAGATCACACTAAGGTGCAGGGAAAAGAGCATACGCATGAAAAAAAACTTCCTTTCTGTTTCTGATTTGCCCAGATCGCACAGAGTCGCAGGGCAAAGAGCATACGCAGAAATGAAAGGTATAGATCTGGTAATAAAAAAAGCTAAATAAACAGAAACCGAAATAACCAGAGAGAAAATAACAGTAAACTGCAGATAAACAGTGTATACCTCCAGATCTTAAAAATGACGCAGATAGGGCTACCGACACTACAACAAAACCAGCGATTAGCGTCCCTTTTTACTTCTATTTTTGCATCTAGAGCCCATTTTTGGTGCTATTTGCATCCATTTATCAAATATGGTGCAAAACTTGACACAAAATTTGCATTAAGTTTTGCACCAAATCTTACACCAAGTTTAGCACCAGGTATTGCACCAAAATTTATGCCAAGTTTTGTGTCATCCTTTACACCAGGTTTTGTTCCAGGTTTTGCATCAAGTTTGGCACCTAATTTTGTTTGACATACTTTTGCATCCTCATTTGCATCCACTTTTTGCACCTACACTTGCATCAACTTTTGCATCGACTTTTGCATCCTTTTTTGCATCCATTTGTGCATCCCTTTTGCGCCAGGTTTTACATCGTGTTTTGTGTCTAGTTTTGCATAAAATTTTGCATCTACTTTTGTTGCATCCACTTTTCCCTCTTGTTTGGCATCCATATTTACATCCTCTTTTGCATCTATTATTGTACCCACTATTGCATCTAATATTTTTGTGCCACAATTAGCGCCTAGTTTGGCACCTCCTTTTGCACCCACTTTTGATTATAATTTTGCATCCACGTTTGCATCCTCATTTGCGTCTAGGTTTTCATCAACTACTACATCTATTTTTGCATCCCTTTTTGTATCCAATTTTGGACCGGGATTTGCATCGGGTTTTGTGTCTCATTTTGCATCTACTTTTGCATCGACTTCTATTGCATCCACTTTTGCACACAATTTTGCATCCACTGTTGCACCCATTTTAAATTTCACTTTTTGCATCCCTTTTTACATCTTCATTTGCATCATACTTTGATTCTTTTTTTGCATCTATCATTACATCCACTTTTGTTATGCCACAATTTGCACCATGTTTTGCACTCACTGTTGTATCCACGTTTGCTTCCAATTTTGCATCCATGTTCACATCCTCTTTTGCATCAAATATTGCATCTATTTTTGCATCCACTTTTATGTCAGGTTTATGCATTGGGTTTTGCATCTCGTTTTGTATCTACTTACATTATATCCATTTTTTGCATCCAATTTTGTTTTGCCTGTTGCATCAATGTTTGCTTCCACTTTTACATCCATTTTTGCATCTTATTTTGCATATTTTTTGTCTATTGTTACATCCACTTTTGTTGCACCATATCTTGCGCCTACCATTGCAACCACATTTGCTTCCACGTTTGCATCCCCTATTGCATCCACTTTTGTTTCATCCATTTTTGCATATACTTTTGTTTCCGTTGTTGCATCCACATTTGTTTCACCACAATTTGTGCCAAGTTTTACACCTACCATTGGACCCATGTTTGCTTCCACTTTTGCCTTCATGTTTGCATCCAAGTTTGCATTGACAACTGCATCTACTTTTGCATCCACTTTTGTGTCAGATTTTTCATGTTGTTGTGCATCTACTTATGTTGTATCCACTTTTCATCCAATTTTACTTCTATTGTTGCCCCCATTTCTATGTTTGCTTTTGCATCCCTTTTCCAACACTCATCATATTTTCTCCATTGATGATATTCCTTATGGCATTGACAATTATGAACAATTGATGAAAATGTCAATAATATTGACAATGATGAAAATGAAGATGATGGCGATGACATGAATTGTGATTATGATGATAAAGACGATAGTGGTTACAATGACAATGATGATGATGGCAATGATTATGATGATGACGATGCTAATGACGTTGGCGAATCTTCCCAATTTTAGATGTTGTCATTGTCATAATCATAAGCATTATCTTTGGTGTCATGATCATCATTTTCATCTAGGTCATCATCAAAAACAATAATGGCATGAATGATGATGATGCATGATTACAACAATGTCGATAGAAATTACATTAATGATGATGATGGGGATGATAAAAATGACAATGACGATGATAATGGTGGTGATGATGATCATCATCGATCATCTGTCAAAAATAGAGTTGTTATTTCTCTTACGTATATCAATGTGTCCTAAACAACCCTTTTCTAGCACTGATCACATTTTTTGGGTTGATGATATTTCTTACAACATCTACAATTATGAAAAATTGCAAACAATGTCCATAATGATGATGATGATGGCATGAATTGTGATTATGATGATAATGTAATGATGGCAATAACAATGACAAGGATGATGGTGATGATGATGACAATGATTATGATAATGAGAATGACCTTACAATCTTATGGATTCGTGAACAATTACTAGTTTCAATACCATCTTCTGAATACGTATTACTATCATACTTTTTAAATTTTCTGTCTCTCTTGAGGTATCTTACTATAATGGTGTTGTCAACACTAGAAAGATATCTTGTTGTAATGGTGGTTCTAATGTTAGCACTAGCAAAGTTTAGTAGGGAGGATGCTACTACAAGAGGAATTCCTTCTAAGTGACTATGGCATTCAAAATGAGGCTTTATGGGCTGCTTGTTAACACATGTTCTCATGCTCATATAAAATTAATGTGAAAAGTTGCTTTAATTGGTTCCCATGCATAATTGATATTGATAATGGGGTGGTATAAAATTGTAATGGGCATATCCGTTAGTTAGTTATGATGGGTCAACAACATTGGAACCATCCAAGTGACATTTCACCTTGGAACAATCGTCGCTCGTGCGAAAACACGAAGTTTATGTAAATGAAAGTTTATGGACTTCTATTTGTGCCATTTCTTATGCCTATCATTGAAACCCACATTTTATTCCACTATTTCATCCACATTTGCATCCTCTTTTGTGTCCAAGCTTGCATCAAATATTGTTTATGTTTTTTGCATCCCATTTTGAATCTACTTTTACATCCACTTTTGATTCGTCCAATTTTTCAACTAATTTTCTGTCCACTATTGCACCCATGTTTACATCCATTTTTGCATCCAAGTTTTCCTCCTTTTTGCTTTCAAGTTTGTGTCTTTTTTTTAACATTCATTGTTGTATCCACATTTGTTTCACCACAATTCATGCTATGTTTTATGCCTACTATTGTTCCCATGTTTTCTTCCACTTTTTCATCCATGTTTGAATCCTATTTTGTGTTCATGTTTGCATCAAATATTGCATCTACTTTTTCATCCACTTGTGTCAATTTTTCTATCTTTTTTTGCATCTACTTATGTTGTGTCCACTCTTCATCCAATTTTACGTCTATTTTTACCCCCATTTTTTTTGTTCACTTTTGCATCCCTTTTCCAACACACATCATATTTTTTGCATTGATGATATTTCTTATGACATTGAAAATTATGAACAACTGATGACAATGTCAATAATGATGATGATGATGATAATGAAGATGATGACGATGACATGAATTGCAATTGTTATGATAATGAAAATGATGATAAATACGATGGGGGTTACAATGACAATGATGATGACGATGCTAATGACCTTGGCCATTCTTCCCAATTTTTTAATGTTGTCATCATGGTCATAATCATAATAATTATCTTTGGTTAAGTCTTCCAAGTCATCATCATCTGATCATCATTATCATTATTTTCATCTTGGTCATCATCAACAACAATAATGATGTGAATGATGATTATGAAGTTCATGATGAAGATGACAACAATTATGATAAAAATTATATTAGTTATGATGATGGGGATGATGAAAATTATAATGACGATGACAATGGTAGTGATGATGATGATCATCAATCATCTCTAAAAAATAAGGTTGTTATTTCTCTTGCATATATCATGTGTCCTAACAACCCTTTTCGAGCACTCGTAACATTTTTTGGGTTGATGATATTTCTTATGATACCTATAATTATGAGAAATTGACGAAAATGTCCATAATGATGATGATGATGGTGATGATGAAGACATGAATGGTGATTATGACGATAATGAAATGATGACAATAATGATGACAATGATGGTGATGATAATGAAAATATTGAAGATGATGACCCTCCCTCTAAACTAGGGAGGTACTCATAATGAGACAAAAAAGTACTCTCAAGTTGAAATATTCATATAAGAAGGGATCTGGATTGATAAGCATCAATGATGATTTACATCATCATAGCCAACATTGTCAAAATAGCAAGGCCTTGACTAACAATTTTATCTCTCCATCAGATCAGAGCACAATGTTGGGAGGCATAAATTTGGACACCACTGCCTCTCTAGGCACTTACCCCACTAGGATGTTCACCAAGTATGTCCTCACATGATCATTTCCTAATCCACTATCATAATATTTGACACCAGTAAATGTCAATCCTCATGACTATTCTTATCTTGGATTAATGTACTTGACTTATGGTGGTTAGTCCTAGTCAAAGTACAAATTCTCAAAGAATATTGGTCCCATATGTTTATCCAATCCACCATTCTCCCTACTGGAGCCTTTACTAGGCTTACGGCTGTTAGTCCTGGCCATAGTACATGACACATGGATAATATGGTGTCTACCCTCACTCCCTCTCAACGAGAGAGGAGACATCCACAAGCATAAGATTTTCTCAAGAATACCCATCATTTTCATAGAGAATAACATCATTAATTTGTTTTCATCGCATGATGCCTTTATGATTAAGCATTCATAGATTTGTGGAAAAATATTTCCCCTTTTGTCATTTGTGATGAAATAAAATCAAAAAGTGAAAGCCAAAATCATTAAAGATACACTATAATGATTTATCTAAGTCTAAACTATAAGATTGAAGTGAAAATTCATGTAAATGTTATATCTATGAGTTGTGCCAAACTTATGAAAACCTTATTCCCTAAGTCCTATATATAAGAAAAAGAAAAAGAAAGAAAAATAAGGCCCAATTAATGGTAACTCATGTATTCACTCCCTCTTTGGAAATTATATGAATATATACACTCCTAGCCACACTTGATCACATGTTTGTGATGGTTAAATCATGAAATCCTCTATCCCCTTGCATTTTCACTTCATCATTTAAGCACCTAATTGAGGATCTAGGGAATGTTTGTTGCCTAAGGGTTTAATGTCTACTCTTGGTTTACTTATGTCAAACTACTGTCAATTTATGTGACGGAGTGAAATACATAAGTTTGTGGAGTTATTAGAACAGTGTATTAAGTTAGTCACCACACACACATGTATTATATCTCATTGATCCACATGTGTGGGTTGGAGACTCATTTCTTGAAAACTTTAATGGAGACTACTTTATGGCTTTAATGGTATAGCTTACAAAATATCTTGTTAAACATTGTGATTCATCCTTTCTTTTCCTCGAGACACTTGATAATATTGAAGTCACTCCCAATAATCCATGGAGATGGGGAGTATAAATTACTTGTGGTAGAAATAGAATTTAGAAATATAGGTTTTCCATTTGCGATATTGGAGTCATAGACATTTGATACATGGTAGTAGTCCTCGATGTTAATTAACTAAAATTGCATTGTCATAATGCGAAAAGAGGTAAACATATTAGTAACCTTGATGTCCTAATCATTTCAAATAATAACCATTCCACACAAGTATCTCTAAGCATCAATTAATACTACTTGGAAATTCCTCCCCCATTTGCTAATTATATGAGGTAGAACCTCACTTAATATTTTTGTTTCTTATGTCAACATTATTGATGGGTGCTTTGCGTACCATTTTTCCTTTAGAAGTATTTGTTTTCCTTTACTATTGAGGCCCCTCATGTTCCATGAGACTATTTTCATCGAGAATTTACACAGAAAGGAAGTATAATGTGACTAAAAAAACACATGTCTCAAGACTTAAGTGTTTGGACAATTCCACTTCATGACTCCTATATTTCCTTTAGCTGGGACCAAATGGTGAACATGATGGCATTAAGGGAAATTGAACAATGAAAATCTAAAAAAGAGGTGACTTTTGACTTACTAAAAAAAAATATCCATAACAATTTCATCAATCAATGAATCATTAAAAAAAAATATCCAAAACAATTTCATCAAGCAATGAATCATTGCATTATAAAATACAATCTATAAACCTTTTGGGAACGTTTTGCTAAACAATGCTCAAAAACCAATATATTTAATATTAACGTTTAACAATAATATGGACAATAACACATTTTGATAAATTAAATAACATATTATCAAGCATTTGGTAATAATTTTATGGTAATATTAATAAAATATTAATAATTCTAATATTAATATTTATACATAGTGATTTATATAAATTGTTTATAAACAATTTAACATTATTTTTGTTTATTAATATGAATAGGTGCTTTCTATATTTTTAATTGTTACTAATAATAATAATAATAATAATATAAAACCCTAATATGCAATTTTATATTAAATTTTATTCATAGTGAACAATTTATATATTATTAATATATATATTCACAATTTAACATTTATATTATTCATTAATATGAATAGGTGTTTATTAAGAATCCTTCGTATTATATATATATATATATATATATATATATATATATATATATATATATATATATATATATATATATATTATCAGATATAACCGTTAATATAAATATAAATAAATATGAATAGAATCTAATCAGATATAACCGTTATTATTAAATATTACAAATCTATCCCCTGTCCCTCCCATAGTCGAACATAGTCGTTTTCTTCTAGCTGTTAGGTTGACCTGTCTTCCTATTTAACCCTCTTCCTGGATCTGTTTCTTCATCTTGTCCTGAAGATGAACCACACTTGCTAGTTCGAAATGAGTCGACCCAAATCTTCAATGTGATTTCTTCCGAAAAATTTCTTTATATATTATCAAGCCTAAAAAATGTCACTAACAAAAAACAATAAAGCATGCAACTAATGAAAGTGACCACTCAAGGCCAACATAAGACAATTAATCTATTAAGACCAAGATTAATGGGGACAAAGATCTACAAAGGGCAAAGGCAAACCTATTTTAACTTTATTGTTTTATTAGGTTCAAGATCAACATTTCAAGATATAATGAAGAACATAATTAGTTTTATTGCATTAAGAAAACCCAAGCACATTCTATAACTTAGCAAGGAAGAGATGTATAATACCCATCTCAGCGACACAACACATCACATTAAGTTAATTTTTTATATATAATTTAAACTCCTATCATAAAATAAAAATTTGAGCATGAATGGAATGTTTAAAATCCATTTTTATAAATATATATAATTTTTCTTATTGAAAAAAAAATACCAAAAACTAAATATTTTTTTTTAGAAAATAAAAAAATACAAAAACTAATTATATATTAAAAAAAAACTAAACATAAGCAAACTAGAATTTGAATTTGACACTCTTGTTCACTTTTGGAAACTCATATGGTGGAATTTGATCTCTTTATCCTCATATTTAGCTTTTTCCTAAAATATAAAAGCATACAAAAGCAGGAAAGAGCCATAAAGCATGGGGAAGCTTTTTCCTAAGCACAAAAGCATCTAAAAAGTGGAAAAGGCCATTTTTATATGAGGAAACATTATTCACCCAAAAGATTTTGCCCAAATTGAACTAATGAGGAATTTGGGAAATCTTCATAGCCTTCACTTTCCTATATATTGGAGGTTTGGCCATTGAGAAAATGATGAGAGTTCTTGTATTGTCACGCTGCTGAAATCTATCTTGAGAGGGAGAATTTTGGAGCTAGGAGTAGGGGGAGGTGCCGCTGCAACTACATCTGATTGTTGTAACTTTCCTCCAACTCCTTTATTAATATAGATCAGTTTTTCCTCCTTCCATATGTTTCTATTCATTCTTTACTTATTCTATTTAACTAATGAATGTATGGGATTTTGGTTTATATTTATTTATTCAATAATATTTATATGTTTCTGATAGTTTCAATTATCAAGATATTATGCTGTGAAGGTTGATTTATTCTCTCTCTTATGTGTAGGACCAAGCTTTGGAGATAGCTAGGAGCACTTCTTAGCTATAATAAAAACTCCAAGAAGACCTGCATGCCAGGACTCACAAGAATTCCTTCTCTTTTTCTTAATCTATACTCTACATCTTGATCTACTCAGAATCCCGAGCCTTAGAACAACCTTTCTCTTAATTGCTCTGTCCTAGGTTTCACTCAGAGGGTTTTATGTTCTTCTAACCATGCATTAAATCATACAGCAAAATGAGATTTAGAAACTTTAATATATTTCACTATGTAAATGAAATTAGTAAAATGAACCCATAGAGGGGGTCATAAATGGAAATAAAAGTAAAACTCTAAATAAGAATCTAAAAGTGGATGTAACCATGGATGCAAAATTGGGAGTAGAATTGGACGTTAAACTAGCCATCAAAACAAGATGCAAGCAATGACACAAAAATGGTTTGAAAGTAAAAAAAAGGGTGCAACACTAGAGACAAAGAAGGGAACAAAATAGGGAATATGAAGGGATACCAAATTGGGTGCAAACAAGGATGCAAAAATGGACACCAAAATGAGGATGCAAAGAATGGTGTAAAATTAGGATGCAAAATTGGGTGCAAAAAGGATGTAAGAAAAGGCACATAACAAGATGCAAAATGGGACTAAAAAAGGGTGAAACCAAGGATGTCAAAAATTATGCATAACTAGATGAAAATTCAAACTAAAATCTAGGTGCAAAATGAGATGCAAATGTGGATACAGAATGCGGCAGAAGAAAAGGATGCAAATTTGATGCCAAAAAGGATGCAAAATTAGATACCAAAAATGATGCAAATTTGGACATAAAAAACAATGCAAAATTGGACACAAAAGAAGGAAAAATGGTGCAACAATGGGCATAAAAATGGCTCAAATTTGGATGCAAATTGAGATGCAACATTGGATGTAAAATGAGGTGCAACAAATCATTCAAAACTTGGTGCAAAAACAAAAGAAAAAGTAGACGAAAAAAATGGCTCAAAATTAAACGTAACAATAGACACAAAATGGGATGCAAAGGTGGATGCAACACATGGTTCAACATAGGATGCAAATTTAGATGCTCAAAAGGATGCAAAATTGGATGCAAGAAATGGTGTTAAAATTGATGCTAAATTAGATGCAACAAATGATGCAAAATTAGCTGCAAAAAATGGTGTAAAATACGATGTAGAAAAGGGAGATAAATAAAATGCAAAAGCGGATGCAAAAAATGGTGCAAAAATGCATGCAAAATTTGGCGCTAAATCAGATTCAACATATGGTGCAAAATTGGATGGAAAAAATGGTGTAAAAAAAGGTAGAAAAACGGGTGCAAAAATAGATGTAAAAATAAGTACAAAATTAGAAGCCAAAAATGGCATAAGACCAGATGCAAAGATTGGCACAAACTGGATGTAAAAACAGGCACTAAATCAGATGCCAAAGATGATGTAAAACTCGATGCAAATTACGACACAAAACTAGAAGCAAAGAATGCCACAAAAGAGGAATCAAAAAATGATGCAAAAATAGATGCAAAATATGGCACAAAACTAGAAGCAAAACCTGTTGTAAAACCAAATGAAAATCTTGGTGCAAAATATGATGCAAAAAATGATGGAAAATTTGGTGTAAAAAAAAATGCAAAATTTGGTGCAAAAAAGGACGCTTTAAAAATTGTACAATAGAGCCAGATTTAGCACCAGGGTACTCATCCCAATTGAGAAAAAAATGCACTAAAATCTGGTGCTAAATCTGGCGCAAATTGCCTGTTTTGTTGTAGTGCGGAAACCTTTTCGCGTGAAACGAAAGGGGTTCCTCACTGGAACAGACGCTCCGAACACAACAGAGCAGTCCTCTCGGCCCGAAGGCAGTCAGAAATAGTAGATCTAGGAAACGACAGCCGCATGCAGTTCTATCGGCTTCAGATTTGGATCACCAATGGACGCGGCCCTCAAATAGCTCCGATACCATGTAGGAATTTACAGGTAAGTTCCTAAGAAAGAACACCAAAAGGACACCGCTCACAACCAGATCTAAAATCAATACACCAGTATTTTTGACGTGGTTAAAACCCTCAAAGAGGGAAACAGTCCACGGCCTGAGCCAACGTGGCCACTTCAGGCAATTTATTAATCAAAGAATGAAAATTTACATAAGATTTCTCTCATAGACGGATTACCCGAACAATGACCCTCCATGCGCTTTAAATAGAACTCATGGACCAATCGGGTGTCAAGCCACGGATCAAGTGTCGGTAATACCGAGGAGAGAGTGAACCGTCGGATCACTACATATCGTGATCGTCGGATTGTAAGTTACAAAATGTACAACGGTAAAGAAACACACTTTACCTAACTCTATACCTAACTCTATACTAGACCAAGTTGAACTTAACTATTTCCTATGTGTCGGAATATCCTAACACTTCCTATATTATTCATGAGTACAAGACTCCTAGGGGGGGACCTAAACTACCCGGACATCAATAAGCAAGCTTATGTTGTTTACAAAGCAATGAAACACTTCAGGCCCTACATCCAAAAGAATCACGTCACCGTGATGGTCCCCCATCATGTCATCAGATCCCTCTTTGTATAACAAGAGTTGTGGGAGAGAAGACACAACTGGATGACATCCCCCCAAGAATATGATTTAGAATTTAAGCCATCACACACTGTAAAAGGGCATGGTCTTTGTAAACTGGACGCCGAGGACGCGGATCATCAGGACACAAACTCTGATCGACTGGCTCAGGAAACAGAAGGATGGGAGCACGAGATCGAAATGTACCATAATGAACTCCTTGGATCACACGACTCATCATCATGATATGTTGATTTAAAACAACACCTAATATAGGGGTCTTTGCCTGAAGCCCTGTCTGCTAAACAGAGGAGAGCCACCAGGCTTAAAGTTGCCTCATATCAGATGGTCCAGGGGAACCTTTTCAGGGAACATCACCTCAGTGTGTTACTAAGATGTTTAGAATACAATGAAGCTCAATGGGTGCTGAAAGATCTACATGACGAACCAGTAGGAGGTCATTATGCAAGCGACAGCACAACTCACAAGGTCATGCGGGCAGGTTTCTATTGGCCCACTCTATTCAAAGACGCTCATGCCTATGTACGAAAGTGTCTAATCTACCAAAAGCATGCAGGCAGACAAGAAAGGTCATCTGCTCCTCTGCAACCCATAGCAGTCGAGGAACCTTTTCAACAATGGGGTCTGGACGTCACAGGCGAAATCATCCCTAACTCGTCAAAGTAGCATAGGTACATACTCATATCCACTGACTATTTCACCCAATGGGTAGAAGCAATCCCATTACGAAAGTTTAATGATGACGAGGTAATATCTTTTATTAAGAAATACATGATGGCCAGGTTCGGTGTTCCAACCTCCCTTTTTTTTGATAATGCTACTTACTTTTCATCTTTGAAATTATATGATTTTTCTCTAGAAAATAGCATAGTGTTAAAAATTTCGGCTAATTACTATCCCCAAGGAAACGACCTTGCAGAATCAACCAACAAGAACCTCATTCGTATTATCAAGAAAATCCTGCTCTCGCAGCAGAAGAATTGGCACAATGCCCTCAGTAACGCTCTTTGGGCTGATCGGGTCACTCCCAAAACCTCAATCAGCACATCTCCATATTTCCCAGTCTATGGGAAAGAAGCCATCCTGTCACCCAATCGGTATCTCCCCACCCTTAGGCTAGCTCAAGAGTCTCAAGGCACCCCGTGCTCATCTATACAAAGTCGGATCGACACCTTGGTAAAACTAGAGGAAGAAAGGTCCAAAACTAAGGAGAAGTTCGCCATCCACCAAGCCTAGATCAAAAGATGGTTCGATAGGAAATCTGTAGGGTCCCACAAATTTGAGGTAGGGGACCTCGTGCTCAAATGGGACTGGGCTCATGAGGAAAAAGGCAAACACACAAAGTTTCAAGCTTTGTGGGTAGGTCCATTCCAGATTGTAGAAAAAATTGGTCATCACACTTTCAAATTACAAACCCTGGGAGGGCGAGTGGAACCCCTCCCAGTGAACGGCCATGACCTCAAACATTACTTCACCTAGCAACCCCAGAGTTGTTGGCCCCACCTTGTACTATAGTCTACCATTGATTTCATAGATAGTCGTCATTTACTGTCAGTTAGTTTTGATTGCTAGTTTAATCGTTGTCTTTTGGAATAAAGTAGAGATGGTAGGTTAAAGTTAAAACAACCCTTCACTTTGGATCCTTCAGATGTTCTCCAGATCCGTTAATGGACCAAAGCTTAAGTCGCAACAAGAGTAAAGTAGGCCGGATTGGTGATGACGGGGAACTCGATGGCACACAAAGGTCCTCATTCGCGCCCACATCGATCTATCCCCACTGCTTACATGGTCAAAATTCTTAAGGTCGTTCTAGCTCACCCGTAGTCCGGGGAACGAAAGAGAAACTAAAGAAACTAGTAATGAGTATACCTATATCCCAGGAAAACAATAAGGACTCTGAAAAATACAGAAACAACCTCTTTGAATAAGTTGGGATCCCTTGTCTGCCCAGGTTTTAAGCCTTCATTAAATAAGTGTATATATGCACAGCAAAATAAGTGCCAATGAGCACCTACAACTTTTCATAATAAGGGATAAAGGACTGAGAAAGGCTTCCTGCACAAAGAGGTGAAGCAACGATTCTGCCAGGGTACTGACCAGGCTCACTAGCAGTGGAGCAACATTCATTATTTCTAGGTAGTGACTCCGCGAGGGCACTGTTCAGGCTCGCTGGTAGCAGAGCAACACTAGAGTACCATGATCACTATACCGAGAATACCTCAAAACCCATATTGTAACTTCAGTTTCCCTTTTGGGTCCAAGATAGTAGGAGGTAGCGCCCTATTGTGTGTGCAAAGATCATGTCAGGCCATTCAGGACAATCGACCAAGTTCGAAATGGGGACCCGGAATACCATCAGTGGGACCCGCAGTTCCATGAAGTGATATTTCATTAAGTCCCCTTAAGCGAGGCCTGTAAACGTCAGAGATCGTGGATTCTTCCAGGGAATCGCAAATTGTTGTAGCTGTTGCGACAACACCTCCAAAATTTGGGTAACCATTAAATTTTTGGAGCCCCTACATCAAGCCTAAGCTTCGGCCCCGCTAGGTCCTGCCCGAAGGTTTTTTAGTGTCGGTAAACCTGAAGAGAAATCTGAGTTTTTGACTAAGTTAAGCCAAGTCGCTAGTTCACGCCTTGGTAGACCAGTCACATAGTCAGAATGCGACTATCATCAGTAATTGCGACCATGGCAACCATTGCGACCACAATGACTCGCGGGTCACAAGGTCTCATAGTTGCACCTCCAACCGCTCAACTATCCTACGACCTCGCAACCTTCCAGGTTGCAAAGTCGCAAAGTCGCCTTAATTACCATCAGTCACTTATGCGATTATGCGACTCTGTGACTTGCAAGCTCGCAAGGTCATAAAGTCACACCGCCTATTCACGTCCTCCAACGCGACCTCGCGACTCATGCGACTTTGCGACCTGTGAGTTGCAAGGTTGCAATATCGCACCCCCGACCCTCGCGACCTCCACATGTGTGATTATTTTATAAATAGGAGGGCACCCAGTCGCATTTGTCAAGGCTCTGTTGGTCGCACTGGAAGCCAGGAGCCCCTCCGACCCGAATTTGCGCACGCGTCCGACTCCAGTAAGTAACAGTCCTCCCTCCTGCAATGATTATTTCCTTCCAAGTGTCACTTGTTGGTGTCCAGGTATGAACAATTTATTCACCCCTTTTCCTTCATAAATGTATCAATCCGGGTGTGTATTCTTTTGAAGGCAACACACAAGGTATATTGAGGGGCAAGGTTAAAATCTGTCATCGACCAAGGGTTTGTGATTACCAAATCAAAGCATTGCTGAAACAGAAATAGAAACTCAACTGCAGAACTTAAAAAGGTATTCATAATGATCTAAAGAATCTGCAACAACAATCAAGAAATAAACACAGCAATGAACAATACACACATAACAAGAAAACACGCAGCAGCTGATCAGAAGAGTGGGCCCAGCTCTCTGACTAGGGCTATGTTACTCACAGCGAAAGATAGAACAACAAAAAGGGTTGTATTTTATTAATATAAACAATGTTTTTACAATACAGCGTATGGCTAACCCCTTGTACAGGAATGACCCGTCTTTTATACAGTACAAAGGGGAGTCACATCTCTCCCCAAAACCTGGCAACTATATGCCCAAAGATATACATTGGTTCAACATAGCACTAGCGCCGAGAGAGAAAGAATAGGAGTGATCCAAAATGGGTTGAGAACAACTGCAAATCAGTTATGTTGTTTTATTGTGGTCGATCAGCTACTGTGAATTGCGAAACTGCTACGATATTCCATCAGGTCAACACCTGCACTCCATAATCTGCGGTCATAACATGTTTTAGTGGTTTGCATAGGTAAAACCCTCATGACTCTACTTCATTAATTAAATATCCCAAGAGATGATAAAGGGAAATTACCTCATAATTTTACATAGTAAATATATGCGAATGAATACAAAAGGGATGAAAAGAGGAGTGGAGATGCAGGAAAAAGAAAGATCGATTTGGTGCCCATCATCTCCCCCCAACTAGCCTTCTACACACCCTCGTGCAGATCGCCGTCTCCGCAGGTCTGGGTTGGATAGGCTGTGGGCTTCATGAAGCCGGGCGAGATCGTATTCCTCGGCCATTTCTATTCCTGGAACCTTAAACCCTTCTGAGAGAAGAACTTCCTTCCACCAATCATTTGGTACATTATATGCTGGGGTGTAGTGCTCTGCTGGCAACCAAATGACAGGGTACTGAAACCGAATTCCCATCCACCAGACCCCACATGTTTGGATGCATGCCACGTATCTTGGCACCCTACTGAGTGCTCGTGCAAAATTTGGTGCTCCAAACGGTTCTCTGTTCCGGACAGATGTGGGTGACATCATCCACATTTTCTGACAACTATCCAGGGCCTCAGCTTGAAACGTGACTAATTGCTTGACACAGAGATCAATGCACCACTTTTGTGTCCTCAGCATCCGTTCCCTGTTTCCCATAATTTCTAAAAACGTAGTGTGCTTATTGTACATTGTCACTGATCTCTTGGGTTCTCCTCTTACCATAAAAGGCTTTGTGAGCTGATTTGACTCAAACGTATTAGAAGCCTTCTACCAGCTTATCTGATTGAAAGTGTAAGAGGTGAGGTCCCTTAAATGAATGTCCCCCACATATGGAAGCGTATTAAATTCTCTATCAACACGCAGGAGATACTCATGCATGTAAAGCTCACACATCAAACGCTGAGTTGGCACACCATGGGCTCTCAATATCTGGAGGAACTGTACACCATCCTCAATCTCATGACTAATTTCTTTCTTGATGCTTTCCAAACAGAAGAAAAGAAAAAGTTCATGCAAAAATAAAGAATAACTGGAAGCGGGAGGGCGACATGACATCACCTCCTGTGCTAAATTGAGAATTTGTTCTTTGTCGGCTTTCAATTCTGCCACTTGCCTTTCCAGCCGCTCCACCTTGAGTTGCTGCTTTGCATACCTCAATCGCATTATATCTATGTGCTCCACATATTCGAAGATAGTCGTGGATGCTCGTTCTTAGGCTTTCTTCACTTCATTATGATATCGCGCCGCTGTGGATTTCTAGGTTTGTACTTTAGTCGTTAAAGAAAACTCACGGCCTTCAAACAAATAATCTATAGGGTCTATCTGAGTGGCAATAGAAGTTGTTGCCACTTCATCTACCTGTGTCTCTACTTCGGCCATCGTGGCTTTGGGCTTCTTAGCCCGCCGCTTATATTTCTTCACCTGTTTCTTCAACCGGTGCACCTGCCTTCTCAGCCTCTTGACCTCTGTTTTGAGCTGCATTGTTTCTTTGAATTGCAGCCGATATTTCTGCTTAACAGGAAGCCTCCATTGCTCACACAACTCTATCCATTCTTGTTTGACCACCACCTCATCTGGTACTGTAGCCAGTTCGACCGGTGGTGGATTACTCGAGGGAGTATCCACAGGGTTAATCGACGGGGCTGCTTTGCTTTGTCTCTCTTCCTTGGTAGCAACCGCTTCCTTACTGACTCCTGCCTCGACCCACTGTGAAGCTATCTCGATAGGTGGCAGACTCACTTGATGGGTGTCCATCGGTGTTTCAGCCAAAATTTCCCCTCCAGGTTCCCTTGTTTCAAAAACACTTGCCTCTTCCTCTCTTCTGGGTTCCTGGGAAAGGTCTCTATGGAAGTCTGCGACCAACAAACCTGTGGCAACTAGTTCCTTATTCGACCCATCAAACTTCAAAATTGGCAGAACAGAAACATCCTCCTCTGCATGTTGGGAAGAGCGAGACACCCTCACCCCTTTTGGAATGGATAAGTAAGAGGAAAATTAAGATAATTTTCCTACCTGGTCTACCTCGGCCCCAGTTGTGGCCTCGGGTTCTTTCCCTCTATCTGCAACATCTCTGCTCTGGGTTGAAACCCCTTTCTGTGCAGTCCCCCACTCTGAGGTTAACGCTAGCTCTTGTGGAGCAACGTCAGTCTCAGCATCTATTTCCTCTGCAATCTCCAAGGCCGGACAGGTTGATGGTGGTTCTTGTGTAACACCACCTTCTATATCTAGCAGTTCTTGAACAGACGATGCTGACACTATTTCTTCCAGCATGACACTGATAAAAATGGATTCTTGCATCATTATGTCAATCCTGTCCATTATACCCATAGCCTCCCCTTTTGTTGGCCCCACAGTTCTTTCAACTTCAGGCCCCTCTCGTCTTGGTTCATCTTCCTCCATCGGTTCCACGGTCGAGGGTGGTCCTTGTGGGACACCCCCGGCCGCAATATTAACGAATTCTTCCACCTCAGCCTGATGTGGTACCTCTTATCTTGTTATAGTGCTGCTGATTTGCTCCACTGGCTCCATAGTCGAGGCTGGTTCTTGTGGAGCAGCCTCGACTATCCTTTCTGTTTCATGCTCCCGATTTTGTTCTAGCCCCTCAGGTTCCATTTCCATTTCTTCTGGTTCTTCTTGATCTACATGTTCGTCCTCTACTCCAGGTTCTTCCTCCATCGCTTCTGGCTCTTCTTCTCTAGTGGCTCTAGTAGCTGTTATCTCTTCTTTTGTGGAATCCTGGAATGTTTCCCACGGGATTTGAAATCAATCGATTGCATGCATGACTAATAGCCGGACCAGCCCATGGTTGGTAATGAATGCCGCAACTTGTCACGAACACTGAGCAGATTGCACCATCAGTTGGAGACTTTTTAATAGGAAGAAAGGCATATTCAATGAGAAGGCTTCCGACTATGGGAATCGGAGGTCAGCCAACATTTTGAAATGAAATTTAAACACTGTGGTATACCTCCCCTTGCAGGTTATGTATCTCACTACAAAACCTGCTACCTCACCCCATGGGTGTGGTAATGAATTCTGGTCATACCCCCGACCTTTCTGAACAACATTCTCTCTGGCTTGCAAAAATGCTTCGGGGAACTCCAGGAGGGAGGTTCTTCGCGAAAACCATCTTTGACCTTGTTGGGGTAGCCAGATGACCTCTGCAATGGTTTCCTCTGTAACATGGATTTCTATCCCCATACCCAAGAGCTCCCTTCCTCTAAATTGAGTGAAAATTCAATCGCAATTGCCTCGTTAAACCCCTGCAACCTGTCGAAATAGACGTTCCACCCTGCATTTTAAAAAACCTGCCATACTTCCTGATTATTTTGGACCATTGTCATATCCTCTGGCTCATGGCGCACGACCAACCCACCCATCACTGTAGGAACTGGATCAACATGATGGATACAGTTGGCTGGTAGGGGGAGAGTAACAACAATCCAACTGACGATGGCAATAATGTTAGCATGGTGGCCGCGGGGTAAAAGAATGGTAATAATGGCTGGTACACCTCGAAAAACACAACAAATAATGGTAGGGTATGGCAGTACAGGTGAATGATTATGGTGATTGAATACAGCGTACTGGGGAAATGACCGATAAGGTTTTTGGCGTACGATTTCATGATTGCTAAATCTCAATATTTTTGGTTTCCGTTCACATTAGATTTGGTAATGATTTGATATGATTACAATTTAGGTACGCCGTCGTTTGTTTGTGACGGGACCCCCCCCCAACTTAAATGCGGCTGTCCGTGGCACGTACTGCCCTCTTCTTTGGAATATTTCAATTAAATCTGTATGAGCCAATGAAGGCGTACCCGGCGACCTACCTGGCGGTGGAGTAACAAAAAAAAATAACCGGCAGAGTAATAGCATGGCGGAGTAACAGTAGCGGCAGAGTAACAACAACTGCGGAGTAACAACATCGATGGATTAACAACAATGGCGGAGTAACAACACGAGTAACAACAACGGCAGAGTAACAACAACGACGGAGTAACAACACTGGCGGAGTAACAACAACGGCAAGTAACAACAATGGTGGAGTGACAGCACCGATGGAGTAACAACAACGACTGTTACTTGGAAAATTTCTCAGTTTCTCCTTGTCATAATTCGGTTCTTATTCCTACAAAAGGACAAACAAGTAAGTAGTAACAGTATATATATATATATATATATATATCTATATATATATATATATATATATATATATATATATATATATATATATATATATATATATTTTAATAGAAGGGAGAGGGATTATTCTCTGCACCAACAACCATCAAACCAAATGGATCAAAAATATGTTTGATGAAGGCATCCTTAGAATTTGGATGGTGATATAACTTCAGACAGTGTCCATTCACTAGGAAGGAAGTACGATTTTCATCCACTATAACCAATCTGACTATTCCATTGTCGAATACAACTTCCACTTCATAGGGTCCCATCTAAT
The DNA here is from genome assembly GCA_031772625.1 of Pinus tabuliformis. NCBI lineage: Eukaryota > Viridiplantae > Streptophyta > Pinopsida > Pinales > Pinaceae > Pinus > Pinus tabuliformis. Next base: position 984,145,519 of record CM062811.1, read on the forward strand.
GAGTGCGAAGCTTTCCTTTAAAATATTTGAATCGAGAGTCATAGAGCAATGCCCAATCTCCTATATGAAACACCTTATTCTTGATAAATTTATCATGCCATTTCATTCTCTGTTGTTGGACAACAGTGGTTCTCTGGACAGCTACTGAACGAATCTCGTCTAACTCATTGAGTTGTTCCAGCCGGTGTTTCTGGGCCTCTGATAAGTCTAATCCAACTTCCAAAGCCATTCTAAGTGTATTTATCTCGAACTCTACTGGAAACAAGGGCGATTTACCATAGACTAACTCAAATAGTGAAAACTCGGTTGTATTCCGCCATGTCATCTTATGTGCCCAAAGAGCTTCTGGAAGTTTCTGCGACCAATCCGAGCGATGACTTGCTACAATTTTTGTCAAGATATTTTCCAATACCTTGTTTGTGCTTTCTACCTTTCCATTCGCTTGGGGATGGTAAGGTCACTCTGTGTTTAACCTCATGTTTCTGCATAAGCCTCTCTATCATGTGGGATGTGAACTGTGCTCCTCCATCTGAAACAATTTCTCTTGGGGTACCATATCGGGCAAAAATCTCTTCGAAAAGGAAATTTGCAACCACCTGTTTTGTTTCTTTTGCAATCACTCTGGCTTCCACCCACTTAGTCACATAATCAGTGCAGACCAGGATGTGAACCTTCTGGTGAGAAGGTGGGTTGAAGGTCCCAACGAAATCGATGGCCCACTTCTCAAAAGGTTCAAGGACTATCTGGGGTTGTAATGGCATTTCATCTAATTACCCAAGTTGTCCCATCCATTGACAACTTTCACATCTTCAAACATAATATCTAGCATCGCGAAAGATAGAAGGCCAGTAGTATCCCATTTGCAGCACCTTGTGGCCTGTTCTTTTATTTGCAAAATGTCCTCCACAAGGTCCACCATGGGCGGCCTTCAATATCTCATAGATATCATCCTCTAATACACAACGCCGAATCTGTTGATCAACCCCTGTATGAAAGAGGTATCCTCCTATCCATGAATATACGGTACTATAATGAATAATTTTCTGTTGATCCTTATATGACAAATGACGAGGTACCTTCCTTGTAGCAAGATAGTTAGCAATATCTGCATACCACAGAGTGTTAGCGGAAATTGCAAAGAGATATTCATCTGGAAAGCTATCTTCGATAGGTGTACCTTCGGCATTATTTTCTAACCTAGACAGAAAATCAGCAACCACATTGTCCTTCCCTGGTTTATCTACTATGGTAATGTCAAATTCTTGAAGTAGCAAAAGCCATCTTGTAATACGACCAGGAGTAACGGGTTTATTCATCAGGTACCTGATGGTTGCATGATCAGTATGTACAAAGGTGGGGTAACCAGTGATATAGTGCCAGAACTTGTTGATGGCGTAGATGACAACAAGGAATTCTTTTTCAGTCACTGTGTAGTTTAACTCAGCAGGAGCCAAGTTCTTACTAACATAGTAAATTGCATATGGTACCTTATCCACTTGCTGCCCCAAAACTACCCCAACTGTTGTCTGGGAAGCATCAGCATGAATATGGAATGGTAATGCCTAGTCTGGCCCTCTAAGGATCAGGGAGCTATAGACCAGTTCCTTGATCTTCACAAAGGTTGCATCACAACCATCTGTCCACACAAATTCTACATCTTTTGTCAGTAATTGAAAAGCAGATGTATTGTCTTAGCAAAATTTTCTATAAATCGCCTGTAATAACCAGCGCAATTGATAAAACTACGTACTTGAGTGGGTGTTCTAGGTATTGGAAAATGTTGTATTACCTTTATCTTAGCTGGATCCATCCGGATTCCTACAATTGAAAGCAAGTGTCCCAGGACTATTCCTTCGTTCATCATCATATGGCATTTTTCCGTACTTAAAGAGACATGCGCCTACTTGCATCTTTCAAGAACTTTTTCTAGCTTCCCCAATGCTTCTTCGAATGAATCTCCATATGCCATGAAATCGTCCATATAAATCTCAACACTATCATCCATCAGATCAAAGAAAATCCCTAAAATTTCCCTTTGGAATGTTGCAAGCGCATTACAAAGACCAAATGGGAGGACTCGGTATGCGAACGTTCCCCAAGGGCATGTGAAAGTGGTCTTATCCTGATCTTCAGGAGCTATATGGATCTGGTTGCACCTGCTAAATCCGTCCAGGAAGGAGAAAAACTTCTTCCCAGCCAACGTATCCAAGACTTGGTCAATGAATGGTAATGGAAAATGGTCTTTCTGAGTTGCCTTATTTATTTCTCTGTAATCCACGCATATCCGCCATTTACCGTTTTTCTTAGGGACCATTACCAATGGGGAAACCCATTGGCTGTCTGAAATGGGGTAGATAAATCCCACGTCCAGCAGATTTTGAAGCTCTTCCTTAACAATGTTTTTCAGAGCGGGGTTCATTCTCCTCTAGGGTTGCCTCACAGGGCAACAATCCTCCTTAATGTATATGTGATGGGTGCATAGATTAGCAAGAATCCCATTCATATCTGAGTAGTCCCAGGTGAAGGCTTCTTTGTGTTTCCGAAGAACATTCAAGAGTTGTTTCTTTGGGACTCTAACAAATCTGGATTGATATAATTCAGGGCTTTTCCTAGTTCTATTTCCACGGAAATACTATCATGGGGCGCAGTTGTAGGTAGCTCATCAAATCCATCTGTTGTTCCAATACTTTATGTGTCTCACAGCTCAAGACGGACTCTAAGATTTGTTGATTCAAATCTGAAACAAAACAAGGATCATTAATAAAGTTAGTAATTGTGTCATCTTGTGTTTCGGTTTTCAACTGGAGGGCATGTCCAATAGTAAGAACTGGTCTTAACTCCTCATTTTCTGATTCAGACTCTTTCCTGGGTAAAGATTTCTTGCGGCCTGTTGATTTTGCTGATGGGTTAGGTTCTGCGGGAGGATATAATACTAGATTCTTAGTGTTTTGTCCATTTGAAATGATCATATGTCCAGACCGACACCCAATATAAGCATCTGCGGTTTCCAGCCACGGTCTTCCCAGAATCAGGGGATGGCCTCCAACTGGAGATTGCATTTGGAGTACTAGGAAGTCCACAGGGTAGTGCCATGAATCAACCGAAATTGTGATATCTTCTAACTTCCCTACCGGTTTCACTGTAGATCGATCTGCCAGCTCTAACACTGTAGGTGTGTGTTTCAAGTTACGAAGACCTAATGCATGCATAGTTTCAGCAGTGATGACATTTATGGTTCCCCCCCCTATGGATCTTTGGGCTCAATCTTTTTGAATCTTGGTTGTGGCAACAGTGGCGCTGGGCTCCGCATCAACAATCTGCTTCCCTTTGTCATTCATCTTGTCGGGTTCTGACACAAGGTTGGAACATGCATCTAATTCTAAAGCCTTCAACTCATCCACCAGCGACTGCTTGGGCCAACACTTACTTATGTTATGAGTGGGGCTCTTATGGAACTCACACCACTTTCCTGTGTCCTTATTTGACTTCGTGGTGTTGTTCTTTTCTTGCGGCTTCGACGGGTTGTCTTGGGTCACACCGTCTTGGCTTTGTCCTTGGTTTTGCGGTTTGGGGAAGCCTTTCCCTTGCTTCGGATTCGCGGATCCAAATTATTGCTTCTTCTGTTTAAACTTTTGCTCGATCTTAACAGGATATCGGTGCGTCGTACCAAGCGAGGAGATGTCCAGGAACCCCATCTCATCCTGGATGTACCTGTGTAGGAAGCTATGTTATTTGAGTACCAAATTTCGCTCAGAATCCTTGATACCCAACTTTGTGGAAAGGGTATGAAAAATATTGGTAAACTCTGGCACATCTTGGTCCCTTCCCTGCCGAACCATGATCCACTTTATGTATTTATCCTCATATATTCCGATAGGGTAGTACTGCTCCTTGATGTCATCCTATAATAAATTCCAAGTGGGTGCGGTTGAAAACAATGAAGCTGTACTTTCATCCTTCTACTCGCAGTAGGTTTCCCACCAGTTCTTGACGTGGGGGGCGGCTTTGAGAAGTGAAAAGGTGATATTTTCCTAGCTGGAAAAATCATGAACGGAAAAATATCCTTCTAGCATATTTAACCTTTTATCTACAGCGTCTACATCTATCTGACCCTCGAATATGGGAATATCGAAATTAGCTTGTACCTTAAAGGGTGTGGCGCTTCCAGAGTATCTGTTGAAAGTAGATGTGTTTCCCATGGGCAGCTACTGAAGGATCTAGGCAAAGTTGTCCATCACCGCGTTCCTCTGTCTCTCAAGGTCTTCTTCGAGCAAGATTTTGATAGGATCTCCTGACCCCTCGTCTTTCTTTTCATCTGCCATGGGAGGCCTTCAGGATTTTCGAAGCTGGTCTTGCAATGGTTCGACCAGTTCAAGCCCTAACTCCTTATATCCCGACCTTGTTGGGGACATGCAAAGAAAAACAGAGAAAGAACAGACCGCTTTGATACCAATGATCCGGATTTATGAAGGAACACAAAAAATTACAGAGATAAACATAAATACAGAGATGCAGCGGGAATAATATTTCATTTCATTAATGTAAAATATTGAGATATGCTTACAAACAGAAATGGAAATAAAATAGCTTAGGCGATGGTAGCTTATCTCTGAGGAGAGGTGTGGTGGCTACATGCCTCTTAAATGTGTTACAATGAGGCTTGGAGGCCTATTTATTGTTGAGAAACAATGGAAAACCCTAAACATCCAAAAACCTAACCCTAGGAGATGAAGCGTCAAAATGTGGGCCCCGTTTGGGTAAACTAGTACATCAACTTCCCGAGGTCGTAACTTTGGCTTACAATCTTTGTTTGACGTGCACACTACCTCGTTAGAAATATCTATCCGAGGACTACAACTTTCAAGTGGCCAACATTGGTATATGCACAATGTTGGCCCCCGTTTTCCCAAAAAAGCATCCTTTAGGGCCTCAAAACGGCTCTAGAAGTTCACGACCCGAAAAAACTGCCAAAAATAGTAAATTGTGCTACAATTAAGGAAACTAAAAAACAGAAAGAGATCGTTGTGGGGGTCCAAGTGGGATAGGCGAGTGGCCACCAACATCCACCTGGATCAGCACCATAAATTATCCTAAGATCTACTTAAGTGCTTAACGTAATAGGATGTATTACGATCTTCGCGTAAATACTTAACATGTATTGTGTTCAGTTAATAAGACTTATCCAGTAGATTTGCACATCAATACATCATTATTTCATAAAGACAATAACTCATCACAACATATATCGCAAACATAATCAACCGAAGTAAACAAATAAAACACATGAATTTCTCCAACAGTCTTCATTATTGATCTTCAATATAAGGTTATAGACTCAAAACTTCCCTGCACACTCAGCTGCAGGGGTCCATGCACTCAACTATGGATACTACTCTAGGCCTTTGTGCACTAAGCTGCAGTGCCTTTTCCCCCTCTAAGAATTACTTCTCTTCCCTATCTCTCTAAGACTCCATCCGTTCATGCCCATAGACCTGCCTTAGACTCTCTAAGACACACCTATTTATAGCCTTTTACATATAATCCCATGGTCTGCGGACCATGGGTGAATCTCAAAACCGACTCAACTTTACATAAACGAGGGAAAAAACCCTTTTTGAGTCATAACTACCTACGTGCTCCACATCCACAATTCGTGGAGACTTTACATCTTTTCATCAAAATTTCAACAAAACTTGGGGTTTTAACCCAAAACTGATCTAGGGGACCCCATCCCCATCAATGTCCATGTATATGAGGGGACTATATTTCCACTGTAGGAAATAAGTTTGACAACTAGGGAAAGCAGAATAAATCCATTTAGTCTGCTGGTTGCTTTGGGTGGTGGGAAGGAAGCATATGGAGACCTATGTGGACAGTGGAGAGGATTTGGAAATGGTAATAGAGGATGGAAAGCAGAATAACTCCATTTAGTCTACTGGTTGCTTTGGGTGGTGGGAAGGAAGCATATGGAGACCTATGTGGACAATGGAGAGGATTTGGAAATGGTAATAGAAAATGGAAAGTCAATATATATACATTTTTATGTACATACGATATAGGGAGGAGTTCAAGTGAGATCACAAGTCCAACTAGGGGTGTATGCAATTGGGCAAGGATGGCTTCTTAAAAATATTACAGTTTTGGGAGCATCATCCTCTGTGGAGAGCGTTACAGTGACTTCAAATGTTTCTCTTCTAATTGGGGAGAACTTTGAGGTTGTTATACCATGGAAAAAATGATCTAGCAGAAATGGTTCCTTGCTATCTGTTCCCATTTTAATATATTTATAGGTGCTTCTTATTAATATTATATAAAGAAAAATTGACTACCATTATATAAAAAAATTGCAATGCTACATATTTCTTTCAATTTGAAACTTCGTTGGGGAAGAATCAATTTCGAGGTTGACATATTACTGAATATCGATCAGCTTATTACTTTCAGTTTACATCTTGCTTGGGAAGAATCTGGGAGAATCAGTTAGACATTGATATATTGATAAAGAACCTGGAAGAATCGGTTAGACATTGATATTGTTGGAAATACTGATAGGGGGGGGGGTGAATCAATATTCCTTTTCAATTGTTACTTTTACTAGTTAGACCACTTATATTTAGAACACAAAAATGAACAATAGAAATAAATGTTGTTATTAATTTAATATTTATAATGAATCAAGTACAATATGGGTAGGGATCCAACCCTTGATGAAGACACCCAGGCTCCAACCTGGGATGTACCAAGCACCTACTTGGACTTTAGTGTGGGTCTGACCTCTGGGGCTTCGACCCTATCTTATCCAAGGCACCAACCTTGAGCTTAGGAGCACCAACTCCAAGGAAACCAATCCTTTACCTTTGCTTTGTAATGATATGTTAGGTTGTTCTTCACAGCTCCCAAAGTCTTATTCAACGAGCCTTGTCAATCTTTAGCAATCCATTCACTTAATCTCCATGTCACGTCATCAATGAGAACCTTGTCATGCAGAAAGTGTCACCATTGTTCTTTATAATACCCAATCAAACTCTTCAAGTTACCTCATCATGACATCAACACTGCGTTATGATCTTCAATACAACACTTCAATGTGTCTTCAATGAACTGCACCAAGTTTTTCACCAGCTCTAATAATAGTTCTGCACCTCCTTCAAAACTGGTCCAAGGTTAGTCCCAAATATTACTTCAAGTTACCTCCAAAGGTCTACACCAAAGTTTGCACCATGACTTCTGCACTGCATCAATATTTAAACACCAGATTACCTCAAGACTACTGGACCACTGCTGCACCAAGACTTCAGCACTAGATTGTCACAATTCTTCTTTACAAATGTCCTTGCACCAGACCATTGTTCAAACTGTTCCAATATTTCTACACGAGGATTTATACACCATACTGCACCATCTATTATGCACCACACTTCTTCATCAATTCTACACCAATGTTCTTGCACCACATGTCACCAGTACTTCACCAACACTTCTTCACCACAGCTCACCAATTCTGCACCATCTATTCAGAAACAATATTCTTACACCATGCTGCACCAGTACTTCACCAACACTTCTTCACCACAGCTCACCAATGTTGCACCATCTACAATTCTGCATTGTTCTAAACACCAAACTATACCACTGCACTAAGATTGTCACAGGTCCAAAGTTTCTTCCAAATCCGAGCTTCTAGATAAGTGATTGTTTAATACACTATGCCTAGAAACTTGTTCTTGCGGGTTTGTTCACTATTCTGAATTCTTATATGTCTATAGGCAGATGTTCAAAGATCCAAGCCGCTGTGCTACACCACAATCCAAGGTTTGTTACAACCCAAACAAATATGTATCCAAAAAACTTCCTCAGTCTCCTTGTTGTCCTTATTTTGTCCACAATTCAATGAATAGAACAATAGAAGAGGACACCCAAGCCAACGTAGAACTATCCAGCAAAAACGCAGTCAAGGGAACTTGTCCGCAGTCTTGTTAAGGTAGCATTGTCAAGGATTTTTCATCACACTCGCTCGCACTTATGTTGTTGTTACTAGCCTCCAATCAACACTGTAACAAGTCTCCAATCTGCAATGTAGTCCAAGCTTGAGCCTTCACACTGCTGCACATTGTTCAAGAGGAAACACCACAATCCAGTTATGTCACTGTCCGAGCTAATGAGATGACTGTTCACAAGAAGGTTACTCTGGAACAGATATCCAAGCCACAGAGAATTGTTGTCCAAGTATCACGGGAGGATGATACACAGTCTACAAGAGGTACCGCACTTAGAATAGGTCTCTGTGGTAAAGCCCACAATTCAGTCAACCCTTAGACACCCTTCTGTAGCAAGGGATAAATATCTATGTCATCGATCCGCAATACATGTGGCTTCCCTTAAGTTTTGCCTCCTTCTCTCTGTGATACGAGCTCCTCTGTGATCTTCATAAAAATTCATATGCAAAAAATAGAGGTCTAACCTCTTATTAATGTGCTTTTGTCGTCCTTAAACGAACAACCACGTCTAAAACGCAAGCCGACATGTGTTGACATGTTCAAGTTGGCTCATAGTCCAGAATTATATTCTTAACTTAAAAAATCAATAACTTTTAAACCGCTTGGAGTTTCGGGCTGAGTAATAGCTCATTGGAAAGGCAAAATTATGATCTTCAATATGGTGTAGGTGTCATATAGGAATTTTGCCTCTAAGGTAGTAAAATTATTTTTTAATGTGACTAATGATTTATTAGTGCAGAAATGGAGGTAGGATAGAATTCTTTTGAGTGTTGGGCTTCTTCATGGTTTGATTTCTTCATTGATTGTCTTCATAATCATGTACTTGCCTTCTTCAACATAGAGTCACCATCATCATGTTCTTGATTGCCTTCTTCATCACCTTATCTTCTTCAACATAAGGTCACCATCATTGTGTAGTCTTCATTATTAGGATCACCGGAGGTAAGGACATGAAACTTCACGTCATTGGAGGTTTGTCATCAAATCATCATGTGTGGTCCACATAAGTCATGATGTAGCATTTTATCATAGACATGTCATCATAGTCCAGTCATCTAGTGCATATCTTCTAGAACTTCATCAAGTATAGTGATATGGTAGTCTTTCAAGTTACATGATTGACACTTCATTTGTGTCTTGACAACTTAAACAAGAGTTGTAATCATCCTCTGGCATCTCCAAGAATATTTGTCATCCCAACCATTGCCATATCAAGCATCTTCAAGAATATTTTCCGTCCCGGTCATTGCCATGACTGACATCAATGACAACCTAGATTAACAATCTCCCCCTTTGTCATTGATGGAAATATTCTTGCCCTTTCAACATTCTCTCCCCCTTTGACATCAATGGAAAACAGGGTGTCCGATTACTCCCCCTGTCAAGCTTCTTCTTTTCTTCACGACTAGTAGTTCTTCATAGGTATGTTACTCCCCCTGTCATGGTGTTATTTTTTCTAGCAATGTGGTCCATGATAGATGTGCTTAAATTACTTCATGTGATGAATCCTCCTCTAGCTCATGAAAGTTTACCTGCTTAGTGATCAAGTGGAAGAGATCTTCAATAGTAGTTCATGGATAAATAAGGGATCGTGTTCTTTAATGGAAATTATTTTTAAGAAGAATAAGAATTACTACCAGAAATAAATCCAAAGCAAAACTTCTATACTCTTGCAGTTCAGTTTTACCTACCCGTCAATCCCCTCTCTATATGTAAAATGGACAAGTGTGTTGAATGAAGCCTACTCTTTAGCCAACATCTTTTATATTCTCCTCCAATAGTGTACACCATACGATCATAGCAAAAGGCCATAGTGATTCCTCACATGGGACTCCATTTTCATTCATGCGACATATTGTAGTACTTGAAAGGCACAACTGTGTTGCCAACGAGAATTTCTCCTTGACAAAATATACGACATGCATAGAAAATTAATAATGTAAACAGATGTTGACAACATATATCCAGTCATAGTAGAAACCTAAGTTACACTGTCTAGGCGTGACAAGGGGCCATAGTTCAGGAATTATGGATGCACCAATAAATAAATAAATAAATAAATATATATATATATATATATATCTTGGAAAATTCCATACAACTAAACTATATTAAAATATTTTAGCAAAAAAAGTTAAAACAATGGGGTGATCAAAGATTGTGGTGCAAAAATGTTTCATTATATACCCTTATGTCCTCTCTAAATTTCTCTAACATTTGAGGTTACTCCCCTGCTTCTCTCCACACCCACGTTCCTATGTTCCAGAGTCTTAATGGAATATTGCATTTTTGAAACCTGCTCTTCAAAATGTGCTTTTTGAATTTGGGTTGAATAGCATGATTGCACTGTATTTTGTTAACAATGATTCCTTGGACCATATTCTGTTTGGGTAGCTCAATTGGTAATGGCCATGGAAATGAAATATTTAACCTGTTTGGTGACATCCTTCATTGTTGTTTTGATGAATTAGATCAAACTCACATCTTGGCCCTCAACGTTTGTGTTATTGTTTGGCTAAAAATGAATCGAATTCCTTTATATCTTTCTGAATATGTTTTCAAGATATGTTTTCTTTAGACAGTAACATTGGCTCACCTAGTTTTTCTCAACGACTGTTTGTTCAGGAAATATGGGATTTAATTTGTTCACTTCTCGTTCATCCACACATGTGGTTATGAAATGTATGTCTTGAAAGCATTTTCATTGCTTGGTTCAAAATTATGCAGAGAGGTTTGTGCCTATTTGGTTAGTAGTCAATGTGGAGATGTTTCCAATTTTGAAGTAAATGAAGATTTCAATAAGGACCTCAAAATATCACTACTGGAACCCATCTTCAAGAAGTTGGGAAAGGTTGCACTTAAAGTGCGAGGTGTACAGGTATGATCAGTTGCACTTTCCAACATATAGTCTGTTATATAATATACATATGTACTAGATTAATTGACAGTTAGTTCCTAGATTTTCCTTCCTGGGCGTTGGATCTTTGAGTGGTATAAAGCCATTTCTTTTCAAATGGGCCATCAAGGAGTTCAAAGCCATGGAGCAACAATATTTCTACCACTATATAAAATCACAGAAGGATTTGTAGGGAAGGTGATTTCTGGTGAGGAAAATGAGACTTTTGAATTTTACATGGCAGTATTAATAAGGATGATTGGATAATAGTTTGCTTTTTTTCTTAATAGAGGTTGAGTAGCTTACATTAATTTCTTGGTTATTTAATCTTTTATTCAGGGGAATTGAAGCTATTGGCAGATGATATTCTATGCCACATGAAAGACATCATAGGGATTGAAAGTTTTGTACAAGCTTACAATTCAGTGAGACAGAAAGTGAAGGCAACACAAGACAAGAGAAAGAAAATAGAAAAGATAGCTGCAATCGTTAACCCAATGCAGCATGCACAAAAGAAGATGAAGTTAACAGAAAAATGCTAAGCTCAAAAAAAAATTAAAAAAAATGCAGAGGTTGATTTCTACCAGCCTAATTATCCTGCTTGGAATTTACTCGATTTTCTAGTGTTCGAGTATTGCACTCCTTGTCATAAAAAAGGGAAGGCATAAAGCGCTGCTTGCAGACACTTGATTCAGGTTTTTATGTGCTCACTGAAATTAGATTGTGAATGAAATTTTAAAGTTCACTGGATTAGATATAGTGTATTGGATTATTAGTTTTTTTCTTTTTTTCTTTTTGTAATTCAATTTTTTTATTATTTAAATTAATGATGAGCTAACTTAACTTTCTAAGAGTGTCTTCACTAAAAAGATAATGCCAAGGAACGGATGTTAACATATTGTTGTAAGTGTCTATGATGTCTCTGAAAGCATCACATTCCAAAATGAAATGTTTTTCCATTCCACTGCCCTTGAAGTGCAAAAAGTACACACCCGTTCTTCACAAGCTTCTTTAGGCCTTTTCCACCGGCTGTAGTTGATGCGAGTTAGTTCTTAGTAATTCTTTTTTCTACCCAACTCTTTTTCCCATATATACTTACGAAACTTCTCCATAACATAACTCTTTGGAGTCGTCTAACGAGGTGGAGGAATTGCCTGGATGGCCAAAAGTGGCCAGAATCCGGGCAAAAAAATTTCAAAAAATCTTGTTGAGACAGTGTTTGAATCATGTTTTTGATCGCTGAAATGGATTCAGCACCATCAAAAACCTCTAGGAAAGCTAAAATTTTGAAGTTTAACAACTGTAACTTGGATTTACAAAAATCCTTGCCGGATTTTCTCTAAATATGACCGGAATTTCCATAACTTTCCAAGCAACTCCTCCGCCTCGTTAGGCGCAACTCTTTAAATCCTTGATATTTGTGGGACATGCATTGAGGTAAATATTCCATTTTTGCATCCATTTGTTGTTTTGTCTCATCCATGATTTCTTTCTTTCCCTCATTCCTTCATTGAAGATAACTAGTGGTGTGGTAAAATTGTTTTTTATTTAAATTATTTCTTAGATTGTATCTATAAACTGAGCTGTACTATTTGGCCTATTAATTATTGTCTCTTTTATTATTTATCTGTGTCCCAAGACAGTGGATATTGCATTGGGTTTTTTGTCAAACCCATATTAATTTGAGTTTGACCAAAAAAATTGTAAAAAATTCTATAGTATAACATTACATATTGAAATATATAATATTTTAAAAATAATTTAATTTATTTATGTTAAATTTAATTGGCTATAAAATTAAATATGTTATTGTTCATTGCCTCTCTTAATATGCCTATTACTTTTATTAATTAAAAAAAAATACAAAAATCACTTCAGAGCAATTATGATGCATAATACCTCACGGTTAAAGTCACATCAACATCAAGATGTATTTTGGATTTTTATGATTATCTAGGGGAGGGACGCCATTACCTGTGCTCCCTCCCCTCCACCCGGCCTACGAGCACGTGGACACCACATGAAGTTGTACGACACGCGTCCAGCGTGGGCTGCCACATGTTGTGCAGCGTGTCAGGCAATAAAACAGCGTTTGCCGACCTTCCGCCCGCTCGTTTCCACCTATTTGCCGCGATGTGTGGTTTGCCTGTGGGTTTTCTGTTCGGGTCCGGTGTTTGTTCGAAGCCCTCCGCCGACGATGGCGCGGGACGGCTCCATTACCTGCGCGCTTCGTCCGCCATGGTTGAGCTGATGTCCGCCATTGTTTGCTTGCATGAATCCATGGTTGGAACAGGGTTTCTTTTGTTCTTGTGGTTTTCCGCCTGCTATTGTTGTTCAATCTGGACCGCTGGTGGTTTAGGGTTTCTTGGGTGGTTGTTTAATTCGCGCTATTTGTTGTTTGGGGAGGAGCCAGTACCAATTTCAGCGAGTTCGAGGTCGAAGGTGGCATTTACTGGTAATGGCAGGTTTTGGTGGTTTTGTGTGGTTTTTTTTTCTCCAGTTGCTAATTTCCCACTTGTTGTAGGTGTGGCAGGTGTGGCGAGCGCTGGAGAAGGTCTGCCAAAGGTGTGGCGAGCTTTGGACTTGGACATGGCTTCTATCCGGTAGGATTTTAATCCTACCAGCCATTTCTGATGTGTTTTTCAACACCTCACCTTGTTTATTGGAATTTTTGTTAAATTTGCAGACAGGTTTTGGGTTTTGTGGAATTTTTGTTAAATTTGCAGACAGGTTTTGGGTTTTGTAGGTTAGGGGTTTTGTTTTGAGGGTACCAGCCATTTCTGATGTGTTTTTCAACACCTCACCTTGTTTATTGGAATTTTTGTTAAATTTGCAGACAAGTTTTGGGTTTTGTAGGTTAGGGGTTTTGTTTTGAGGGTTTAGGGTTTTGCAGGTTAGGGTTTTAGGGTTTTGTTTGCAGGGATAAAGTGCACTGGTTTATTAACCATTTCCTTACTATTCTTTTTGGGTTGTACATTGTGAGATAAGGGCAATTGGTTGCCTTCTTAAAAGTTCTTATTTGTTGCGTAGAAACCAGTGAAACAGGGTTTGACACAGTGAAACCAAGTTCTTATTGCACGTGTTTAGAGACATTATTTTACCTTATTCTGTTATCTGAGAAAGGAAATGTAGGGTGCGCCACTGTATGTTAAGCCTTGCATGTATGTTATGCTGATAGACATGATTATTTTTTCAAAATTTATGATTCATTAGAAGCTGGAAATTACTGCTTAGTTCTGTGAGAAAGAAGCTTATGATGGATATTGTCTCATAGTTGTCTTAAATGGGACGAGATGGGAAAATTAAAGCAGAAATACCAATATTTATTTTATGTTTTCAAAATTTATTTATTTTATTGGGGCTTTTAAGACAACATGTCATCCTGGCTAAAAGACCTTTTTTGGGGCTTTTAATGTATGCTACTATGCCACAACTAGTTTACAATGTACATTTACCAACTTCTAAACAACTATCAGGTCATTCTGAATCTCAGCTTCTTTGAGTAGAATGACCATAGCCAAGTCGGATCCTTCCATGTTTTTTTTGTAAGGTTTGTATTCAAGAAAGGGGTAGTTTTCAAGACAGAAAATTTATAATATAAAAAGAAACAATTCACTATCTATAGACATAGTTAGCTATAGAAGTAGAAAGCAAAGTCGCACACTAAAAGTAGCTCTCATTTGAGAGAAATTGTGGGTTTTAAAATGCAAAATCCTTACATATAGAGATACACGATGCATAAAAACTTTGACGATACAATGAAAAGACTCTTTGATCACAAATAATCACATTTTGTCCGGAAGCTAAAGATTTTATTAACAAGAAAAGCTTCCACCAAATTTGTGTTGTAACTAAACTACTTAAAGCCATAACACTAGTCACAAACGCTTTATAAAACTGTCAAAGATATACAGACAAAGAAACATAGGCCATGAGCTATGCATCTCAGTAATGGGAAGCTTTAGTGTGTGAACTAGATCTTGATATGTACCATATTTATATATCTAATTGCAACAGGTATCACAGAATGTTGTTTCACCTTAGAGAGGACAAACACAAAAATTAAAAATTTCTGAACAATGCCTCATTCAAGCATTTTTCACCAAGAGCACATTCAATATTTCCACGAGCCGTATATGCACCATGTAGTAGAGCAGATCAATTAGAATATCCTATTCAAATTTCCTGATCATTGCAAGATCATTAAGCATTTTCTCAGTTCTTTCATCATCACATGCACGTCCCTTTGTCTGTAACATATAAAAAAAATTCATTTCAGAACAATGACCAGTGGCATTAGAACTGTTAAGGCACTACGTATTGGTATAACATACATTCTATGCCTTTAAAGATATAAAAGCCAAAATAAATGAAGTGACTATGCAAATCACAAAACATAGTTACACCAATAAAAATGCAATAGCGTAGTTATGTTAATCAAATTTCATGAGTTAATAGGATTCACAATTCAGAAATAATAAACATCCTTTCGATCATAAAGAACAGGTAACTTTAGGCTTACCTTAAGGGATGGAACCATAGCTTTGGCCTCTTCTACAGTTTCAGGGCAAAGATTTCCAATCACACAGAGCTGTAATGGCAACAGTATTTAGATTCAGTAAGATAGAACCCTTCTAAAAGTATGAATTTGAACCACAATTAGATGGCAATTGCCCAAGTAAAGGATTTCATACCTCGAACTCACCCAATCCATTTCTGCTAAGTACACTGCAAAGCCTTAGTAAAGGATTACATAAATCTTTTCCAAAATTCTATACTACACTACAGATGGGTGAAATTTCATTTACCCCACCCATGAATGGTTGCGGTTGTGTTTGCTTGCGAATGAAGGATATCCATAGTCCTTTTTTGATGACGTTTGACTTGCATTAGAGTACTTTGCTAATTGAGTACGAGCTTCCACAGGTGTGGTTGCTCATTGTCTAGGCCTCATTGACCAACTTTATAAAATTTTACTTAGAAAACACTCAATTATTATTAGTACATTATCTGTTATTTTTAGTTAAGTTTGCTCTATTATAGTGTTATGTACCTTCAGAAGTATATGGGAATGGAGTGTCGAATCTGTTATTTTATTGTAAGAATGAGATGTTGGAACTATCTTTCTAATGGCTTGTTATGTGTTACATTTAATAAGGTTGTTTCCATGTAACAACAGTTGCGAATTATGCTTGCTGAGTCATGAATCAACTCTAACTCAGATCAACATCAAAGCAATTTTATTTTTTTGAAGGAATGTTGCAGATATAGTTGGTCATTGTCAAGGCCTCATTGACCACCTTTATAAGATTTTACTTGGAAAATGGTCATACATGTTATTGGTACATTATTCGTTATTTTGAGTAAAGTTTGCTCTTTTCTAGTGATGTATATCTTTAGAAGTATATGGGAATGGTGTTTTGAATTTGTTATTTTATTGTTATGGCCTGTTATGTGTTGCATTTCATAAGGTTGTGTCCATGACTCCATCTAACAGGAATTGTGAGTGAATCATGAATCAACTCTGATTCAGATCAACATCAAAGCAATTTTCTTTTTTGGAGTGAATGTTGCATATGCAACGCTGTCAAAATTGACCAACAACTTATTTTCCAGTGCTCTATTCCTGCTCTGATTCAAACCTCAATTATTAACATGGAAATTCCATGTCTCAACACTTTAAGCCTTAGAATGAATATCCTAAGGACTGCATCCACCCAGGATTAAGAATAATTTTGAAAGGGGAGGCAATTGACTGACTTGGACATTATTTAGACTGGCAGCCATAGTTTCTTGTTCTTATTTGTTGATGCTTGTCTGGCCTGTTGAAACTGCAAGTTAAGCCTTGTATGTATGTTATGCTGATAGACATGATTATTTTTTCAAAATTTATGATTCATTAGAAGCTGGAAATTACTGCTTAGTTCTGTGAGAAAGAAGCTTATGATGGATATTGTCTCATAGTTGTCTTAAATGGGACGAGATGGGAAAATTAAAGCAGAAATACCAATATTTATTTTATGTTTTCAATACTCATTCTTGTACCGTAAGCACAGATGTTCATGGAAAGGGATCTTGAGGACGATGATAAATTATTTTGGCTTGGCACCATTCAGTTCTTTCACAAATGGGTGAAATTTCATTTGCCCCACCCATGAATGGTTGCAGTTGTGTTTGCTTGCGAATGAAGGATATCCATAGTCCTTTTCTGATGACGTTTGACTTGCATTAGAGTACTTTGGTAATTGAGTACGAGCTTCCACAGGTGTGGTTGCTCATTGTCAAGGCCTCATTGACCAACTTTATAAAATTTTACTTAGAAAACACTCAATTGTTATTAGTACATTATTTGTTATTTTTAGTTAAGTTTGCTCTATTCTAGTGCTATGTACCTTCAGAAGTATATGGGAATGGAGTGTCGAATCTGTTATTTTATTGTAAGAATGAGATGTTGGAACTATCTTTCTAGTGGCTTGTTATGTGTTACATTTAATAAGTTTGTGTCCATGTAACAATAGTTGCGAGTTATGCTTGCTGAGTCATGAATCAACTCTAACTCAAATCAACATCAAAGCAATTTTCTTTTTTTGAAGGAATGCTGCAGATATAGTTGGTCATTGTCAAGGCCTCATTGACAACCTTTATAAGATTTTACTTGGAAAACGGTCATAAATGTTATTGGTACATTATTCGTTATTTTGAGTAAAGTTTGCTCTTTTCTAGTGTTGTATATTGTTAGAAGTATATGGGAATCATGTATTGAATCTGTTACTTTATTGTTATGGCCTGTTATGTGTTGCATTTCATAAGGTTGTGTCCATGACTCCATCTAACAGGAATTGTGAGTGAATCATGAATCAACTCTGATTCAGATCAACATCAAAGCAATTTTCTTTTTTGGAGTGAATGCTGCATATGCAACGCTGTCAAAATTGACCAACAACTTATTTTCCAGTGCTCTATTCCTGCTCTGATTCAAATTAATATTTTACAGAAAGACATATTCCATTGAAAATTTCTTTTCAACACACAGTTAGGTTGCCACAAGAAATCACTACTAGGTTGTAAGCCAAAATGTTTCTGTGACAAGAAAAAGATACAATCTAGTGTTGTAAGCCAAAATGTTTTTGTGACAAGAAAAAGCTACAATCTAGTGTTGTAAGCCAAAATGTTTTTGTGACAAGAAAAAGATACAATCTAGTGTTGTAAGCCAAAATGTTTCTGTGCCAAGAAAAAGATACAATCCATCCAAAATCCACTTCATAATGTGGTTATAACCAAAAACATATGACACCCCTATTCTTTATGGCCCTGAGAATCTTGAGTGCCAAAACTCCCCGAGTTACCTTCTTGAGCCAGGTAAGGTTGGCCTACCAGTCAAGGGCTGACTAGGAAATGGTTGATTGCTACCATACGATTGATTCCAATTTGCAGCTTCCAACCATGGAGGTACTGAGTACCCATACCTCACATTTGCACTATTGATCCCTGCATTATGTGGAGGTGTGTAATGAGCATACAGAGAATTAACACCAACTCTGGTAGGAACAAGTCATTTAGGTAAACCCTCAATTTGATAGTGGGGCACTTGAATGTTTATGAGATCTTGGAATAATGGTGTATTATCTGCAATGGAGTCCAATGAGTTTGAAATAATCTTGGTTTCATCAGCTATTCTTGTATCATTGATCATCCCTTGTTCCTTTTCAAGCATTTGTTGTGCCTTTCATTTTTCCTTTTCTTGTCTTGCCATTTGCTTTTGTTGGTCCTTAACTTGCCTTGCTTTATCTCTTTCAATCCTTTCATCTGCTCGATGTTGTGCTGCAACAATCCTTGCTGCCTTCTTTTCCTTGACTAGATCCTTCTTTTTTTGTTTTAATTCTTGCATTTCAATTTTTTTTTTTTTTTTTTTTTTTTTTTCAGACTCAACTAACAGGTTTATATAGTCCTATGAGGTGAGTAACTGTGAGCTTTGGCCCAGACGAAGACTACCCGGTGCACCTTGCTTTTTTTTCATTGATACTCTCTCTACTGGTAGCTTTAGGAACCATCCAAGTGTCTTCTCCACCCCTCCCACCTGCATGTCATTGCTTGGTACTTCCCTTTCAGTATCTGTTGGAACTTATTGAACTATATCATTATCTTCATTTGATGCCTCATTATGTCCTTCATCTTCTTCCATTGATCTATTGTCCACAAAAAATGAACAATTTCATTGTTCAATTCTGTTGGTTGTGAGGGCATGTTCATGCTTTCTTCATTGGTTGCTGAGACACTATGTGCATTCATATTGATCATTGCTTCTGCTAGCCATGAAGGTGGGGTTACTTGGCTTGGCAATGTCAATTGGTCATTTTCAACTACATGTTCTGTTAGCGCTTGAAATTTCACCTCAGGCTGAGAAAGGTAAACCTCAAGGCAACATCAAACCATTTAGCCTCGTAGCTAGCCCTACGGGGCAGGAGAAGGCTCTCTCCGGTCTATCTCGTAAAATCTTCAATGGATGAGATGACCAATAAGGTAACACTGATATTAGGCTAGTAAACTGATCAAAGAGTTTGATTTGGGGTTTTTTGGGTTTTTTGGTGGCAAATTGAGGAGAGGGCAATTTTGGGTGCGGGGATTGGACACAGTTTCTGCAGGGGGTTCCTTGGGGCGAGGTAGGAGACAGCGTTGATGCCTTTAACTGAGGTGAATGGTCAGGAATGAAAGATGTAGAGCTAAAGAGAGCAAACAATGACTTTGAATTCTCTTTAGACAGAAGAAAACATTGAAATTAAACAAACTTAAAAGCAGAGCATGGCAAGCATGAATTCTTACTTTAACACTTCATTTGATTAATGTGCAGAAGTAAAAGAAAGGAAATGAGTCACATAACAAGCTTACAAGTACATTGAGAAACACACCATCAACACATGAGTCCACAAGAATCCCAAAGAGGACTGCAAAACCCTGGTCTTCCTTAGCCAAAAATTGCAGAGATACAGTGAATAATACAATGATAGCTTCTCCCTCAAGAGTCCAACCATCCAACCTCTGAAAATGATTGAGAAAATACATAATATAGGCAAGCCAACCTCTTCCCTTGCCTCTAGGGGTCAAGCTCATCCTTCTAGGAGCTGTTTCAACCACTTCTAAACTAAGCACTACAAACTAGGCAGTCAAAACAACTTGCCTCTATAAGCTAGGAAACCAATTCATTCATTTAATTTTCACCTTTGTCATGAATGAATCTTCTAGAAGAGGTACATAAGAGTAAAAGTGTCATAAAAGTACATTAATTACATCAAAGAGCCTAATAATCCACCCCAAAAATTCAAACAGGGTCAAACTGCGTTTTTCTGAGCTGTACACTGAAATCTGGAGAAGTTTGCATGACGGGTCGCGCGCCTCTGCCTGATGGGTCGCGCGCCTTTGGGACCACTTTTGGGGCACTTCTCGGTGTCCAAATTGAGCAAGAGTAGGCTTGTTGGAAAGGTCTGTGAGTCTACTTTCCAACCCAACTAGAATTTCGGAATTTGGTGGTCATTTGCCCCTCCAAAATTGCAATCTCCCAAGACTGCTTTCTGCAACTAAAAAATGTGGCAGAAAGTCAATTTTTGCTTGTTTTTTGACTTTCTAGAGGCCCAAAACTTCATAAAATCTCAAGTCCATTGATGAGCATATGTAACTTCTCATGACAAGTCTGGAAATGCTGAGTTTTTGCAAAATGGAGTTGCCGGGATGAAGGGTCGCGCGGGGGGTGAGACCCGTTAATGGAGAAAACCTGTGTTTGGCATAAAAAATTCACAAATGACAAAATTTTCTTCAAATTTCTTGAAATTTGGGCTGGGAGTCCCCAATAAAGTACCATGCTCAGTCAAAGAGGCTTTGGCCAAAATTTGGAGTGGATCGGGCGTTTTCCTTCGTTTTTGTGCTTTGGCCAACCGTCCTTGGAGCACCTTCATTCTCGCCGGTATTTTTGACATTTCTTTAAAACCATGACACCTATGCAAAAAGTGAAGGAGGTTTTTCTTCCTTGGCATGTTGTGGACAAAAACTCTCTCAGTTTTCCAAAATTCATCTTTTATTGCTCTGGAACATCATTTGAGTGCGACTTGTCCCGATGTGTGAAACAAGGAATTTTGTCGAAATGGAGCGAAATGAAGTGAATAGGGGGCTTATAAATTCTTGGGGAAATTTTTGGAAGTAGGGAGGGATGTTAGGAAGCAGGGGAAAGTGGAATCTCAGAGATTGAGTGAGGGGAAGGGGTCCAAAAGGGCAAAACACAGGCCCAACCTAGGAAATTGCCAGGTTGTAGCTAGAAACTAGGGTTTGTGCAAAAATGAGGAATTTGGCGGATCTAAGGGATGGGAAGTGTTTGATAAGGTATTTTAAGGATAGGGGAAGGTGTATGAACATCAGGAAACAAGTTTTGCCGGTGATTTGACCATCCAAAAGAAATTGCCTTCAAAACCCTAGGAGAGGGAAATGACCTTGCTTAGGCACAACTGAAGCATGAATAAGGTGTACAATGACTCATTAGACACTGACAACCCTATGAATGATGATAGACTCAGCTGAATAATGACATGGACCGACATTTTGACAATTTTAGAAGGAGTTAAAGCAAACCCTAGACCTAATGCCTAGTGACCAAATTTTGATTAAAAACTCTTTGAAATGACAAAATTTGACCTTGACACTTCAAAATCACTTTGTAAGAGCATATTTGATCACTGGAGGAAGGCTGGAAAGATTGACACTAACATGTTCAACAATATCAGCAACAGGAATTTCATGTTCTTGAGTTGGTGGAACGATCTCCATGTTACTGCGAATTTGTTCATTGTTATATTGTGTTTCACATACAGTTTCATCATCTTCAGCATATAAGTGTCCTTGAGACAGGGAAATCATATTACCGGCTGCAACAACATCATCTTGGTCATCTACTTCTTGCACTTCAACACCTGGGCATTCCCTTCTTCCTGACCATCCACATGAAACGCTTGGCTACAACCAGTATCATGCATAAGAGCATCATAGTTCAGTGGCCAGATTCCTGTCCTCCTAAAGCCAGCCTTGATATTTGATGGTGTCAAAGCCCTTTTAAAAGCTTTACTTGTAAGCTCTACTAGCTCAAACCTTTTCACCTCAATCCCTGGATTCTTTTCCATCCATGTAGCGCGCTCCGACCTGAAATAGTTCTTGAAAGGGCCAAACACACTAACATCAAGGGGTTGCAGTCTGTGAGTGGTATGAGATGCCAATGTCAACAGGTCGACGCCTAAATTGTTTGCTTCCTCAATTGTTTGTACAACCATGTGGCTCCCATGGCCATATAATATCAAAAGGTGTCTGTTATTAGGCGAGACGCCACCTGGTACCGATGCAGCAAAGTGAAAAAGCCAACTTAGAAACAGTTATTTAGTCATCCATGAATGGGGATGTGCAACCATGCATGCACCTGGTTCACAATTCTGTATATAGTTTTTCAGTTGATTTTTATTTTTGAATAGATAAAATCCTAGGATTGAGGTACCAATTGCATTGACACAACATAAAATAGTTATCCACTCCCTGCTCTTGGGAAAAATCTTTGGCACATTTCAGCTCCCTCTCTTGGCAATTACCCACATGCCACAATTCCTCCCTGCTTGTAAACCTGTTTCATCACAGTTCCATATATGGTCTGCTCCATAAGAATGTTTATCGTAAGCACTAGAAAGTGTGTCATAGAACTTTTGCACAACTGCAGGGTGCAAATTTAATGCTCTGTCTCTGTCAAGGCCCTCAGCAGTACGCAATACAAGTTCTGGATGCCTTTTTTAAAACCCAAACCACCATGATTTACCAGGAAACCCATCTTTGAATGGGTTTGGCCTCCCTTGACAGATTTGAGCAATTGTTGATTTGAGTTGTATCAACTCTAGCCCATGTCCCAGTTGGGCCATCTCTTTACACCACTCAACCACCTTGGCCTCCTCCTCCTCAGTCATAACTGTAAGAGGCCCTCTACGTTTTGTTTGAGTCAGTCCATTTATCCAATAATGTATTGATGAGGGAGGAATACCATGTTTTTTTGTAGATGCCCGAACTGAGTATCCATTAAACTCTATGTCGTCAATTGCAACTAACATTTGTTCTTTTGTCCATCCTATTATAGCACTGATCTTTTTAGTTGAGCTTGCCCCTTGGACTGTTGTTGATGGTGGTTCTGTGGCTAATGGTGTGTTAACATCAGCTGTTGCCACATGCTCATCCTCAACAATGTTCCCTGGTGCATTGTTGGCATTGACTTCAGCTGGCCTGTCATCATTAGACGATGTGCATCACAGCTGTTCACCCATTGTCACTCTCCTGCCACTTCTCCTTGTACGAGCAAAGTAACTTCCTTTTGCCATAGATGCAACAACCTATCAAATTATTGCATGCATTTAGACATTAGAATATTTGTAAATTATGCTTTATTACTTCTGCAAAAATACTTTTCCTTTATTACAGGAAATTATCAACATGTATGTTACAGGAAATCGAATTGCATTACCTCGTAGTCTCTCAATTGCCTGCCTGCCTGTTCTATGATAGTTGTTTCAAATATCAATTTCCATTTTTTTTGCTGTTTGGCATTGCCAAAAATGTCTCAGTACTGCAACTTCTCGTGGATTTTCAAAATTTTGCTTCGTTTTCCTGAAATAAGCAGTCAAAATTCACCTCCTAGGGCCACCTGCAAAAATTAGTTTTCACATTGATGGATTTACATTTTAATATTTTCTCTAGGTTTTGGATAGCACTCACAACCTCAAATGTCTAATATTCCTTATCTCACCAAGATGGGAGAATATTCCCACAAAAAATGAAGGATGTGAGAATGGAATACCATATCAAGGTGTCCATGAAATACATGAATAACCAGGACCCATGATCACACCACAAAAATTTTGTTACTTTTGTGTTCATGGAATATTTTTAATCTTCAATTTTGCGTTCATTGGAGAGACCATAGGTTTGATTTGGAAATAGTAGTTGAAGAGGAAATTTGCAAGCAACAATCTCAAGGAAGAATAAAAAGAAGCAATGCCAAAATCTCAGAAGTGATGAAAACCAGGATAACTGTCAAGTAGTTTATCAATGTTTTGTTTTCCTCCTTTGACCATCTCAAAGCATGATTCCTTTGAGCCCATATCTCACTATAAAACACAACAAAGATAATGGTCCATGCCAATACCACAATGATTTTTGATACCATACTCATTCAAATTAGTGAAGTCTCTTTTGACGCTAAACTGTATTGGGATAATTTCTGATTACTGGAATTGAACTTTGACTCAGAAGCAATTGTTAGAGTCATCTTGGTTTTTGTAAATTTCCATATGCATTGCTGTTCGATTGTTCTGGTTTCTGTAAATTTCCATATGCGTTGTTGTTCGATTGTTCTGATCTTGATCTCAATGCAGCCAATTTAAATTAAAATTCTTTCAGCCGCCAAAATAATTCATGATGAGATCCAAAGGTGACTCTTGGATCAGAGAGAATTTGAACGTTAAAGCCGAACATAGTTTTTCTGTGCACTATCCAGCATCAAGCAGTGACTACCAAAAACATAGGCTTACCTATGTAATGAAGGCACTAAAGAGCCCTGTTGATGTGTCTCTAGTTTATGATAAATTATAATCAAGATTGTTTGCTCTTGTTCTCATCATTGTTGCTGCATGGTTATTAAATAAAATTTTGAATTTATTTTTGCTACAGTAGCATGGAACTATTTTGAACCGCGTCCCTATTATCTTCAATAAAACCAAGAAAAACCTTCCTCGGAATATTTAGTTACTCTGAATATTTAGTATGACCAGACAGATCATGTAAGAACTCTGATAAATGAAAACAATGAAAACAAAACTGTAAAAACAATGACTTTCAATGGCTGTTTGTGGGTTATGGCCAGACAGATCATGTAAGAAATCTGATAAATGAAAACAGAACTGTAAGAAGAATGAGTTGTAATTCATATAACTAACCTGGATATATTGGCAACTGTTTTGTGATGTTGTCTTCAAGTTTGTTGAATGGTTTGAAAGCATAAGATGCAACTTCAACAGTGGGTGGACTTCTTTTATAGTTTTGGGCACTTGAATTTAATTGGTGGACATGGATGCACATGGATTGCAATGGCTTCATTTTGAATGTGTGGTCTGGATTTAATTTGATGTGATCTAATGGTTGGGAATTGGTTATTTGTTGATCCATGTGCTTTGATCTGTTTTAATGAGAAATAGAGTGAGTTGGGTGTCATTTATTGCAGTTATTGGGTCTGGGTGTCATTTATTGCACAAAGTGGGTTTAAATGTTATTGGGTTGGGTGTCATTTATTGAACATAGGGTGTTTAGTTGTTGAACAACACAGCAGTTATGGCTGACATACATTCCCTTTTGTTATGTGCAGGTAGGCATATTCCTTTGGGATGCAAAGCTACAGTTCTTATGAGTGGGGGTTGAAGTGATTTCTGCTTTGTACTTCTGGAATAGGCCATTTTGGAAGCCTATATGGTTTTAGTTGTTTTCTAGTTGGGTCAATATGGTTTGCAGTTTTAACTAGTAAAATACCACTTATGGACAGTTGTGGGCCCAATCAATGTATGGGGAAATTTTGGACATAAATTAATACCTATTTATACTTAATGTTATTTATTTTTGTTTAAATATTGGTTTCAAAAGTCTCAATTTATGGTAGTTTGGTGGGACCAATACTATATCAATCACTGGTCCCTGCATAACATTAGGAATCCCAAGAAAGAAAGAAAAAGAAAGAAGAAGAAAGAAAAGAAAAAAGAAAAAAAGAAAGAAAAAGAAAGAAGAAGAAAGAAAAGAAAAAAGAAAAAAAGAAAGAAAGAGGTCACATCAACTTCAGTGAAAAATTCATGAAATAGTTATCATTTTTGTTCGAGAGATTTTTTTGCTATACTCGTGCTAGCACTGAAATTAATGTTGTGTGTATGGACCCCATACCATGTGACCGATTATGCGTTCTGACTTGGGAAATGTTTATGCGGTCATTATATTAACGACCAAATAATTATTTTTTATGATTTCAAAAAATAATTTCAATTTGTTTTGAAATAATTTAGTAGTATTAAAATTTTATATTAGGTTTGTATTACAATTTTTTTGGAGAGGTGATAATATTATTGAAATTTTATGTTAATTTTTATTACAAAATAATTTAACAATATTAAATTATGATTTTTTATTTATGAGAAAGCTATAAAATCATTGTAATTGTATATTTTTCCTATTACAATTTGTTTTGGGAAGGTGATAAAATTATTGCTAATGAGTATAATCATTGTATATTTCTATTTATAAAAACAGTTAATGATTAATATAATCTAATTTAAAATTATTATTTAAAATCACATATGTATTTTAAAAACAATTTATTAATGGTATGTGAGAGATAAATTTTTATTTTTATATTATATTTTTAAGGGGTAGAGTGGCATCACTTAGGCTTTTATGCAAACTTAACCACATATGGTAGATCTTAGACTATTAATGAATGAATGATGCTCAAAATAATAAGATGTTTGTAATAAGAATAAATACAAAATTTCTCATATTCACAAACCAAGGTATAATATAAATTTATGGTAGGACCTCTGTACCGAGGTCTAATAATAAGATTTTCATAAAACCATATTTACAAACTATAAAAAACCAAAAGTAAACTATTAATAATTATTTCTATATTGCAATACAAATAATGTTAATTTACAAAATTTAATAATACATTTAATTATAATTTAAAATTAATCTAATTATAACATTTTAAAAAATTGAAATCACCTGTAAATTCCGTCCCCTGAAACTCCAAAAAATCTCACTAAAGACAACTCCATAAAATTTGAGTCACAATTTAAATCTAAATTTTAAAAATATTTGTGAAAAATTCAAATTAATTAATTTTATAATATTTTAAAATACAATTCAATCTAACTTTTTACATTTTTAAACTACAAATTGCTTTTATCATCAAAATTTCAATTATAATAAAATTAATTTCATATCTCATTTAATATAAATTAATTTTGTCTGGGTAGTTCAATTGGTAATGGTCACGGAAATGAAGTCTTACTGAACTAGAAGTCTTGGGGTTCAAATCTTGTGCTATCCCCAAATGAACACAATGAAGAAATAATCCTACCAAGCTTATAAAAAAATATAAATTAATTTTATATTTATAAATCTCAACAAATGCTTAAAAATAACTCAAATCCAAAATTTACAATGTCAAATAATAGAATAAAATCCAAAACATGCATTGTTTTTTGTTATTTTGTTTTTTTTTTAAATAAAATGTCAAACAAATTGAAAAAATCTCTCACATATATATATCCAAAACATTTTTAAAATACAAGTCCATCAAGTGAAAAAAAATTAATATTTTATTAATAATATATATAAATTTTATTAAAACAGAAACACTATAAATCTTTTTGAAAAGCAACCCTTTCTTGAAAAAGTTATTTTCCTTACTTTTAATAAAACTTATATAAATCATTAATAAAATATTTATATAAATTTTATTTTAAAAATAAATTATTACAAATAAAAAATCTAAGCTAGGAGGAGTCTCGACATTCTTTTTTCGTGTAGCTAATAAAATTATATTACATTGTATTGCCATTTATTATTTTGACTACAATAATTATCACTTTAGATTTTTGGAACATCTTTATTATATCGGTTTTTCCAAAATGTTAAAGGTTTATGTAAATTGAATTTGTTGGAAGAAATTGATCATCATTGGCCTTTGAAAAATCTAGATCACAATTAACACGTGGAAGGAATTACTTGTCTCATTTTATCAATTGGTTGGCAGTTTGACATGGTGCATTAAAATCATTAAGCAGTTACATTTATGACTCACATTTCTCTCTCACACATAAGTGGGAAGTAGTTTGAGGAGGCTCAAGTTTCTAATTACTGGAAAAAATTTAGACAGTCAACGTTTGACTAGTTGAAATTGTGTTTGTTTAATTAGGACTAGAAAATTAACAGTTTTGATGTTCTTGATTAAATGAAAAAATTACAATTTTGTTAAGTCCAATAAAATTTGAATAGGATATGAAATTCTACTCTCTCTAAATTAAATTGTATTTGAATATGAAATAATTAGTAAAAATGTTAAAATTTTAAGCAAAATACATAAAAGAAAAGACAAAACAAAATGTAACTTTTATATTAAGAAGTTAATATTATAGGTGATATACAAGGTGACAAACTCTTTAGAGCTCAATCATTTTCAATGTTTTTCAAAATAAGGGTTAAAAAACCAAAAATTAGATTGAAAATTGTTATTGCAATTAGGAGAGTGATATTTTCCTTTTGATTCATGGTATTTATCTAAAATATTATGGTATGTTGGAAGTAGAGTTATATTTTACACCAATAATATCAACATGGGAAAATTGCATGAAATTTTACAGTGTTGGCAATATGTCAATGATACATGGAATATTGGAACTTAATTGGTATGCTAATACGCATGACGAGTTCTATTGTTTATAACCAATGTGACATATCTAAATACTAATATCTTGGATTATCACGATAATGTACCATCCAAGCATTCATTATTTGGTGCATACTGGCGATTCATACCATCCAATCCAACATACTAGTTATTATAGAGGCGTCTAGTTTATGGAAGCATTCATATCATCCCAGCCAACATACTAGTTATTATAAAGGTGTCTAGTTTATGAAAACATTCATAATATTAATGAAGAAAGTTGTAATTACAACTTACAAGTAGATTCTTTATCCATTTCTTTTTAGTTTTTAAATGTTTTTAGAGAATTATAATGTTATCTATCAAGTTGTGGTTTATTAGTTATAGGATGGGGTGTTGTCATGCAAATAGAGGAGGTTTGGGTATGGAGCCATTTTATATCTATATGAAGGAAGGTATTGAACCTATATGATCAAATGGTTTTGGATTCATTTCTAACATTCAAATTAGTTAACTCATTACATATTCATTTTCACAATTACCAAACTCGCATGGTAATAATTTATGTTACATGTCCAGTATAGGAGTGATGTGTAGGGGTAAGGTAAGAAATTTTGTAAACATTTTTACATGTTGGCTTAATATGTTGAATTCATATTAATATGTCCAAAATACCTAAACGAATGGCAAACATTTACATGTCGGCTTAATAAGTTGAATTTATATTAATATGTCCAAAATACTTAAATGAATGGTAAACATTTACATGTCAATTAAAATTAATATAGTATAGGGGAGATGTTGTAGTGTCTATAAAAAGTAAAAAGTAATAAAATAAATAAAATTCAATTTGTTACATTGTAATTTTGTTGTTATTAATAAAATTACAAATAATTTTTTAGATAAAAGAAAATCATAATATACATATTACATTAAAATATATAAACAATAAGTTAAGATCTATTTTACTTTATAAAATAAAATAATGATTATGTAACCATATTTAAATTTAATTAACAATATAGCAATAGGTTTAGCAATGGATATTCACATCCACTTTGCCTTAGATATTATTAACTTGTAAATAGGATTTGTTACAATACCATGGCTCATTAATACAAAATGCCCAAAAATTGGATATTCACATCTACTTTGCCTTAGATATTATTAACTTGTGAATAGGATTTGTTACAATACCATGGCTCATTAATACAACATGCCCAAATCGCTCATTTCACATTAATATTTTATTTGACTTTAATTTTATAACATTTTTTTTTGTTAAATCTAAAAAAATAATTATAATTACTTTTGAGATATATCTACACATCTATCACCTTAAAATATATAAGATATAAACAATAGATATAAATTAAGATCTATTTTACCATATAAATTAAAATAATATTTTTGTAGACATTTAAATTTCATTAATAAGCACATAAAAACTTAAGACTTATAATATACCAATATTTTTAACCATGGATATTCACTCCAATTTTACCATCCATATTATTAACCGTACCATACCATGTGCCAATATCATGGCTCATTAATACCACATGCCCAAAAACCATCTCTTGTTTCACAATCAAAATAATACTTACAATATAACAAGATTTTTAACTATGGATACTCACTCCACTTTACTATGGATACTATTAACCATACCATACCATGGGCCAAAATGATGGCTCATCAATACCACATGCCGAAAAAACACCTCTCATTTCACAATCAAAATATTTTATAAAAATATTTTTAAATTTAATTTTATTACCTCTCATTTCATAATCAAAATATTTTTAAATTTAATTTTATTACAGTTTTATGGAAGAGATGTTGTCAAATTACGTAAATATAAAATTATTGATTAAAACATTTTGACTTAGTGAAACTACATTAAAAAAAAATGAAAAAAAAATTAATAATTAAACTAGTCTAGATCCATCTCAACTCCAAATCTATCAAGCTTAGAGAGGAATCAAATCTCTGAGGTGCAAACATTTCTTCAAGTCTTGCACTTAGGAAAGAGGTTTACACCTCAAGAGATTTGATCCCTCTCGACGCTTGATAGGTTCGGAGTTAATAACGTTTCTTCAAGTCTTGCACTTAGGAAAGATGTTTACACCTCGAGAGATTTGATCCCTCTCGGCGCTTGATAGATTCAGAGTTAATATGGATGATTATTAGAATGTTATAGTTTTGTTTTGCCACTCCCTATACACAATATTTGTGACTCAAATGCATTTAACTAAGTTTTATGTTTAAATAAATTCTGAAATAAAGGAAGTTTGTAGGACCTAAGGATGCAACTCTATCACTCATGATGCCTAAAGGAAGCAATAAGACTCTATGAAACAATATGATAGATAAATCTCTTATAGGTTTTCATCTAGTAAAGTTGGAGGTGCTTGAGGTTATTTAAGTTTTTGAAGTAGTTGTAGTAGACAAACACTATAGTTGTTTGTACTAAAAATGTAAAATACACAAATGTATTGTAAATAATATATATGGATAGAATGAAAGGTTGATCTGATACAATTAGGGGCCCAATTATAAATACTAGGTGTGGTGCTCTTTCATATGAAGAGATGTGTCTCTTTGATAAGATACATCTTTACACCTTTTAATTAATTATTAATTATTATTATGTTTGTTACATTACCACCCTCTTAAGGGATGCTTTGTCCTCAAAGCATAATGAAAATAATTCCTTCTAGTTGTGCATATTTCTTCAACATATATAATTCGTCATTTAGTAATTATCTTAGAATTGGGGTTTTCCCATTTCCTTTTTTTTGAAATATGTAACTAGGTTCAGTCTTCATAATGACATGTGTAATCATGATTTTATGTAATTGATGTCAAGAAGAAAAATAAAATTAATTTTTTTATGCTTTAGACATGGGTTTCATGCTCAAGGAATTTTTGTTTTTGTAGATAAAGCTCCCATTGAGAGCTTCTAAGGCTTGTCATGTGGTCTACAAGTTAAAAGAGTCTTTATCATGTATGAGAGTCCCTTTTTGGGCATATTACATATTTATTTAAGTCATTGTAAGAGTCAAAAGACCCTTCAAGACCTTGTCACAAGTGCAAAATCAAGTCAGCCCTCAAAGAAAAAAAATTAATCTATCAAAAGGACAAGTCGGCCTAAAGAAGAAGACAAACCGGTTTATTTGCATGGAGAGTGATGAGCACCAATATTGCAGCAAGAATGTTGCAACTCCTGGGGCTACCAACTTTACTTTATCAACCTGGGGTTCGTACAAACTTGGAGGTGACAGTGTTGTATACACAAGTAAATGTGATAGGTCCGCTTTTTGTCACTGCTAAGCTGGCGATAGACCATTTATAGTTTTTCAAACCAGACTTCTATTGATTCAGAAGAAGCTTGATTACCAATGAGAAAAAAATGGGAATTTGCACTAAAGGAAATCTTGTCTATTGTAGCAAGGAAAATACTGAAATCAAATGCTAAACACACCATTCATCTAACTAAATTCTAAGAGGCTTTGCTTCAAAAGAATGCTAAGTTAACATATGTGCAATCCTACTGTCCCAGGCATGCAATTTGAAACATCCAAGCATTCTACTGTTGTGCATGTAAATGAACAAAATAACTCTTTTCTCCTTTTTGTATTTTTTTGTGTGAAAATGTGAATGCTAACTTCTCTTGGTGGTGTGGCAGGTGAATTAGGAATGATGGTGAATGGTCATATGGCTTGGGAGGCAAGTAGGGGTCTTCTCCTATCTTCCTAAGGGATTTTTCCACAATTCAGCCTCAAAACAAGCCACTACAGGTCAACCTATAGGATGTCCTAATGCGTCCTATAGGATGTCCTAATGCTCCTACAGGATCCCCTGTATTCCTATAGGATACAGCCAAGAGCAAGAGGAGGGATTTGAAAGGTGATGTAAGGCTTAGAGAAGGTGAATGGTGGGTGAAATGAGGCAAGGGAGTGCCTAGGACTCCTTCAGAGCTCAAAACAGAGTTGTGAGATGGTTGGATTTTCTCAACAAGCTTGAAGAAGTATTCTTATGGAATGATGAATTTGGTGAGGGATTTAGTGAAAGAAAGTGATAACCATGGATGGATGAGGTTAGGATGGGGTTGCTGGTCATGAAATCTCTCTGCACTACTGAAACTCCTACACTGCATCAATCACTGACATTTTATCCATGAATCATGTTAAATAAGAAAGATTTTCAATTAACTAAGGAAAAAAAGAATTTTATTATCTAGTTACCTATGCATGGGAAAACTTGTAGAATAATGTGAAACCTTTATGAGATCTAATGCAAGGCTGAAGACATCAGAAATGGCAATTAAATCCTATTCTTGAAAACTAGTAAAATGTTGGCCTAAGTAACAGAAAACCCTAAATTCCATGAGAAATCAGAATTCTGTCTTTTTGGGGCTGCATAGGAGTTCTTTCCTCAAACTATGGTCCCTGAAGGGAGGAGTGAGGCCAGATCCACCCATTAACATCTTTTGGATATTCCTTTACCTTCTTAAGTTATTGCTACAACAATGCACAAATGGAAGCAAACTAATCAAATCCACAACTCTTGCAATGAAATAATGCTAAAGATGATTCAATCATTAATCTATGAAATTAACTAAGCATACAAATACAAGAAGAGGAGCCTTTGCTGCTAGGGTTGGGCCCTAAACCAAGAGCTTCATCCCTCTGAGTCAACTCAGTGTTGGATCAAGGAAATGCTCATTCTCATTATCAAATTAGAAAATTACATAACAATGTTTTGCACAAGTCTTGAACTCGAAAAATGCTTAGTGCTTTTTACATCAAAAATTCGAATCCTAATGAGGCTCTAGGCCTCCTTATTTATACAACTGAAGTCCAACGACTTCCTTAAATCTGGGGAGGCTCGGTTCCCAAACTCAAGATGAACTGGCTCATTAACTGTCATTGGCTCAACTACCTTTGATCTTCATGACTTGGCTGCTTGTAACTCCGAGCTAGTGTGATTTGATGGACGAATATTCGAATGAGTGAGGAGTAAATGAGGAGGATTCATCTCCTACAATCTCTTCTCCTTGTCTCATTCGAGTTTCTACCCTTAATTAGCCAAAATTTCCATGATTTGCTCTCAAAAACCTACAATGAATGCACATTAGTCCACTAGGCATAACATCTCACTTTTACTCATCTCATTAAGCAAAATATAATCAAAATATGTAAAGAATTATGAGAAGAGTTGATTTAAATAAGCTAGGAGGTGTATTAAGGTCCATATAGTTACCTAATGATGGGGCTCATCAGAGAGATCACTATATAAAGGAACACTAAACCTCATTCAAAAAAAATTCACTCACTCATAAGAAGTTCGATCAAGGCAAGGAAAACAAGACTAACAACCAACGAAGGGAGGAGAAGGAAGAGCGAAGTTTTTCTAATTTGTTTTGGGCCACATTATGTTCACACGTGTGAGGATACTAGGGTTTATCTCTCTGCTGCAAGTCCAAATTACAGTCATCATAAGAGGGATGAAACAAGGAAAGGAAGGAACCTATATTGAAGTTTGAAGTCACAAAGAAGCCAACCCTAGACAAGCGAAGGAGATTGAGGGTTGAAGTTTCCCTTTTTTGGTCACACATGGGAAAATTGCAGTCACCTACAGGATGTCAAAAGTTGCAAAAAGAAGGGTCGAGAATTTCATACTTGAGTTGCAGGGCCGAGGGTTAGGGAAGAAGGAAAAATTGCAGTATCTTCAAGAAGAAATTGTCTTTGACTTAAAGAAAGGATTGACTTGGTCTTGGAGGGGTTGTTGTTCAAGGGTCTAGGTCTTGGAATTCATCAATTGAAGATTTTATAAGAAGAAGAATTCTTGTGGGTTTTCCTCTCATTTTGGAGAGGTTTTGGCCCTGGATGATCGCCTACATCTTGTGTCTTTTGTCTCATTATTATTTATATTTGGTAGTTGTTTGATGAGAGAGAATATTGATATAATCAAGAAAAAGAATAAGTTAATCAAGTTAAGTAAAATTACATCACAAGAAGTTATCATGGAATGATAAATCACCTACTCTAATTGCCCTAGGTTTCTCAACATGGGATCAAAGCTAAGGTGAAAATTCAAGGAAGGGTGGCTCAATAAAGGACACTAGAGCACTCAAGGATAAAATTTATAGAAGGGCATCAAGGGCATCAAAGCATCAATAATATCATTTCATCTCCAAGGCATTTAGAAGGAAGTATCAATACCCTAGCTTGCTCAAGGAAAGAAGCTACACTTGAAACATTTTTAGAACCTCGCTAAAATCTTCATCTCAAGAAAGAGGACCTCAATAGATCCTACCTCTAAAAAAATTCAACAAGACCTACAAATGAATAATCTTGAAGTCTACTCATCCAAGGGAAGCTAGAATAAAGGAGCTGTTATCATCATCGAAGGTTCAAGGTGATCTCCCTCTCTTTGGTTCAAGGATCATTTTGAAGGAATACATCTTATTAACGAAGAAATATTCTATAACCACATCATCAAAGACTAAGAAAGCAACAAATTTAAGATATTATAATCATGGAGTATCTTCTCAAGTAAATAATTTTATGTCTACATCTGAATCAGTCAAAATGTCTTTTTGCAAGGAGAGCAACAAGTTGGTTGGGACAATTAACTTTCTAGCATGGAAGAAGAGGATCGATTTGATCCTCATAGAAAATGAAGCTGTGGAACATGTTAAGGGCTCAATAATTAAACATTTAAAGGAATAAGCTAAAGCACTTGCAAAGTACATGAAAGGGTAAGTAACGGCTCAAAGTATCTCATTAAGTCCATCAAGGATCCCCTCATACCCTATGTATCAAAGTTTGAAATGGCTAAAGAGATATATGACAAGTTGGTGGAACTATTCTCCATGAAAATGCTAGAGAAGTAATATCACTAAGACAAGAACTCTACAAAATGAAGATATCCAAGGAAGAAGGAATAACCTCATATTTTATGAGGGTGTCAAAAATAAGAGACCAACTCCAAGAGTTGGGAGAAATAATGTCTGACATGGAAATGACTACCATAGTGTTCAATGCATTTCCATAGGAATGGGGCAACTTCAAATAAAGCATCTATGGAAAGAAGTAAGATACTTCGTTCAAGGAAATATGGTCATTATGAAAAATTGAGGAAACAAGGCTGAAGGAAAAACTTGATGTAGGATCAAGTGAACAAGCAAAAGCATTTTCTATCATGAATAAAATAAAAGGGGAGTCTAGGAAGGTTGGTCCTAAAAAAAAATATGGCCAAGGTTCAATGTTATGGTTGTCATGAGTATGGGCACTATAAAAGAGATTGTCCAAAATTCAAGAAGGACAACAAAAGAGGAAGGGAAGAAGCCCATATCACTGAAGAAGTGGAAGAAGCTGAAAAGAAGAAGTCCAAAAGGAAGAAGTAAGATATCTCTACTATGATTGAGATGATCTTCTTCACCTAGTTCTTTTCAAGTCTTTGTTCTTCAATTCTTGTATAGCTATCATGGTAGGAATCATTAGAGGCACCATAGGATGCATCATGTTAGGAGATGGAATCATAAGAAGCATACAATATGAAGCAAGAGCTTGGGACATCATAAGAATATTGCAAAAGAGTTGAAGTAGAAGTCTATGGTAGTCACCTATACTGAAAAGGAGCTCTTTGTAACCTCATTAAAAGAATAAGTAGTACTTATGGATAGAAGAAAGTCATCTAGTATAGATCTCATCATACATCATTCAAGAGGAGCATTTGCAGGATGAGGATGATCAATATCCTCCATTGAATCTTCAAAGGAAGATTCACCTATTGAAAGAAGAAAGTGTCTCGTCGGGAATTCCACCTTGTGAGGGATTCATGGGATGATGATATGATGACTAAGAAATGAAGTAGGTTAAAATGATTGAAGAACCTTCAATCAACAATTATGCCAAAGGAAGATGACCAAAAGGAATAAATGAGGTATGTATGCATGCAATTAATAAAATTGAGTCATATCATATAGTTGCAGTTAGCATGGATAGATGCTCTACCTCATGAGCATGATCAAGGAAAAGAATCTCCTCCTTTGAAAGGATGCATAAAGGCATGGATCACATAATAAAATCAACATAATAAGTCCTCATATGGAATATGAGGTGGTTAATAAAATAAAGGAACTATGGATGGAAGTTCCTGGGGAGTAATATGTGAAGGAAGAAAAGAGAGGTCATGAAAAGTGCAACTATGGTCACATAGAAAAGGAAATAAGAATATGTTGACTAGAAGGATTGGTCGTGACATCTTCATAGTAAAGGTATGTAGACTCTGATGCAGTATGGAAAAGAAAGAGACCCTTGACATTTAATATATTTTTGGAGATGTGTCAATATGTATGCAGGATGTTGATGATACAAACGATCAGATGTGAAGATGAAATGCCATCACAAAGGTAATGCCAATTTCATGTTAATTTTTTATTTTAGAACAATATTTGGATAGGATAATGCATGTCTACCTAAGTAAGAGTTGTGAATGTCACCCACAACTGGTATTCATGTGGTAGGATTGAAGATCCTGAAAGAAACATGATGAAAAGAAGGTAGTAAGGTATGAAGAAAGGTCATATATGGACTAGTGGATCACTTTCCGATGAATGAAAGGATGACATGATTGACATGATTCATAGTGATCGATGGTCTATTCCTTACGAAGAGGTCCCAAGGATGAATCCTTTATAACAAATAAGATGAAATTCATGACATCAAAAGAGGGAGCTCGATAGACAGTTGATTGTTCCATGATCTCCACTGAAAGAGCTACTGGAAGTAATTCCCTGGTTAAGAGGGAGCTTGGTCAATTCCCTGGTTAAGAGGGAAGCTTGGGTACATTCCTTCATAGGAATGGGTATATCCTCCCTAGTTGAGAGGGAGAGATAAACATGTCATTCTTGTCTTCACTTTGGAAGAAAAAATTGAGGATTGGGTAAGCATCTGGCATTCGATACTCTTTGAGGATGTGGTAGGGCATCCAAGATAAGAGTAGTCATGGAGGAGCGATATTCTTTGAGGACTGGGAATCCAAGATAAGAGTAGTCATGGTAGAACATACTCTGAGAGAACTCAGGTGGAGTATGTTCTGAGAGAGACGGTGATGGTGTCTATAAATCATTGGTCTTGCCAGCGTTGAGCTCTAGTCTTGTGGAGAGATAGAGTAGTTAGTCAAGGCCTTTCTATGTGACAATTGTGGATGATATGATGTTATACATATGGCTTACTAATCAGACTATTCTTATGAGAATTCTTCGTATTGAGAATGTCCAAGTACCTTGTATGGATTATGAATACCTCCCTAGTTAAGAGAGAGGGTTGAAATATGTAACTAGGTTCGGTCTTCATAATGACATGTGTAATCATGATTTTATGCAATTGATGTAAAGAAGAAAAATAAAATTATTTTTTTTTATGCTTGAGACATGGGTTTCATGCTCAGGGAATTTTATTTTTGTAGATAAATCTCCTATTGAGACCTTCTAGATCTTGTCATGTGGTCTACAAGTCAAAATAGTCTTTGTCATGTATGAGAGAACCTTCTTGGGCATGTTACATATTTATTTGAGTCATTGTAAGAGTCAAAAGACTCTACAAAACCTTGTTGCAAGTGCACAATCAAGTCGGTCCTCAAAGAAAGAAAATTAATCTATCAAAAGGACAAGTCGGCCTAAGGAAGAAGACAAGTCAGCTTATTTGCATGGAGAGATTACTATATAAAGGAGCACTTGGCCTCATTCAAAAAAATATTCACTCACTCACAAGAAGTTTGATCAAGGCAAGGAAAAGAAGACTAACAATCAACGAAGTGAGGAGAAGGAAGAGCGAAGTTTTTCTAATATATTTTGGGCCACTTTATGTTCACATGCGAGGAGACAAGGGTTTATCTCTCTGCTGCAATTCAAAATTAAGTCATGACAAGAGGGTTGAATCAAGGTAAGGAAGGAACTTGTATTGAAGGTCGTAGTCACAAAGAATCTACCCCTAGCCAAGTGAAGGAGAAGGAGGTTTGAAGGTTCCCTATTTCAGTCACACATGGGAAAATTGCAGTGACCTACAGGAGGTCGAAAGTTGCAGAAAGAAAGGTCGAAAATTTCAAACTTGAGTTGCAGGGCCAAGGGTTAGGGAAGAAGGAATAATTGCAACATCTTCAAGAATAAATTGAATTTGACTTACAGCAAGCATTGACTTGGTATTGTAGGGGTTGTTGGTCAAGGGTCTAGGTCCTGGATTTCATCAATTGAAGATTCTATAAGAAAAAGAATTCTTGTGGGTTTTCCTCTCATTTTGGAGAGGTTTTAGCCGCAACTAATTGCCTACATATTGTGTCCTTTGTCTCATTGTTATTTATGATTTGGTAGTTGTTTGATGATAGAGAACATTAATATAATCAGGAAAAAGAAAAAGCTAATCAAGTTAAGTGAAATTACATCACGAGCAGTTATCATTGAATGAGAAATCACCTACTCTAGTTGCCTTATATTTCTCAACACTTTTCAGACTCTTTATATATATATATATATATATATCTATATATATATATATATATATATATATATATATATATATATATATATATATATATATATATATATATAATTATTTTGAGAAACTTATTTTAAAAGTCACTTTAAACATTTTTATAAAACACTTTATAATTTATTAAAAAAAATTAAATAATATTTATGAGTGATAGCCACAGAATCGTATAGTCATGTATGTATAGCTCTTCAATAGGGCTTGCTCTCATTTTTCAAATTCCCCTTTAAATCTATATTCTTCCACACGTCCTTTGATAATCATTGCAAACAGATGATGCAGATAGCCATGATAGTGATCAATAATGTGCATGCCTCTAAAAACGATGGCTTTCTCAACCACGTGACAACACACGTAAATAACCTTAGTCATCATTGTCACTTTTTCCATCATCTTCCCTGTGTGTTCTTGTGCTCATTCCGAATGGCAACACAATGTATCAAGAATCTTTAGATCCAATTGGAACACCATTAACTAACTGCCCTCTTCATCACTTACTAATGATAATTTAGTTGTTTCCTTTTAGTGATTATTAGTAAGGTACCATGCCAAAGAAATTCTATAGTTTAAGAAATAATGGTGTTCCAATAATCCGTGTATTAAACATGCCTTAGCGACTTTCCTAGTTCTTCGACAGGCGTCCTAAGGTGTTGTTGATGGTGTTGAATGTTGACAACCGGGGGTCCCCGATATGAAGTCCAAAATATACCTCACACTATTTGGAGTAGTATCCCCATTCGGATAATAGGCTCGACCACCATTAGCCTTCGAGATTTTCCTTGGCTGCAATTATCAGCATAAAATATTATGCACACAACCTTTGAAACAAGCAAGTTGACACTGTGAGACATATAGTTGTAATATATATAAGGTACTTTCACAGAAGGGAAAGAAAGAGTGAGCCTTTAGAAGAAAAGTAGTACTACTATCGTAAAAGAGACACACAATAGCACAAAAAGAATCATTGATTAAAGTGCAAAGTAGTTCACAAGATAAAAACGATCATAAAAGCAAGTAACAACGCACATTCAACAAGATGCATACGAAATCCAACAAAATATTTCATTTTCTATAGGGTGTATGAACATAAACATTACCTCAAACATTAAAAGAGAGTCTTACAACATCCACGATACATGCATGAAAGTGCATTGACTCTGAGAGCTTCATATATTAAGTGAAAGTTCCAAGATACGCATTTACAATTTTGTAGCACTAGCCCTAATAATGGTACCTTAAGTCACCACTTGGTCCTCCAAAGAATGGTATTCTCCCCTATGCCAAGTTAGAGAAGCCAAAGTGAAAAGTCTAAAGTCCCTATGCTTGAGCTATGAGGGTTTATTTATAAAAATGAGGTGATTCTTCACCTCCCTTCTGACTCTTTACCTTCCCTCATGACTCTTAAGCTCTCATGTGATTTTTCAAATTCCTATGTAACCTTTGAGCTTCTACATGACTTTAGAACTATCTAGTGACTTTTCATATTCCATGTAGGACCCTTGGGCTTCCACGCATTTTAAATTTTCTCATTTTTTGGAAATTACATTATTACATTCCACAAATAATGTGGAAAAACCACTTTGACAACATATGACTATTGTGGTGACATTTTGAGAAGCCATGACTTGACTATGGTAACATAAGTC
Organism: Pinus tabuliformis; assembly: GCA_031772625.1. NCBI lineage: Eukaryota > Viridiplantae > Streptophyta > Pinopsida > Pinales > Pinaceae > Pinus > Pinus tabuliformis. Next base: position 984,186,114 of record CM062811.1, read on the forward strand.
TTCATAGTAATGTATCAATGCCAAGTTCTTCTCTTTGTTGCCATGTCTTTGATTCTTCATGATTGATCTGCAAGGTGCTTCATCCTCACCCTCCAAAGGGTCTGAAGAAATGTTGGAACCGTCTAAGTGAGAATGAGTTGTCATCTCTTTATAGTGGTTCAAGATTCCCTTATTCTTGCATGATAGTATATTTGTGACTTGTCTCCATAGGTGTCCTTCTTGTAACCTTTTCTTGGTAATCTCCTTTATTGTCGTCATGCCATGAAAGGATAATGTCACTTGCAAATGAAATTCACTCATGACAAGACAACATCAGTGCCATAATCACCTATTCTACCTTTGCTCATGTGAGGCTTCCTATGATGGGATAGTGCACAAGAACTGAGAGAGAAGCTCGCGGATTACGCAGGGCATAGAGCTAGGAGATCGAGGGTGAGGATTTTGGCATTGTAACTACATAATGTGCTATGACTAAGGAGAATGGAAGTCGGGGACTATTCAGTGGGAAAGTTTAGTTAGTAATAGTGGTAAGACTATGAACTGTAATTGCGCAATGTGTAGTGGATGAGAGATAGACTCAAGGATTGCGCAGATGAGCATTGCAGTGACCCAAAGATGGCCCCACTATCCACTAGAACTGTGCAATGTACTTTTGCGGCAAGGTTGGCCAAGAAATTATGCAGTTGAGGGATTTAAGCAGACAAGGGAGGCGGGTTAGAGAACTGTAACTATGTAGTGCACAGTGATTGAAGAGGAGGCTTGGAGAATTGTGCAGCTGGGCATTGCAGGAGTCCTGAGATGACCCCATTGTCCACTGCAACTGTGTAATGTGTAATACATGGTATGATGGATCATAAACTACGCAGTGGGTGTTATAGATATAATTTATATAAAAATAATAAAAATGTAAACAATAATAAACATAAATAATGATTAATGAACTAGACTTGGTTAATAATGAAGAGGCAAGTCTCTAAGGACATGATCGTATGTGAAAAGGTACATGCCTAGGGAATATAAGTAGGCCCTCACTCTCATTTGTATTATCATGTTACTTGTTTTCAAATATTCTTATATATAATTATTTATCCTACAATGGATGTCTTTGTCTTCAAAGTGTTTTGAATATTATCGTAGAGTACGAACTTTGTCGATACATTGGTATAAGAGCCATCTCTGATCTCGACCTTTGGCCATTAAGTCCAAAAAAATACAAAACAAAGGTCCAAATAAAGAAAAAATGAATAAAATTTGCATTTAAAAAAAAACACCAGAGTTTAAATATATCTATATATATATATATGAAAAAAAAAATAAAAAAGTTCAAAAAAATAATAAAATTTATATATAAAAAAATATCCAAAGAAAGGGAGAAAAATATTATAAAAGAAGAAGAAGAAGACGACGACGACCGTAGTACCTCCATAGTTTCAGTTGCAGCCTCAAAAAACCACTACAGCTTTGGCAACCAAGTTGGAATTTCAAAACAAACCTACCGGTAGAATTTGATGATTTTCACACTTCCCAACCAATTTTCACAATTTCAACGTAGAAACTTAATCACTCCCATCAAATTCCATCCCTGTTGGCAACCTTTGCTTCACCATTGCCGTAACGCACAGCCACCGTCTGACGACTGTACAGTGAACGTCCTGATTTTCCTTGCAGCTGATTTTGCCAGCCTGCGCTGTCGCTTGCAAGTTGGCCAAACCACTTAGCCTACATCCATTTCGCGTCACATAAATTATATTCTGCCCTACGTCTGACCCTCATTCCGCCTGACCATTCTGCTGCAATTTTCCTCTGTCGCTACGAGCTAGTTTCACAAACCGTACCATCACCATTGTAGCAAATTAATACAACCTGTAGATTACCACGACACTAAAAATCTTCCATTTCAGTCATGGTGATTCAAAATCACGTGGATATCAAATTCAAAGAAGCAGCAACCAAAATTTAGAATAATGCTACCCAACTATCGCCTGCGTTCAGCCATCCCTCTGTTGACATCATCGCAACAATTGTTTAAGCTGATAATTCTACCATTGTACAAAGAATATTAACAAGGTATCAAAACAGTGAATGGAAGTAGAGACTCTCCAACCCTATCCAACTAAATTAATTCAATTAATTAAAGGTTAAAGGCCAAGTTTTAATATGTTCGAGAGATTATATTAATCGTATAAAGAGAATACATAAGATAAAATATAAAAAGGAATATTGTGAAGTCACTAACAAAGTGAAAGCATATTTAGTAAAGTTATTTTGAAAAATCTTTAGGGCATTTATAAATTAAAAAAAAATAATAATAAAGTTATATATTCCTAAAACTTAAGAAAAAATATATCTATATATTAAAAGAAGTTAGGGAGAGGGAAAAAAAGTTACAAAAATTTATATGGAATATTAAAAGGGAATATATAAAAAATAATACCTAAAATTTATAATACCAAGTTTAAAGAGAAATATTATGGTAATTTTGTTGGAAAATAAAATGGAATTTATTTATGACAAAAAAGAACGGATTTTAATTTGGAAATAAAAGAAGGAATATTATCTTATAAAGGTATTCCAATTATAGATTATTTACATTAAATGGATATATCCAAGGGAAAGAGATTAGTATCGTTACTAGTACAAACACAGAGAATAATTACATCAATATTAATTCGACAAATCAACTATTAATTCTAGAGCCAAATATATGTGAAATAAGAGGTATTTTTGGTGAAAAATAGTATGAAATTAATTATTTACAAGTGATAGATTATCATTATGAGTATATATCTCAATTTTGTGTCGTAACTATGCTTGACAAATAGGTTGACATAATTCTTGATCAACCTCGGTTCAAGGAATTAAGTAAGTTCATGTTAAATAAAGAAATTTTTTTATTGATGTTCCCTTACAAGAAGAAGATGGTCACATTCCAAGACATGACAACAAAATCAGAATTGATAATGCCTTCTTCAAAAGACCTTAAGGATATTTCGAAACTAATGTTTCAAGAGAATCCAGAAATTGTATCAAAGAAGCAAAAAGAGCTTGAAGAAGTCATATCCAACAAAAACAAGGAAAATTCATGTTTGAAGGAACATAATCAGAAACTACTTGCACACATTAGAAAATGTAAAGCTAAGAAGTGCTAGTTAAAACAAGAAAATGAAATTTCTAAAAAGAAACTCAACGAAAGTCTATTAGAAAAAGAAGAGGAAAATTTATGCTTAAAGAACCTTAACCAAAGCTTATTAGAACAAATCAAGTGTTTAAAAGATGAGAAGCTTGAATACCAAAATAAAGTTGACTCAAAAAATGAGGAACTCTTACGTCTCATAAACCATAATCAAAGTCTACTCACTCAAATTAAGAAACTTAAGGATGATAAGAAATCATTGAAAAACAAATTAGAATAATTTATCACGAAAGAAGTGTCGAAGTCTTTAGTCCAAGTTGAAGAAAGAGGAACGAATACCGATCCATTCAACATCACAACTCAAGAAGTTAACCAATCAGTTGAAGTAAAAACATATTCAAATGTTGCAGTTCAGACAATGAAAATTCCAAGTGAAGATTCTATAACCAACTCAACTACATCAGTACCTAAAGTAAGTCAAGAAATTACCACACACATGTTAAAGGAAGGTCAAACAAGAAGAACTCCTTATCTACATCTGAATCACAAGAATAGACACTTCAATAAATCTATGAATCTATATCACTTAGAATGTAAAAAACAAAATTGTGTTCCAAAGAACTCTAAAGTTTGCACAATTCATTCTGGCGATAACAATTCATCACAAGTTTCCAGTAATTACAAGATTCCACAGAATATTGATTTAGGATAGTCAGATCCCTTCTTAGTTCGACAATTTTACTTATCGCTCAAAGGATATTATCATCATGTATCAACAAAGATGACAACTAGAAGAACTATGAAGGATACAAATATATTACAAGCAAACGAAGCAAATGACATGCCTTTTCATCCATAACCTTTGAGGACAAAGCTTTTGAAGAGGAAGGCAGTGTTATGGATATAATTTATATGAAAATAATAAAAATGTAAACAATAATAAACATTAATGATTAATGAACTAGTAGTTAATAATGAAGAGGTGTGTCTCTATGGACATGACCATATGTGAAAAGGTACCTGCCTAGGGTATATAAGCAGACCCTCACTCTAATTTGTATTATCATCTTACTTGTATTAAAATATTATTATATATAATAATTTATCCTACAATGGATGTCTTTGTCTTTGAAGTATTCTGAAGATTATTTCTGAGTACGAACTTTGTTCGTTACAGTGGGTAAGGCTAAGAAACAAGATTGATGGTTTGTACTCCAAGGTTGCTCAATGCATAGTTGGAGGAATCTATCCTCAAGATGGGAAAAATTCACAAGTCCAAGAGGTAAGGATTTCATCACTAATACTTCGGAGTGTGTAGAGTACTCATCACTTGCCTAGAAGGTTGAGTGTGCTTATGGGTTGCACAATATGTGAGGATAGGTGTGAACTCCAAAATTGGCTAGGTATGAGATTAATGAGACAAGAGAGTAAGATAATGTAACAAGTCTTAAACATGATCACACACATATTCAACCAAGCACATGACAAGAAGCCACATAGTACCCAAAACTAACAAGCGTACAATGAAACAACACTTGTCTCCAAGTGTGACACTTACTATGTGCCTTTACAACACAAGTGTCGCAACGCAACCAAAAGGTGCACTATGCCTTAAGAATGTGTCCAACACATGTTCTAAAGATATATAACATCAGCTAGTGTAAGAGGGTGCATCGGAGATACCTTTAGGAAGTTTTCTAAGGTGATCATAAGATGCATGAAAACAAGTGAAAGTGACACACAAATAAATCATAAGCAATGCATGCAAGAATGAAAGAGGCAAAAGCAACACTTTTGAGAGTAAGAATAAGTGAAAATGGCACTTGAAAAAGCTAAAGAAACCGAAAGCAACATGTTAGCGCTTGAAATTTCACCTCAGGCTGAGAAAGGTAAACCTCAAGGCAACATCAAACCACTTAGCCTCGTAGCTAGCCCTACGGGGCAGGAGAGGGCTCTCTCCGGTCTATCTCGGTCAAAATATTCAATGGGCGAGATAACCAATAGGGTAACACTGATTTTAGGCTAGTAAACTGATAAAAAAGGATTTTTAATAAATGATGGGGTTTTTCTGGGCTGCATGGGGTAAAGAAACAGCTTGAACAGAGAAATGTAATCAAAACACAAATTATCTCCTGAGGCAAGGTAGGCAAGAAATTTAACACCAAATTTAGATTAAATGAGATGGCAAGACTGCTGAGGAGCTGACAAGGGCATAGAAGATGAATCCTTGTCAAACATAAGAAAACATTAAATATTGAACAAACTTAAAGGCAAAGCATACAAATGATGAATTCTACCTTAACACTTCATTTGTTCAATTAGAAATGATCAGGAAGTGAAATGAAAACATAACAGGTTACATATGAAACAGAAGGAAAACTTATGCTAAATTGTCATACCACATGAATCTCAGGGGTCAGAGCTGCATTTTTTATTAAAATCTCTGTCAAACAGCTGAACAATGGAACTCTCTGTTCTCCTCCACCAGCACTCAGAATTCTCTCTCCCACTCTCTCCCTTTTTTTCTTACACTCAGAATTTACAATAAAAAAAATACTATCTGTAGGAAACATATCGACCCAAAACAGGGGCGCTGTTTCAACTGAAGTTACATAAATAGAACATGTAACAATTTTCTCCTCAAAAATCTCTAACCAAAAAGCCTAACAATTGGAGCGCAGACCCCATCGTATGACTAACTGAGGTCATAGATAAGAACGAATCCTATTCATCTGGTAACAGGTGTCTTTGTTTATTTTTAGCTGAAGTGAAGGCCAGGTGTCAAGGACGTGCGCCAAATTTTTCTAGTTGACAAATCCTTTTTGGATATTTTCCCAAACCTTTCGCTCTCCTCGAGATTTCTCTTCATCATCTGTGGATGTTCCTTTAAAAATCACAGCTTTCCCACGTTGCTCTAGCAACTTAAGAGCCAAAATTAAAACTATGCGATCAATGCCAGCAAGCTCTGTTTGACACATAAGGGCCTTATTCTGTCTAGACGCACAATAATCGCAGAAAAGATTGGCCTGACACATGGGTTTCTATCCCAACATTCCTCAATCAACTCTTTCAGATCACTTGGATAATGCTTTGGCTTGAGTTTGAATGCTGGTCTCTTATCCTCCAAAGCCATCAGTCTGGAGACTTCTTCTGGTGATTTCGGGTGGAAAGGTGGGATACCTTCAATCATCTCATAAAGAATAAGACCAAATGAGAAAACTTCCACACTTCTATCAAATGCTTCATTTTTGTAAACCTCTGGCGCCATATATAACCTTAAGGTATCATCCAAGGGACGTCGATGCCATTCTCGAACATTATCTGATGATAACTTCAACAATTGACCCAATCCAAAATCTGTCACTTTCCAATGCCCCCCACTATCACGCAAAATATTTCTGGCACCTTGGCTTCAAATTACAATGGATGATTGCCTCCGGTTTGGATTCGTGAAGATAATTCATTCCTTTTGCAATCTCAAGAGCAATTCTCACTGCCTTTGCAGGTTGTAAACGTTCTTTCTTTTGGAGGTAACTGCTCAAATCTCCATTTGGAAGATACTTTGCAATGATCATCATAGGAACATTTTGTGTGACAGCACCCACAAACTGAACCACATGAGGATGCCGAACCTTTTGTAGCAGTGTCAATTCATTCTTGAAACGTTTTATGCTTTCTGGGTCAGAATAATAGTCCTTGTTAAGAATCTTTACAGCAACTCTCGTCCCGTTCCACTTAGCTAATTGATAGCTACCCTTTGATGTCTCTGCACCTTGTGGAAATGACAGCTCTGCTGGATTTACTTCATATTCTGGAATCTGGAGAGGATTTGATACACTCATTGGTGTTTTAGGCATTTTTGCTCCTTTTGTTTTTAAGATATTGCATATTTTGGTGTTAAACTGGGAATAAGGTTTTGTCCTTCACGCCAATAAGCATCAAAACCAAATGAAAATATCTTAATTGCAATAACTGCGGTCTCCTGCGTCCCCAAGACCTGGAATAATAAAACCGTTTTCATCCAGACCAAGATCAATAGTTCCAGTATAGACATGAAGCCCAGGAAATTTATCACTTAATTTTTGAAGTGCAAGGGAAGCAGCCACAACCGAAACCACACGTATATCTTTGGGATCAATTCCCCTGTCCTTCAGTAGATTAATTGTGGCAACAATTGTCCCACCGGTCGCAAGCATTGGTCAGCTACAATCACACAAGAACCCTCTGAAATCTTTCTGGCAGTTTGTTCAAATATAAGGTTGGTTGAAATGTATTCTCATCTCTATAATAGCCAACATGATATGTTTTTGTTGCAAGCAAAATAGATGCAGCATGCTCCACCAATACAAGACCAGCTCTCAAAACTGGCACTATCATCACGGGCTCTCTTGGATCAATGAACCCAACACCAAAGTTCCATTCAGCTCTTTTGGAATTGTAGATAGAGGTAAGACAGAACGTATACTTGTCCAAGGCCCTTCCGGGCTAAGCCCAACCATCAAACCAATTTCATCATTGCTATATCTATTCAGAGAGTCCACTGTCAGACTCTTATCTCCTTGAGCAGTGAAGTAGGAAGTAGTAAGGGATATAAATCCACAATTTGAACATTCATTCCCGGCATCATTTGCACACTTTTTCTTTAATGGTTGTAAGCCAAATGTATCAACACTTTTTGCATGATTCTTGGAAGTGATGCTTGTGACGGCCAATAATTTGTATCATTTTTCATAGGAATAGAAACCATTCCCGTCCTAACCCGGATTCCTTTTGAGAAATTTCAAATACAAACTGTTCAATTGATTGGATACCGAATCAATGATATCTTGGCAGTAAATAGGACTCATGTAATATAGAACATCATGAACAGTGGCACTCAACATAGTACGTAATGCTCTTACACACCTGAATTGAATTGTTAGAACCCACATAATACTGGTCAACTGTCTTGAGCCATCCCAGATCATCATGGGTGTGGGAAACGAGATGAACATTGAGCTTTCCCTGCACTGGCCCTTCTGTGTTGTTGTAATCAATTGGCAGAGATTTGCATAGAGGGAGATTGAGCTCAAAGCATATAGTGCCAATGGCAAGCCAATTCCATTGCAAAACTGTGCATGGAGCCACGAATGTTGGTGTAAAATCAGATTCGATTGCCTTGAGGAATCCACCTCCTTATATACATTGCTGAAGGCTAGGCAACAAACCCGCAGGCATATGCTTGTCAAGAGATTAAAGTATGCCTTTCATTCCAGCGATTCCTTGGCTAAGTAACCAGATCTGAGCAACCAAATGTATGGAGAGTTGTATAACCAAATGACAAATGTAATAAGACAACTTCTAGACCAGATCAAACAAATGGACATGATTGCTGATGATGTTTTGTTTTCTTTTGTTTGTGCTTTTGCAGAGATAGGAGCTGAGGAAGCTGCTGCCTTTTGAAGAGCTGGAGAATAAATTACATATTCTAAAAAAAATACATTTAATGATTTCTTCTTCAAAACAGGGTTTTGAAGAAGAATCAATCTCACACTGACATAAGACGGAGTCTAACACAACACATGCAAAATAAAAAGTGACACTTGTAAAAGTGAAAGCAAGCAAAACGACAGTCACAAAGGTTAAAGCAACACTTACGAAAGCAAAAGTACGCAAAAGTGACAATTGAGAAACTCACATGAATGATAATATAGTTACAACTAAGAGTGAGAGAATGCTCCGTATGCCGCAAAGTGCATAGAGCTGGAAAGAAAAAGATGATTGTGAAAAGAGCTCTGAGTTAAACTCTTTATACAAGGAAAGCAGACAAGAGTGAGGTTGTTGCCACTAAGAGGTGTGATAGCACTAACTTGAAACATTGCACTCGCACTGTCAACTAGAATCACACACTAAATTTGCATAAGGATTATGCAGTCATTGTCTCTATCAACTGCACAAGGATTTTCACCAAGGACTACATAATCATTGTTACCAAGGATTGTGCAGGCACTATTTCTAAATAATGTACAAGCATTGTTCTCAAGGACTGCACAATCCTTATGTTCAAGGGTAGACATTGAATGTTAGACTTGCTAGAAATGGGTGCACTTATGAATGCATCAAAGGCTAAGCATGTGTAAAAAAGTCATTTCAACACTTGGAGTCTTTAGAAAAACATCAATCAACTTGAAACAACAGATCATAAGGTCACAAGGAGGCTTCAAAATTCAAGTGTAAGCAAAATTTTGGAGCGTGTTTGTCGCAACGACAACACTTGGCGACACATTATAATAACTCCAACTTCTTTGTTCAGGAATAAATTTAAGCAAAAATTATTAGTATTTTAGGAAGTATTGATTCGTCATTTATATAACTCCAGTTTTTCCACATATCCTGGTTAAATATATAGTCTCTCTTATCCTTTTCTCAGATTTAAACACTTTTATATGACTACTTATACCTCAATTATTTCAATTATGGAAAAGGATAATGAGTATACATGAGATTTTGATGTTCAGAATTAAGCACTTTCCCCGACGTTTCTCACTGCTAGTGAGTCTGTTTAGTACCCTGGCAGAGTCACCATTACAAATCATAAGCATTACCTTGTTTCCAGCAGGCCTATTTGTACCATGGCGAAGTTTCTTGCTTCACCTCTCTGCGCAGAAAGCCTTTCTCTTCTTCATACTTTATTTATTTTCAATATGCTTTGGAATTTATTAGATGTTTATTGCAATAGGGTGGAAGCACGATCCCGACTTATTTAACGAGCAAGAGAAGTTATTTATCATTTGAGGGAATAACAGATATCTGAAATTAATATGATCGTTTTAGGTTTTCTAGCTTCCCTTCTCTACTTTATTGATTTGACAGGTCAAAACACATTCAATTGCAGGGATGATTCAAGAGTGAAGATCCTAAAACAGATACAGGCTTTGTAGTTCCACCAAAGGTTTTTCATCTCGAATGAATCGTATTTTCCATCCAAACGTCATTGACTTTAAAGATATGTAAACCCAAACAAAAAAGGGAATCATAGATTATCCAAGTATCATTTGTCATCACAATTTCCCTTTCAAACCTTTGCCACAATGCCTTTGAGCCAAACTTCAGTAGTTTTCATGCACAGTCTTATTAAACAAACATGAAAAGAAATACATGACACAACAAGAAAAGCAAAAGCAGAAAAATAGAACAAATGTAAGACTGAAATGAAAAAAACATGCAAGACAGAAAGCAAGAAAACAAAGAAAATGCAAAGACTAGATGAGGAACAAAATGCAGGGTCGACATAATGAAAAAGAGAAGCTAAAAGGCAACTAGACTTCTAATCTAACCAGCTAGAAGGTTAGGGTTAAGTGAAGAGAAATTTCCAATGTAACCATTCAAGTTGCTCCTAAAAAATAAATCGAAAGATATGAACGATTAATGACTATGAAGCGAACAAAGTTCCTTCTACAGATTAATTACTCCAAAAGACTTGGAATGTCAAGATATCCATTTAGGATATAAATATTATATTAAATAAAAATGAATAAGAATGAATGATTTACAAATGAGAACGAGAGGCTTGCTTATATACCAAGCAAGTGTCTCTTCATGAAGAGTCATGTCTCATTTAGACATGCCTCTTCAACCTAATTACTAATTAACTAATAATTATTTATGATTATTATCATTTATATTATTTTACATTATTTATATATATTTTATTTGTTACAGACTATATAAAATAATGTACAAAAATAAAGATATTTACCTGAGATACATGTACATAAGAATGAATGCCAAGGTTGTAAGCATAAAGGTGTGATTTAAAAGCTTGCTCTATCCAATCTGCAGGCTTACCACAATAGCAAGGATGATGAAAATGAATGCTTTGAAAACACCTTTCAAACATACATCCATAAGTGTTAAGTCCAAGATAGTGTGGGAACTTACTACTAACAATTGAACTCATCAAATATGATTCCTCCAACCAATCGGCAGTCAGATCATAAAAAGGATCAGATTGAAAATTTTGCAAAGATAAATCCTTAATTATCAGATTTGTCTTATGAGAAAGATTAGACGAAGAAAACATAATTTGATCTCACTCAGACACTTCATCAAGAATGTGAAGACCTGACATAACCATCAACAAATGTTGAAGTGCCCCAACCCCTTAACATGTATCTAATCAATAAAGAGATGAATCAAATATAAACCAACAATAGTTGTCATCATACTCGATGATGGGAAAATAATTAAGGAGATGATAGTTTCTAAGGTTGGTGCATTTATCAAATCTGATGGCTAACACATGAGGTGTTCCATTAATATTATTTTTTTTCCCATGGAAAAAAGTCGTAATTTCTATTGATATAAAGAAATTACATTTTGTAGATGCCGAGTGCATATGCATATGGAGGCAAAGATGCCTAACGAGTTCATAAACTATAAATCGTAAGGAAAAGGTGTTCCATTATTTAAAGATAAGGATGCATCAATTTGAGAGATTTTAGAAGGGCTTCGAATTAGTGAATCTTATTCCTTACATGATAATGCTCAGAAATAATTGGTTCCTCTTTTCCAATATAGAAAATCATTACTTTGTATCCGATTAGATACTAGACTAACGACATAAAATTCATAAGAATTAACAATAATTTTTGGTATAACAAAGTCTGAAAACAAAGAACAATAAGACCAGGTTGACAAAATTTCAGAAGCATGTATCAAATCAGATCCAACATTAATATCAGCTTGAGTAATTGCATCCACCAAATGACTCAAACATTGAATGAGGCTCAAAGGGATTGATTGTGCCAAAATAATGATTAACTTCATAACATACACAAGAAATATAAGAAAATGATAATTCACAAAAGGATTCAATAGGGAAAAGTCTTTCAAATGGTAATGATTTTTGTCTAATAATCATAATGGCATGTTTTAAGATGTGTAATCTTGCGAAAGACATGTTCCCCAACCCTGGGTCTGGTGCAAGAGATTCACATGAAGGAAAATTAACCAAGCGATATTTTATCTGATCAGAAACTCTAACTTGAGGATTAAGAGAATTAACTTGAAAATGCTAAAAATCCTTCAAGAGTGAGCTCACATCCAATTAAACAATGTTGAGGAAAGAATCAAGTAAGAAAATCTGGGTCCAACCTAATTCAAGGATCTCATTAGGATAGCAAGAACCTGACATAACCATCAGCAAGAGCTGAAGTGTCTTAGCTTCCTGACAAGTCATTGAACTTTCAAATGATGGATCATCAAATTTGGGTGGCTTAGAAAGATCTACATGTAGATATGCACCACTATCATCAGATGTATTTTTGAAAATATTGTTAATTCCACTGACTTGATCATATTTAAGATTAAACATATGGAACTCTTCATGGGTAAAGAATCCAAATGAATCAGTCAGAGGGCTTCCTTGAACATATATAACATATTCCTCCTGACCTATGAAATATTTACAAATGAAAAAATCATGAACAACAGATTCAACCTTTTCGTCTTCTAATTGTGAAACCACATCATCCTGTACCTGATTGTGGTCAAAACCAAAAAGGTAAAAATATAAAGAATTGAAATAAACTGTTGGTGTAGTAGGCTCATCAAACACATCCGAGTACAATGAATAGTGTGCTAAAGGTGAAAAAATATGAAAAGTCTCAGGAGGAGGGACCTCAGTCACAATTGCATCTGATTCAAAATCCACAACTTGGGTGCTCATATCAGCTTGCAAAGACAACAAATCAGTATGCATTTTATGCTCCATGAGAGCATTTAAACATCCGCTATCACCTAGGACACTGCCTTGGTAATGGCGGAAAAGTAAATGCAAGAGCATATCATGAGAAGGCTAAAGATTAATTGAATCATCATAACTTTCATCAGCATAATGGTCAAATAATGGCATACCAATGTGCTTTTTGGATTGGCATTGCTCTTCTTTCGCGGGGTATATTAAATATTCAAAAATATGGCAATCGGATTCCTTTGGTTTAGTATCTGACGATGTATGTATCATAGGAATATCAAGAGAATCATGAATTGAAAGATTATCCCACTCCAAAATGGGAGTTTGTGAACTACGAAATGGTTTCTAAGTAATTTGATCAAAGCCTTGCAAATATCATTCTTCTTTAGGAAATAACGATCATCCAATGGACTTGGACACTTACTACTTCTTATGTTAGTAAAAACATGAATGTCAAGGCGAAGGTTGTATAAGGTTTCAACTTAAGGTTTTTTAGATCACTTGACTGGTTATCAAGATCACAAGATGATTGATCATCATTTTGACACTGAGGAATATGAAAGAGGGAAGAAATGTGAAAATCTTCCTCACCCTTTTTCTCCTCTACCTATGAGATATAGCCTCCTTGTACATGATCACCATATGAGCTAGCGAATTGAAAATAAACAGTATCTAGAAAAATTACTAGTGGAGCAGATTGGTCAAGTGAATTAAGGTACAAAGGGTCATGAGTTGTAAATGATAAAGGATGGCATGTATCCCTTGAATAAACACTACTTTCAATTTAATCGGACTCAAGATTAAGTTTGTGCCTGTTAGTGTTATCTTGAAGAATCAAGGGATCAACCTCCACATTAACTTTGATGGAATCATGAGAACCATGAATGCTTCTTTGAATGAAAACAAACTCATGAGAAGAAGATGAATGTGGGAGGAACGGTTCAGCAATTTGGTTTTCAAATTTCACAACTCCAACCTCGACACAGAGAACATACTTTTTTGGTAATGAGAAAGGAGGAGGGAAAGGAATAAAAGGAGTAATAGATTCCTCCTCCAGGGATGGAGGTGTCTCATGCTCAAGCAAAGTTGGAAGAGAAAAATAATCGAGAGAATCTAATCTAAATTGTTTCAAGGAGACTAGAACCAAATGCTAAAACTTCTTACTAAAGAAATCCCAATCCATATCTTCTTTAGGAAACTTATAGCAAAGGTGAAGATACTGATCAAGAAAATCCTCTATTGATTCACCGAGTTTCATTCTAAGTTGATTGATCCTCTTATAAACATCTTTATAATTGTACTTGTCAAAAGCTTCACAAAACTCCTTAACAAGTTTATCAAATGAGTGAATAGAAGCAACCGATAATGTGTGACACCAACGCTTAACACAACCTTCAATCGTGAGGGTGAATAGTTTGGCCATGGAATCCTTGCAATGTATTCTATTAGAAATATAGAAGTGAAAAAATTGAAACCTATGACCAAGCACAATTAGTTCACCCTCTCCATCATATTTAAACTGAGACAACTCATGAATAAGCTTCATGGGGATTGTAAGATCAATTTCTTTGGAAAAATATCTCAGGATTATGATCTGGAAATGACCCATTTCAAGATGAAGATTCAAAATGGACTCAATAGGCTCAATTTGTCATTTGGCCCTCCTTCTAGCGCAAATCTTGTTGACGATGCTAGATGTCGACAACAAGGAGGGGGTCTCCTTAGTATGAAGTCCCAGCTAGACCTCACACCATTTGTAGTAGGAGTCCCATCCGGATAATAGTCCTGAACACCATTAGTCTTCAATATTTTCCTTGACTACAATTATGAACATAAGATATTATGCACACAACCTTTGAAACAAGCAAGTAAGTTGGCATTGTGAGGTATACAATTGTAATGTATATAAGATACTTTCACGAAAGGGAAAGAAAGATTGAGCCTCTAGAAGAAAATTAGTAGTACTATCCTAAAAGAGATACACAAAAGCATAGGAAGAATTGTTGATTAGCCTACAAAGCAGTTCACAAGATAAAAATGATCTTAAAAGAAAGTAGCAACGCACATTCAACAAGATACATACCAAAGCCAATGAAATAGTTCATTTTTTTTAGTATCTATGAATGTAAACATATACCGCAAACATTAAAAGAATAGTCTTACAACATCCATGATGCATGCATGAAAGTGCACCGCCATTGAGAGGTTCATATATTAAGTGAAAGTTCCAAGATACACAATTACAATGTTGCAGCACTAGCCCTAATAGTAGAATATTAAATCAGCACTTGCTCCTAGTCCAAAGAATGATCTTCTCTACTATGCCATGCTAGAGAATCCAAGGTGAAAAGTCTGAAGTTTTTGTCCTTGAGCTATGAGGGTTTATCTATTTCAAATGAGGTGACCCTTCACCTCCCTTGTGACTTTTGACCTTCCCTCATGGATCTTGTGCTCTCATGTGAATTTTCAAATTCCTATGTGACTTTGAGCTTCTACATGACTTTATCACTATCTAGTGACTTTTCATATTCCATGTGGGACCCTTGGGCTTCCACTCATTTTACATTTTCTCATTCTTTTGGAAATTACACAATTACATTCCACAAATAATGTGGCAAAAACACTTTGACAACATATGGCTATTCTGGTGACATTTTGAGAAGCCATGACTTGGTTATGGTAACATAAGTCTTCATAGTAATGTATCAATAGAAAGTTATTTTCTTTGTTGTCATGTCTTTGATTATTCATGATTTATCTACAAGGAGCTTCATCCTCACCCTCCAAAGGGTTTGAAGATTCAATGTTGGAAACTTTTAAGTGAGCATGAGTTGCCATCTATCTGTAGTGGTTCAAGATTCCTCTATTCTTGCATGCTAGTATATTTGTGACTTGTCTCCACAAGTGTCCTTCTAACCTCTTCTTGTTAACCTCCTTGATCGTCATCATTCCATGATAGGGTAATTTCACTTGCAAATGAAATTCACTCATGATAAGATAACATCAGTCCCATAATCACTTATTCTACATTTGCTCACGTGACGCTTCTTATGATGGGACAATGCACAAGAACTGAGAGAGAAGCCTGGGGATTGCGTAGTGCACAAAGCTAGGAGGTTGAGGGTGAGGATCTGGGAATTGTAACTACACAATGCGTAGTGGCTAAGGAGAATGGAAGTCAAGGATTGCGTAGTGGGCAAGTTCATTTATCAAGAGTGGTAAGACTAGGATTGTAACTCTGCAATGCGCAATGGATGAAGGAGAGACTCAAGGATGACATAGTTGAGCACTACGGTGACCTAGAGATGGCGCCACTGTCCACTAGAACTATACAATGTGCATTTGAGTTAAGGTTGGACAACAAATTGCATAGTTGATGAATTTAGGGAGACAAGGGAGTTAGGTTAGGGCATTGTAACTATGTAGTGTGTATTGATTGAAGAGGAGGCTTAGAGAACTTCGTAGTTGGGCATCGAAGGAGTCTTGAGATGAATTCAATGCCTGGTGCAACTATGCAATGTGAAATACATGGTAGGATGGATCATAGACTGCGCAGTGGGCAAGGCTAAGTAGCAAGATTGATTGTTTTTACTCCAAGGTTTCTCAATGCACAATTGGAGGAAGTTGTCCTCAATGTGGGAACAGTGCATAGGTACAAGAGGTAAGAATTCCATCACTAATACTTAGGAGTGTGCAGATTACTTATCACTTCCCTAAAAGGTTGAGTGTGCTCGTGAGTTGTGCAAGATGTGAGGATAGGGGTGAACTCCAAAATTGGCTAGGTGTGAGATCAATTAGACAAGAGCGTAAGAGCATGTAATAGGTATTATACATGACCACAAACACATATTCAACTGATCACGTGACAAGAAGACACATATTACCCAAAACAAACAAGCATAAAGTAAAATGAGAGTAAAATGACACTTGTCTTCAAGTGTGACACTTAATATGTACCTTTATGAAACAAGTGTCGCAACACAACCAAAAGGTGTGTTATTCCATAAGAATGTGTCCAACATATGTTCTAAGGTTAGATAACATGAATTAGTGCAAGAGGGTGCGTTAGAGCTACCTCTAGGAAGTGTGCCAAGGTGCTCTTAAGGTTCATGGAAACAAGTGAAAGCGACACATGCAAGAGTGGAAGCGACACACAAAAAAATCACAAGCGACACATACAAGAATGAAAGCAAGAAAAAGTGACACTTGTGCAAGTAAGAATAAGTGAAAATGACACTTGCAAAATCTAAGTAACGCGAAAGAAACACATGTGAAAGTAAAATAAAGCAAAAGAGACACTTGCGAAAGTGAAAGCAAGCAAAAAAGACATTCACAAAGGTTAAAGCAACACTTACGAAAGAAAAAGTTCGTGAAAGCAAAAGTTGAGAAACTCACCCGAATGATATTACAGTTGCAACTAAGAGTGAGAGAATTATATTTATGATCAAAAGTGTATAGAGCTCGAAAGTGAAAGATGGTTCTGAAAAGAGCTCTGATTTAGTCTCCTTATATAAGGATAACAGACAAGAGTGAGGTCGCTACCACTAAGGGGTGTGATAACACTGACTGGAAGCATTACACTCTCACCGTCAACTAGAATTGTGCACTGACTGTGCATAAGGATTGCACAATCACTATCCCTATCAACTACGCAATCATTGTCATCAGGGACTATGCATTGTCTAGGAGTTGCGCATGCCTATCGCCAAGGACTGCACAATCGTTGTTACCAAGGACTGCACAGACACTACTTCCAAATATTGTGAAAGCACTATTCTCAAGGACTTCGCAATGCCTATCTTCAATGGTAGACATTGCTTGTTAGACATGCTAGAAATGGGTGTTCTTATGAATGCATCAAAGACTAAGCATGTGTAAACAAATGGTTTCAACACTTAGAGTATCTAGAAAAACATCAATCAAATTGAAACGACAAATCATAAGATCACAAGGAGGCTCCGAAATTAAAGTGTAGAAAACATTTTGGAGGGTGTTTGTCACAGCGACAATAGGTGCTCAGTAGATTTTTATAGCACTATTTACAGTGTTCGCTACCGACATTATTTGAACTGGAAATATATGTTATTGTATTTATCCATAATAATTTTTGGGAAACTTGCAGGTTTGTCATTGTGTGGTGAGATTATGGTAGAAGTGAAGGAATTAATTATTGTATGACACCTAAGAATTTGCTTCTTGTTAATGTTCGTCCATATGGAACATATTAGGCTTTCCAACCCCAATCGACAGGCTAGGTGGTCTATAAATTGATGGCATACCTTCTCAATTAGGGTTACCATTTTGGTTTGGATTTCATCGAATTCAATCTGGTGGATGTAATGGACATCGCTTAAAATGCCCATAGAGAGTTTCACCCATTCATCGAGAATTGTAATGCACGTGGGAAATGAGCATCTTGCTATGAGCCTGCATAAGGTAAGAATATTGTCCTTCGAGAGGAATCTTCCCTTTTCACTAACTTCAAATCAGAATATTCTTGCAAATATTTGACAAATTATTCTCTAGTCAAGGGCTTATGATATAGCTTTAACCTATGCCCATTGACAAGGAAGGTAACCTTTTCTTCATCAATAGTCTTGATTCTAACTGCTCCATTATCAAAAACAATATTTATTTCATAGGGACCAAGCTAATGTGTCAGAATCAAACCTAGAATAAAAACGAAGAGCCCAATCACCTATCTTAAACTTCTTGACTTTGATGAATTTGTCATGCCATCTAGTTCTTTGCTGTTGAATTCTATTTGTTCTTTGTATAGAATCTTGTCGGATCTCATATAGCATGTTTAGTTGTGCCAGACTTTTTTTTGATCCTCAGATAAATCTAGCCCCAACTTTGTTGTTGTTCTAAAAGTTTCCTCTTGGAATTCAATTGGAAGCAAGACTTGATTCCCATATAAAAGCTCATAGGGAGTATGTCCAGAAATTTTCGTCCATGTGATGTGGTATGCCCAAAGTGCCTCTCAAAGCCATTTCTGCCCAATCTCTTTGGTGCAAGTGTACAGTCTTGGTCAGGATTACTTCAAGTAATTTATTGGTGGATTGCACTTGCCCATTGGCTTGTGGGCGATATGGAGTATATTTTCAATGTTTGATCTTGTATAGCTCCATAATTTTCTGCACCAACTTGGATGTGAATTGAGCACCTTGATCTATCACAATTTTCCTTGGGACACCAAAACAAGTGAAAATATCCGCAAAAAGAAGTGTAACTACAACATTTTCAACAACGAAAAGAAGTGGCTTAGAGTCTAACCATTTTGTAACATAATTTGTACAAACAATAATATAGCTATTTTCTTTAGATGGAAGGTTAATTGGACCAACGAAGTCTAGAGCCCATTATTCAAAAGGCTCTACCAGTACCTGAGGTTGTAGAGGCATTTCATCTGACTATATGGGCCTTCAAGTTATTTCGCAATTGTCACATCTTTTGACGTATTCCTTGGCATCTCTAAAAAGAGAAGGGCAGTAATATCCAGAAAGATGGGATTTGTATGCAGTTCTTCTATCAGCATAGTGTCCTCCACATGGTTCATCATCTCTGGATGATCAAGTCAGTTCCATTTCAGTATAATTCTCGCTCTATCCATGAGTAACGTGCATTGGCCTTGATAACTTTCTATCTTTCTTTGGCTAATTATTGTGGGAGAAACTTTCTTGTAGCAAAAAAGTTAGCAATATCTGAAAACCAAGGAGTTTTATTAGATGCTGGAAAAATATATTCATCGGGAAAATTATCCTTTACAAGGGTATCAATATTATCATTTTGCATCCTAGAAAAGGAAATCAACAACTGTGTTTTCCTTTTTCGGCCTATCCAAAATGGTAATATTGAATTCCTATAATAATAACAATCATATAGTAATCCTACCATTAGTAATTGGTATATTCATTAAATATATAATAGCACAATGATCTGTATGAATGAAAGCTTCATAACCAATAATATAATGTCAAAATTTATTGATGACATGAACAACGGCTAAAAACTCATTTTCTGTTACTGTATAATTTAACTCTGCAAGAGCCAAATTTTTACTTGTGTAATAAATAACATAAGGATTCAAATCTTTCTATCCCAACACAACTCCTAAGGTTGTATCTGAAGCATCAATTGAAATGTGAAAAGGAAGGGACTAGTTAAGCCCTCTTAAGATTGATGCTTCAGTAATTATCTATTTTAATAATTCAAATTCCTTCTCGTAATCAAAATTCCAAACAAAATCACAATCTTTTGTAAGAAATTTAAAGAGTTGAGAAGTTATTTTTGTGAAGTTTTTGTATGAATCTTCTATAATATCCTGTAAAACCAAGAAAACTTCTAACATATATTTGACAAGTAGGAATTGAAATTTTAGAAATTACCTCTACCTTAGATGCATCCACCTTGATTTCATCACCTAAAATATGGTGACCCAAAACAATTCCCTCATTAAACATCATAAAACATTTTTCATGACTCAATGAAAGATTTGTTTCTTTCCATCTAATGAGAATTTTTTCTAATTTTTCAAGAGCTTCTTCAAAATTGTTTCCATAGATAGTGAAATCATCCATGTAAACTTCTACACAATCATGAATCAAGTCAGAAAAGATACCTAAAACTACTCTTTGAAATGTTGTAGGTGCATTACATAACCCAAAAGGAAGTACTATGTAAGCATGCGTACCCCGTGGACATGTAAAAGTTGTTTTATCTTGATCTTCTTGTGCTATTTGAATTTGGTTATATCTACTGAAACCATCAAGAAATGAAAAATATTTCTTCCTTGCTAAGGTATCTAATACTTGATCAATGAAAGGCAGTGGAAAATGATATTTTAAAGTAGCCTTATTTAGTTCTCTATAATCAATGCACACTCTCCACTTTCCAATCTTCTTAGGAACAATCACTAAAGGTGAAACCCATTGACTATCTAATATTGGATAAATCAAATTCACATTGAGCAATTTTTGTAGTTCCTCCTTAACAATTTCTCTCGGATTAGGATTCATCCTTCTCTGTGGTTTCCTTACTATTTTGGCATTTTCCTCAATGTAAATATGATGCATACATGTACTAGGGTCAATTCCATTCATATCAATGTATTCCCATGCATATGCAAAAGAATGTTTTTGTAGCATCTTTATCAGTTATTTCTTTTGAAATTATTTCAAGTTATTATTAATGTTTAATGTTTTGCCTAGAAAAAATTCTTCTAAAGAATTTCCAAACTTTTCTATAGAATGTAATCTATTTTAGATTGTTGAGATGATAAATATTCAATATTACAATGTCCTTGAAAACTTTGAGCTTGTTCACAACATGAAGAAGAATCATTATTGTTCATTTGCTTGATTAATTCATCCTCCTCATCGATTTGTGAAAGAGTAAATACAGGTTGAATATCCTCAAAGTCTTCATTATCATCATCAATCCAAACTTCACTTTATATTTCAGTTATAGGTTTTACAGGGGGATATAATGTGAATATCTTATTAGAACTGCCATAAAAAATGTACATCTCACCAGATATACAACTTATAAATGCATCAGTTGTAGCTAGCCAAAGTCTACCAAGGATCACTCGATGGCCTCCTAAATTATTCTTGGGAGTTAAAATCATAAAATCAACATGATACTCCCATGAATCTAAAGATACAAACACATCTTCTAATATACCATCAGGTTTAATAACAAATCTATCTACTAATTACAGTAAAGTTGGGGTATATTGAAGATTAGGAAGCTTTAATTGATCTTGTTAGACAATTGGAATTGTTTGAATGGTTGTTGGCACTTTGTTTGTTGGCATTGATGTCAATAGTACTAGCATTAAGGATAGATGCAACAGTTCTTAGCTTTGAGGAGAATGCAGTTTAGGGGGAGTCCCATAGTTGTTGGAGTATTTTGTAGAGAATCATCATAGTAGCAAGCTTAGTGGAGAAGCCATAAAATGATGACTATGTTGGTTGGTGAGTCCGAGAATTTGGAGAGGATTATGTCTCAAGAGATCATCTTTGTTATTCCTGAAAGTCGCATAGTTGGTGAGTGCCTAGAAAGATCTCTCCAATGGTATGTGGAACCCTACAAAATGCCTCAGAAGAGCAAGTTCTAGGCACAAGAAGAAGGGTCAAGGTGCAAAGAATAACAGAGAGTTTGAAGCCATTTTTCAGGTAGAAAATGGGCTCAAAGACTACATCAAACCTACTCAATTGGAAAGTGCTCTGAAATAAATTTCCAATGGTATAAAGAAGTTTGCAAATGGCCTCCTGGATCAAAAGTTTGAGGTAGTCAAAGTAAGGACCTTGAAGTCCTTAGGAGCAGTCCCTAGAAGGTCGGAAACCTGGAACCATGGAAATCCATTTAAAAGAGGCACTGGATGGCATGGAGCCGGGAACATGGGAAAAAATCTCGGAAGGTCATAATCTCGAATCAGCCCTGATATTTCTTTTAAAAGGCTATAGGATTACAATGAAGTAGGGGAGCAGGAAGGACCGGAAACCCAGAACTCTGGAAGGCTGAACCTCGTAACCTCTTATTAAATCAATTCCTTAAAAGCGTCAAGGTTACAGGGAGAAGGGATTTACAAAGGAAATCGCTTGCAAAACCAAGGATCGAGGGACCCTTTCTCTCTACTTCGACAGGACACATGGCAGCATTTGGTTGGCTCTCAAGAGGTGATGGTAGCATATGATGTCAATATGACATGGTTGTATGAGGGATACTGATCAGGTGCTCAAAATTATGCTCAAAAATCAAAGTTGTCATAATGGTGTGGAACCTGAACAACAGTGTAGTGCTCGTCTTCCTAAATCTAGCACAACTCATTTCGCATGAAACAGACACCGTATGCTCCCAGAAACGCGATCTGTTCGTTTTCACAAATAGGAAAATTTGGTGCAGGAGCTGACAGGGATGTTGAATGGGCATCCATATAGCCCAATCAGCAAAAATAATATTCCTTGGAATATTATGTCGAATATCCTCATAATATGCCTTATAGGTGGTGAATCAGAAGGTGACAAATGTCGGGTTTTGCTTGGTCCATGTCTATGGGTACGGGCCAATCAAGAGGAGACACGTGGCTAAGTCGGAGGCCGCCACGTGTCCTCCTAATGGTCAATCAAAATTTGTTGGAAAAGACATGTCAGAGACCAGGGTTGAACACGTGACCTCCCACACAATAGCGCTAAGGTTTATCGTTGTGCTCGCATGATGATACTTAACTATCAATGGTCGTGGGTTGTATTTAAGTTTTGTTGGTTGTCAGGTTGGGGGGAGACCACTAGCGTAACCATCAGCAACCCTCCCATGCCACTACCTCGTCCGTAGCCCGCAAACAGTTACGTTACCACCAGCACTAACCACGAGTCCAAGCATCCATGTGAACCCGCTCCGCTAATCGTGACATTTGTTGTGACCACGCGGGGGTTATAGGACTTTTTAACGATCCTACAATTTTACCCATCGCGCGATGAAATTTTTTCCCAGTTAGCGATTTTTGGGGCGAAATTGTAGGATCATGCCGGATATGGTGCAATTTGTGGAGTGAATAGTGGAGAAACTAGGAGAGGTCATAACTTTCTCATTTTTCGACCAAATTGCATGCAAAAAGAGGTTAGGTAGCCATTTTTGGACATTTTGGACTCATTGGAGTAGGTTTCAGAAGCATTTGAGCATTGTAAACACATATTTTTACATTTTTTAGCATAATAGAGAGGCCCAAGCCATTGGAAGTTGGACCAAGGAGACGTAGCCCAGGAGGGGTGAACTCCTTTATCATGTTCATGTTGTAATTTATTTTTGATGATGTTCTGTACATGTTTATGTTGTTGTTCAGTCTTTTATTTATGTTAAATTTCTCATAAAATTAACATAAAATCTCATTTTTCACTTGCAAAAAATCATGAATCCTTAAGCACAATGAAAGCATTTTGTTTCTAATCTGAGGAGGATCCTAGCACAACAATCTGATATTCTAAATCAGACCATTTTGGTATCAGAGCACTAGGTTTACTTTGTGAAAGAAGGATTTAACTGTTTGCAACTTTATGTCATGCTTACAAGGTTAAAACTCAAAAGAGGATAAGGGGAGCTAGTTGGAAGCCCTGAAGTTGGGTCAAGGGGAAGGAGAGCAAGGTTTCCACAATCTCCAACACCAATTCAACCTCAAGTTGCAGTTGAGACTCCAAAGATCATGTCTCAGGAAGGAAAACCTACAAACATGACAGAAGATGAGAAGACCTTTAGAAAGGCTTTCTTTGATATGACAGGGATGGTGAAGGTCCTCTATGAAGAGAGGAATACCAGATTGCAAGGTGAAAGATCCAAACCTCCCAAAGGAGAAGGTTCTTTAGGAGGAGGTAATGGAAATGGAGACAAACCTCCACCCTCTCCACCATATTCTTCATCTTCTTCTTCACAAGCATCTTCACCCTCTTCCACTAACACAACCCTTACTCATACTCATCATCATACTTCAAAAGGAACTAGTAAATCACCTTTTTTAAAACTTGATGTTAAATTTGAGCTACCCATGTATAATGGTGAAATGAATGTAGAGAAGATTGATAATTGGATTCGTCAGTTGGAGGTCTATTGCAGGATTCAAAACCTTCAAGAGGATGACATAAAGATTCAGTTAGCTTCCTTGAGAATGGAGGGTGCAACACTAGTATGGTGGGAATCAAAGACACAAGAGGAGATTAAAAAACACAGTAAGATCCCAATTTATTGGATTGATTTCATTGTGCAATCAAAAGACAATTCTACCCTCTAGATTATATGCAAAAATCCTTCATGAATTGGCAAAACTTTAGACAGCTTAAAGGTCAAAATGTGCAAGATTACACCCAATAATTCAGAAAAGGTCTTTAATGTTAGGTGTAGATTTTCAATCACATGACACATTGTTGAAGTACATAGGGGGTTTACATAGTTACCTTAGGCATACTATCTTAATGTTTAATCCAAATAATCTAGATGATGTGTGTGTGCAAGCCACTCATCTTGAGGCAAGAAGGAAAAACAGCCCAAAAGAAGGTAGTAAAAATCCATTTAAGAGTAAAGGAAAGGAAAAGGGTTTCAAAGGGAAGGGAAAGAAAAATGCATCTACAAAAAAGGAGATAAATTTACATGCAAACATTGTTCCAAAGAGGGTCACGATGAAGCTCATTGTTGGAAGCTTCATCCCGAAATGAGACCAAAAAGAAACAACAACAAGGGGAAAAAAAGACAACTGCAACCACTCAACAGGATTTGGGATCTGATTCAGGTGATGAAACTAAAATCATAGCCATGGGGTTAAAAGGAAAAGAATCCGTTGCTAGCATTAGTTCTTCAAACTCACAAAATGAAACTCCAAATGAAAAGAAGAGAATAAAACTTTTTTCACATAAGGGTGATCTCAAAACATAACAAGATTGATACACTTTTCGATAGTGGCTCTCAAGCCAATCTTATCTATGAAAACATTGTCAAAAGTTTAAACTTGGAAACCATTCCACATCATAAACCATATCCACTTGGATGGGTGTGTGACAATGCACAATTGCAGGTTACTAGAAAGTGTAAACTGAAATTCGCCATTACTGCAAATTTCATAGATGAAGTGGAGCTTGATGTTGTGCCATTAGATATATGTGGCATAGTTTTGGGAAGCCCATACCTTTATGACAGAAAATATATCTTCCATAGACATGAAAACAAATATCATTTATTCAAAGATGGAGTAGAATATATTGTGAGAGCTCATAGCAAGAAATTAAATCTTTCACTTGTTAATGCGAGGTAGATGAAAAGACTAGTGAATTCAAGCAATAATTTTGTGCTTCTAATGATCAAACCCAAGAATGATGTTGATAATGAATATTTTAAAGGTTTTGATTCAAATTTGAAATATGAATTGGTTGATGTAGTTAACCAATAGGATGAGATGTTTCAATAACCAAAGCGATTACCTCCCAAAAGAGGAATCCAACATGAGATGCAGTTGGAGCAAGATTGTCATCTTCCTAACATTGGCATGTACAGGATGTCAGTGATGGAAAGTGCAGAAATTAAGAAGCAAATTCAAGAGTTGTTGAATAAAGGGATCATCAGACCATCTTCCTTGCCATGTGGTTCACCTATTGTCTTGGTGTCAAAGAAGGATGGAACATGGCACATGTGTGTGGACTTTCGTGCATTGAACAAAATTATGGTAAATAATCATTACACACTGCCTAGAATAGACGATTTACTTGATCAATTGAAAGATGCAAAGTATTTTACTAAGTTGGACTTAATGAGTGGCTATCATCAAATTAGAATAGCTGAAGGAGACATTTGGAAGACAGCATTCAAAACAAAACAAGGTTTGTTTAAATGGCTAGTTATGACTTTTAGTTTATGTAATGCTCCTGCTACATTCATGTGTGTGATGAATGATGTGTTGAGGCCATTTCTTGATGAGTTTGTTATAGTATACTTAGATGACATCTTAATTTTCAATAAATCTCGTGATGAACATGTCATGCATGTAAGAAAATTACTTGATGTCTTAAAAAGGAGCAGTTGTATCTTAAGATGTCAGAGTGTGAGTTTGGAAAAACTTCTTTAGTTTACTTGGGTCATATTGTTGGATGAGGTGAGTTGAAAATAGATCCCTCCAAGATTGACGTCATTGTGAATTGGCCAAGGCCCAAGACAATTACTGAGGTAAGAATTTTTTTGGGAGCACCCAATATTGGAGGAAATTCATTACTAATTTTTCTCTTATAGCAGCTCCTTTGCATGCATTGACAAGTGTGAAAAAGGTTTTTCAGTGGGGAGGAAAACAACAAAAGGCCTTTGATGCATTGAAGGAAAAGATCAATACAACTCCAGTACTTTCACTTCCAGACTTGAGACAGTCATTTGAGATTCAGACTGATGCTAGTGACTACGTCATGGGTGCAGTCCTCATGCAACATGGTAAGCCTATTTGTTTTCATTCAGAAACTTTTAATGGTGCAGTGATTAACTATCCTACTGTTGTGGCCAGCAACAACCCCCCCTTCTTATTTAGTGTTATTCCTAATACTAAATAAGTGGGGACCCTTAGTTAGAAATTTAAAAAAATCAAAGTAGTGCTTAAATTTCCTTTTTTGAATAAGCTTACCATCATAAGCTTAGGAAACCCCCTTGCAAAATCTAAAAAAATCTAAGTTTTATGATAAAGTGAAACAAAATCTTTCCTTAGGAAATATCGCATCGTAAAAAAGATGATAGAAGACCACCTTACAAACCGAATTCCAATATTGTGAGATCGCGATACGCGATAATATCGCATCGCATCCAGCAAATACAATTTACATTGAAAAACTTTAATTTGCCGATATGCGATGACGCCGATCGCAAATCGCATTTCGCAGAAAACAGGTTAACAAAGATTGTCATACATAACGTTCTTGCGATCTGCGATATTGCGATATTGCGATCTCGCGATACAGTGACAATGCGATAATGCGATATCACGAGCGACCAACTTTGCGATGTTACGATTTTGCGATGTTATCATTTCGCGATGTTGCGATCTGCGATATTGCGAAGCAAATCGCAAAATCGCTTCATCGCAGATCTTTCGGGCTCGTTATTCAAGAAAAGTATTTTCCATAAGCTGACACCTGGTTATGCGCTTTAATGCTAATAAATGAGTTAGTTGCCAGTTATTAATGGAATATGGTTTCGTGCTTATCGAAAAATCATCTCACGTAAGGTGGTATATTTGATGTGTCTTTAGCATTTAAAACTTTCCCATCACCCTTCCTTGTCATTATTTTCACTTCACTTGTGAATTGCAGGAACGGAGAACAGAGAATGATACAAAGCAATACGCAGGTTAAAATGGGAAAGAAAAGCAAAGTTTCGAGCTCTAAAGAAAAAGAAATGGCACCCTTATATACAGACACGGCCTGTAATAGAAACACAGGAATTGCTACGTGGGAAGGCATGCATAATCTGCTTGAAGAGGAAAATCCCAGAGTAATGGAAGTTGCTGCTACCGCGGGTTCAAATAGTTCTTCTGAGGCATCTATCACAGAGCTAGCCTGCTCATTATTACACCGGATAGCAGCAAGACACAAAATTCTCCCATACACAGACATGGTTAAGTGGATATTGGACAACGTTGATATTAGAAACAGACAGTTTAAAACTCAGGGTCAAGAGCTTATGGAAATATTATTTTCACAAATTTTGAACTTTATATCTGCTGGAAGGAAAAAGTGCAAAAGGTGAAAAATGCATCAAGGAAACCCGGACCAAGAAACGGAGGCAATTTCCGCCTAGCGCTAATCGCGCATTGCTGAGGAAAATTTCTCGAAAAGGAATGCTGCTAATTTCCCATTCACATGTAAGCCCCGAAAATTGCAAGAAAGTAACAATACAGACAGAATGGAAGCAGAAGAAAAAAGAAAAGGCACAACCAATCCAAGGGTTAACCAAGTTGAACTGGGATTATTACTGGGCATACTTGGTAAAGCCACATAGCCAATGGATGACTCTTGAGTGTATCATCAATTCGGCTGAAAAGATGGCGCCAACTCTTGTCGATTATGTTTTCTCAGCTCAGCTAAAATCGGAAGTCGGCCACCCGACTCTTCTCAAACAGATGCTGCATGCGTGCGATTTCAAGGACCAAATACAGAAGTAGTTTTAATTTTAGATTCAATTTTAGTTTTATTTTCCTTAAATGAGGACGGTCATTTAAACCGCATCCTACATTTTTGTAATAATTTATTTTTAGATTTAGTTAGTAGTATTTAAACCCTTCTCATGCATTTAGAGAAGGGTCCTGAAATTTATCAAAAACTTATCCCCAGAACATGCATTTTTGTACCCTCTGAGGAGGTTTTGATGAATGAATGGAACAGGATTTATTGATGTTTACATTTGATATCTGCTACTGATGTTGCACTTTTGTACTCTTAGTGGATGTTAGATCAAGAAGAGATAAATCATTATCGCTTGAAGCTCATGAGTAGGACTAGTTATAAATGGTATTTCTATCTCTTAACTATTTCTGCCTTGTGTTAGAGTGATTTTCATGTTCAGTTATTTATATATTAATGTATGAATGCCTGAGTTATCATTTGGCACTTTTGTACAGTGATAGCTATTTATTTATGCTTAGTGTATGAGTAGCTTACTATGCGATATGTTTTTCACAACTGTTTCGTCTAACTTTTTATATGAAGTGGTTCATCTTTATTGAATTCTTTTCTCATAGCAGTTGAATGATCTTTATTACCAGTTGTTATTTGAAATCATTTTAGATCGCATAAAGGAAAGATTACACCCCGGGTTAGTGTAGATTTATATATTTCTGTTTATTAGAATACAATTTCCATATTATTAGATTAGAATTAGAGTAGAAGTATTCCATTTAGAAACTGTTAGAAACAGAAATATCAGTCCAACACACACACACACACACACACCTATATTGGGAAACTGGTCCCATATACCCAGTCAGACCCACTATACCAAACGGAAAAGGAGTTGAGGTCCGGACCGGGTGGGTAACCCCCTTGTTATAGACCCGATTTTCGGGGCTTCAAAACCTACATATGACAAGGAATTGTATGCATTGGTGTAAAGTGTGAAAAAATGGAAACACTACTTGATGGGTAAGGAAACAATCATTCACACTGATCATCAACCATTGCAATACTTGCAATCTCAATCAAAGTTGCAACAATCAAGGCACTTTCGATGGATGGGTTTTCTTCAACAATTCCACTTGGTAATCAGGTATAAGAAAGGTATCTACAATAAAGTTGTTGATATGCTTTCTAGGCCTATTGTTAGTGCAACTACTTTACTCAAGCATAATTCTATTTTACATGAAAGTTATATTGAGCAATATGCATTAGATAATGACTTTTAAGATGTTTATGCAAGCTTGAGTCAAGGTAACCAAGTAGAGGAATTGGATTATCATTTGCATGTTAACTTGTTGTACCATCTTTGCAAGCTTTGTATTCCACAGTGATAAAAAGTTAACATCATAAGAGTGGCACATACTTCTCTTATTTCTGGTCATTTCGGTGTAAGCAAGACAGTAGCACATCTACGGAGGTATTGTTATTGGCCTCGTATGCTTGAAACTGTATCTCGTTTTATTAAGTGATGTTCATTATGTGTAATTAGTAAGCCTATCAATGGGAAGTTAGGATTGTACACACCACTTTTGGTTCCTTCACGACCATGGGAGAGTGTTTCTATGGATTTTTTAGGAGGTCTTTCATTGTCAAAAATAGGTCATGATTATTTGTATGTAGTTGTGGATAGCTTCAGAAAAATGTGTATTTTGATGCCATGTGTTGGTGCACTAAGATGTCTTTTTACAGGCAATACTAATCCCTACATTAATTGTCAACCCAAGGTAAGTCTTTTTATCTCAAGAGTGTCAGCACAATATATGCAATGAATTCAAAGGTTATCTAATGGTAAATCGTTGCAATCACTAATAACTATCTCTTCAACTCAATCCACACAATTCTGAAAGAAATAACTTTGAAAGAACTCTTAACACACTCTGCAATTATGTTTAACTTATTCTGAAATCAAATGAATTTGAATGCGAATGCAAAGAATCATGCTTGGCAACCTTCAAATAGAATTAAGACTAACTCACTCAATCAAGAAAGAGAACTATAACAACTGAACAACAATGATAATCTATAGCAAATTCGAATTGAACAACAAATCCAATTGAACGGCAAATCCTAATTGAACGGAAATCTCAATTGAACGGCAAATGATAATTAAACGACAATCTCAATTGAATGGCAATATCATAATTAAATGGAAATCTGAATTGAACGGCAATATGATAATTAAACAACAAGCAAGCATATAACGATAAATGATCTCTAAGCAGCAATTGATCTATGTAAGCAAATCATGGAAATCGATTAATGTTATCTCTAAGATCTATGGTAACATCACTCAGAATGAACAACAATCTACTACTAAAACTAACATAACCAATCCAATCAAAGCGTTACTCAGATATATCACACGGCTAAATCTAAATCTAAATGAACAACAGTATGAATCGGAATCGTCAATCTTCACAATAAGCGAAATGATATCAATTGAACATTAACAATCAATAAAGACTAAGTAAAAATATTATAACACAAGAAAGAAGTAGAACTTCTCTTGACCGGGCCCAGAGTCGCCAGAAGTCTCCGCTAAGAAATACTCAAAATATAAGTATGGATCAAACGCAGTCTTTCTTCATTAATATAAGTAACAAGATTACATCATCACTAAGATAACAATATTATATGTCTCAAAAAGAATAATTACAAATTATGAAAGTTTGAACTCTGAACTCTTTTGCCTTTTGGCCTTATATATAACATTAAAAGAGTAAACTAGATAAAAGTGAATCCTCATGATCAGGGGATCTTGAGGATTTCGCTATACATAATCTAATCTTGTCATGAAATAGCATCAGTCTGCCTGGTCTCTCACTGTCTTGCCTGCCTCAGACACTGTCTTTTCCTTTTATGGCCTGGTGCTGCTCTGTCGATTGAACGACTATTGACCAATCCGCGTCTTCTACACACAAGGATAGTAAAAAGTTAGTTTCTCGTGCTAGATTTATCTAATTTGTTACCAAGTACTTTTATCCAACTTTAGTTGTTATTTCCTTTATTTTGATCCATAAACAGAGATAACCATGTAAGGATAAATGTTGAAATAAGCTATTTACAAAGAGAAAACATACCTTTTTCCTGACCCAACATACTCCCCAGCTTACCTTGTTGCATGTCCTCATGCAATTAAATAATTGATGTGTAGCTGAGTTAGGGAGTAGGCCAGATATACCTCCTCCTTATAATTTCTGAAGCCATTTTTCTTCTTTAGTATAGCGAAAGCCTAGGTAATGTCTTGATCCTTCAAGGTGTAGTCACAACGATACTTATCTGGAGGATACCATATGATTGGAGTCCTATACCGACATCCTATCCATTTAGGCCCCATGGTTAAAACCATGTTACTGTACTTGTAGAAACGAGAGGAGGCAACTTTAAAGTTCCGGTATCCAAATGGTTCTCGATTTCTAACAGTAATGCTAGAGACCTCCCACCTTTGTCTGGCTGCAGACAAGGCTTCCTCCTTAATCTCTTGGAAGTACTCCTTTCCGGCTTGTATAATATTTGTGTGAAATGGGCCCATTTGGCCCACAACACTGACTCACTTCATGAACTGCTTATGTCTGACAGAGAGATGCAAGGGTTTGGTTGGTTCCCCTCTCACCCATAGGTCAATCCCTTCTTCATGCCTCCTAAAAATACTGTGAGCCTTGGCCCACTTGAGTTGATTAGTAGCAAAATAGAGAAATTCTTGGAGTTGTACATCCCCTATAAAGAGCCCAAGGTTGTTGTCCCTGATGCCTTCTAGAAAGATTGTGCATATAAATTTCACAGAGGAGGCATTGTACATGTTCTCTAAAGCATTTGACAAAATCCGGGGTAGTCTTGATTTCCACAGGCTTTCCAGCCTTAGCAGCTTTGATTTTCAGCAGGAGGAACCTTTCCATGAGGAATAGGGCATAATTTGTAGCAGGGTCTCTGCATGACAGAGTGTCTGAATAAAGAGAGAAAATAGTGTCCAACTACTCTTTAGCCTTCTGTAATTTGTCCCGTGATTTCTCAACCTTTTTATGTTTAGCCTTGTACTGAGAAAAGGTCTCATCTTCAGTTACGGTTAGTGCCTCAAATTTCTTCCTCAACTCTTGATGTTCATGCAGGGGCACTACCTTTTATTTGTACTGGGCTAATTCCTACTGAACCTTCAGTAGTTCATTCTGAAGTCTGCTAATAAACGCCTCCCTTACTAGGGGAATATAAGCAGGTGTCTCCTCTGTTTGGGTTTCTCCATCCTGGGTCTCCATGGGATCGGTCTGAACAGTAGCTTCAGCTGCCTCTTGAATCATGCAATGATCAATTTGAATGTCCTCTTCAGCATCTGTTTGAACAACAGTATCCATGGTGGGGTAGTCCAGAAAACACAGGGGTCTTCAATGTGCATTTCAGTGTCTTTTACAAGACATGGCTCTCTATGAGTTCCCTTTGGGCAAGCCAAAAGATCCTCGGTTTGGGTTTCAACATCCTTTCCAAAACAATCTTCTGTCTGCATGCCTGTGGTCTCTTTTTCTACTTTCAAATTCCTGGCTCTAATGGCTTCTTTTAACCACTGCCTTAGCTGCCCAATTATTCTCTTTTGTTTTCTATACTTCTTAAGCATTTTTCTGAGCCTATCCTTGTAGGACTTCTTTATTACAGGACTTCCAACTGGTGGTGGGTTGCATTGTCCTCTGGTTCCTGTACAAGTGGTATTGTGTCAGCATCAGGGAGGGTTCCAACTAGAACTGTATCTCCCGATGGAGCTTCACCTTCTAGCTCCTCTTTGTCATGGATTTATTTTTCAAGAGATCCCAATACAATGGTATCTCCTGAACAATTTTCGTTCTCCTGGTTTTCTTCTAGGTAGGCCTCGTCCTCAGGGGACTTAGAAATAATAGTGTTACCTGGTTGATTTACATCTCCCAGGGTTTCATCTGCAGGATCTTTTTCAGCTGGGGGGTCCACTGGACCGATGTCTACTATCTGATTTTCTTCTCTAATGAATTCCTCTTCATGTACCTCCGCTTCAAGGGGTTTTTCCACAGAAGGGATTGGTTCCCTCTGTTCTTCCACAGAATCAATGAATGGCAAGGTTTTCTCATGACCAGGGCTGTCAGCAGGGGTAGACTGGTTGGGGGTACAATTTATTCTTCAACATTCCCGAATTTTTCTCTACCCTCGCCAAATATTCCCATGTTTTCCAATACCCTGGCCACTTCCTCCTCATAGTCTTGCAAAGGGGAATTTTGCAGACTTGGAGGTGGTGTGCGGGATGGTCCAGCCTCATCTGCTTGACTTAGGATACGTTGTTGGGCTCTCACTCGCACAGAGCGCCTATGTTTTGCTGGGTTCAGGGGCACAGAGGAATTCTTTCTTTTCAGTGTCCTTCTCGGACCTAGGGTTCTTGGCCCTTGTTGCTCTGTTACTGTGTTTTCTGGGGGTGGAGCCAAAGTAGGATTTACAACATTGTCCCAGGTTAACTACTATTGGGCCAGTCCATTCATGATAATCAATTTAATCAATCCATGATGACTGATTACTTTGTGTGGGTCCTTAGTTGTCCTAACTCGACGGGCGACATCATGTAATAGGGAATTCAAATAAAATAGCATATTAACTGAAATTTTCTATTTTAAAATAGCTAGAAGTTTCAGTTGGCGGGGCTTTACCACATCGTGTCAACCATCGCAGGTAATGTACCTTTGCACGATGACAGCCAATTCTTGCCACGACTGCCTTAACGTCGAAGGATGAATCCCTTTTCCTATCCGCACCAGTTGCTCACCTGGATCCTGGAATACTTCAACCGCATTGTGTAGAAGGACATGCTTTTCTGTCCATTTGGTTCCCTCAGCCGGAAGTCCAGTGACTTTGGCTATGACCGCTTCCGAGACCATTATACTTCTTCCTCTTACCATTGTGCTGTCGTTCTACAAATTCTGCAGAAATTCCAACGTCAGCTCCTCATGAAATCCCTGCAATCTATTCAGATATTGCAGCCATCCTGCGCGCTTGAGAATTGCACGGGCTTGATCCAATACCATAAGCACTGGAGGTTCATTCCAGATATCTCTTCCTCCCATGGCTGTTGTACCTGTGACTGGTTCACTTGTATGCAATTGTTTTACACTTCTACAATTTAGAACAACAGCAGAGAACGTTACAACAATTAACAGAGAAATGATGATGTTTTGAGAATTAATATCATATTTAGTTAAGTCATTTGTCCCATCAACCACACTTAATGCAGGATCATGAGTCTGCATGCCAACCATAATGGTTGTCATCCTTTCCCCAATAAAAAATACTTTCTAATTATTACGCATTCATAATCATCATGTAGTCCTTACCCGGAAGTTAATTCAAATGATTATCACACAATTATCCATAATTGTCACACATGTTGTGCATACACAGGCCATCCCCCCTTTGACGAGAAAAGGGCGTCCACGTCCTTTAACCACGTGAAAAGCAATGACAATCCATAAATGCCGACACCCAATCCAAAAAACAGTGTGCTAAACGGTAAGGCAATTAAAGCAATACACGTCATCGGATGTGAAATGGCTGAAAAAAAAATTAAAACAGAGATTTTAATTCATTATGGCAAAATATTTTCACCATAAGCGGTATTAATAACAAAGGCATAATCGGCGGTATGTATTAATGACGGCGGTAAATTGATTGGACTATTAGAATATAATGAGTATATGGAAGAAAATTAAGCAACTCAAATTTGATAATCATATAGTATATGAAAAAAGAAAATGGCTCTGAAGTCGCCGGGTCAGGTTAGCGCACGCGAAGGGTTTGGTTAGGGTTTCAACTGAGCTTGAAGCTGCAGTAACCGCGCTTGGGTCTCCGTTTCGCTCCCGCCGCTACTGCAGACTCCGCGCTCCCTCCTCCGTTACAATGCCGCTGTAGACTTCGAAGCTCCGCGCTGAGGACTCCTTCGCCGTGACCTCCGTGACTTCCGTTTTCTTACCTGTGACGGTTCACTCTTTTAACCTGGCACGGTCCGTTAGCTGTAACTGCAACCTGTCTTTTTCCCCGGGATTCTCTACTCCATAAGGTGTCCGCCGTCCCGAGGTGCAGCTGGCCATGGAGGACTTGGAGGCCGTAGATTATTCCGCCGACCCATTGGAAGGGGTCTCCATCTGGCGCACTCCATATGCCACATCAGAAGGTATGTTTAATCCTGATTTTTCCGGAAATTTCTCACAGTTTTCCCTCGGTGAATCGTCTAGGGCTCAGCCTGTGGTCCTCCCGGATGAACCCCCTACATGGCCTGCCCTCTCCACGCCGCCTCACTCTCCGGAAACCCTCGGTTTTGTCTCCGGTTGCTTAAACCCTAACCCTGGGTTGGTTCCCCCGGAATCTAGCTCTTTTTCTCGACCGCCGTTTAACCCTCCTCTGCCCTCATCCTCCGCCGGACTCGCAGTTTCCCTTGGTCACCACTCTGGCAGTTTCAATGCCGTACCCCCGCTTTCGGGCCCCCCTTTTGCACCCGGTTCTGGCATTCCTATCACTCACCAGTTCGCGGCCCCTCTGAATGTTACCGCCCCGCCTTCGGGACAGCCACTGAACCCTCCACCTGCTCGCGGCCCTAAGCGGAAGTATAAGTGTTTCAAGTCCAAGGAAGACGATATTTTTCTCAGACTCGAAGAGGACATTCGGTGGGGAGAATCGATGGACTTTGCAGATCGAGTCTTGGTCGGCCGCATCAGGGGACGCAGCTACATGGCGGCACAATTGAAAACCTGGGCAACTGATGTATGGGGGCAACATTTGGTGAACATCCCTCATGTGCAGACATTCGTGCGGGGATGGTTCGCACTGAGGTTTGCGCATGCCGACCACACAAACTGGGTCTTGTCCTCCTACTGGCATTTTGAACACGCCCTTGTGCTCCTCAAGAGATGGACACCCTTATTCGACCCTGAGACGGAGCAGATAGGCATTGGACCAGTTTGGATTCGGCTTCCAGGGTTACCTCTTCAATACTGGTCCGAGGATATATTCAAACGTATTGGAAATGCACTTGGCACATTCATGGGCTATGATAAATCTTATCACCAGACTGGCATGATGGCTTATGCTAGAATCTTAGTCAACATGGATACCAGAGGCGGGCTATATGAGCACATTACTATTCAGTGGAGAGACTCTGCTCGCAGACAGATCATCGATTATGAGGGCATTCCCTACCGATGCCGCAGGTGCCACAAAGTAGGGCATCTCTATAAGGACTGCCCTCTCCTCCGAAAAGGGGCTAGGAAAGGCAATGAAGCTGGAGTCGACTCTCCCCTGGACACCTCCCCTATTCAGCAACCCATTCAGCATTCGGGGCCTCAACTGCAAGCACAAGAAGGAGCTGTCCCACAGAACTCTCCTGCGGCCGCTGATACTGTCTCTGCCCCTGAGGCACCTCCATCTTCATCAGCACCTGTTCATACAGCACAGCCGGAGGAAGTTGCGAACTCGGGTATGTCTTCATCTCCCCCTTCTTTGATATCTCATGCATCCTCTTACTTGCGACTCTCTCATTATCTCATCCCGATTCGCGACTCTCTCCCTCTCACTCTCCCCTTACTTGCTCCCTCCCGCTCCCTCTGCCTTTGGCCCCCCCTCTATTGATCACATCGACTCTTGCTTCCCTCTCTATCCGATCAACTCAGTCATCTCCTCGGTACGCTCTGCGATCTTGGATGAGGGACAAGGGCCCTGATGCGGTTGGTCTTGACTCTATGAGCATCCCCTCCTCACTAAAGACCTCCCGAGGTCGACCCTCCCGTATCACAAAAGCTAGGCATACTGCCGACGAAGAGGTTGCCCTTGGGCGACAACAGACTATTTTTGGGGCGCTTAGAGCAAAGGATGGCCCTCTCTCCCTTCCCCCATGAAAGTTTTATCTTTTAATTGCCGAGGTTTTGCTAGTTCACCAAAAAAACTAGCGCTCAAGAGGCTGCTTACATCGACTCAACTTGACATTATTTTCCTGCAAGAGACCCTATGCTTGGCTGAACCCCTCACACTCACCCTCTCCTCTTGGCTCCCTAACTGGACCTTCCACGCCCTGGATGCAGCTGGGCGATCTGGAGGATTGGCTATTGGGGTCTCAAACAGGGTTGTGGATATTCGGAACCTCTGGGGAGGGAGGGGATTCATAGGTCTTGACATATTTGTCCACTCTATTGAAAGAGACATTCACATCTTCAACATCTACGGCCCTTGCACTGATCGTGTCAACTATTGGAGATCATTAATGGCATCTGAACTTCTACAAGCTGATAACATCATATTGGGAGGGGATTTGAATTTTTCCTTGGGTTTCTGTGAATCATGGGGGCATATGGCTCAGGTCGACTCCCTCTCTGAAACCCTCTCCACCTTATTAGAGGATCATAAATGGGTGGACATCCCTTCTGCTCGTTTACAATTCACCTGGTCAAATAATAGGAGTGGGGAGCAGAGTTTAGCCAGGAGACTCGATCGTTTTCTTATCAAGGAAACTCTGTACAACAGCCTCCCCAGAATACGACAATGGGTCGGATCAGGTGGCATGTCCGATCACAGACCTATCTTCCTGGAGGCTGAGGACCTTAATCACAAAATCAAAAGCCCCTTCAAATTTAACGCCTCTTGGCTCCAGGACCCTTCGTATCTTCAGCTGGTCCATAATTTCTGGCAGAACAATCCCATCAGGGAAGAGGAGGAACTAGCAGCAGGTTTTGTCAGAAAGCTCAGGGAACTCAAACAAATCACCAAAACCTGGGCCCACCAGAAGCGAATCCAAGATAACTTCACTCTGAAAGAGGCAGAACAGGTTATTGCGGATTTTGAAAATGCATCCTCTGGGACTTTCCCCTCACAGGAGAGGAAAGAACAGTACGCTTCACTCATTGCTAAGCGCACTCAAATTCTGAAAGAAAGGGAAGAAAGTTGGAGGCTGAGGAGCAGGGCTATCTGGCTCACTGAGGGAGACAATAACTCAAAATTCTATCACAAATTTGCCAATGGACGCAAAGCCATCAATACGATTTGGGAGCTTAAGGATAACCATGGCCATACTGTTACATCTCAACCGAACCTGGCAAGATTGGCCACTGAACACTTTCGAGGTATATACTCTGCTCCTGGGGATATAAATATTTTGGAAATCATGAGAGTTGCGGAACTCTTTCCCAGATATGTTGAACAAGATGAGATGGACGAGCTACAGAAGGAAGTAACCATGGAGGAATTGGAAGCCACACTCAAATGGTTTAAGAAAGATAAGAGCCCGGGCCCAGATGGCTGGACCATTGAATTCTACATTGCTTTTTTAGACATCTTGGGGAATGACCTTCTGAAGATTGTGGAGGATAGTAGGCGACGAGGCAGGATATCCGCAGCCATCAAGACCACCTTCATCGCCCTTATCCCTAAATCCAATGATCCGTCCTCCTTCGATGATTTCCGGCCCATCTCACTCTGTAACTGCCTCTATAAAATCATTGCCAAGATTATCGCTAACCGCCTCAAGCCCATCCTCTCGCAACACATTTCCCCTGAACAATTCGCTTTCTTACATCACAGAAAAATCCATGAAGCCATCGCCACTGCTGAAGAGCTCATGCACACCCTGCAGATCAAAAAACAAAAAGGAATGATCCTTAAAGTGGATCTCTCAAAGGCATTTGACAGAGTAAACTGGCTGTATTTGAGGCTGCTATTAACTCATCTTGGCTTCCCCTATGACTTCATCAAATGGACAATGAGCTGCATCACCGATGTATACTACAGTGTTTTACTCAACGGGCAAGCCACCCCTTTCTTCACTTCTGAGAGAGGACTTAGACAAGGATGTCCCCTCTCGCCTTTACTATTCCTGCTAATCATGGAAGGTTTAAGCAGAATTATCACATCAGCCAGGGATAGACATCAATTAACAGGCATCAAAATGGTGGATAATTTCTTCCTCACACACCTGTTATTCGTTGATGATATCTTGATCTTCCTAAACTGCAGCATTGGCGATTCCACAACGCTTCATAACTCTTTCCTTCTATTTCAGCAAGCTACGGGAATGAAGATTAATGAAAACAAATCCACGATCACCATGGTGGGCTGCTCCATTAAGGAATCTACCTATATCACTCAGCGTTTTCCCTTTGTTCTTTTGAATCTGAAGGATGGGATAAAGTACCTTGGATTCAGACTAAAGCCATCCGGCTACAAGATTGCAGATTGGTTATGGCTAATTGCTAAAGTGGAAAAGAGGCTACAAGTATGGTACCACCGATACCTCTCACGAGCAGGCAGATTAGTACTCATCAAAGCTGTTATTGAAGCCACGCCAGTCTACTGGATGGCCCTAGCCTGGATTCCTAAAGGCATTCTGAATAGGCTTCAAAGCATATGCTGCAGATTCCTTTGGAAAGGAAATCAACAGGGGAGACTATTTGCTTGGGTCAAATGGGATACCATTGCCAAGCCTAAGCGTTGGGGCGGATGGGGCATCAAGAGATTGGATTCCTTCTCCAAAGCTCTAGCTGCAAAGCTTGGCTGGAGGCTACTTACCTCAGATGGCCTCTGGTCACAGGTTGCATACGCTAAATATATCAAGCCCCAGTCCGTATTGGATTGGATCTGTACTCATCACGGCACCAATCATCAAATCTCAAATATCTGGAAAGTTGTCATGGGTACCTTACCTCTTCTGCGTGATGGCATCACCTGGCGCATAAAGGAAGGCAACGCGGTGCGCATTGGGCTGGACCCATGGGTGGGATGTGGAAATGCCCACAGATTACCTGCTGATTTAATTCGACACCTTCAGGGCAGAGGTATTACACACATCAAGCATATTAGAGACAATGCAAATTCTACGTTCCTTCAACAAGCTTGGTTGACCGCTCAAGCTCTGGAAGTACCTGCACAATGGACAAACGAATGGACGGAGTACACATGCGCACTATCTCAAGCACATATTAGGCTCACTGATGGTCCGGATGAGATCATATGGGCTTTTGCCAAGCATGGTGTTTATACACCTAAGCATGGATATCTAAAGCTCATGGAACCTTATAGGCCCCCGGAAATTCAACCCACCTGGAAGGCTCTCTGGAAACTAAAATCAGCCCCCCGGACGAGACTGCTGATGTGGAACATCCTTAACGATAAAATTCCCACTGGCTCCAATCTCATGAAGCGGTCCTTTTATGGACCCTTCCGATGTCACCTCTGTCATAACGCAGAGGAAAGCACCGAGCACTTATTCCTTTCTTGCAGCTCTTCACAGCATTTCTGGAAATCACTCACTTCGCAGATCCCGCTATTAAAAGACTGGAATGGCAACAACCTCATGGAAGCCTGGAATGCATGGTGTCAAAATCACTCTGGGAAGGCTATTAACGTGCCACTTCTGGCATGTTGGGCCATTTGGATCGCTCGGAATCAGTCTATCTTTAAGCTTAAAGCCCCTCTTTGGCCTGCTATCATTCTCCACATGGTAGCAGACTACAATATGCTACCTGAAGAGGATCCCCCAACCCCGCCCCGCATTCTCAGACCTGTACCCATTGATACATCCAAACCTTGGGTGTTCTTTGATGGCTCGGCTCAAGATGCGGGCTATGGGGGAGGAGCTATCCTCCACCTAAATGAGAGGCATTGTTTTAAGCTTCAAATCAACCTTGGAAGAGGCACTAATAATTTTGCTGAGCTATGCACCGCCAAACACATCATCCATTTTGCCCTTCATAAGCAATGCAGACACCTACAGCTATTTGGAGACTCTAAAATTGTTTGTAATTGGCTGAATGATGCATCCCATTGTTATGCATTTTCTTTGAGGCATATACTTGATGAAGCAAAGAGATTAACTGCTGGTTTTGAATCCTTTGTCTGCCAACATGTTTACAGGGAGCATAACACCGTCGCCGACCAGCTCTCCAAAGAGGCCACGCATAGAGATGGAGAAGACTGGTTGATTCAGGAGGAGATCGATGGCACATACTACCAGCATTACCACAGACCTTTTGACGACCACTTCGACGCTGGGCTATGAAGTCCACATTATACCAGAACAGTTTTTGTTTATAGTATGTACATAGATACTGTCTAGATATGTTTACAGCACACTTTAATTTTGCTTATACACAGTATATATATTGCTCTCTGCGAAGAGCACAGTCAAATTTTGATCTCTGATAAACTTAACAGTTTTTATTATTTTGGAAATGCTCCCTGCGTGGAGACATCATGGACTGCTCTACAGTTATTTTTTGAATCTCTGATAGGCAATGCTGCCTTCATATGAATATGCTACGGCATCTGCAAAATGTAATTTCTTAACTCATAATAGAAATTACGACTTTTTCCCAGGGGAAAAAAATAATAATGAGTATATAACATAAGTTACCATGAAGGTCGGCTTGTAAGAGTGTTGTTCAAATGGAAAATTCCCTTTAGAAACAACACATAGATGGTAAGAGCTAGAGAGCATTTGGCAGTGTAAGATGATACTCCAATACCACAAGCAGAGCCGTTGCTTCCAGCAAGCGTTCATAGCCTCGATAGGGTTGCTTTTTAACCCCACAAATGAGCCAGAGTCCTCCTTTTAGTATGTATATGGTTCTTCTTTTCTTGTCATAAAGAGACCACTATGTTGGCATGGTGACTAGATGACCATAGTGCCATTCACCAGGATAGAACAAAGTGATCAGGTTGGCTCATGATGAGACCCCCTGTCCTTCTGACAATTTTAAGCATCAAGAAGGTCATTACCTTGGTTTGGTGGCCAAATTGGAATGTCACCTGTTACATCCTTATGATCATGGTAGGCTAGCTCGAGATGAGACCCCCTATCCTCTTTAAGACAATGTTGGATGCATTTTCATATCTCATTATTTCCATTTTTATTTTTATTGTAAAAAGAGGGAGGCTCATTTTCTCCTTAAGAGTCAGGGATGGTGTAAGAAGTACAAAGATGCCAATGAAATTTTATACTCTTATCCCCATATCATCATGTCAATGAGATTTATCCATTTGAAAGTGTAAACATAAGCCAGCATGGTTTGAAAATAATGAATCATTTTATGATGTGCCCAAAGAAGAGATGTTCAGCCAGTCATTATAAAGATACACCGTATCAGCTTTTGAATAAAGATAACCATCAAAAGGAGAAGAATTTTCTCTCGGAGTGACGGGAGCGGGAGAAGCGTAGCGGATAGGGTTCCACAACGAGCAGAGGACGATTCAAATGGAGAGCGGCAGGGGAGGGAGCTCGGCTCCCTCCTACAAAGATGCAGTGGCTAGCGGAAGTAAATCTCCAACTGGAAATAGTAAAAGTGATATGAACTACAGAAACAGGGACAAGAAAAAGGAAACGGACAGGTCCAAAACAAAAGAAACTAGCAGCACAACAGACAAAGAGGAAGAAGACAAAAGTCTCGGTTCAAGAGACAAAAAACAAAAAGGACCCTGCAAACCAAAAGCAGAAATCACTCCTCGAGTAATATTAAATGATCCTGCTCTACAGGAGCAT
The DNA here is from genome assembly GCA_031772625.1 of Pinus tabuliformis. Classification (NCBI taxonomy): domain Eukaryota; kingdom Viridiplantae; phylum Streptophyta; class Pinopsida; order Pinales; family Pinaceae; genus Pinus; species Pinus tabuliformis. The sequence goes on from CM062811.1 coordinate 984,229,184, forward strand.
AGGGAACATATGGGGACCTATGCCATTATCTGTAAATTCATGGGACTATGGCCCACTGAAAAGGCTTTACAAACGTGGATCAATTATCATTGGAAGCCTAAAGGAATAATTGACCTTCATCTTGGGTCAAGAGGATTCTTCACAGTAGTGTTCTCCAACATCGAAGATAAAGACAGAATATTCAAAGGAGGACCCTATTTTTTTGCTGCAGCAGGCCTCTATATGAGACCTTGGAAAATGAAATTTGTCCCAGAGAGGGAGACTTTCTCTTCGGTTCCTATGTGGGTAAGGCTCTACTCTCTACCTCTTGATTATTGGAAAACTGAATCATTGGCTGCTATTGGAAATAAACTAGGATGCTATGTCAAAGCTTCTGAAGCCACAAGAAGGAAAAAATATACCTCCTTTGCTAGAATCTGTGTGGAAATGGATCTATCAGGAGCTCTTCCGGATGAAGTTATCCTAGAAGTTTTGGATGAGGAGTGGGTGCAGGCGGTAGACTACGAGCATATACCCTTCAGATGCCGAAGATGCCACGAACATGGGCATTTGTTAAGAGACTGCCCTCTCAGCAAAGAAGATAACAAAGAAAAACTTAATACAATGAAGGACACCGAAAGCTTTCAGAAAGTGGCGAGTAGAGGAAGGGGGGGAAAGGGATCAAAACAACAACATACTGAAGGGAAAAAGGGAAGTCAGAATAAGTTTAAAGTGCTAGAAGAGCCTGAAGAAATCACAAGAGAAAATCAAGATCAGGAGGAAGATGCTAAAGAAAAAGAAAAGAAAGAGAACATAAATCACTCTCCAGACTTTGACTCTCAAAAATAAGCCACGAGAAGTGAAACCGACATGGAAATGGACCAGGAAATGATTCAAAGTGAAACAGATCTGGAAGAACACGAACTACAAGAAATCCTCGACAAGGAAAATTTGGATCTGGAAGGATTCCTAATGCAAGGAACCAAAGGAGGAATAGATTCTCTGCCTCAAGACGAATGCAACAGAATACAACAGTTGTTTTTATGGAAAACTCAGGAACAAGGACTGGAGAACGGTAAAAACATCCACAAATAGGAGCATAGAGGGGTGAAAATAATGAAATTAAATCCAGGATTAGCCACTAGAAATCCAGGAAAGAAGAGAGGCAGAAAAAAGCAAAATGAGCTCCTGATGGAGTGTGGAAAGCTAATGATAGATTCAGGTAAGATGAAAGATCTAACCAGTTACTCCTTTACAAATATTTAATTATGAAGTTCATTTCATGGAATATCAGAGGTCTAGGCAATAAAAGAAAACAAAGAATGCTAAGTAACAGAATGAAACTAGCAATGTCGGACATAATTTTCATTCAAGAAACAAAATGCTCCATTCAGAAAATAAAACAAATCCATAACAAATGGCTCAGTAAATTTGAGTTTCTAGAAGTTAAAGCAGAAAACACAGCGGGGGCATTCTTACTCTTTGGAACCCCCAAAAAGTCATCATTGTAGATGCGGAGGCAACGAGAAATTACTTATCAGCTATCATTCAGCCAATGGGGATGTCGGAGACCTTCCTGGTTACGAATGTCTATGGTCCTCAGAGAATAGATGAGAAGCTTAGTTTTCTGAACTCCCTGGTTGATCTCAGAAGTAGACATAAAGAGATCCCTTGGGTCCTTGGAGGAGACTTTAACATGATTAAATCTCTTTCGGAAAAAAAAGGAGGCACCAGAATCCTCAGTAAAGATTCAGTAGGATTCCATTCTTTTACAGAAGACATGAAAATGGTTGACTCTGAAATGCATAATGGTCTTTTCACTTGGAACAACAAAAGAGGAGGTAATGCTTAGGTTGCCTCCAAGTTAGACAGATTTTTGATCTCCGAGAACCTGATGCTCACAAATTCTGAAATATCTACAAGTGTTCTCCCATTTGGAGGCTCTGATCACTGGCCAATTCAATTAGAAATCAAGGGAATTGATGCTCCCAAGAACAAACCCTTCAGATTTGAAAATATCTGGCTCTCCCACCCAGATTTTATCAGCAACATTGAAGAATGGTGGTCCGAAGATCTACAGGTGCAGGGCTCCAAAATGTTTCTCCTCCATAAAAGGCTAAAGCACATAAAAATCAAACTCAAAGAATGGAACAAGAAGGATTTTGGTAACATTTTTGCAAATAAAAAATCTGTCGAGATCAAAATGCAGGAACTAAACCAAGCAATGATCGCAGAAGGTTTTGATAAATCCAAAAATGAGAAAGCTGAAAAACTCAACCTTGATTGGGAGAATTTATACAAACAAGAGGAAACGTTTTGGAGACAAAAGTCCAGAGTCCAATGGCTCAAAGAAGGGGAATGGAACACTAGATTTTTCCACCGTTCCACCATAGCCAATAGAATGGACAATAGAATCTCCTCAATATTGAATGAATATGGGGAGCTTCAAACCACTCACAAGAATATCGAAGCTATGATGGTTCAACATTTCAGAGGCATCACCAATGAAAATAACCTAGACAGAGACAATTACATCAAGGAAATTATAAATAATATTCCCAGGATGGTGTCTAGAGAAGATAAATTTAACCTGAACAAACCAGTAACCGAAGCAAATTTTAGTACGGTGATCAAAGAGATGCAGAATGGCAAAGCTCTTGGTCCAGATGGTTTTAATGTGGACTTTTTCAAAGCCTGCTGGAATATTGTCAAACATGATATTTTGGATGTGGTTGAGGACTCCAGAAGAAGCAGATCCATTCTGAAAGCCCTCAACACCTCCTTCATCTCCCTGATCCCCAAACATGACTCAGCCCTGACCCCTGATAAGTTCAGACCCATTGCTTTATGCAATGTTGTTTACAAAATCATTTCTAAGATCTTGGCCAATAGACTCAAACCTCTTCTGCCTTCTTTGATTTCTAGGGAACAGTCTGGTTATGTGGAAGGAAGGCAAATCCTAGATAATATCATTCAGGCCCACGAGGTTGTTCACTCTCTCACCAGCAAAAAGCAGGCCGGTATGATCATGCAATTAGACATTGCAAAAGTGTATGATAAGGTGAACTGGATTTACATCAAAAAGGTCCTTTCCGCATTTGGGTTTGATCATGACTGGATCAGATGGGTTATGGCTTTGGTTACCTCACCCAGATTTTCAATTCTGGTGAATGGCTCGCCCTCAGAGATCTTCACTCCTTCCAGAGGCCTCAGGCAGGGAGACCCACTCTCTCCCTTTCTTTTCATCCTCATGATGGAAGGATTGGGCCGAACCATTAAAAATGCTAAGGTTTTAGGAAAGATCAAGGGCCTTCAATTAACGAAGAACAGCCAAGCCTTGACTCATCAACAATTTGTGGATGACACCATGTTGCAGGGGATCCCCACAGTCAAGGAAGCTACAGCGTACAAAAAAATCTTAAATGACTTTGCCTCGGCTTCAGGTATGGAAGTCAATCTCTCCAAAACAAAAAAAAAAATTCTTTAACACTAACATTGCTATTCAAAGGAACATCTCCAGAATTTTGGGCTTCCAAAGGGAGGCCCTCCCTTCAAAGTATTTGGGAATCCCCCTTACGGATAAACCAATGCGCAAGAGTATCTGGGAACCGGTGCTCAACAAGATGCAAGACAAGATCAAAAGATGGACTTTTAGAGCGCTGAACCTGGCTGGCAGATTGATTTTGACGAAGGTTGTTCTTCAATCCATCCCTATTTTCTTTTTATCAGCCCTGCCAGCTCCCAAAGGGGTCTTACAGCAACTCAGGAACATTCAAAGAGACTTTCTCTGGGGCAAGGAGGAAACAAGAAAGAAATGGGCCCTTGTTTCTTGGGATAAAGTCTGTAAACCCAAAAGTCATGGAGGCCTAGGCTTAGACGATCAGGAGATTCTAAGTAATGTTTTAGGAGCCAAACTCTGGTGGAGATGGGTTAAAGAACCAGGGGCGCAATGGGCTAAAACCTAGAAAGAAAAATATGCAAGCTCCTGGAAAACGAGTGATCTCATCAGAATGTTAGGGAACATAAAAGGCTCTCACATCTGGAATAAAGCCTGGGATAACAGAAGCCTAGTACAGAACAACAGCTTCTGGGAAATCAGAGCAGGAGAACAAGCTCTTTTCTGGGAAGATAAATGGCAGCAAGAACCGATGTTGTTGAGGGAGGACTTTATGAGCATCAAGCAGGAAACTGATTCCCAGGGACTAATAAGAGTCAGGGATTTCTGGAATCTTCCTCATGTCACTGCGAAATGGAGAAGCTGGAGGAAAATAGAAAGCAGAGGGGACGACCCCATAAAAGCAAAAACAGAAGAACTCATGAAAATTTTAGAACAAAGGAAGATCTTGGTTACAGATGGGCAGGATCAGTTAAGATGGGGACAAAACAAAGAAGGCATCTTTAATATCCAAGAAGCAAAAAGAATTATCCTTAATCTAGATCCCTGCGTTTTGGCAAAGTCCTGGCAAAAACTTTGGAGCCACCAAGGATGGATGAAGATCAAACTGTTTATGTGGTTAGTTCATCACAAGAAAATATTAACTTGGGAAAACATTCAGAAGAGGGGGGTCATGGGGCCCTCTAGATGCCAATTATGTGAGGCTCAAGAGGAGACAATGGAGCATATTCTCAACAACTGTACCTACAGCAACTGGTTATGGGATTCTTTCAACATCATTTTTCAACAGACAGACAGAGACAAAGGTAGCATCATTAATACCCTGAACAAGTGGAGAAAAAACTTTTCAGAGCATGAGATCCTTAATTTGGCCTGGACCTTGACACCAAGCTTCATTATCTGGAATGTCTGGAAGGAAAGGAATAAAAGAATTTTCAAGGATGAAAAAACTACTCCCCTTGGCCTGATGGAATTAATCTTAAAGCAGATTAAGGAGACCGTATCCACCACTGTGCACAGCTATCCCCTGAATCCTCCCACTGCGCTTGAATTGAGAACTCTCAAGCAGCTGGGTATGCATGAGATCATCCTCAAGGGTCTTAGTAAAAAAGAAAGAGTGTTGGAGAGGGAAAAGGAATTCTGGCATCCTCCACCAAAAGGATATCTGAAATGCAACATTGATGGGGCTTCAAAAAGCAACCCGGGGACTGCAGGTTATGGAGGTGTGTTAAGAGATGAAGAAGGAAAAATAATTTTCACTTTCCACTGCCACTTAGGCAAAGCCACCAACAACATGGCTGAATTAATGGCGTTGGAACAATGTCTGGAGCTGCTTAAACTCAATCACAGCTCGAATGTTCTCATCGAAGCAGACTCAAAGATCTCTATAAATGCAGTTAAGAAAATTAGCTATGGTACAACGCCTGAAAGGGTCTCAAAACAATGGAGGCTTATACAAGTGTACCAGAGAATCCAAAATCATCTACAGTGCCTTCGAACAGTTAGCTTCAATAATGTTCAACAGAAGGCCAATAAACTTGCCAATCTACTGGCCAACCAAGGAGTGATTAATTCTGATTGCAAAATTGAAATGAAATGGCAGAAGATGCCTCCAAGCAGGCTAAAAGCTATCTGTGATGCTCAAGCCGCAGAGGACAAGGAAATTTACAATTACTGGGCTCGAGGGGCAGGAAATGATTAATGGTCATCACTATTCCTTCTTTAAGGGAGTGTTCCTCTTCCTTACTGGTTTCTTAAGAGAACCATGGAGGCGGGTACAGTTTCTTAGCAGATGGCGGATCAGAGGTATTTTCACAATGGAGTCTTTGGGTAAAGGGTTGGAAAGGTCTACCGGTGATCCCCAGATTTTCTGGTTCAATGTAGATGTCAGTGGCACTGTTAAGATTGATAGAGTTTCAGGGGCTGCAGGGAGGAGGGTGGCGATTGCTTGGCGCATCGGGGAGAAAAGGGTTGATGCTGTGTATGGCCAGGAGCAGAGGAATACCGGAGATCACAATACCAGAGTTCTTTTACTTCTGTTCCCTTTTCCGCAACCCGAGTGGTTTTCAGGTGATCGCGGCTCCAAAAGGCGGAATGTGGTTTTGCCTGTTCGGGAGCGATCACATTCGCGGAGCTCCACGTGGCAGTGGGGTCGGGAGGAAAACCGCCCTCATCGCGAGTTATCCTCCATGAATGTTGGTCGGTCCGATATTAATATCCACCGTTGGATGGCTCTTTGTGACTCAACGGTTCAGATCAATTGCACAAGTTGGTGGTCCCGGGTGGTACAGGCTAGCAGCTCGTCAGTACGATTTGGATAGCAGCCCATGGTTCATAAGGAAAGGTTTATGGATCGAGATTAATTAGGTTGGTCAGGGGTGGCAGGAAATGTCTTACACGAGAGGTCGTACCAATGTTTAAGAACTCGGGCATTTGTACCATCTTTTCATGTCGACCACTCTGTGTTTTTTAGTTGCCAAGCCCAAACTCATTAATTTTTCTTTTTTGAGAAAGGTATAGTTTGATGGTAGGGTGCAAGGAAAAGTTTTGCTGTAGTTTTTACCCATAGTCATCGACCCTGAAAGTTTTGTTGTATTCTATGTACTTTATTCTTAATTATTGAATTGGAAGGTCTAACTCTTGCATTAGCAAAAAAAAAGATAACCATCAAAAGGCTTCATAGGTCATAATGGTATTGTCATCACTGTTTTTCCTTATATCAGGCACAAATCCATTCAAATGGTGTTTATTCACAATACAAAAGAAAAAAAGAAGAGGCATAATGACCGTCAATCAAAGAATTCATAGTTTATCCTATTTAAAAAGACAAAAAGTGTTGTTCAATGGATTGAACAATAGAAATTAAAAGAAAAGAAGAAAAAACACGCATAAGTGTTGTTCAATCGATTGAACGGAAATCGTTCAATTGTTTGAACAGCAAAAATCACAACCATAAAAGTGTTGTTCAATCGATTGAACAACAATCGTTCAATCATTTGAACAACAATCGTTCCATCGTTTGAACAACAAAAATTGCAAACAAAAAAGTGTTGTTTAATCGATTGAACGACAATCGTTCAATCGTTTGGATAACCAAAAATCGAAAAATTTAAAAGTGTTGTTTAGTCGATTGAACAGCAAAAATGACAAAGAAAAAAGTATTGTTCAATCGATTGAACGACAATTGTTCAATCATTTAAACAACCAAAAATCGCAAAAAAAATAAAAGTGTTGTTTAGTCGATTGAACAACAATCGTTCAATCGTTTGAACAGCAAAACAAAAACCACAAAAGTTTTGTTCAATCGATTGAATAGTAATCGTTCCATCGTTCGAAGAGCCAAACAAAAACACAAAAGTGTTTTTCAATCAATTAAACAACAATCATTCAATCGTTTGAACAATGAAAACCAAAATGCAAAAGTGATGTTCAATCGATTGAATGGAAATCGTTCAATCATTTGAACGGAGAAATCAATAAAATGAAAATGTGTTGTTCAATCGATTGAACATCAATCGTTCAATCGTTTGAACAACAAAAATCACAAATTGCAAATGTGTTGTTAAATTGATTGAACAACAATCGTTCAATCGTTTAAACATCAACAATAAAAAATGTAAAAGTGTTGTTCAATCAATTGAATAGCAATCGTTCAATCATTTAAACAACGAAAATCAAAAATGTAAAAGTGATGTTCAATCGATTGAAAGGCAATCGTTAAATCGTTTGAACAACAAAAATAAAATAAAAAAATGTGAAAGTGTTGTTCAATCGATTGAACAGCAATCATTCAATCGTTTGATAGTGAAAATCAAAAAACGTAAAAGTGTTGTTCAATTGATTGAACCGCAATCGTTCAATCATTTGAACAACAAAAACAAAAGACACGGAAGTGTTGTTCAATCGATTGAACAACAATCATTCAATCGATTGAATAACACTTATCAAGCACACAAAGCAATAAAAATTCTCGTATTTACATAGTAATGCCTATTCTTAATTGCAATCAATCAAAAAGAATATATACATTATTTACAATTTTAAAGAAATTTCAATTTTTTGAAAGAAAAGTTGTTGGGTCATCACTCCCTGCAGCTAAGATTTGCATGGAGGGGTCCTCGCATACCTGCTCACAGAAAGACTCCTTGGTGAGCGGTTTGTGATAGAGGCACACTCGGTGCCCGTTCACCTTAAAAGAATGGCCAGACCCGTCAATGGTAGTCAAGGTAAGAGTACCATTGCTATGTACTTCTTGAATCTCATAAGGGTCGAGCCATCTTGTTTGCAACTTGCCCGGGAAATCCTGGAATCTGGAGTCGTAAAGGAGTGCCCAATCCCCTTTTTGAAACGTTTTCTTCTTGATAAGGCTATCATGCCATTTTTCCCTTTGTTGCTAAATAATTGCAGTCTGTTGCAAAGCAAGCAGTCGAGCCTCGTCTAGTTCGTTGATCTACTGGAGTCGCTTGGTCTGGGCTTCTGTTAGATCCAACCCCACTTCCTAGGCCGTTCTTAGAGTCTTTATTTTGAATTCGATCAGAAAAATAGGTTCTTTGCCGAACACGAGCTGGTATGGAGAGTATCCAGTAGTATTCCTCCAAGTCATGCAATAGGCCCACAAGGCCTCTAGCAGTCTAGTAGCCCAGTCTCGCTGGTGTGTTGAGACTGTCTTGGTTAGAATCGCTTCAATGACCTTATTGGTGCTTTCGACCTACCCGTTCGCCTGTGGGTGATACGGGGAAGTGATCATATGTGTAATATGATGATTTTTGAGGGTGGTAGTAATCTTGTGTCCTACGAATTGCCCTCCCCCATCTGTGATCACTTCTCGTGGTAAACCATACTACACAAATAGCCCAAAAAGGAAGTTAATCACAGCTTCCTCTGTGGCTCTTGGTAAATCTACTGTTTCCACCCATTTTTTCACATAATCCGTGGCAACCAGTATGTAGGCCTTCTGATTGGATGGTGGATGGAATGGGCCCACAAAGTCCAATGCCCAACGCTCGAAGGGTTCTATGACTAGTTGGGGCTGCAGAGGCATTTCATCAAATTGGCCAGGTTGGCCCATCCTTTGGCAGCTATCACAAGCCTGGGCATATTTCTTAGCATCCTTAAAAATAGTGGGCCAATAATAGCCCATTTGTAATACCTTATGCCCTGTCCTTTGATCTGTGAAATGTCCCCTGCAAGGCTCGTCATGGCAAGCCTTCAGAATGTCATAAATCTCATCCTCGCGGATGCATCTACATATACACATGTCGGCCCCTATGTGAAAAAGATATCTGCCTATCCAAGAGAATCGGGCGCTGCACTGAATGATCAGTTTCCTCTCTCTTGTCGTCAAATGCCTAGGTAGCTTCCCTACTGCCAGATAATTTGCCACATATGCGTACCATGGCATCTTGACTGCCATGGAAAACAGATGCTCATCCGGAAATTTTTAGGGTCTTCATGTTGATCTGTCTCTTCTCCTTGCTTTGGTTCGGTATTAATTACAGGTGGTGGTATATGTACAGGTGGGGTTTCAATTTTGATTGAAGGTTGGTCCCTGTTTTCCTCAGGGGTGATGATACATCCTGACCTCAATCTGAGTTCATTACATTCTTTCTGCTCAATCTCATAATCTGAGCTTTCGATGATCTACACCAACTGGACCGGTCTGTTATTAGGATTCGGATTCGGCTGAGCTGGCAATTGAGGGCGCAGAAGAGGTTGAGGATTTTTTTGTAATGTATATGGAGCTGATAGTGCAGGTTGAGGCTGAGGACCTGTCCCCATAGGTACATTGGATATCCCCAGCGGTCGCTGCCAATTTGGAGACCAATTTGGATTTTGAGAGGTGGAGGCAAGCCACTAGGATTGATAGGGATTGCCTTGCCAAACAGGAGTAAAAGGAGAATTTGGCCAGCCATTACCCGGAAAGGATTGTGTTGGCCAAGATGTCATAGGAAATGGCTGGGTTTTCCAATTTGGGTAAGGTGATTGGCCTTGCCATGTTGCCCCAAGGTTTTGTTGTTGATTAAACTGTGAAGAAGGAAAGAACTAGGATGTTTCTTGTGTCATAACTGTAGGTTTAGCCTGCCACTATCAACGCTGGTTCATCAGATATACCGGCTATGTTTCTTCCTCTGCTTCCTTGAATACTGCTTTCAGCCTCGAAAATGATGGACATTATTCAATGGTGTGATCTTTAGTACAAATAGCGCACGTCTACACCATGTCTAATGGGAATTCCCGTTGGCTGTGCTTCTTTCGGCAACGTGGAAAAAAGATGGCCAAGTTTTGTTCTGCTAAGGCTTGCTTTTGTTTAGCCTGTAAGACATCTAGCTGCGTCGTAAGGGTGCCCAAGATGTTTGTTTTGAAATCTTCTAGGAGGTTGTTGATCTCCATTCATGTTATGCCTCCACTATGTGGTTTGCTTCCCCTGCTCATGGGATCTCGGCTTCTTGCTCTTGTGCATGTGCTTCCTCGTGAACACCTGATACACAAGTGGACGATTTCATCATAATATTCCTGAGAAATATCTCATTTTCCCATTAAATTTAGAGTTTCTAACCATTCCTCTTTTATTCCTTTAATTAAGATAACTCTTAGGACTTCTTTAGGTAAGGTGGTGTGTAGAGGCCTCTGCAAATTATAATTAAACCGTTCTACATATTCTTCTAGTGTTTCATTATCTTTTGCAGCCATCTTAAAATTTTCATCTTTCAGCTCCCTAGTCTCACAAAAGTCCTGGTATCTTGTGAGGAAGGAGGTTTTCATATCGTCCCAAGAGTTAATAGTTCGTCCACCCAGACCCATGAAACATCTTAAGGTTGCTCCTTCTAGAAGGGAACAGTTTTAGCTTTTGGGGGTCAGTGGTGTAGTCATACCCTCTACAGAGGACATCAAACTCAAACAGGAAAGCATCGGGATCCTCTGTGATCATCCCATCAAAAGTTGGGATGCTCTGTAGAGGAATAGCCTTCATGGGGGCATTGGCCACTTGGTCGACTATGGGATACTCCAATGTCGATGTTTGACCTTGAGGTGGCTAGTTTTCCATTTGGTCAAAGATGTGCCGATGTAACACCCTCTGAGGTAAATGTGCATATACACAACATAATAGGAACAGAAATACAATAAACATATCAGCCATCAAAATCCATATATATATCAGTGCATTTTCACATGAAAATCAAGGATTTTCATTAATAAATGCAATGAACCAACCGGTGATGGGACTACCACATTCCACCCAACCATCTGAGCCAAGTCTCTCTTCAGCCAATCACCCCCATGCAATATTACAAGCATGAATGTGGGACTCATAGAACACATCAAAAAACGCCAATCAATGTGGATGCCATCGGAGTTCTCTACCTACACCGTGAGGAATTTGAGTGCCTCCTAGTGTCTCAGGCTTTACTGTGCATCCGCAGTCTAATCCAAGGATCACTAGGACCTACATCGAGACATACTCTCTAGGCTTTATCGTGCATTCCATCCCAGAATCACTAGGCCCAATGGAGAGAAAATACACCTCTTGGCGTTACCGTATATCCCGGCATTCACCGGCAAGGATTCCTAGGCACACAATCTGGCTTTACCGCAGCCCATGGTCTAGTTCAGGGGTTACTAGGCTATTGGCTTCGTGCATCCTTAGTCTGGTTCAGGGACCACTACCACCATGTGTTTGTCAATTCGAAGATCCACCCCACTCAGCTTCGAATCTAATCTGGCCACCCCCCCACAAAACACATGAGAGAACCCATCTCATCAAAGCTATCAGGAAATGGCAAGGCTAGGCTAAAAATACTGTCACACCTAGCAAAACCCATGCCATGGTAGAAAAGAAACACATGCAATCCCATGCATGCCAAATCTAGCAAGGAAAATACACATGCAATCCCATGCATGCCAAATCTAGCAAGGAAAATACACATGCAAGTTGATACCTGCAATGAAGCCTATTGTAGCTGCTTGATCTTGCCTTTCCCTACTTGATCCTTGCTTCCTCTTGCCTTCTTTGCTTTTCTTTATCCAATGCCAAAGTGCTCCAAGAAAACTCTAAGTGTCCAAGAGTATGAGAGAGAGAGAGAGAGAGAATAATTGGAGAGCTCCAAATCTAAACTACCCAAGTCTTGCCCACTAATCCTGATCATAAGCCTTTTTATTAATGAGGCCTCTATTTTCTTCCTTTTTCATTATTTTCCTTCAATTTCCTCCTCACATGCAAAATGTGACCTTTCACCTTCCTTTTCTCCTAATTTCCATTATTTTCATAAATAAATGTGTCAAAATACCTTTTTGCCTCTTTAATGCCTTTGCCAATTTCCTTAGCCATAAACACCCAAATGAACACCCCCTAGGATGTCTTGCCCACCATTCAGCTTGGAATATGTGTCCCATCATCCATGGTATTTATATATTTTTACATGGAATTTTCACTAGGGCTGTTACAGAACCCTCCCCCTTGGGGGAACATCGTCCTCGATGTTCAATGACACCTATAACCAAAAGACCATTGAAAACAAAACATACTGCCCATGGAGCTTTATAACACAGCTCGTTGCAGTATTTACAATGAAAGATCTGCTCAAAATCAAAACATCATGACAACATGACAACATACCGCATAATGGAGCTTTATAACATAGCTCATTACGGTATTTACAATAACCACATATACACATATTCACATATGCACATTTTCTCAACCAACAAATAAAATAATATGAATCCACAACAAGGGAATCTAGAGGCTCACACCTCCACCCTCAAAATAATACTAGGATCCACCTCCTTCCCAGGAAGTCCAGAATCCACTACAAATTCAAATCTGCATCCAATGTCCAGCGCTATAATCTCGCGCCACTTGTCCTCTCAGTGAACAGTTACTGACTCATTGTTCCAGGGCGCACTCCCAATGTGCATCTGATTCCATATGGCAATGCTAATGACCAAAACAAATCCATCTGTGACCTTCCCTTCTCTGCTACACAATCCCTCAGGAATCCGATCACCTCTTCCGTGCAATCACTCACCTTCCAAGTTCCACTGGCACCCCCATCCCAAGCAGTCCATCCCTCGGCAAGGCTTCCTCGCATTAGAAGATTCAAAGACCAAGGCATATACCTACCTCAAAACTACCATACCGGTCATAGCATGCTCATGGCAATCAATTGACACTATTGGGTACCAGTGTCCCACAATGGCCCTGCTCCTTACGTGCTTTACCAACACATTGTTGCATGTTTCAGTTCCTTTGTTGTTGTTGCTAATTCTTGCAGTCGATTTCAACCACCCAACTGGGCATGTTCATGCTTCCTGTACCAAGAACATAACTTCCATTAGATTCAAAATAAATTGAAATAAATTCACATCATACCTCATTGGTAGCTCACCAATAAGGTACATTTGCAATCATGTTCGCTTCCTATCACAACAAGTCAAACTAACATATTTGACCAAATCAACATATATAAACATATCACATCAGGTTAGCTCAAACACAACCATCATAGATCATAAATCACATGTAACCATCATAAACCAAAATCATAAATCCCATATAATCATCATATACCATAGTCATAAATCACATGCATAATAAAACTGAAATAAAATGATGATACTTATCCTTTCCTCAATCCTTAGTTCTACCTTTGTTCTTTTGTATAGAGACCGGATTGGTTGCCACACCTAGTGCCTTCTCCTCTACCAAGTGCACATATGCATAGTGTGCATCACACACATACAACCACACCTGACACACAACACCATGCAATACATGCACCTACACCTGACGTACAATGCATACACCTATAGCCAGTGTACAACACAGTGCATCCATCTATACCCGATGTGAAATATCTTCTAATACATGTACCTACACAAATTACAACACAACAAATACACATGATGCAATGCCATGACTACATGATGCACATACATAATACCACATTCCCATAACACAGCATGGATGACATGCACACAATACCACACATACACCAGTACCATATGTACAACATGTACACAATATCATCTGTGCACTGCACAACATGTGCACAACATCACATGTACACGGCGCCACCTATACAACGTTGTAAACTACACCACTGTACAACATGTTCACAATACCACATGTACACAATACCACACACACAATTTGTACGAGACACCATATGTACATAGCATCACATGCACGACATGTACACAGCACCACATGCTCATAGCACCTTATGTACAACATGTACATGGCACCACATGCTCACAGCACCACTTGTACAATCATGCACACAACACCATATGTACAACATGCATGCAACACCATGTGTACATAGCACTGCATATCCAACATGTACATAGCATCATCCGTACACAGCACTGCATATCCAACATACACAGAGCACCATATGCACACACGTCGCATATACATCATGAAGACAATACAATATGTATACAACACCCCATACGCAATATTCACACAACCCTATTTGTACTGTCCTATACAAAACATTCCATAAATAACAAGTACACATGCTATATATACGCAACACCATAAGTGCACACATCATAGATGAAACATATACAATGTATGCACAACAATAGTACCGCACATCCAAAACCACATTGTTCTTACCAAGAAACCTTGCTTCTGGTATCTCATCCATGCTTATCCTAGCATGTCGCAAACCACACTGCTTTCACTTTGTTGATGTATCCTTCAGCATTACCTGTTATAACATAGACATAGGCATAATACAAGTATACAATATCAAATCATATCCACATGATATTGACCTCATATATTTGTCATGACTATTCTTCCCAATTGATTCCTCGTAAGACTAGGAACCTCTTCATGTTTTTCTCCTGCATAAGCAATCATTCCTCCACAAGAATGATCCCTGACAACCATGTTAGATAGTAACATAGATACATGGATACATACATGCATATATAAACGTTAACATAAAACAATCATGATCCTGTCAGACAACATCATACATACATATATATTTTGTATACGTATATAAACATAACAAAATCATGATTATAACATAATTACCAAATAATATAAGGTCTAGGTTAAGAGAACTTCCTTATTTATGCAACACATGCGCAACATTGAGAACAACAGTTCCCAACATAGCCAAGGCATATGATGCCTCAAATCCATTTACTTTACCTTTTCATGTCACCTTCTCATGACTATACTACTACCATCCATTTACCACAATGGACCCAGCCAGTCCAACCGACTGTCATAGTCTTACCTTCCGCTGCACTTACTCATGCACAGAGCTTCATCTGGGTCTTATATCATCGGTTGGGTTCCACACATCTCTCCCGATTTCCATCAACTTTCCTCTTTCCCAACCAATTCCCAAGACTCAAAACAATAAAAAAGAAGACAAGAAAAAACCAAGAAGAAGACCACAAAAGCCCATAAAAATATGACACTACAACAAAGTGGCAAGGCCTTGCACCGGACATAAACAAAACCGCAAATCAAGCTCAACAATTCATAAAATACCAAAAGCACAAGACTAACAACAAACACCATGACTCAATTCCCATGGTTCCTAGTGCATCCAAGGGAAAGCTCAACTTGAGCCTTCTTCACGATTCATGGCAATCTCTCTTGCCATGCAACTCCCTGCATCATGCTCACACATGTCAACCACATGTTCCAAGTATCGAGACAATCATATTTATCAATTTGAATTCAAATTTTACAAACAATCATGTCATAATCCATAGTCATTAGACATAATGCTACAACTATCAACTACATTCAAGTACATATCAACTGTCTCAACACATACATGTTAGTACAATCATCTTAAAACAAAATCATTTGAACACATAATCATATTAAGCAATTCATCAATCATTCAACCACTTGCAAACATACCATGTTAAATAAATCAATTAGATGACATAATAGGCACCAAACACTCAAATATCAAATAGACGACATAATCAACTATGAAACACCAAGTATGATACATAAGAAAACTCATACCTTAGTGTACCTCAAGGGAGGCTATCTTGTCTGCATAATCAATCTAGTTAGCGAGATATAAATTTACAACATGTCAACATAAATCATGATATCCATAACAGTAACTAACTAACATGTTCATATTACAAGCTCATAAGCATTTGTCGTTCATGCATAATAATCACATATGTATGATCAGTCTAGATTAGTATGACACCATATCACAAATATGTCATCTCATACCTAAGTATTGCAACCATAACCATCTGCATAGGTCAAACCAGGTTAACACAATACATATAACATCAAGATCTTCAATGCAATGAACATAACCATCACACATATGACCAATCCAAATTATAACATCAATGTCTCAATGAGATGACCCTAATCATCAAGTTAATAGCATATAACAACAAAAAGCTATATATCATACTCATCCACAACATACAACATAATCATCAAGTTATCTAACATAAACAACAAAATAAGTGCATACAACTACAGGTTGCTATCATTCTTGACTATCTGATACATGTGCATATAACCACACTAATCATCTAACATCTATCATGAATGTAACCATAACATCAAAAGGCATGTACATAAACCTAATGCATATAAAATCCTTAACTTACATACCTGCATGTCGAACATACAATACCTATATGATGATCTACTCTTACCCCAAAGTCCAATGTTGCAACCTAATTATAATGCTCTGCATCTCCTGCTCTATCTCAGCCAACACATCAGCATCATAACATCCAATGGCACCATGATGACCTAAATTTCATACCATGATTTCACAAGGCATGTTTGACCTACTATTCATGCATACTATAACCAATACCATACATGCATAACCATTGCATACGGACATATAACACATGATTACCAAACCATATACACTTCATTCTAGCTAGAGTCCAGTCATCAAGGCATTACCATATTAACTACTCAAACCATGACCTCAAGCATGAAAACAACCATTACTCCATTGTAGACATTGCCACATGCAACCAACAATATGCATAAGTAATGCAAAATCAACTACACCTACACATAAACGCATGTAGTGGAACATAAGTGATCAATTCTTGTAATCAAACTACAAGACTGATACATGTAATCAAAATATTAAAAAATGTAACCTAACATATAAGGATGTAAGTAGGTATCATGAAATCAACATGTAAGCAACATATAATTCATATACAATCAGTCACATGTTCCAAAAAACAAGACATCGTGTCTATTAATTTGAAATCAGCATTCACCAATACTAACAACCTATAAGCATACCCCCTTACTATCCATGGTCCACACTAAGGTAGAAGGAGGAAGCTACCATAATGGTCCGATCTCCAATGTCCAATTATGGAAATGGGATCTCCAAAGCTCTACTAAATTTAACCACACTTGAAAATAAATTGATTTTCATTTCTCCTACATTTTGCATGAGATTAAGCCAAAACATTTCACTTATTCCACTTGTAACATAATAACTAAAAACATGCCACTTTTCCATTTCCTTACATGCAACTTTTCAAATTTCTTGCATGCAACCTTTCAAATTCCCTACATGCAACTCTTCAAATTATTTGCATGCAAATAGACATAGATCAGCTACATCCATATTATCATAGCACAATACTATCCCATCTTAAAAAAATAACATTTTCTTCAAACAATTACCATACTTTTACATTTTCTTCAAACAACTACTATACTATTACATTTGCATGTAAGCATTTCTTCAAACACTTTACATGCAAACTAATATAGCAAACTATTTGCATACAAGTAAGAATATATCAACTACAGAAATACTATTACACATCAATACTATCCCCAACCACAAACAACATACTCATTGGGGCATTTTATCAAACAGTTTGTACGCAATTAATCATTGAACCATTTAAGCATTTCATCAAACACTTTGCATGAAAACTAATATAGTGAATGATTCAATGCATATATCCTAAATTGTAGTAGTACAAGTTATGGAAACTAAACCATATGATCAATGGAATTATCCCTCACTATGGTTCAAGTTTCAGCTTCTGATATTTCATAGATGAAAAGTTATAACAAAAATACCAACACAATCATATTTGGTGCACAATTCTAGGAGTATCCAGAAAGATCGACTTCCACTGGTCATATCTCCTAAAATATAGCGAATAAATGTCTGAAATTTTTATCACAATATAATTGGGATTTCCTCTCATTGTGGAAAAAATTTCAGCTCCTGAGAGTTCCCAGAATAAAAGTTATAACAAAAATGTCAGTGTGACCTGTTTGAGACCTGATTTTAGGAGCATTCAGAAGGCTTGACTCCATCTGATCATATCTACTAAAATATTGTGACCCAATATCTAAAATTTCTACCACATAATCATTGGTATTTCCCCTCAATGTGGACGATTTTTCAGCTTCTTAAAGCCTGTAGAACAAAAGTTATTGTAAAAATTCCAACGTGACCTGTTTAAAGGTGCATTCAGGAAGGTTGTCTTCCTTAGATCATAATTCCTAAAGTTTGTGAACCAATATCTGAAATGTTTACCACATTATCAGTGGGATTTACCTTCAGTACGGACAAATTTTCGACTTCTAATATTCCACAGAAGAAAATTTATAATAGATATGACAGAAAGGTCTAAAAATTAACCTTTGTTCTTCATTTTACCTATGATAGAGCCCATCCAGTCCAAGTGTTTGAACCATGCTCTAATACCCCTTGTAACACCCTCCGAGGTAAATGTGCATATAAACAACATAATAGGAATATAAATACAATAAACATATCAGCCATCAAAATCCATATATATATCAGTACATTTTCACATGAAAATCAAGGGAATGAATTTTTCATTAATAAATGCAATGAACCAACCAGTGATGGGACTACCACGTTCCACCCGACCATAGATTGGCTGAGCTAAGTCTCTCTTCAGCCAATCACCCCCGTGCCATATTCCAAGCATGAATTTGGGACTCATAGAACACATCAAAAAACACCAATCAATGTGGATGCCACCAGAGTTCTCCGCCTACACCGTGAGGAATTTGAGTGCCTCCTAGTATCTCAAGCTTTACCGTGCATCCGCAGTCTAATCCAGGGATCACTAGGCCCTACACCAAGACATAATCTCCAGGCTTTACCGTGTATTCCATCCTGGAATCACTAGGCCCAACGGAGAGAAAATACACCTCTTGGCTTTACCGTATATCCCGCCATTCACCGGCAAGGATTCCTAGGCCCACCGAGGCACACAATCTGGCTTTATCGCAACCCACAGTCTAGTTTAGGGGCTATTAGGCTAGTGGCTTCATGCATCCTCAGTCTAGTTTTGGGACCACTACAACCATGTGTTTGTCAATCGTAGATTGTTATAGACATTTTTGTGCCTTACAGCATGAAGCATGAAATGTCCATAATCTAAGGGATCCAAAGTCCCTAAACATGTTGTTCCTACCCCTAGAGGAACAAGGTCAGCAAACCACAGCACTGAATAAAAGTTCTCCACCTGAAAACACTCAAAAACAAGGCAATTCTAGATCATGTCAACTGCTCCACTGAGCATCTGCGCTGAATGTCAAGTGCTCCACTGTCTACCTGCGCTGAATGTCAACTGCAAAGAAGGCTACCTGCGCTGGGCGAGTTTGGACATGTGGCACAATCATTCCTCAAAGTGTCAATGCCCAGGAAGCTTCCAAAATGACACTTGGATCAGAGAATTCGACCGGTGATGAGTAAGAGGGTCTAGATCTCCAAGTGGAAGCAAGAACCTCCAAGTGGACTCAAGAACTGAAGAATAACTGAAGTGAGAGAGGACACTAGTCAGCTTCATGCTAGCCTCAAGCTGACTCATCCTTTCTCCAAAACTCCTTATATAGATCTCTCTCATGAGGTCTAGGGAGGCTGGAATCTTGTGAATGTAAGGAAGTGCTGTTGGTTTGAGTTTAGAACTATTGGGTGATTTGCTTTGAAGGAGGTGAAGAGGAGATTTCTTTCTGCTGGGAGGTGGTGCTGGATTGGGCCTCTTATGGTTGTATCACTTCCTGAACTTTACTTCTTCCATTAATAAAGCATTTGAGGTTCTTCTATATGCATGTGTCTCAATGATGTATTGTTATACTTGTGTATTTGATTTATTCTAATCCTTGAATCAATTATGAATGTATGCTTCTTGTAGTTTCCCTCTCTTGCCATTTTGAAGGATCTTGGTGAAGCTGGGCTAGTGAAAGAGCAAGGAGCTGGGAGCAAGCAGCAAGGAGAGAAGATTGGATCAACCATTAGCGAAGGACATCGGTTAGTGGATCTCTTTCTCCCCTATTTTACTTTCATAAAGAAGAAATCTTAGATAGCTTTGCTTCGATTGTTGCTGAGGTACTATCACCCTTAGAGTGGGATAGGGTCATTCTGTATTGGATACTTTTCCCAACAACAAATTGGCGACTCCGCTGGGGATCGTATCTTGTTGGTTGTTTGTGTTTTTGCTATTCATTTCCTAAACACAGGGAGTACCGAATCGAACTGCATTTGGATCTTTCAAATGCAAAGTAGAGGGCAGCTACTCTGGCTCAGTTTCTGGGCATGTTTATGATTTGAAGAGCTGATCCACAAAGACTCTGAACAGCTCTTAGTGATATCTTTTCATCCTCCTTTTCATCCTTTAGTGTATACTTGATTGATAGCTTTGATTTGGCCAAAAACTGTTGATTTTTGAGCAATCTGTAACCCGGAAACCAAGAGAAACGAGAGTTTCTCTCTTCATTGCAGGCACTGTGAAGGCAGTCTGCATTTCATCGCAGGTCCCGAAGGGGATACCTGCGCTGAATGTCAAACTGACAGTGTACTACCTGCGCTGAACCAGTTTTGCTTTGTGCAATTGGGGTTCCCTGCTGTTTATTGCCCTGTTTTCATCCTTGTTTTTGCAGCCTGTTATCAGTCAATGTACCTATCTGAAACCACCTTTCTTTGCCAATATTCCGCCTCGGTTGTATAAAGAAACTGTATTTGTTCTTTGTGTATTTCTTACATCATTTGCGGTTTCCCATAACGAAAGTGGACTAGTCTAGCTGTGGCCTTTTAGATCTAGACCTGTGATAAGTGTCGTTCTGATCTTAAGAGTTAGTTTGTTTGCTGTTCATAGCTGATTGAGCATTTGCTTTCGTTATATGGTTTGAGTTTATGTATTTCTAGTGTCGAAACAAGTAAATCTTAAGGTGTCTTTTGATTTTGGACAAAAGCTTGTTTGCTTTCACTTGAAATTGAATTCAAAGTTATACAACAGCTTTCTTTTTGTAGTACATCAACATTAAGAAAGAGAAAAGAAATACCTGCATTGTGCATGTGCATTTTGATAAGTTTGCATGTTGATTTAGGAAAAAGTGCATTAGTGTGTGCTCTATGATCTGTGTGAAAAGATGATGTCTTTCTTTTCCCTCAGTAGTTAGGATTTTCAAAGTTAAAAGATTTGAAAAGCTTGCTTCTCATCTTAGACTGCATTTAGGAATTTGTATCATACATCTCGTGGTGAACCTTGAAAGGCAAACTTTAAAAAGATCAACTTAAAATATATTGAATGAACCTAACAACGCTTTGAAACATAACGCAAACACATAGAGGTCTAAGCTAGAGACGTGTTCCGGCGTCGTTAAACGTAGTGACTGTCGATCTCGAAGAAGGTGGGTGATTCCTCCTGAGAGTCGGTGGCACTAATACGGACTTGTGCTCCCACGTACCGTCGCGTATATATTGGGAGACCCCTATAGGCATATATCCTTTATCCATCGGAAACCGTGTCGGCCGCCCTACTGATCACAATGCAGTGAACACAGCATTCACGAAGATCGACCACCCATACCGTAAAACGTATTCTGTGGTTTTGCGAAAGGTTTGGCACACCCTCTGCCTAGATCTCCAGAGCAGTTTCTTTTGGCCTTTTTCAAACTCTATAACTGAAAAAGTCCAGCCGAGCATTTGTCACTTCGGGCTCGTTAAAACATCGAAGGAGACTAGAGTCATCTTTAGCTTTTTCTCGACTCTTAAAAAGTGAAAAAGCAAGTTGTGTCTAAAAGCGTCTAATAAAATTCATTCAATTCGGAAACACAAATTTCCCCTTTTAGTTTTTTGGTTGATCGAGTAATCCGCAATCGTGGAAGAAAGTCAATTGAAACCCCGTCATTCGCGGAGGCTTACGAGTCAACCGTCTTTGTCTCCGGAATCGAAAATAGTACGGACAAAGCGGACTCGTTTAACCGGTTCAAAATCTCCTATAAAAGTTAGAACAAGTGTTCCAACTACATCTGAGGTTCCGGTTACTCCAAACATTTCTGGAAACCCTGCTTGTATAGGAGAAGTTCAACAGCCACAGAAGGACAGTAATACTGATCCTAGTCTGGGGGCAAATACTTGTATAACTGAACCAGTTCCATCTGTAACCGGTCCAGAGAGTTTTGTTCCTCAAACAACTGTCGCTGTCGAAACAACCACTTCTTCGGCACCAGAAATATTTTACGGACCTGACGGTCTTCCCCTTCCACCAGGTTTGATTGCGATAGAAGAAATTGCAGAGGATCCACAAGCAAGTACTCCAACTCATTTTGGAGTCGGGATCACTCTATTTCCTTCATCAGAAGTTAATACACCACAAGTGGAGGTTCCTGTAGAATCGCTAGGCAATCTATTGGATAGACTTAAAATGTCTAAACAACCGTCATCATCTAGGACTGTGTCAAACGATATAGCGACAGCAGAAGCCCCTGCCGTCACTCCGACAATGTTTGTCGGCATACCAGCTGTCCCGACTAGCTCACAACAGCTAGAAGGAGTCCACCAAGGGACTATTTCGACAGTGTGGTCTGTTCCAGTTTGTTCATCCGGAGTAATATCTGACAACTCTTATGTTGAGACTCGCCAAATTGATCCATTTGGAGGTCAATTTGGGCAATCTAGTCCCCAAGGACAATCAATCCCCTTGAGTTCCGGATTGCTACCGTATGGGGGGCAGTATGCCCTTTCATTACCCCCTTCGGGAGGGTACCCATACATGAGTTCACAACAGTATTCAGGTTATACTGGAATTGCATCAAGTAGTTGGGTACCTATGCTACCTCAACAACCAAGGGTTGTATATTCTATGCAACAGTGTGTACCTATGACGAACATCCCAACCACACCGGCTATTGTAACAGTGTCACAAGTTCAAGCAATGCCTGTTGCATGTCAACCTCAGATATCTCAGGTTGTAATGCAACACCCCCTTGAACATGGGTCACAACCACAATCGCCAACTGGTGGGGCGACACAGGTCCAAACGGGTACAATTACCCCACACCTCGGTCCAACGGTTAGCATAGCACAACAAAACATGGCTTCACAACTATGGTTAGTGCAATACCAACAACCACAATTCCAGCAAGTGTACCAAGGTTCTGAGCAGCAGATCTTTGCGAACAGTGGACAACCGTATATCCAAAACGGTCAAAACCAACCACTTTACAGTGGTCAAGTCCACCAACCGTATCAGTCATACCAACATCAATTACATTATGCTGGTATGCAAAGGCCCACTGCTCAAGCGATTCCATCGTACCCTAGTTATGCTTCGTCTAACCTGAATCAACAGTTACCATTCGTGGCAACTTTAGAGTTACCCGATTTACACCGGTTAACCAACGATCCGATTGCTTATGCCCCTTGGTGGCCAGCGATTCCTCATAAACTTCCATCTGACATTCCTAAATTCAATGGAAATCCAGGTGAAGACCCATCGAATCACGTGATGAATTTTCATCTGTGGTGTTCGTCGAACACCCTAAACGACGATTCGATAAGGCTTCGCCTTTTTCAGAGGACATTGACAGGTCCAGCGGCTAAATGGTATATTGAATTACCTAGGGCCTCGTTCAACAATTTTAGCTCCCTAGCCACGACTTTCTTAACCCATTTTCAATTACCGATAAGGTACAAAACGGGAACAAAAATATTAACCAACTTCAAGCAGACAACTGCCACCCATATATCTGATCATATACATGAGTGGCGTCGTCGTCGTAGGATGGTGAAAACGTACGTTCCCAATCAGCTGTTAGCTGAATGGTTTATAAAGTCGTTACTTCCTGCTATAACGGAAGATGTGGCCAAGGGGGGAGTCGTAATAGAGGAGCAAGTTATCGCTCGTGCACAGTATTTGGACTTAGTTTATACTCAGTCCGGCACGCTCTACGATAAAATACTCGACGCCCCTAGACCAGAATTTTCAATTCCTCCTCCTCCTAAATCAAATAGTGACTCTCATGCCGGTGACGGCGTGATTGGCACGGCAAACGCGAAATCGATAAAGGCTTCGTCAAAGAAGGCCCGTAAGAATTCGGATCAAAATGCGAAAGAAGAAATTCTTGCTTCGGAAGTAAATGCCATATCAGCAGATAAAGGCAAAGAAACCAAACAACCAGGAAGCAAGAAGAAGCAAAACAAAGCGAAGAAGAAGAAACAAGGTGAATCATCTCCTCGGACAAATTCTTCAAACCCTCCTGGGAAAGGGAAACAAAATTATCCATGTCAAATATGTGATGATGAGGATCATTACACAAAGAATTGCCCATTCAAAGCTGAGTTAAAGAGGTTCTTTAAAAGTTCCCAAACCTCAGTTGTGTTAACCAATCCATTTCCCAACCCAGGTCAAAATCTGGTTGATAGTGGAAATGCTTCCCCGTCTCAAGTGCTTATGTTGTCGATTTCGAAACAGCAGAATGATGCTTTGATTTCGACAAGGAACAAAGATTACGGGAATCCTCAGCTGTCGAACGAAAAAGGTAAAGATCAACCAAGTAGTTCGACAACAACTTCGACAAAAGTTGTACCGCCCATCATTCCTGAATTAACAATAAAACCGCCAAAGGGTGTAGTACACAAGTCGACATTTAATCCTCGCGCCAGGGCGGCGCAACATTATAACATAGTGGAAGATTTGGCCCAATCGCCATCCGCTATGTCGACTCTTGAGGTATTACAAAATTGTCCATCCCAAAGGCAGGCATTGTTATCAGCAATTGGTGGGGTTGATCCTAAGGATTCCAATCTTGTATCCTTTGATCACAAAGGATATGATCCTCAGTTACCAGCTCAACTAGCTTTCCTTATTCAAGTGAAAGCCCTCAACAAAACTGTTCACAGAACAATTATTGATGAGGGAGCATCAACATGTATTATGTCGATGAGCTGCTGGAAAACTTTAGGATCTCCAACCTTGTCGCGATCATCGATGACATTAAAAGCTTTCGACGAAAGGACTTATACCCCGTACGGTATCCTTAATAACTTGAAAGTTGAACTAGGAGGAAAAACAGTAGAAATTGATGTTGAAGTCATCGATGGAAATCTTGACTACAACATCCTACTGGGAAGACCATGGATTTATGCCATGGCAGCTGTCGTATCGACTTATTTTAGGAAGATCGCATTCCCGTTTGAAGGAGGGATTACGGTCGTCGACCAACAGAACTTCCTCCCTAATGGTTCACAAGTTACAGGAAGCATTCCCATGATCCATGACAGCAACCATTCACTTCAAGATATCGGAGTAGGATTATTGAAGGACCCCACACTGATGGGAACTTTCGCGCTACCACCTCCTATTTATATAGGAAATGTACCGTTTGTAGCAACCTGCAACATGATATCTTCCACGAAGGTTGACATGGATCGTGCAATTGTCTTGCCCCCAAGCCATTTAGAAATATTGTAGCAATCAATGTTTCAAGCATGGGAGGCGAACCCAAATCAACGCTCGTCAAGCATTTGGGTAGATAGGTCTAGAGAATATGGTACCTCATTAGATCCTTGGTCGAAAGTACATGGGACTGACGAAGGAATCTTACAATAAATGTTGATTGAGGGGGCACCATGGAATGATCACCACCATCGTTCCCTTCTTCCGGAATATGAAGAAGATACTCAAAGTGACCTTTATCACTCTTCAGTTTTTGAATTCCTAACAAATACTGTAAATACGGTGGATTCCGAGCGAAACTTATCCAATATTGAAGAGACTATAGCCATAAATATCTCGACTAAAACAAATGTTGTAGAGAATATTTATGTCGGCAAAGGTTGTTCCCCTTCAGAACTGGAAATATATAACGCTCTTTTTCGCGAATTCAGAGATGTCTTTGCTTGGTCATATGATGAAATGCCAGGCATTGACTCGAGTATCATTGAACATGAAATTAAAATGTATCCTGATGTCAAACCAGTAAGACAACGGCTTCGGCAGGTGCACCCCAACAAAGCCGCTGCCATTAAGGCAGAAGTTGAAAAACTTCTCCATGCTGGATTCATCTACCCGGTTCCTCTAACCGATTGGGTATCGAATATTGTCCCTGTTATGAAGAAACAAGGGACAATTAGAGTGTGTGTCGATTATAGGGATGTAAACCAAGCTTGTCCGAAGGACAACTACCCTACACCCTTCATCGACCAGATAATTGATGAATGCGCCGGATGTGAAATCTTTTCATTTATGGATGGATTTTCCGGGTATAATCAAATAAATATCCACCCACAGGACCAGTCAAAGACTGCATTTATTTGTCCGTGGGGCACATTCACTTATCGAAAATTACCCTTTGGTTTAAAGAACACAGGGGCGACGTTTCAGAGGGCAATGAATTATGCCTTCCATGACATCAAGAACATTGTTCAACCTTATCTCGACGATCTTCCGGCTCATTCGCGAAAGCGGACTGATCATCCGCAGCATTTAAGAGCGATATTTCTACGTTGCCGACACTACAAGATAAGACTCAATCCACACAAATGTGTGTTTTGCGTCATTTCTGGTCGTTTACTTGGCTTTGTAGTCTCTAAGGATGGGATTCGTCTCGACCCCTGCAAGGTTCAGGCAATCATTAATTTGCCTCCACCTTCAAATTTGCTTCAGATTCAGAAACTCCAAGGGAAAGCGAACTTTCTGAGGAGGTTCATTCCAAATTACGCAGAACTTGCTAAAGGTTATACTCGTCTTTTGAAAAAGGATGTACCTTTTGTCTGGGACCAGGTGGCGCAAGCTTCCTTTGATGCTCTGAAAGATTGTCTAGTAAAAGCATCATTAATGTACGCCCCAGACTATCAAAGAGATTTTAACATGTATCTGGCTGCAGCGGATACGACCATTGCAATGGTTTTAGTTCAAGAAGTCGATGGAATTGAACATCCTATCTATTATTTAAGTAAAAACTTAAATGATACGGAAAGTAAATATTCTTATGTTGAAAAACTAGCGCTTGCAGCTGTTCAAGCGATTCAAAGGTTTCGACATTATGTCCTCTTTCGGAAAACTACCATCTTGTCAGATTGCAACCCCATGACTTATATACTGTCGCGACAGTTGCTGGGGGGCAAATATTCAAAATGGATAGCGATCCTTCAAGAGTTTGATCTGGAATTTGTAAAATCCAAATCAAAGAAAGCTCTAGTTTTCGCAGAATTATTGTGTGATCTCCCATCGTCGTCCAACGATGAAACATCGGAAGAGTCAATCGTGGACAAAAGTTTGTTTCTGATATCTACAAGCGATGAGTGGTATGGAGATATCATAGTTTATCTCCAAACCCAAAAATTCAGGCCAAACACCTCTCACTCCGAACAAAAACGTATACGATATCAAGCAAAAGACTACATGATTGTCGGTGATACACTTTACCGTCGGGGTATCGATACAGTTCTGAGGAGGTGCCTTACCCATGAGGAGGCCGAAAAAGCCCTGAATGAGTGTCATTCAGGCGCGTGTGGGGGGCATCAATCTGGATATGCAACAGCACAAAAAATCTTACGAGCAGGATACTTCTGGCCAACCATGTTCAAAGATTGCATAACCGCAGTCAGAAGTTGCCATGCTTGTCAAATTTTTGATAGCAAAACCAGAAGACCACCCGCACCTTTACAACCAATAGTTGCTGTTGGGCCCTTCGCCAAGTGGGGCATCGATTTCATGCAATGTAACCCCACCTCGACCGGGGGGCATGGGTATATTATAGTCGCTGTTGACTATTTTACCAAATGGGCCGAGGCGATGCCTACATTGGATAACACTGGTGAAACAACTGCCCTTTTCTTTTTCAATCATGTAGTCGCCAGGTTCGGCGTACCACAGGCTATAGTTACAGATCATGGATCGCATTTCCGCAATCACATGATGATCGAATTAGCTGCCAAACTAGGGCTATCTCACGACAGCTCTACCCCGTATTATCTGCAAGCCAATGGACAAGTTGAAGCAATCAACAAGGTCCTGAAGCGTATGTTGCAAAGGATGATCGGAGTTCATAAAAGAAGGTGGCACCTAATCCTATACTCAGCCTTGTGGGCTTACCGAACATCGGTAAAGAACGCGACCGGGTTCACACCTTTTCAACTGGTGTATGGCCTGGAAGCAGTCTTGCCAATCCAGTGCGAAATTTCGTCGCTTAAACTCGCAATTGATCTCCTCCCCGGAACTTCAGAGGAAGAGGCTCATTTCTTGGAATTAATCCAATTGGATGAAACCCGTCGTGATGCCGCTTTGGCTAACGAAGCCCATAAGAAACGAGTCAAGGCTCAGTTTGACAAAAGTGTCAAACCCCGTGTCTTCTCAGAAGGTGATTTGGTCTTGCTTTATGACCAAGAATCTGATAAATTGGGAGCAGGTAAATTCAAATCCTTATGGATGGGCCCCTATATTGTTAAAAGGGTGTTAGCAAAAGGAGCCTACGAGTTAATGGATTATGACGGAATTCCACTGGCGCAGCCCCGTAACGGGCTGTACCTCAAGCGTTACTATGCTTAAAATAGTAACCTGCATGCTTTTGTTGTATTTTGTTTTCGCTAAAGCATTTGTTCTGGTCGAGTGATCCACATTTTCCATTTGTTGCAGATGTCAAACCTTCTGGAGACATGTGTTGGGTATGCCGACGGAGCGAGTCGTAGTTCGCGGAACCTATCCTCCGCAGCCTGGGCCATTTTTGATCCAAGCAGCGAGTTAGTAAGTTTCAGAGGCGTGTGTATTGGGCAATCAACGAATAACATCGCTGAGTATAGCGCGTTGATAGAACTACTCTCTGATGCCATCACACATGGCATACGTCGACTAATTGTCAGGCTAGACTCACAGCTCGTAATACTACAACTCAATGGTATATATTCTGTTCGCAATCCAGCTATTTATCGCATGTTCCTAAGGGTTAAGATCTTGGAAAGACAATTTGATTCAATTCAATATCAACATATTTCCAGAAACTTAAACACATTAACTGACTCATTAGCAAACTATGTGTTAGATAGACATTTGCAACATTTATAAAAAGGACACATCATCAAAGATTGTACATATGGATCATATAACTCAAACAGAATAAAACTCGAAAATCAAAATATATATAAGCTGTTTATAGTTCATACATAATGTTCTGTAACCAAGACAAAATTGGTCATATGACCTAAAACTCAAAAAGTGCTAGGGGGCACCCTAGCCTGGTGGTGCTCATGATAGCACGTCACGGCCTGTGCAATCATGCGCAAGAGACGAGTCCATCGTCTAGGCACGCCAGTAGTATGTCGCTGCAGCTGTAAGGGTAACTCAGCAATCCTCACATCGGGAATGCCGAGAGTAAGGTTCTCAACCTGCTCCTGCACAGCTGTAAGGGTCTCAGTATCGTTAAGGTCGCGAAGAATAGCTCTCCTAGCAGGCTCCACTGCCAGGGCAGCAACTGGCGGTCTCGGACGAACTGCTGGACGAACAGGACCAACATCTGCATGCACCCAAGAGTATGATTAAAAGTCTTGATAGAATAAAGCACAGCAACATTATGAAAAGAACAGTAAACAGTGATATGGTCAAAGAGTTTACCAATAGTGCCCCACTGTTCGTCATCCGGTAACACCAAATCCGGATCACCTCGGAAATCCATACCCACATATGGATACTCGGAAAAGACCATCTCCTGGCGCTCGAACCACCTGAAGAAGGCATCAATAAAAGTAATCTGAGGTTGACCAGCATGCCTAGACATGTGATCGACCCACCTCTGCATACGTGGCTCGGTCGGAGAAGGCAAGTCGAGTATAATATACTGAGGCTGCATCAGTGGGATTTTCTCCAAGGCGAAGGCAGTGAGAATAGAACCAAATCCAAAGTTCTTCAGCTTCCCGTCCTTCACCTTGGTCAACTGACTTTTCATCTGAACAAGTACTGCATCACACCAGTTGAATACTTTCGGTTGGAGACACTCCAAGGCGTGCTACACATAAGATCTGTTGGCAACATGTAGAGCTGCGCTACCGGCCATCCTACCAATGGTATACAGAATGGACCTGAGAGACCTATCAGTAATCTCACGGATAACAACCTTGCCGTCTCTGCTCAGCTGGGAACCTTCCCTGCAATACTGGCGGACATAATCTCTCACGGAATCGGTCCCCCGGGCCGTACCTGACAAGGAAATGGGGGCACCTCGCCTTGACAATCCAGTCAAGAAGTACATGTCCTCTATGGTCAAGGGGATGGACTTTCCCCTAATCTGGAATACTTGGTTAATAGGATCCCAAGCATCAAGCATATACTGCAGCAAAGTAATCTGTGCTCTCATGCTAGAGATACGAAAAAACTTCAGCAGGCCACAGTTCCGTAGCGCGTTCACCATGACAGGGTCATGGAGGGCAATCATGTCCTCCTCTTCATGTTCTCGTTCTCGCCATGTAAGGGACATTTTGTTCAAAAATCCCTGCAAAACAAACAAGAGAAGGAGTAAGTTCCTGAATTTGATGAGAAACTGGCGAAAATTCATCAAAAAATGAGCTGGAAACTCAGTTTTCTGAGCCCAACGCAGGCAGAGAGTGTCCCACCTGCGCTGAAGGTCAGGCTGCCTTAAGGCAGCTTGACATTCAGCGCAGGTTTCGAATGGGGAACCTGCGCTGAAGTTAGGGCGCCCTGGCAAAACCCCTGAGGCTCAGAAAGACTAAAAAACAGGCATAAAACTGGAAAAGGAAACCATGAAAAGAAAGAGCTAGGGTTTAGCTCCTACCTGGTCCAGACGGCGCCGAAAATCGTCCGCAGAATCTCCCGGAATCAGCTGGTGAAAATCAAGGGGGAAGAGGCACCTCCAGAGCTCCAACAAACCAAATGCAAATGAAATGGTAAAATGAGAGGTAAAAATACTTTTTAATAGCTTTTTACGTAGTTCAAAGCAAAATATTAGGGTTTTCATCTCATAATTATGTATTTCTAACTAAAGTTTGTTGCAGCAATTGAGAATGCAGTACTATCCTTGAAAAGAGAAAAGCTATTTATGGTAAAAATCAAAATTTGACTATAATTCGAGCAGTTTTAGCATAAAGTTCATGCTCGTTAAAAAATAAACGCAAGATCCGAGCAGTTTTAACGCGGTCTTCATGCTCGTTAAAAAATAAATAAAAGCAGTGAGCAATGTTTCCCCCAGAGTTTAAGCTCATTTTTAAATAAAAAATGAACCTATTTCGGTAAATAACCTCTGTGATCGTAAATTTATCAGCCATAAAAAGCCTTGGTCGTGTTTGCACCTGCCACCTCCACCGTCATTTGGCCGATCGTTCACCTCCATATGATTGTTTACCCATTTTGAGGAACAGCTGCGAAGAGTGATTTCACCTAGCCATCCTTGTGACACTGCCATGATTGGAAAATTCCAACCTGTACCTGGAATCTGCTGCTATCCCTGTTTATCACTCGTTCCTCAAAAGACGAGTCTTCTTTGAGCTCTTTTCAACTGACTCGTAAAATATGAAAAGATTGCCGAGTTTTGGCCTTCCAGCTCGTTAAAAGGACCGGAAGAGCTATCCCTCCTCTAGATTTTAATCTTTTTGGACCTGAGGGATTATTGCACAAAAAGGTCGAGCGCTTGTTTTCGGCTCGTTAAAGTTATCGAAAATTCATCCCTTCTGTATTGTTTTATACTTTTTCGGACTTAAGGGATTAGATGACGAAAAAGGAATTTTGGAGTTAACTTTCTGTACCTTTTCAGACTCTCTAAAAATGAAAAAGACCGAGTTTTCCTTGTCGTTAGACTCGTTAAAATGATTAAATAACGACAAACTTGTCTTTAGACGAGAACGAGTTTCCCTATCGCTAGGCTCGTTAAAACATAGCGATGGGCTTGCCCGAAGGGCAGGTTATAGAACAAGCATATGTTATC
The DNA here is from genome assembly GCA_031772625.1 of Pinus tabuliformis. NCBI lineage: Eukaryota > Viridiplantae > Streptophyta > Pinopsida > Pinales > Pinaceae > Pinus > Pinus tabuliformis. Next base: position 984,261,271 of record CM062811.1, read on the forward strand.
CTCCTCAAGCTTGACAAAAATAAAGAGGTACTGGTCAGAAATGACTGGGGAAATTGGGAGAATCTCAAAGCTTTAATGGTAGCAAGTCGCTCTTGAACATGACACTTTTCCTCCGTATCACATCGGGTTGGGTTGTTTCATTCACCGGTCTCATCACCATGGTCTCGCCAAACCATCCACATTTGGGGTAATGCTACCGATCCATCGCATCAGTGTCGTTATATGTTCAAGAGATGTTGTTCAGAAAGAGTCAACCGCGTCCCATCCATTGCCATACATTATCTTTCATCCATCCATGACCGCCACCCTGAATCATATGTCACAGATTGTTTTCACCTCCACTAAAATCATTAGCTCCGTTCCGTGTCACTGATGTGGGATTCATTAAGGCCCTCCTTTGACGGATCGCTTCTTGTCGACTTCAGCTCATTATCCAAGAAGTTGATCTAGGAACACCCCCCTCAGTACTTTGAAGCTTGCATGCCTCAAAGTTTCTCACTTCCGGCGACAGGTATACATCAATGACCTTCGACCGAAAGATTTTGCGTGGTGTTCGATGCCAAGTCCTTTATTCACACCACGTGAATTGTACTGCAGTACCTTGAGGGTCATTATCATTATCGGTGATTCCTCTCGCGCTTGTTAATGGTTTACATCATTGACCGGTAATCAAGCGATGTCTTTCCATGTTTGACTTCAGCACAATTCTCACATGGATCGACTTGTACTTAGAGTGAAGATCGAACGAGTTTGAAGACCCCGGATCTAGTTTCATCCATCCGGGCTGCGATATATATTCAGGAAATATGAAGACATTTGACATGCACATCATTGCAGCAGATGATCATCCTACTCAAAGGATGATAATTTCAGCAGAGAATTATCAGTCTACCATCAGACGATCGTCTGTTCTATGTACTAAAATGAATTTATAAAGCTGAGCATGGGAATGCCCGCCTCAGCTAGATCATGAAAACAGAATGAAAAATAATGTATTGTATTGTATTTTATTACAGGTCACCTCTCAGCGATTGAATGAACTTCGGATCCTCCTGATAAAGCATTTCACCCGATAAACGACCTCATACTTTAGGGGGCAACTGTTATAGACATTTTTGTGCCTTACAGCATGAAGCATGAAATGTCCATAATCTAAGGGATCCAAAGTCCCTAAACATGTTGTTCCTACCCCTAGAGGAACAAGGTCAGCAAACCACAGCACTGAATAAAAGTTCTCCACCTGAAAACACTCAAAAACAAGGCAATTCTGGATCATGTCAACTGCTCCACTGAGCATCTGTGCTGAATGTCAAGTGCTCCACTGTCTACCTGCACTGAATGTCAACTGCAAAGAAGGCTACCTGCGCTGGGCGAGTTTGGACATGTGGCACAGTCATTCCTCAAAGTGTCGATGCCCAGGAAGCTTCCAAAATGACACTTGGATCAGAGAATTCGACTGGTGATGAGTAAGAGGGTCTAGATCTCCAAGTGGAAGCAAGAACCTCCAAGTGGACTCAAGAACTAAAGAGTAACTGAAGTGAGAGAGGACACTAGTCAGCTTCATGCCAGCCTCAAGCTGACTCATCCTTTCTCCAAAACTCCTATATATAGATCTCTCTCATGAGGTCTAGGGAGGCTGGAATCTTGTGAATGTAAGGAAGTGTTGTTGGTTTGAGTTTAGAACTATTGGGTGATTTGCTTTGAAGGAGGTGAAGAGGAGATTTCTTTCTGCTGGGAGGTGGTGCTGGATTGGGCCTCTTATGGTTGTATCACTTCCTGAACTTTACTTCTTCCATTAATAAAGCATTTGAGGTTCTTCTATATGCATGTGTCTCAATGATGTATCGTTATACTTGTGTATTTGATTTATTCTAATCCTTGAATCAATTATGAATGTATGCTTCTTGTAGTTTCCCTCTCTTGCCATTTTGCAGGATCTTGGTGTAGCTGGGCCAGTGAAAGAGCAAGGAGCTGGGAGCAAGCAGCAAGGAGAGAAGATTGGATCAACCATTAGCGAAGGACATCGGTTAGTGGATCTCTTTCTCCCCTATTTTACTTTCATAAAGAAGAAATCTTAGATAGCTTTGCTTCGATTGTTGCTGAGGTACTATCACCCTTAGAGTGGGATAGGGTCATTCCGTATTGGATACTTTTCCCAACAACATAGATCCACCCCACTTAGCTTCAAATCCAATCCGGTCATCCCCCCGCAAAACGCATGAGAGAACCCATCTCATCAAAGCTATCAGGAAATGGCAAGGCTAGGCTGAAAATACTATCACACCTAGAAAAACCCATGCCATGGTAGAAAATAAACACATGCAATCCCATGCATGCCAAATATAGCAAGGAAAATACACATGCAATCCCATGCATGCCAAATCTAGCAAGGAAAATACACATGCAAGTTGATACCTGCAATGAAGCTTGTTGTAGCCACTTGATCCTACCTTTCCCTACTTGATCCTTGCTTCCTCTTGCCTTCTTTGCTTTTCTTGCTCCAATGCCAAAGTGCTCCAAGAAAACTCTAAGTGTCCAAGAGTATGAGAGAGAGAGAGAGAATAATGAGAGAGCTCCAAATCTAAACTGACCAAGTCTTGCCCACTGATCCTCATAAGCCTTTTTATTAATGAGGCCTCTATTTTCTTCATTTTCCATTATTTTCCTTCAATTTCCTCCTCACATGCAAAATGTGACCTTTCACCTTCCTTTTCTCCTAATTTCCATTATTTTCATAAATAATTGTGCCAAAATACCTTTTTGCCTCTTTAATGCCTTAGCCATTGCCTTTGCCAATTTCCTTAGCCATAAACAACCAAATGAACACCCCCTAGGATGTCTTTCCCACCATTTAGCTTGGAATACGTGTCCCATCATCCGTGGTATTTATATATTTTTACATGGAATTTTCACTAGGGTTGTTACAGCCAATAACCTTCAGGGATTTCAGGGGGTGCTTTTTGAGTAAGCGGAGGATTAGCAACCCGAGCTGGCTTTGCAGCACTACCTAGATCTAGGATCACAGGAGACCCCTGTTCAGACAGTTGTGGTTCTGCCTTAGCAGTCCCACTAGTTTCTCCTTCTCCTTCTCTTAAGTTACAATATTTTCCCTCTTGTAGAGGATCAGAATGTAAACTTGTTGTAGCTTGAAGACTCTGTTCAGATCCTCCAATTTGGCTTTGAATCTCAGCATAAGCTGCAGATGGTGAGCCTGCTGCTTGAGGGATTATAGTAGGAATTTTTCCAGATACTGCCCAGAATCCTACTAACACTTGAGACTCTGCTTTTCTTACGATTTCGTCTATAAAGGTCGTTCTCCCAAGGTTCACCAATCCTTTGGGTTTTGTGGATTTAGGCAGGGGGTTCTGCTCTTTTTCTATCTTTCTATTCCTAGTCATTCATAAAAACCAATTCCTATTTAACCTCTAAGATTTTGCTGAAAAGCGGGCTGGTAAGCAAGCACTTTACTTGCTAGGTACGCAGGTTCTTACCTTCCATTTTTAAAACCCAATTCTTTCACAGCAAGATAAAAAGGAAATCACTTGAAACACTCTCCCCGGCAACGGCACCAAAATGTTGGTGCACTAAGATGTCTTTTTACAGGCAATCTTAATCCCTACATTAATTGTCAACCCAAGGTAAGTCTTTTTATCTCAAGAGTGTCAGCACAATATATGCAATGAATTCAGAGGTTATCTAATGGTAAATCGTTGCAATCACTAATAACTATCTCTTCAACTCAATCCACACAATTCTGAAAGAAAGAACTCTGAAATAACTCTTAACACACTCTGCAATTTTGTTTAACTTATTCCAAAATCAAATGAATCTGAATGCGAATGCAAAGAATCACGCTTGGCAACCTTCAAATAGAATTAATACTAACTCACTCAATCAAGAAAGAGAACTATAAAAACTTAACAACAATGATAATATATAGCAAATCCGAATTGAACAGAAAATCAAATTGAATGGCAAATCCTAATTGAACGATAATCTCAATTGAACGGCAAATGATAATTAAATAGCTTTCTCAATTGAACGGAAATATGATAATTAAACGGCAATCTCAATTAAACGAAAATATGATAATTAAACAGCAAGCAAGCATATAACGGTAAATGATCTCTAAGCAACAATTGATCTATGTAAGCAAATAATGGAAATCAATCAATGCTATCTCTAAGATCTATGGTAACATCACTCAGAATGAACGGAAATCTACTACTAAAACTAACATAACCAATCCAATCAAAGCGTTACTCAGATATATCACACGGCTAAATTTGAATCTAAATGAACAGCAATATGAATCAGAATCGTCAATCTTCACAATAAGAGAAATGATATCAACTGAACATTAACAATCAATAAAGACTAAGTAAAAATATTATAACACAAGAAAGCAGTATAACTTCTCTTGACCAGGCCCAGGGTCACCAGAAGTCTCTGCTAAGAAATACTCAGAATATAAGTATGGATCAAATGTAGTATTTATTCATTCATATAAGTAACAAGATTATAGCATCACTGAGATAACAGTATTATATGTCTCAAAAAGAATAATTACAAATTATGAAAGTCTGAACTCTGAACTCGTTTTCCTTTCGGCCTTATATATAACATTAAAAGAGTAAACTAGATAAAAGTGAATCCTCAGGATCAGGGGATCCTGAGGATTTCGCTATACATAATCTGATCTTGTCATGAAATAGCATCAGTCTGCTTGGTCTCCCGTTGCCTTGCCTGCCTTAGACGTTGTATTTTCCTTTTAAAGCCTGGTGATGCTCTGTCCATTGAATGGCGATCGACCAATCGGCGTCTTCTGCACACAAGGATAGGAAAAAGTCAGTTTCTCGTGCTAGATTTATCTAATTGTTTACCAAGTACTTTTATCCAACTTTAGCTATTATTTCCTTTATTTTGATCCATAAATAGAGATAACCATATAAGGATAAATGCTGAAATAAGTTATTTACAAAGAGAAAACATACATTTTTCCTAACCCAACACCATGTAAAAAGCAAGTTACAGCTGAACAAACTACTCAGTTATTCTTTCAGAATGTTTAGGTGCATTTTGGATTAATCACATCCATTGTTAGTGATCGAGATTCACGCTTTGTTGGGAATTTTGGTCAAGCTTGTGGGGATTCATGGGCACCAAATTGAAAAAGAGTACAAATTTTCATCCACAAACAAATGGTCAAATAGAGGTAGTGAACAGAACAACGATACATCTTCTTCGTGGGTATTACAACAATCATCCTAAGTTGTGGGATGAACATTTTCACTATATTCGGCATGCTTACAGCTGAGCCAAGCACTCTTCAACTCAAACTTCGCCACTTGAGGCATGCTTGGGATACTTTCCTAAATCTCCTTTGGATTTTATATTTGGAAAAGATGTTGTTATTGATGGTCATAGTGACATAGACAAAGAAATAAATCTCATTGAATAAATCCAATTGGTACACCAAAAGGTTCAAGAACAACTTGAAAAAACCTAAGGCAAGTACAAAGCAAGGGACGACAAGCATCGTCAAGATCACAAGTTCAAAGTTGGTGATGAATTTTGGCTTCACATTAACAAAGGGAGGCTCCAAGGAGAAGATAAAAAACTAAAACCAATTAGATATGGTCCATTTAGAATTTTGGAAAAGATTGGTAACAATGCCTTCAGGTTGGATTTGCCTTCATATATGCAAATTTATGTTGTTGTTAATGTTGAGAATTTAAGAATGTATGAGCCTCCTTTGATTGAAGATCAAGGAGAGAATGTTCAAATTACATCTATTGAAGACTTTTCTCCAGAATTCCTTGATAAACTTCAACAAGACACTATACTTGATAGAAGAACAAGGACATCAAAAAGAGGAAGTGTCGATTATCTTCGAGTGGGGCTCAAGGGTACAAATCTTTCAAAAGCCAAATGGATAGAGGTTGGAAAGGTGATGGAACTGTATCCTCACATGGTTGAAAATTGAAAGTGATCTTTTGGGGTCCAAAAGGCTTCCAGTGGGGAGGAGTGATCAAGTGCTCAAAATTGTGCTCAAAACTCAAATTTGTCAAAATGGTGTGGAACCTGAATGACCACATATTGCTCGTCATCCTGAATCTGGTGCAACTTGTTTTGCGCAAAACGAACATCGTATGCTCCCAGAAACGCGATTTGTTCATTTTCCCAAACAGGAAAATTTGGTGCAGAAGTTGACAAGGAGAATATTCCTTGGAATATTCTATGGAATATCCTCAAAATATTCCTTACAGGTGGCGAATGAAAAGGAGACAAGTGTCGAGTTTTAATTCGTCCATGAATATGGGTATGGGCCAATCCAGAGGAGACACATGGCTAAGTTAGAGGCTGCCACGTGTCCTCCTAATGGTTAATCAAAATTTGTTCGCAAATACAGGTCAGAGGTTGGGGTCGAACACATGACTTCCCACACAACAGTGCCAAGTTTTACCGTTGCGCCCGCATGATGGTTCTTAACTATCAATGGTCGCGAGTTGTATTTAAGTTTTGTTAACAATCAGGTTGGAGGGAGACCGCCCGCGTAACCGCCGGCGAACCTCCCATGTGACCACCTCGTTCGTAGCCCGCAAACGATTACATTTACCGCCAACACTAACCACGAGTCTAAGCATCCATGTGAATGCACTCCACTAACCACGACATTTTTTGTGACCGCGCGAGGGTTATAGGACTTTTTAATGGTCCTACAATTTCGCCCGCTGCGTAGTGAAATTGTAGGATCATGCCAAATTTGGTGCAATTTGTGGAGCGAATAGTGGAGAAACTAGGAGAGGTCATAACTTTCTTAGTTTTCGACCAAATTGGATGCAAAAAGAAGCTAGGTAGCCATTTTTGGACATTTTGGACTCTATTGAGAAGGTTTCAAAAACATTTGAGCATTGTAAACACATCTTTTTACATTTTTGAGCATAATAGACAGGCCCAAGACATTGGAAGCTGGACCAAGGAGACGTAGCCCAGGAGGGGTGAACTTCTTTATCATGTTCCTGCTGTAATGTGTTTTTGATGATGTTTTGTACATGTTTATGATGTTGTTCAATCTCTTATTTATGTTAAATTGCTCATAAAATTAACATAAAAACTCATTTTTCACTTGTAAAAATTCATGAATCCTTAAGCACAATGAAAACATTTTGTTTCTAATCTGAGGAGGATCTTAGCACAACAATCTAATATTATAAATTAGATCAGACATGTGGCAATCATATTCAACATTTTTTGGTGGCCTAATGGGGAAAATCTGGGTTACACGTGTCATCACTGAGGAGACACCACATGGGGTTGATGACATAAGTATGATGTCACCCTGATAGTATATCCTGGAGGTCATAAATCCTATAGATTCCTTATAATTTCATTTTGATAAAGTGTCGGGACTCGGAGCTTCAGGCGTTGTGTTGGCTCTTGGTCGTGTAATCTTGAAAATCGAGGGCGTAGAGAATTTAAACATGGAGATAGGCCTCTGATAGTACCCTTAAGGGATTAGCACCTAAGTGCTTTATTTCCATTCACATGACCTGGTCCTATGGTGGAAAATCAATAGGAGCATAAGAAAAATGGGTTAGAGGCCAAGCCCAAAACTCGGTGAGCCCGTAAGGACTTGAAAAATGTTATTAATAAAATTTACGTGATGCGGGGATCCAGAATTGCAACACAGAGGTGTATGAAGTACGAATGAGTTGGAAGACAAAAGTAAATTCACATAGAGGAGTTAGTGTCATTGGAGTAATGGAGACTACAAAGATTGTTGAGCTAAGGAAACAAGGATCACATTTTTGCAAAGATGATTAATGGGTCGATAATCAGTTGAAGCAAGGCATCCCTAATCTTGCGTACACACTTCATTGAATTAAATGAATAACAGAGCCCCAAGGGCAGGAGATTGACTATAAAAAGAACATAGCCATGTTGGAGTACATTCTGAGCACTACGATCAAATGAATAAGCATGGATAGGCTAGTTGGAGTGTGTAGGTTGACTGAAGATTTTTTTCTCAGTGTGGAAACTATCAAGGGCCCATTCCCAATGTTTAATGTGGCTAAAGAGATCAGGCAGTTTGATGCAATAGCAATCATGGACAACCATGCAGGAGTACACTTGGGTAGCGTGAATGGAAGTGTGTAGTGCACAATAAAGACAACATTGTTCCTAATGCAATAGAGGGACAAAAAAATTAACCGCAGTTGACAAAAGTGGGTGAATGTAGAATTGTTGAGGGAGATGAAGAGAGCAGCGTTGTGAGTGTGAAAGTCGAGTGAGTGCGCCAAGTGTTTAACTGAGATGCAATGTTGTAGAGGGTTGTGATTAGAGCTTGAGGAGAAGTAAGGAGAGAAAACAAGAGGATATCTATAGAGCTAAAGGGAAGAGACTAGTTTTTTTGGTTGTGTAACCGGGGGGTTAGAGGGGGGGCAGAGCCCCCCCTTCGTTGGGCTGATTGTGCAGTGGGGGGTTGGAGGGGGGCGGGTAGCCCCCCTCTACGGGGTTTGGAGCAGCGCCCCAAGAAAAAAAAATTGGACCCTATATTAGGTTGGGCGGACCTACCTATGGCTTTGTGCATGATTTTCGCACATGGTTTTGGACGCGATGGGTTTCGGTCCATGGCATTGGATGCTTCGGCATGTATAAATATCTATTGTAACATTGAAAGGAACATAATGAAAAATCAAGTTGGTAGTCCTGGTTTTGGGATCCAGGGGAAAATAACTGTGTATATGTGTTTTATGTGTTATGCTCTCGCATTGTTTATTTTCTGTGTTTTAGAATTCATATGCAGGTAGTTTCTGTACGGGGTTAAAACCTACATGTGGTACCAGAGTTGTTTTGGCTTCAAGGGGACGCCTTTGTTACTGAGGGGTTTCGCTCGGGCCTATGGTAGACCCTGTTCAGTGGGAGATCTACGAGATCGATTCTGGTGGTGAAAGAAGATGGCGAGTAGTGGAAAGATAGAGCTCGATAAATTTAATGGTCAGAGCTTTGAGTTGTGAAAACTCAAAATGGAGGATCTGTTGGTGGATAAAGATCAGTGGATCGCAGTAGATCCAGGTACTAAACCAACGGGAGTGTCTGATGAAGAATGGAAGAAGTTGGATCGGAAGGCAAAGAGCACAATACGATTGTGTGTCTCAAATTCAATATTGTTGAATGTATCAGGGGAAGCTACGACGAAGGCTTTGTGGAACAAGTTAGGGACTTTGTACCAATCTAAGTCTTTGGTGAGTAAACTGTTCCTATGGAAAAAGCTATATAACCTTAGGATGAAAGATGAAGACTCGATGACAGATCATTTGAATGTGTTTAATACTATGGTAAGTCAGTTATCGTTTGTTGATATCAAAATTTCAGATGAAGATAAGTGCACTAGTTTGTTGTGTTCTCTACCAGATTCGTGGGATAGTCTAGTTGTTACAATAGGTAGCAATGCAACTGCCTTGCAGTTTGATGAAATAGTCTCATCCTTGCTGACGGAGGAGATGAGATGGAAAAATATGGAGAGCCAAAATGGTGATGCCTTGTCTGTACGAGGACAGTCCCAGAATAGAAACAAAAATAATTCATCGAGTGGGAGAGCTAAATCTAGAGGGAGATCCAAATCTCCAGGAAACCCTATAAAGGTGGTGTGCTGGAAATGCGGAAAGGAAGGGCACTACAAAAGGGATTGTAAATCTAAATCTCCTGACAAGGGAAAGGGATCTGATGATGCTCCTTTTGCAGAGGCGAAAACCACCTCAGATGAAGGTGGGGATGTGTACTTGGCTTCTTCAAGTACACATGTAGATCATGAGGCATGGTTGATTGCCTCAAGTGCATCCTTTCACTTCACTCCCCATAGAGAGTGGCTTTGCGAGTATGAAAAATATGAAGGTGGTGCTGTCTTCTTGGGGGATGATAGGAAGGCTAGAATCATTGGTCACGGAAAAGTAAGGTTGAATTTGCAAGGTGGAAGGGTTAGAACACTTCCGGGTGTTCTAAATATTCCTGCATTAGCCAGAAAGCTGATTTTTGTAAGCAAGCTGGATGATGCAGGTGTAAAAACAGTGTTCAAGAAGGATACCTGCAATATGGTTCGAGAAGCATGGGTATTGATGCAGGGAGTTTGGATTGGAACTCTGTACAAGCTGCAAGGTAGCACTGTTGTTGATGGGTGCAACAGTTCTGTGGTTCCTGAAAGTAGAGTAGAAAATCTAGTGGTCTCTGGAGAGAAGACCATGTTGTGGCATCAAAGGCTTGGACATATTGGAGAGAAGGGCCTTCGAATACTTCATGGTAAAGGTATGGTAGAAGGTATGAGTAATAGCTCTCTGGATTTTGACTTCTATGAAAATTGTGTATATGGGAAGCAATATCGGGTGAGTTTCCCCTCTGGTGGTAAGAGGGTGAAACAGATATTAGAGCTTGTGCACAGTGATGTGTTTGGACCTATGAAGGTTCCATCACTGGGTAAGTCTTTGTACTATGTATCATTTATAGATGACTTCTCAAGGAATGGATATATTTCCTTAAGAAGAAATCTGAAGTCTTTGACAGGTTTAAAGAATTTAAGGCTTTCATGGAAAACCAGATAGAGAGGAAGATAAAGGTGCTGAGGACAGATAATAGTGGTGAGTTTTGCAGTAAGGAATTTGAAGAATTCTATAAGAAGTGTGGTATAGCATGGCAGAAAACTACTCCATATACACCTCAGCAAAATGGAGTTGCAAAAAGAATGAACAAGACGTTGATGGAAAGGGAAAGAAGTATGCTCAATGGTGTCAGGTTAGGACAGGAATTCTGGGCAGAGGTAGTGGAGACAACATGTTACCTGGTCAATAGATCACCTTCATCAGCATTGGAGGATAATACTCCACAAGAGGTATGGACTGGTAAGAAACCCTCTCTTTCACATCTGAGGGTATTTGGATGTGATGCATATGTACATGTTCCAAAGGAGAAACGAACCAAGTTAGATAGTAAATCTGAAAAGTGCATCTTTATTGGGTATAAGGATGGTTTAAAGGGTTATAAGCTTTGGAACCTAGTAACAAGGAAGGTTGTGTACAACCGAGATGTGGTGTTCAGAGAGGTAAAATATGTTATTAAACATGAAGTCCAACCAAAGGAACTTGAGAAGATAGAGTTTGAGCTAAAGGACGAAGAATCAGACTCTACAACGGAGGAGGAATTAGAAGATGAAGAGCCACAAACTCTGGGTGTGAGAAGATCAATTCGAGAAGGAAGGTAGCCAAAAAGGTATAGTCCATCTACTTTCTGTTCAAATTTTTCTTTATGTATTACTGATGATGATCCCAGAACTATGAAGGAAGCAGTAGATTCAGAGGATGGCAAACTCTGGAAAGAGGCCATGGTTGATGAAACGGCATCTTTGCACAAAAACGAGGCTTGGGATCTGGTGGATTTGCCTGCTGGAAGGAAACCCATTGGCAGCAAATGGGTGTTCAAGAAGAAGACAAATGTAGAAGGAAAGGTGGAGAAATACAAAGCTCGGTTGGTAGCAAAAGGTTATTGCCAGGTGCCGAGAATTGATTTTTGTGATATTTTTTCTCCTGTTGCCAAGGTAACTTCTATTAGATTACTTTTATCTATTGTTGTTGCTTCTGATTTTGAGGTAGAACATATGGATGTGAAGACAACATTTCTTCACGGGGATCTGGAAGAGGAAATCTACATGAAGCAACCTGTAGGCTTTGTGGTGAAGGGTAAGAAAGAACTAGTATGCAGGTTAAAGAAGTCTTTGTATGGGTTAAAACAGCCACCAAGGATGTGGTATCAGAAATTTGATACATTTATACGGGGACTTGGCTTCACCAGAAGCAAAGCAGATCATTGTGTGTATTTTAAATTAATTGGTGACCGTGTTATTTATCTGGTCTTGTATGTGGATGATATGTTGCTGATTTAAAATGACAAAGAAATTATTCAGGATTTGAAGACCCAATTGTCCTCCAAATTCGACATGAAAGATCTTGGTGTTGCAAACTATATTTTGGGCATGGAAATTAAAAGAGATCGGGCAAAGAGGAAGCTCTGGTTAAACCAGAGGAAGTATGTCGAGACAATATTGCAGAGGTTTAATATGTAGGATAGTAAACCGGTGAAGGTTCCTATTCCTGTAGGTGTAAAGTTATCTGCTAAACAGTGTCCCAAGACACAAGAAGAGGAAGAGGATATGTCACGTGTTCCATATGGAAGTGCAGTTGGTAGCCTGATGTATGTGATGGTCTGTACTAGACCAGACATTGCACATGCAGTGGGAGTATTGAGCAGGTTTATGTCAAAACCAGGGAAGGAGCATTGGACAGCAGTGAAGCGGGTTTTCAGGTATTTGTGTGTCACTAATGATTATGGTTTGTGCTACCAAGGAAGACCAAGTTTGGACAGAGTTTTGGATATCCATGGCTTTGTTGATGCGAACTAGGCTGGAGATCTAGATCAGAGAAGATCTACAACTGGGTATGTGTTTAACCTATCTGGAGGTGCAGTTAGTTGGATGAGTAAGAAACAATCTGTAGTGGCACTATCAACTACAGAGGCAGAATACATGGCAGCCACTCATGCAAGTAAGGAAGCAGTTCGGTTGCAGCAATTGTGTTCAAGTATGGGGTTAGTACATGGAGCTATAAGGATATACTGTGACAGCCAAAGTGCAATTTTCTTGGCAAAGAACCCTGCTTACCATTCAAAGACAAAGAACATTGATGTTCAGTATCACTTTGTGAGGGATATGATAGAAGACAAAAAGGTGTTGTTGGTAAAGGTGGACACTTTGAAGAATACTGCAGATGCATTGACAAAATCTGTGAGCTCTGAGAAGTTCTCTTGGTGTAGAGAAACAATGGGTGTTGCAAGGTTGGATAAATGACTAAGCTCTCTTGTGGCCCCCTATGGAAAGAAAACAACAAGTGGGAGAATGTTGGGTTGTGTTATTCTTTCCACGACTAACCCACGTAGTGAACAGGGGGATCAAAGGGGGGGTGAAGCCCCCCCTTCGTTGCGCTGATTGAGCAGCAGGGGGGTTAGAGGGGGGTGAAGCCCCCCCTTTGTTGCGCCGATTGCGCAGCGGGGGGGGTCACGAGGGGGGCGGAAACCACCCCTATCTAGGGGGTTTGAGGGGGGCGGGTAGTCCCCCTCTACGGGGTCCAGGGTAGCGCCCCGAGAAAAAAAAATTGGACACTCTATTAGGTTGGGCGGACCTACCTATGGTTTTGTGCATGCTTTTCACACATGGTTTTGGACGCGATGGAAGTGTGTAGTGCACAACTGAGACAACATTGTTCCTAATGCAATAGAGGGACAAAAAAATGAACCGTAGTTGAGCAAAGTAGGTGAATGTAGAATTGTTGAGGGAGATGAAGAGAGCAGCGTTATGAGTGTGAAAGTAGAGTGAGCGGCCCAAGTGTTTAACTGAGATACAGTGTTGTAGAGGCTTGTGATTAGAGCTTGAGGAGAAGCAAGGAGAGAAAACAAGAGGAGATATATAGAGCTAAAGGGAAGAGACTAGTATTACAATGAATAGGATTTGTATTTTTGTGTATATGTATTTGTCTTTGCTTTTAGTTTGAAAATTGTATGAAAAGTAAAACAATGTCTAGAGCAGGCAGTGGCCTACATTCATGATAGGTTGGTGCCTCTTGGAAAGTTGTGGCTTGCTATCTAAGGGGGTTGGGGCCTCCTATGAGTGGGTGCTCACAAACAACTTTATGTAATTAAGTGGGTGCTTAAATTACATCATAATAACAAATAGATTGGTGGTTTTTTCCCTATGGGTTTCCACGTAAAAATACATGTGTCCATATGAGTGTGTCTTGTTCAATTGATGTATGTAAATATCTTATCTAGTTGTTCATGTCTACTGTAGTATGAATGCTCTCTCAAATAACTGAAAATAGTGAAAAGAATTGAAGGTTTGTACTTAAAGACTTAAGAAACCCCACAATTACCAATTCACCCCCCTCTCAGTAATGCCTTATTCCAACAGATCCATGGTATTCTTACTTATGATATTAATGGTTGCTCCTAAATCAATCAAAGTGTTTGGAATCATAATACTATTGATGTGAATTTTTACAATAGCGCTACCTGGATCTAAATATTTTTGAACTATTGGTTTCCCCATCATAATATCTAGAATTCCCCTACCAATGGAATCTTTTTAATGTCTTTCCTTTTTCTTCCTGGTTTTTTAATGCACAACCCCTTTATTATTTTTGTAAATATAGGTATTTCCTTTATAGCTTTAAGTAAAGGAATTTTAATGTAAATATTTTTCAATTCAGCTAGCATATTATATTTGTGTAAAGTGATTTGTCTTTCTATCCCCTTATCAATTTGAAGCCTTTCGAGAAAAGGAGGACTTTCTAAGGAAATAGAAGGTTCATCTAGTAGAGGAATTGTATGAGTTGATTTTATTTTGTTGTCACCTAATTGTGTAGGAACATATTCCTTTGGAGGAGTATTTTCTTGATCAAGAGATGCCTGTTTTTCAAGAATTTTATCCTCCTTGAATTCTTGGATGACAAGTGGTGGTGACTAATTCTGCAAAACCCTACCAAATCTAAGTTGGACATCACTTAGATCTAAGTTTTTACCCTCAACATCATTTGTTGAGGAGATTTATTTTTTAGATTCGGAAGTGGTTGACCATGTATTTGATTGGATTTTTGAGGAAATGGAGTGGATGGCAAGGGGAGTGGTTTAATTGTAGTCAATTGTAGTTGGAATTATGGTTGAGTAGGTTGTGAAGATTGAGGAGGATAATACTATGGTTGATAATAAAGGTATGTTTGTTAGAATTGAGTATATTGAGGATTTATACCATAAGAATTTTTCCAACCCTATGAACAAGATGGGTTTTGGGGTTTAGGTGGTGAAGTTTTCCAAGACATAGGTGTATTCCAATTACTTTTTGGTCATGCATATGATTGATATTGTGCATTGGGATCTTGTACCATAACATTTTGTCAATGTTGTCAAGGTCTCTTGGGAGCAATAAATCAAAGTGATTCTACTTGACTTGTTCCAAGCTCTTCTTGGAAAACAACCCTAAGCTCGGGTATTGAAGCACATTCCTTTGTATAATGATTTTTGACACATATAACAGATACTTCAACATTGTCAAGAGGACATTCTCGTAAAGCATGATTTTTCCTACATCTAGGAAAAGGGATTGAAAATGAAACATTCTTGAGGTTTTGCTTGTTTTTTATCCTTAGAGTATCTAGTTATTCATTAAGATTTTCAAGGATACATGTTTTAAAGTTGCCAAGAAAATTTTGTAGTTCTACCCTACTTATTGTTCCAAATGTGGATTTGCTTACTCTTGACATGACTGAATCTCTTGAATTCTTACCATATTTTTCCTTACCTCTTGAAATGTGTTTGCACAACTCACAAATTTCGTCAAAGGACAATTAGGAGACTTCTCCTTTTCCCATCAAATTGAGAAGATCAATCCACTCATCCCTTATGGTTTTTTGCAAAAGATTTTTCAATATCTCTTCATATAAATTGTGCATTTTAGCCCTTTTTACATTGTAGGCAAACCTTTCCACTAGATCTTCAAGATTCTCATCCTATTTTTGAACCATCTTAAAGACTTCATCCTTACGATTATGGTGCATATAGTAATCTTTGTATTTTTCTAGGAATATTGTTTTCATATCATCCCATGTTCTAATAGAATGTGTTCCTAGACCCATGAACCATTTAAGGGCTCCATATTTTAGAGTGGCTGGAAACAATTTCAATTTTTGAGTATCAAGTAAATAATCATATGATCTACATAATACTTCAAACTCAAAAACGAATGTTTCAAGATTCTTAGTTCTTAAACCATGAAAGTTAGGAAGGATAGATGGTGAGATATTTTTCATGGTAGCAATATTGTTTGTATCTAAAATGGGGAATCCAAAACAATCCTCCTCATGAAATTTTCTCTCATCTCCCCTTCCACCTCTTCCACCTCCACCACCTCCACCTCCTCCTACTCTGCCTCTTCCTCCACTAGTTCTTGTCATGTCTTCTCCATTATTCACTTCTCCTTCTCCTTCTCCTACCATTGTAGATTTTTCCGATCTAATATAAGGTTAAACAACAGGGTTGCTTATTTCTTCCTCTAGTTCTTCTACTAATGGTATGTCAAAAAAAAAATCCTCCTCTTCTTCACTAGGCACTTATAACTCATGTCCTAAGAGTTGTTCACCTGTTGAAGAGAATAATATGACTCCTTTAGTAGGGGATGTAGGTTCTTCAACTGCAACTTTAGTAGATGAGGTTGGTGAGTCCCTAGGCTAAGTTTCAGACCTATGTAGTTCAGGGATTCTATGTCTACCTCTTATGGATGGAATGTGAGTGTCGATGGATAGTGTGGCACTACATGGTCTAGCAAGTGTGGTTGGCGATGTTGGAATACAGAGACATCCTCTACCGCTACTTACAAATCTACCCCTAGAATCTCGTTCTCTATACATGCATCCTAAATTATTTTAAGATGATTTTAACTATGCATCTAGGGAATGAATGCATCTAATATGATATACAAATCGAAAATAAAACCCTATATACACTTCCCCGGCAATGGTGCCAAAAAGTTTGAGTAACTTAATTGTTAGTTAAATTACGTAATTAAATTGTCAAACCAAGGTTCGTTTACTTGCGAAGTGCATGTGCACAATATATGCATAGAGTTATATTTTTTATTATGAAATTAAAGTATAATTTATCAAATTCAAATGCAAGTTTAAATCTAGTCTAATCAAGTTCTTCACCTATCAATTATGTGCACATGTTATTTTTATAAAACTTGTCAAAATCAAAAAGAAATGAATTAAAACTTAATGTAAGAATGATAATTGTAAATCTATTTTATTCTACAGAATGAAAAAAAATTATGCTACTAAACTGAATTGAAAGGCTAATTTAATTGGCATAATGGAAAAATAATTCTAGAAAACCAAAAAGTCTATGCTACCTGACTTGAAATAAATATATTCTACTCTTGCATGAAAATAAAACTATTCTAAATGCTTTTGAAATCAATTATATTCTAGGAATATAACGAAGAAATCCAACCAAAATTCATAATTAACATGAAGTTGAAAGAAGTGATTCAAATCTAAACTACAAGTCTCATAGATTACTAATGTGTGCCTTCTGTGATCAGAGAGAATATCAACATTATCTTTAAATCTAGGACTAAGCAGAAATTGCAAAGCAGTGAACTAATCAAGGAAATATTTTTGTGTTTTTGTCTTTAAATGAGCGCTCGTCCTGTGCAATCAAACCAACAGTAAGTGAACTAAACTAGAAGAAAAACATTAACAAGTAGCAGGACATTTGCAAAATCAAATGGAAATAAATTCTAAAAAGGAACATAACTAAATAACTAAACTATCTTAAGACTCTTCACGAGGGCCTCTTGTCGAGCGCAAGGATCAAATTACTCAAGCCAATGAGCTAGTCACCAACGCATCCAAATAAAATAAAACAGAGTAATTTTTATTATAAAAAAGAAGTTGTAATAGCAATAATTTCAAGTCTTAAGGCTCTTAATGATCACCCATGTCTTCCAGATCAAGGCTATATTTATATTATTTCTAGATTAACTACTTAAAGAAAATAATGTTGAAAGGCAAGTTCTAGGATTGACAACAGAGCATTTGAATTCGATTAGGAATTTGATCTCACATGATTTTCTCTTTCGTAGCAAATCATGTGAACGATATTTATCTACACATCAGTTATTCAAATGCAAATACTCGCTCACTTGATGTCACCCTTTTCCACACTTGCTTGATGTCAAAACTAATTTCTTGAAACCCTTATGTGCGAACAAAACATAGTTGACTTGTACTTCGACCAATCAAATCCTCGAGCCTTATGGTCTTTTGAGTAAGAACAATAGGTGGTTATCCATGTTTTCGATATTTGGCATTGATCCATGTCTTTTGTTTGCCTTAAAATATTTCTAAACCTGTCTAACCATGGACTAAGTTGTGGAAATTATAATTAGCTACGGAAATTGCACAATTTAGTAGCCATAGTGATATTTCAGTTACTTTCATAAAGAAAATATAGATTTACGAGCTACACATGTTTAATACCTTTTGTTATGGTTGAGGATGACCCAAATGACCTTATGGCCTGTAAATATATCATAAAAAACTATGGAATGGATGAAAAGAAGGGAAAAATATGTCAAAATTGAGGATAATTCGAGGATCCAACAACCTCCTTCAATTCAAGTGAACTTTTGAGAAAAAAGTGAATTGATCCATGGATTTATAACTATGTTATGAATGAATGGGGAAATGTGTAACCATCCTCGATTACTTCGATGAATTTTATAGCATGTAATAATTTTTTCTCCATGAGACACCTCAAATCGTATGCAAATACTTTTACGTGAGATGTGATGTATCACACTAATCTTTTAATTTTTGGTGTGATGCATTGCACCACACTAAAATAAATTTTCATGGAGTGCAACATATCACATGATTTTTTTTCCTTGTTTAATATGTTGTAACACATAAAAAATTATTTTCTTGTAGTGTGATATATTGCACAAGAAAAATAATTCATGTAATACAATGCATCATATGAAAAGTTTTTTTTGTGCGATACATTTTATCGTATGAATTTATTCTTCCCATGCAATACATCACACCATCATTTTCATGTAGTGTGATGTATCGAATGGAATTAATTCTTCAATAGTTTGCACACATTTTTCAGATGAATGAGAGAATCCTTCAATATAGATGGAACCTCGTGTGTCTAATATTGGTATATACACTATGTCATCGCCAAAGAAAGCTTTTGTATTTTATTGATCACACTAAACAATATTTTGGTATGGTGTGATGTGTTACAAAGATATAAATTTTGACGAGATGCAATATGTACCAAGATAGCAATGTTGCAACATAATTTTATATCTCTAACATTCATTGACCTTAGTTAAACATGGTGATTCATAATCGAATATTCTAAAAAATAGTCAACTATGGTTGAAAACGGTCAAACTTAGTCAAGCATGTGAACCATAGAAAAAAATATCCCCCCATAGTTGACCATATTCAACCATAGCCAAACATTTCCATACGTGGTGAATAGTGGTGAAACGTATCCAACCATTGTCAAACCATCATTATCCATTGTCAAACATGTTGAATCATTATAGTCAAACATTTTCAAATATAATAAACAATGGTTTAACATGGTCAATCATAGTCAACTATGGTTTAACATGGGCGATATAAATCGACCATATTTAATCTTGGTTAATTATGCTTAACCATGGTCACTATGTATTGCAGTGATTTTAAATACTTTCATGAATTACACAAAGAATCTCTTGTGATGTAACATATCACAAACAAAATATTTTGTCATGATGGGACCATTCATAGTGCAAACGTTTTTCTTGTCATGTGATGTATCCAATGAAAACATTTTTATCGCATTGTAATGTATCACACCTCGTCTAGTTTTTGTCATGACATGTCACATCGTCACAATATTTTATCATAATATGACTTAAGGATTATTTTCACACAATACCTAAAATATTCTTGATACACAAACTAAAACCAAACCCTACATTGTATGAAATTTTGAATCCTTGCAATATGTTAGTTTCTAATAGGTCATGTCATTTCACAATACAAAAATCTTCTTTCTCAACCAACAACAGTATGTTTTTGGGAAATGTGCCACAACACAACAAATATTTTCCAAACTACAATGCACATAAAAATTGAAGTGTTCATTAGCCCTATAACCACATGGTTTTGCATCTTCAAGAATAATTGCTAATATTTTCATTATTGCTTTTGCATCTTCAAGAATAATTGCTAATATTTTCATTATTGCTTTTGCATCTTCAAGAATAATTGCTAATATTTTCATTATTGTTTTTGCATCTTCAAGAATAATTGCTAATATTTTCATTATTATGAATAATATGATATTATTATTTTGATAACCCTTCTGGTTTGTCTTTATTTCTTCCTATTCCATTATTTTGAGGCTATTAGTAAAATATATTTGGAGCTAACTTAAATGTTGGGGTATTGTGTTGAGTTTACAACACAAATGCAATTGATGTTTGTCATGAAAGTTTTGTTCCATTTTAAGTTTCTGCATGGTAAGGTATGTTTTTTTTTATTTTTGAGATATCTTAAATATATATTATGGGGAAAATTATTAGGAATTGTTTTCATTTCGAAAGTGATGTTTAAGGCAAATCAAATTATCTGAAAATTCTTAATATATTTATTAAGAGTTAAACATGCCAATTGTGGAGATTTAATTTCTTTGAGAAGAACAATACTCCTCTTCAACCAACATCCGTAGATCTAATTAACTTTATTTATAGACATTTTCCTTTTAAATGCTTCAAATTACCAAATTTATGTTCTCTTTAAATATGAAAATCCAAGAGGAAGCTTGATTCCTACCTCTTGGGCAAGAGGTTAAACTATGAATATGGACGTTATTTGGTCTCATGTATGAGATATTGGCTTTCTTACAAATACTATATAGATTGAATTCCACTTTTTTGGTTTTAGAGTAGGAATTAAAACCACTTTTGGTTGGTTGGTAGGTCATCTTCCTTGGATGTAAGGAAACAGGTTAACAACCCAAAGATCTAGAAACATCTAGTAAGAGTGGAAGTTTACCCCATGATGGACCATCAATGAGTGATTTTAGCTCGCATCCTTGATAATAGTGATGAGTTAGTCTACATTCGTGCATAGCAGTCAATGATGGTTCTCTTCACTATAGAGACTGACAATTGAGTAATGATAGGTTTTGTAACCTTTGGGAAAAAGAAGAAGAAATTTATTTATTAAGTGGATTATATGATTAAGAATTTTTTTCCATAATCTTTTTCGTGATGTTTTATTAATTTATTATTTAAGATGTGTACATGTTAATTAGTCAAAACCACTTACAGTTCAAGTAGGCTTGGCATAAAGATACCAAGTGTTGGCTAAATTATTTAGGTATTTAGTAAGAGCATCTTTTTCAAAATAACAATTTTATTAAGAAATTATTACAACTAAATTTAAGAAGAAATTGTGGTGCATAAAAATTAGAGAAGAAGAAAAAATTAAAATATTACAAAGAGGTGATTAATTATAATAAAAATTATTAAAAGTATCTCTTTATTTTTTTCCACGAAGAAAAAATGATCAGATTTCTCTTGAAAGAAAAATTGATTACATATGACAAAAATAGTCTAGAGGGCAATATTCTGGAAAAAATTGTAAGATTGACAGAGATTGCAATGTGTGTTCCATCTATTAATGTATCTCAAAATAATGTCTAAAACTAGAGTATAAATATCTCATATTGAAGAAAAATAGGTAGTCAAAACTCTCTTTATTTTAACTAGCTTAAAGAAGCAAATCAACATTGTTGAAACAAGAACAAATTTTCATGATCTCTAGAGTGACAGATGGAATTGAAAAATTCCTAAAATGCCAAGGCTTAAAAGAATTTGTCATCTTTATGGCACTAAAAAAAAAACATTTTCACTTAAAATATATTATATACACACATTAAATTTATCATTACTAAACCAAAACGTTTTTTAAACACATCTAAAGAAAAAAAAAATGAACATTACTAAACCACCAACATTATTATCATCATAATAACTATCACCATCACCTTCAATATTTGTAAGGAAGTGTCTACCCATTTTGTAACATAATTTGTACAAACAATAATATACCTATTTTGTTTAGATGGAGGGTTAATTGGACCAACAAAGTCTAGAGCCCATTTTTCAAAAGGCTCTACAAGTACCTGAGGTTGCAGAGGCATTTCATCTGATTGTATGGGCCTTCCCATTCTTTGGCAATTGTCGCATCTTTTGACATATTCCTTGGCATCTCTAAAAAGAGAAGGCCAGTAATATCCAAAAAAAGGGATTTGTATGCAGTTATTTTATCAACATAGTGTCCTCCACATGGTTCATCATCCCTCGATGATCAGGTCAGGTCCATTTCGGTACAATTCTCGATCTATTCATGAGTAAGGTGCATTGGTCTTGATAATTTTTTGTCTTTCTTTGGCTGATTATTGTGGGGGAAACTTTCTTGTAGCCAAAAAGTTAGCAATATCTGCAAACCAAGGAGTTTTATTAGATACTACAAAAATATATTCATCAGGAAAATTATCCTTTACAGGGGTATCAATATTATCGTTTTGCATCCTAGAAAAGGAAATCAGCAACTGTGTTTTCCTTTTTTGGCCTATCCAAAATGGTAATATTGAATTCCTATAATAATAATAACCATCTAGTAATCCTACCATTAGTAATTGGTATATTCATTAAATATATAATAGCATAATGATCTGTATGAATGAAAGTTTCATAACCAGTAATATAATGTCGAAATTTATTGATGGCATGAACAACAGCTAAAAACTCATTTTCTGTTATTGTATAATTTAACTCCGCAGGAGTGAAATTTTTACTAGTGTAATAAATAACATAAGGAGTCAAATCTTTTTGTCCCAACATGATGCAGGAGCATTCAGCTCAATAATATCATTGTATTTTAGTAGACATAGGGGGTCTTGTGTTTTCAAGGAAGTTGGTTTCCTATGTTTTGAATTAATGTAATTATTAAGGGTTTTGAGTGATTTTAATGAGAGAAGCTAGAATAGGGATTTAATTGAGTATAGTGAGGCATATTTGTAAATATTCTCGAATGTAGGAGAACATGAGAGAATCAGGATAGTTGAGAGATTTGAGAATTAATTGTAAATCTTAGATTAGGAGCTAATTCATGATTTTGTGGATTAGAGAGAATCCTTAGAGATAAAGAAGAGATTTTAGGGTTTTGTTGAGAAGATTATGGATCTAAACCAGGAATTGGTTGTATAATCCCTTGTGTATAAATGTAAGCCTAAAAGGCATAGTCAGAGGTTGGTTAGCTAGTTAGGCAAGTCAAGATAGTAGTTAGAGGTTTGAATTGTAAGCCTACGGGCAGATTGTGAAACAGAGGCCACTAATATTGGAAATTAGGCCTAAGAGAAGAAACTATGTAAATACCTATTTATTAATACAAACAACTCAAGTCTGAGTTTATGTGTGGTTTGAGTATTGAAGGATAGATTCTATGTGATTTAGAGGTTCTGCATAGTATTTATATGCAGGCAGAGTTTGGCAGAACACACAGAAGAAGAATGATACGGAAAATCATAATGGACCGCTTGAACCCATTCGAAGGATCAAAGAAATGTTCTAGAGTGATAATGATTTAAGAATCATGCAAAGTTAAGCTCAGGAGGGAGTTGCGCAGCAGAACAGCGAAAGGACAAGAACCTTGAATAAACTCGAAACCATAGAAAACACTAAAGGAATGGCATAAAATCCAAGTGAAGAGAAGAGCGAAGAAGTGAAGTGTCGACGCACAGGAGTCATTGGATCTATATGATCAATGGACAAGATTTGTTTGTGATAAATGGCCAGGATTAAGTCGCACAGAATAGAACCAAGAAATGAATGGCGGAGATTCAATCTAAGTACTTGCAGAAGGTGAAAGGTGGGAATCGATCTAGACTGTCAAATAGACAGATCTGTTAGATCGATGGTGATTAGTAACCACAATGGGGGTAGAGAGTGTACGGGTGCCTTAATCATGGTTGAAGGCCCATAATTGTTATTAATCGTCGATCATAAATCCAAGTGGTTACGTCATAATCAACTACGGGGGTTGAAGGCTTGATAACCCGCATGCTAGTTGGAGGGCCGCAGATCGTAGGATTTGATTGATTCCATTATCTAATGGATATTGGCCATAAAGACGATCGAACGATAATCTCTGAACGGACCTGAAGTTTTATAGACCGAGGACTTATAATTCATATCAGCTCCATGAGGCGGTTAAACATTGTGCAAGTTTTCGATGCGATGTTATTACAGACCATCGGATCAAATGGGTTTTGATCTACGGCGCAAAATCACCGAGCAACTATGTTGATGAGAAAGGACATCAACCATCGAATTAAAGGTAATATCGAGGGTGGAGATTGAGCGATAAGCCTTGTGGAGAGCGGACCTGAGAAAGTTATTGGTGCGGTTTTATTCCATTTGAAGTCCGGTTGTTATCGCATATCGCATGCGAGAGGCAACGAAGTCACAAGTTGGTGTGATGCGAGAATGCGACAGCCGTTGATCTGGTGGACGAAATCAACGGTGGAAAGCGTGATCGCATCCCGCAGATCGGGAGTTCCGAATGCATATGTTGAAGAGTCCTTTTGGAACCCGTGATAGCGATAAAGGTAAGCCTCGATAAATGTGAAAAGGCTGAAGAAACACGAAAAAGGTATGGTTTACGTATGATTTGTGGAGTATTTATATTATAGAAGGTTATAATATAAATAAAAGGTCGATAGAAGGTTTATGGGTAAGTCCGTGAAGAACCAAAGTTATAGAGTGGGGTTGATTATATATGTGCGACATAGGGATTAATTAAGGATTAATGAAGGTTTAATGAAGAGCGTGTATAAGTCCCGATGAATGGATTGATTAAGGGTAGTCTGGGTTATTTAACAAATCATTCCACAGAGATTTAATAAAGGAGGCCTTAATCCTTAAGTAATGAATATTTGACTCGGTAGGGAGTTGAAATTCCTAGGGCAAATAGATATATGCATTTTATATGCATATTGTGGTTCTATGTAGGTATACCCTACATCATTTGGTATCAGAGCCAGGTTAAAGCTCTTTCTAATTAAAGCATAATTGTGCAGAATACAAGTGTGATTGCAAAAGAAAGAGGAGATTAGGTTATTTGAATCTGATAAGTATAATACATGACATAAGATGAGAGTAAGTGATATTCTTAAGAGGAGATTGCAGAAGCATAAGGAAAGCACAGTGATGTTTGTTTTCTTGAGGAAAGTGGAGGTTCACTCAAATGTGAAGAATGGATGGAGACTACTTATGAAGCCATGAAGGTATTGTTTTATTTAACTCTAGTTTGAGTTTTGTAGGTTTAAGAGTAAAGAATTGATAGAAGCAGATAGACAAGGAGAGTTGTATGTGTTCTAAAGAACAAAGTGAATGGAAAGAGGTAGTGAACTTGAAGAATCCAACTGAAGGTTGGACAAAGAGGATAAGAGTGTTCTCAGAAGGAAGCTGAGCATAAGCATTTTAAGGTGGCCATAGGAATTTGGCAGCAGCAAGCTTTTGAAAGCTTGGGAATGATCTTTGGTTTGAATAACATTGATACACAGGTGACAACAAAGGAAGGTGAGAAGATTGCAGCAACCTATAGCAAGGAGTGCTCAATTGGTTTCAGAGGAAAGAACCAGAGAAGTGCTAACAAACTGAGCTCAAAGGAGAGAAGCTTAGTGAGGCATATGTAGCAAGAAGCAGACTTGTTACTACAGAGGTATTGTTGCAACTCACAATAAGATCATAAGGGCAATTCCACAGAGGATACAGGTAGAATTTCTAGGTAATGAAGGAAGATGATAAGACTTTCTAAGTGAAAGAAGAGGTGGTCAGAACCAAGTATTTCATTGTGATTGAAATACGAGAAGAAAGTTGTGTTCTTAAAAGGTGTAGATGAGTTGAAGCCTAAAAGAAGCAGAGAGAAGTTCTCAGAAGAGGTTCTAGAGATAGAGAACCAAGGGCTTTCCAAAAGACCAAGTATAGAGGAAAGCTTGGTGAGGTAAGTGGCAGCAGGGAGGACTTGTTGTTGCAGAGGCTTTAATGCAACTCATAGTGAGTGAGTGAGGAACTCATAGAGATGGAGGAGAAAATGACTACTGATAGTCATAGCAGAGGTTTTGAGGAAGACCACAGCAGAAGAAAAGTGAAGAAGGAGGATGCCAAGGCAAATGGCAAGAGAATGAGTCAAGAGGAATTTGACAAGGAAATTGTAGAGATGAAAGAAGACTCGATGCATTAATGATGATAATTGAGGAAAACCGGAGATTAGGTTGGGTATTAAAGAAGAAGCCAATAAGGTGGCATAAAATACATAGAAGGCTACAGCGGAGGCAAGTAAAGTCGCTGACGGGAAAACTCAGAGAAGCAGAGTCAGAAATGGAAGTTTCCATTTATAAACTAGAACAGGGTGAAATTCTGGGTGAAGATGAAAAATGGAGATCAGTGAGTTATTGGGATAGTTCAGAGCAGCATACTGAAGTGTTGTCAAAGGAAGAAGAGACACTGAGGTCTTATGTTTTTAATTATAATCATTGTTTTGTGACTGCAGGTTTTGCAGAGGATTGGAAGCCTTACGAAGTTGTCATAAAACTTGATAAAAATTACCAGAGTTCTGAGGAGAACTTGGATCAGCAAACTGATGTACTGACAGAGGATGGAGAGTACCTTTCAGAGGATAAGTATTCTGAAGCAGAGTATGATGAAGAATGCCTCTTAAATGAGGAAAAAATTGAATTGTTGCAGCAAAAAGAAATTATTGATGAATTAATATTTGGAACTGTTATAAAACAAGGACAATTCCTTGTGGAAGAAGGAGATGTCTGAAAAGTTGATATGTGAAACATTAGTTGAGGCTGGTGAGCCGTACATTTTTCAAACTGACAATTGTTGTGTGAATACAAGGATTATAAGTGTTGAATAGGAACTTATTTTTGTGGAGATGAATGAGACAGAATTGTCTAAGGAAGGCAGTCCGATTAAATCGTTGGGAAATGGTGACCATGTAAAGGATAAAGCTAGAAATGAAGATCATTATGATAAGACATTTGCTAAATGTGAGGAAATTGAATTGCTAGAGAAGTTGCTAGGAGGAAATGGCAATAGAAAAGAGGTGGTTACAGTAGTACTTAATAGTAGCAAAGGGTATTTAAAGGACATGGAGACAGAAGAGTGTTATGGTTCACAAACCAATAGTTTGTTTGCAGGAACAAGGCATAGAATGAATGAGTGTGATGCTGTGATTGAAGAAATTGAACATAAGTTATTTGGAAATGAAATGGAAGTTCAGAAGCAACAAGAGGGTAAGGATGTAAGGGTGGCAGTAAGGACCCAGCAATTACAAAACGATAGTAACCAGCAGAAGATTAAAGGCAAATTTAAAGAAGAAACTATGGTAGCTGAAAACATAGTAAAGGATCATCATTCCATGATGATGATAGGCACAGTGGAGATAACCAGGGAAGCTGTTGAGGTAGTCGATAAAGAAGAAGGACTAAACTCTCATCAAAGGATCAGTGAATGGGAGACAGAATTGGAGCTACTAGAGAAATGGCTGAAAGCACCAGTAGGGAAGAAAGAACCTGATGAAGATTGCAAAGGATATGCAAGAAAGGAAGAGGAAAGAGTCCAGCAAAGAAGTGAGTTGGACATAGAAATTGAACTGATGATAGATTTGATGAGAAAAGAGTCTCAAAGGGAGAAGACAACAGAAAGAAAGCAAAGTAGCAACAGGAAAAATACAACAGCAGACTGTGAAAGCATAGCTAGTGGGGCAATGCAACATAAAGTGTGGAAACTTGGAGAACAACAACAAACAACAGTAGAAACCAAGGACATACTATAGAACAAAGTATGGGATCCAAGAGGACACAGATCAGAAGCACATGATTAGGAGATCATGATTATTTTCAACCTTGAGAGTCTGATGTAGGAGCATTCAGCTCAATAATATCATTGTATTTTAGTAGACATAGGGGGTCTTGTGTTTTCAAGGAAGTTGGTTTCCTATGTTTTGAATTAATGTAATTATGAAGGGTTTTGAGTGATTTTAATGAGAGAAGATAGAATAGGGATCTAATTGAGTATAGTGAGGCATATTTGTAAATATTCTCGAATGTAGGAGAACATGAGAGAATCACGATAGTTGAGAGATTTGAGAATTAATTGTAAATCTTAGATTAGGAGCTAATTCATGATTTTATGGATTAGAGAGAATCCTTAGAGATAAGGAAGAGATTTTAGGGTTTTATAGGGAAGATTATGGATCTAAACCAGGAATTGGTTGTAGAATCCAATTTGTATAAATGTAAGCCTAAAAGGCATAGTCAGAGGTTGGTTAGCTAGTTAGGCAAGTCAAGATAGTAGTTAGAGGTTTGAATTG
Organism: Pinus tabuliformis; assembly: GCA_031772625.1. Lineage (NCBI taxonomy): Eukaryota > Viridiplantae > Streptophyta > Pinopsida > Pinales > Pinaceae > Pinus > Pinus tabuliformis. The sequence continues at coordinate 984,289,383 of CM062811.1, forward strand.
TAAGCCTACGGGCACATTGTGAAACAGAGGCCATTAATATTGGAAATCAGGCCTAAGAGAAGAAATTGTGTAAATACCTGTTTATTAATACAAACAACTCAATTCTGAGTTTATGTGTGGTTTGAGTATTGAAGGATAGATTGTGTGTGATTTAGAGGTTCTGCATAGTATTTGTATGCAGGCAGAGTTCAGCAGAACACAGAGAAGAAGAATGATACGGAAGATCATAATGGACCGCTTGAATCCATTCGAAGGATCAAAGAAATGTTCTGGAGTGATAATGATTTAAGAATCATGTGGAGTTAAGCTCAGGAGGGAGTTGCGCAGCAGAACAGCGGAAGGACGAGAACCTTGAAGAAACCCGAAACCACAGAAAACATTGAAGGAATGGCATAAAATCCAAGTGAAGAGAAGAGCGAAGAAGTGAAGTGTCGATGCACAGGAGTCATTGGATCTATATGATCAATGGACAAGATTTGTTCGTGATAAACGGCTAGGATTAAGTCGCATAGAATAGAACCAAGAAATGAATGGCGGAGATTCAATCTAAGTACTTGCAGAAGGTGAAAGGAGGGAATTGATCTGGACCGTCAGATCGACAAATCTGGTAGATCGACGGTGATTAGTAACCGCAGTAAGGGTAGAGAGTGTACGGGTGCCTTAATCATGGTTAAAGGCCCGTAATTGTTATTAACCGTCAATCGTAAATCCAAGTGCTTACGTCATAGTCAACTACAGGGGTTGAAGGCTTGATAACCCGCGTGCTAGTTGGAGGGCCGCAGATCGTAGGATTTTATTGATTCTGTTATCTAACAAATATTGGCCATAAAGATGATCGAACGATAATCTCTGAACGGACCCGAAGTTTTATAGACCGAGGACTTATAATTCGTATCGGCTCCGTGAGGCGGTTAAACGTCGTGCAAGTTTCTGATGCGATATTATTACAGACCGTCAGATCAAATGGGTTTTGATCTATGGCGCAGAATCACCGAGCAACTCTGTTGATCGGAAAGGACATCAACCATTGGATTAAAGGTACGATCGAAGGTGGAGATTGAACGATAAGACTTGTGGAGAGCGGACCCGAGAAGGTTATTGGTGCGGTTTTATTCCATTCGAAGTATGGTTGTGTTATTTCATATCACATGCGAGAGGCGACGAAGTCACAAGTTGGTACGATGCAAGATTGTGACAGTTGTTGATCTGGTGGATGAAATCAATGGTGGAAAGCGTGATCGCATCCCGCAGATCAAGAGTTCCGAATGCATATGTTGAAGAGTCCTTTTGAAACCCACGATAGCGATAAAGGTAAGCCTCGAGAAATGTGCAAAGGCCGAAGAAACGTGGAAAAGGTATGGTTTACGTATGATTCGTGGAGTATTTCTATTATATAAGGTTATAATAGAAATAAAGCGTCGATAGAAGGTTTATGGGTAAGTCCGTGAAGAACCATAGTTATAGAGTGGGGTTGGTTATATATGTGCAGCATAAGGATTAATTAAGGATTAACGAAGGTTTAATGAAGAGGGTGTATAAGTCCCGATGAAAGGATTGATTAAGGGTAGTCTGGGTTAGTTAACAAATCATTCCACAGAGATTTAATAAAGGAGGCCTTAATCCTTAAGTAATGAAGATTTGACTCGGCAAGGAGTTGAAATTCCTGGGGAAAATAGATATATGCATTTTATATGCATATTGTGGGTGTATGCAGGTATACCCTGCATCAAAACACAGCTCCTAAGGTTATATTTGAAGCATCAGTTGAAATGTGAAAAGGGAGGGACCAGTTAGGCCCTCTTTAGATTGGTGCTTCAGTAATTATCTACTTTAATAATTCAAATGCCTTCTAGCAATCAAAATCCCAAACAAAATCACAATCTTTTGTAAGAAATTTAAAGAGTCAAGAAGTTATTTTTGTGAAGTTTTCTATGAATCTTCTAGAATATTCTGTAAAACCAAGAAAACTTCTAACATCTCTTTGGCAAGTAGGAATTGAAATTTTAGAAATTACCTCTACCTTAGATGCATCCACCTTGATTTCATCACCTAAAATATGGTGACCCAAAACAATTCCCTCATTAAACATCATAAAACATTTTTCATGACTCAATGAAAGATTTGTTTCTTTCCATCTAATGAGAACTTTTTCTAATTTTTCAAGAGCTTCTTCAAAAAAAATTCCATAGATAGTGAAATCATCGATGTAAACATCTACGCAATCAGGAATCAAGTCAGAAAATATACTTAAAACTAATCTTTGAAATGTTGTAGGTGCATTACATAACCCAAAAGGAAGTACTGTGTAAGCATATGTACCTCATGGACATGTAAAAGTTGCTTTATCTTGATCTTCTTGTGATAGTTGAATTTGGTTGTATCTACTGAAACCAGCAAGAAATGAAAAATATTTCTTCCCTTCTAAGGTATCTAATACTTGATCAATGAAAGGAAGTGGAAAATGGTATTTTAAAGTAGCCTTATTTAGTTCTCTATAATCAATGCACACTCTCCACTTTCCAATCTTCTTAGGAACAATCAATAAAGGTGAAACCCATTAACTATCTAATATTGGATAAATCAAATTCACATTGAGCAATTTTTGTAGTTCCTCCTTAACAATTTATCTCAAATTAGGATTCATCATTCTGTGAGGTTTCCTTACTAGTTTGGCATCTTCCTCAATGTAAATATGATGCATACATGTACTAGGGTCAATTCCATTCATATCAGTGTATTCTCATGTGTTAGAGCCTAGATTTGTCTCAGGCTGAAAAGACAAGGATCTAGGTCCACATCAAACCGCGCTCAACCTCGTAGCTAGCCCTACGAGGACAGGAGAGGGCTCTCTCCGGGTCGATCTCGGCAAAAGACAAGCGATGGGGCTTGAGATGACTGTTTTTGCAACTAATTTTAGGCTAGGTATTAAGTGCAGGGATTTTATTTGAGTTTTGATGATTTTTGTTGAAAAAAATGGGAAAGGCAAATTGGGCTCGGGGATGAGGCACAGTTTTTGCAGAGTTCCGATTGGGGCAAGGAAGGCAATCGTTTTGATGCTTTAAAGTGAGTGAGATGGATAGATCAGACTAGTGAGGAGCTAAGGAGAGCAAGAAAGTCTCAAGAATTCTCCTTAAACAGATGAAAACATGGAAATTTAAACAAATTCAAAGGCAGAGCATAACAGTTATGGATTCTACCTTAATCACTCATTTGTTCAAATTCAGAAGAAGAAGCAAGAAAATGATACACATAACACTAATGAACTTACAATTACTCAGAGAAGCACACCATCAAAACATAAAGCCACATGGATCCCAAACAGTGCTGCAAAACCCTGGTCTTTCCTTAGCCAAAAATGCAGAAATGAATGTACAATAGAGTGCCAAACTTTTCCCAAGAGTCCAACCCTAAAAATGACTTAGAAATTACATGATATAGACTAGCCCAACCCATTCCCTTGCCTCTAGGGGTCGAGCTCATCATTCTAGGAGCTGTTTCAACCAATTCTAAACAAAGCACTAAAATCTAGGCAGTCAAAACAACTTGCCTCTATAAGGTAGGAAACTGATTCATTCATTAAATTTTCACTTTTTGGTGAATGAATCCTCTAGAAAAAGTAAATAAGTGCCAAAATTACATCATTTTCATCAAATTACATCAAGATAGATCAAAAATAACATCACAAAGCAAAACTAGTCAAACTGGCCGAATTTCTGAGCTGGAAGGTGAAAAATTGGGCAAAAAACCTCTGTGCGCCGCGCCACTTTGATGCTGATTTTGAGGCACTTTTTGAAGTCCAAATTGAGCCCAAGTGTGTTTGTTGAAAATCCCTACCTGTCTACTTTCCAACCCAAGTGGAATTTCTGAATTTGGTTCCCATTTTCCCCTCCAAAACTTCAATCTCCCAAGACTGCTTTCTATGTGTGAAATTAGGGGCAGAGAGGTCATTTTTAGGGTGTTTTTGACCTCCTGAGGACTCAAAACTTGCCCAAACTTCTTGGCCATGCACCAGAAGTCATGATTTTTCATGAAAAATCCAAAAATATAAAAAAATTTGCATTTGGAGCCTCCTATCATAAGCGCGCGCCACGTGGCGTGGCGCACAGGGAGAAAAACCCTATTTTTTGTACAAAAATTTGCAAAAATACCAAAAATGCCCCAAATTTCTTGAAATTTGGGCTGGAGCTTCTTCATTAAGTGTTATGCTGGGCTAAAGAGGCTTTGGCCAATATCTGAAGACAATCGAGCTCCCTTTGCCTCTTTTGCTTCCTTATTGCCTTCCTCAATTTTGCCTTCAAATTCCTTATTCGGGCCTTGCACACCTTGTTTTGTGCCATGTAGTGGAAAGCCATGTGTCTCAGCAATGCATGGTCTTTGTCGGCCTTGTCCAACAGCCTCTCTAAGTGCATGTTAACTCTCTCGAGATTGGCCTCCCGATCCTCATTAATCTCTTGCTCCAATGACGTGAGCTCAATTCTTCTCCTTTGTGCAGCTTGGCGATGCTCGCGAATGTTTTGTAGCTCCATGATTGCTTGCTGATCCTCAAGCTATTTGTTCCTCTGCTCCAAGTATTTCATGGTCCACTTAGCCCTCTCCAAGTCAAGGGATAAGGCTTCGATCTCTGTTTTCTGCTCCTGGATGATCTCTCTAAGCTGTGCACTTTGCGGACCCGTATCTGTATCATCATCATGAAGGAGAATGAAGTTAGTTTCTCGTTCACCTTATGGCTCACCATCCTGCATTCGAATCTTGCCTTTGTCCTGTACCTGTGATGCTGATGGAGGAAACGAGGCCCCTTCCACCCCAGGTGGAGATAACACTCGCTTTGCCGCTGCAAACAAATGTCTGGTGCCTCTCTGATATGTGATGAATACCAGCACACTAGCGGTCTCATGGCGCTCATACTGATGAGAAGGTCCACCTTCATGCTTAACCTCTGATAATCCCCGTGAAGCTCTGAAGAAGTCACGAGAGATGAAATCATCCCAAGTGATGCCCTATACTCCAAGCTGATGAACCACCAAAATCTTAATAAGAGCAAAATGATAGACACTGTTAAGTTGCTGCTGAGGGGTTTTGTGCTGCATAAAGGTGGTCATCCTCTCTATGTTCCGGCAAATGAAATACGGAATGTTCATCATCCGTACCCTGGTGAAATGCATGAGCAACCTGATGTGATAAGCATAGAGACGAGAGAACCGTCCCTCACAGCTGAAATATTTCATGATCAACTTCATTAGTGGAGCATATTCATCTTTCAGATATCGGAATGGGAACACTCTCTTGAGCTGCCTCAAGAAATTGGTTTTAATGTATGGCTCATAATGCTGCCGGTCAATCTTCTGTTTCTTGTGCCATGGTTCACCAATGTTTGGTATACCGGTTGCTAATGAGACAGATTCTGGTGTAAGTGTGAAGGTGACACCGGCTAAGGTAGCTTGATCTCCATGTAAGTGCAGCACAAAAAGACGAGCCAGCTCATGATGAAATTGGACACTAGCCACCTTTTGACAAAACTCATAGCATGACTGATGCTGAAAACAAAACATGGCAAGAGGGCAGGCCTACAATTCTGTAAGGGTGGTCGGTTCTTCCCTAACATGTCTGCCACCTTTATGAGGCCTCCGGGGTGCCTGTTCTTCCAAGGGTGAGTCACTTTGGGTTTCCACTTCATAGTCCGATGAATGCTCAGATGCCATGACTGCTGTACAAAATACCTTGAAGAAAAGATGCTGTTGTATATGAACTGTGCTTGGACTGCTCTTTAATGATGTATGAAACTGTTGTGTTGTAATGCAATATAGTTGGATTCTGCCACCAAGGGGAAAAAACAAATGCAACCAGGGAATGTTAGGAAGGGGAAAACAGTAGGGGATTAGGGAATATTGAAATAAATTTTATTAGGGAGAGGAGGGGGATTTTATGTATGGGAATAGGGTTTAGGGTTTGGGATTGTTGTATAGGGTTTGAGGTGTGAGGTTGGAGGATTTGGGACAGAGCATGTAGGAGAAGGGAATAATGAATTTAGGTGATAGGGAATTAGGGATTGGTGAAGACAAGGGAACAATGGGAAGGAGAAATGATTTTGGTGGCAAAACAGTGAGTTCTGAAACCCTGGCAGCAAGTTTGCTTGTGTTTATAGAAAGAGGGTTTGATATATGTGTTCACCCATTGTCATCCATAAACCACCATCACTAATCACAAAACTGGATGAAATATCAAAATAGCAACCCTACCTGGCAAATCCACGCAAGTTATGAGCAAATTGGTGAAATTTGAAACAATTTCGGGCTTTGGACTGTATGCGCCGCGCCAAGAACCCAGTGCGCCGCACCCGTTCAGAATAACAATGGGCAGTTTATCCCAATGCGCTGCGCGCTTCCAGTGCGCCACGCCACCTGTTCTGTGCGCCGCACCGGCTAGTTGCAAGCAATTTCACCCCAAAACATGCACTTGCTCACCCAATTCAGTTTGAAATGCTTTTCTTTGACCTTGGCATGCAAAATGACATTGATCTTCATGGAAAAATCTTTTTTTTTCCAAAGAAAGAAAATTCATAATTTCTATTAATAAGAAATTACATGTTGTTGATGCCCGAAGGCATATGCTGTAATGTGGCACACTTCCACTGTCAAAACTAGTTGCAGAAATAACCCCATAGGGTGTACAGTTTTTAGGTGCTGAGACCTTCAAGAAAATTTTAGAAGTAGTGCGTCTGTACATAATGAGTTCCTATTTACTAACAAAAAAACTGAAATATATACACAGTATAATCAAAAAGTTATGATCATCCTCAAAAACTGATATAGAGGCCATTGCCTCACTGAAGAGCCCCATCTATATATGGTCTGTGAAAATATCGGTATGTCCCTACTGGAGAAATTTCCTTGATCATCCACTCGCCTAGAGGACGATTCGTTGCTTCTTTCGAAAGCGGTCAGCAGTTCCATTTCTTTCCCTGTAGATATGAGAAATAGATATCTGGTCAAAGAATGTTTTGAAAAAAACAATTTCTTCCAAGATATGTTTCAATGAGTATGCATGACAAATAGATGTGTTGTTACACCAATCAATCACAGTCTTTGAATCGCCAAATATGTGCATTTGCTGGCAGTTTTTCATGATTGCAAAATATAAAAGGTGACGTAGAGATATCAATTCTGCATGATTGTTTGTTCCGGGACCAAGCCCCATGCTAATCAGATAGTAATGCGAATCAGATAAGTGCAAGAGGATGCCGCCACCACAGTCGTGCTGTTGGGCGGCCCCATCAAAATAGGCCCACGACATATCTTTATTTATCTGCTCCTGTCGAATGTTTCTGGGCAGATTAAGACTGATCTCGTTTGGTAGTTCTGAGTATGCCGCACAGATAATAGGGTGGAGGAGGTTCCAATTAACTGTTCTGTTCTCAAATATGATAGTGTTCCTCTTGACCCATATATACCAAGAAACCAGGAGAGGGAGGTTCCTAGGCTTTTCCGCCGCCACTGTGGTCCACCACTGATCCCACGCTGAGTTTATATCCACCCCTTGCCAGTCCGCATTTAAATTTAGAGATTGAATGACCTGAGACCAGATAGTCCTAGTAGTCGGACATGAGAGGAATAGATGTTGGGTCGTTTCTTCATCATGCAAGCACATTACACATCAGGAGGGTCCTGAGAAAGCCCTTTTTTTTTAAAAGAACCAGTGGGGACTTTGTTCTCCAATATGTTCCACATCAGCAGCCTGGTTCTTGGAGGAGCATTCAGTTTCCATAGAGAGACCCACCAGCTTTTGAGGTTGTCAGGTTTTCTGTCTGCAATGATTTTATCATAGCCCATCTTCGGCGAATATTGACCAGATTTTGCTAGAGCCCATATGAGTTCATCCTCATCTGCCCTTAATCTAATATGGGTCTCAGTTAGGGCCTGTATATATCGCTTCCAATCATCATTCCACTCAATAGGTATGTTCCAGTGCTGTTCATTTAACCAGGCCTGAGAAAAGATTGTGGAATTCTGCTGGTCGCCAATCTGTGAAAGAAATTTTATGCCTCTGTTATTTAAATAGAGTACCAGACCATCTGGTAATCTGTGGGAGTTTCCGCATCCCGGCCATGGGTCAATACCAATGCAGACAGAAGAGCCATTGCCAATTTTCCATAACAGGCTATCTTTTATTATGGGCATAGCATTTAGAATAGCCCTCCATATCCCAGAGATGCCATGTCTATTCCAATTCGGCCTTCGGATCCAGTCAGTGATGGTCAATGGCCAAATATATTTGTGGTGTATGACATCCGCCCACAGACTATTCTGTTTCAATAAAATCCATCCTTGTTTTGCAGCCAAGGCTTGAGCAAAGGTCGGGAGAGTTTTTAGTCCCCACCCTCCCCACTTCTTAGGAGTAGCAATCTTGGTCCATTTTACCCAGGCAAAAGTCTTTCCCTCCTTCTTGCCCTTCCAGAGGAATCTACAGCAAATTTGTTGAATTTTGTGAAGTATACCCCTGGGTATCCAAGCTAGAGACATCCAGTATACCGGGGTGGCTTCAAGGACAGCTTTAATGAGGGTGAGTCTGCCCGCTTTTGAAAGGAGCCTGTGATGCCAGCATCTAATTCTCTTTTCTATCTTTGCAATGAGCCAGGTCTATTTTTCAAGCTTGTATCCATCAGGTTTTAGCCTGAAGCCCAGGTATTTGATTCCTTCCATCAGATCAGTTTCTTGGAAAGAAAATTTCTGCATGGCAAGCTGTGATTCCTGTAGCGTACAGACCAATAGGGATATAGTGGATTTTCCCCGGTTTATTTCCATTCCTGTAGCACTGCAGAATAGGTGCAGTATCTCATTGAGCGAGGTAGTATCCCGGACACTCCCGTTTAAGAATATCAGTATGTCATCAACAAAAAGTAGATGAGTTAGATAAAAATGCTCCATGATTTTTAGGCCACTAATTCCCCCGCTCCTTTTGGCGGATGCAATAAGTCTGCTCAGGCCTTCCATAACAAGCAAGAAGAGGAGAGGGGATAACGGGCAGCCCTGCCTGATCCCTCTGTCGATATTGAAAGATGATGAGGCTGATCCATTGATAAGTATAGCAAAGGAAACAGATGAGATACAACCCATGATCCAGGATATGAGAACGGGGGGGAAGCCCAGATGGGTGAGGATCATTTTCAGATAAAGCCAATTAACTTTGTCAAATGCCTTTGCTAAATCTATCTTGAGGGAGATGCCCTTGAGGTTTTTGTGTTTGATAGAGTGTAGGGCTTCCTGGGCAGTGCCAATGGCTTCCTGAATGTGGCGGTGATGGAGGAAAGCGAATTGCTCCTGAGAGATGTGGGAAGATAGAATGGGCTTGATGCGGTTAGCAATGATTTTGGAGATAATTTTGTATAGGCAGTTGCAAAGTGAAATTGGCCGGAAGTCATTGAAAGAAGATGGAGAGTCAGTTTTAGGGATCAAGGCAATGTAGGTGAAGTTCATAGGGGGGTGAATACGTCTGGTGATTCTTCTTTCTTCGATGACTGCCAGTAGATCCTCGCCCAACAACTCCAGGAAGGCCAGATAGAACTCCACAGGCCAACCGTCCGGACCCGGACTCTTATCTTTCTTGAACCACTTTAGTGTTCCTTCCAGTTCCTCCATGGTGACCGGTTGGATCAGATCCTCGATATCCTCCTGCTCAACAAATCTTGGAAAGTGTCCTGCCAGGTTGATAATTTCAGGGAGATTTATGGTAGTCGGGGCAATAAATTGCCTTTTAAAGTGTGATATACCCAATCTGGCTAGTTGTTGGTGCGTGGATGCCCATCCTTCCGGTTCACTAGGTAGCTGCCAGATAGTATTGGAGGCCTTTCTGCCATTTGCAAGGTTATGGAAGAACTTAGTATTGCTATCTCCCGTTTTCAGCCAAATGGCTCTGCTTTTTAACCTCCACTGCTCTTCCTTGTATTGTAACAACTTGATTTTTTGCTTCTCTAAATTGTTCAGAAGAGATTTTGAATCCGTCGATTGGAAGCCAGTCCCCCTTTCATCCATAAATTGTGCTATCTATGCCTCAATATCCGAGAGGAGCTGATCGTCTCTCATTCTCTTCCTCTTGGCCCAATCCTCAGTCTTCTTCTTTAGAACTTTGAGTCTATCGCAAAAGTCAGTCGCCTTCCTCTGCTCCCTCAGTGGGGATTTCGATATCCAGAATTCCGTAACCATATTGGTGAAATCAGGATCATGCAAATGGCCAGCAAAGAATTTGAAGGGGGAGCGGGGTTTCCTAGTTGATCCACTGATTTGTAGTAAAATGGGTAGATGATCGGATAAACCGCCTGTGCCTACCCATTGTCTGTACAGGGGTAGTTTATGGATGAGGTCTTCATGTATAAGGAATCTGTCCAATCTCTGTCCCAAGGCAGCTTCCCTCATTCTCCTGTTATGCCAAGTGGGGACCTTCTTGTTCATGGGGACATCAACAAGCTTGCAAGAGTCCAGTAGCATACTCATCTACTCCGAGATAGGGTCCAATTGAGCATGATGTCCCCAGGATTCCCCCACCCCCAAGGAGAAGTTTAAATATCCCCCCATAATGGTAGAATTTGTGACAAGATTATTTGCTAATAGGTTGTGCCAAAAGGCCAGTCTGTTCTAGTTTGGGGCATAAATGTTGATGACTTTTAAAGTTAGCCCAAGTTCTCCCATGAAGATATCCATACCAATAAAGCCCCATCCACCCCAGGATGATATGATCTTGACATTCTCGGGGTTAATGCCAATAGTTAGGCCACCTGATCTGCCATTTGCATCCATGCTTAGAAAAGTCCAATTCGGCAGGATGGTTTGTAGAGTTCTCACAGAGTTGTCCGAAGAGTATAGAGTCTCCTGTAGGAAGAGGATGTCACATCTGGATTCCTGAGTCAGCCTTTTGAGAGCCAAACGCTTTTTGGGGTTGGCTAATCCCCTGCAATTGTAGGAGAGCCAAATCATGGGGAACCAAGGGCAAAGGGCTCAATTGCTCTAAGCGCCCTCTCAATAGTGCATTGTCGTCCTTGTGCTACATCTGCCACAGCAGTCTGAATGGCCGATTTGATTTTGGATGGACGGCCCCTAGATGGTTTATGTTTAGAAGCCCGTCCAGGGGATAGTCCCAGACCCAAAAATTTTGGTCGGACACGAGGTCGAAGGTGGTATGGGTGCGATCCCGAACCAGTATGGGAGGAAGAAGGGTTGGGGTGAGAGGATGCCATCCTGAGAGAGGAGGGAGTGGTGGAGAAAGTGGGTGGGGGTGGGGCAATGGAACATGGGATAGAGGGGATAGAGCCTGGATCGGAGGATGGAGGATGTAGAGATGAGTGCAATACAGAAAACATAACTTCTGAAAAAAGTGCAGATGTTATGGGAAGAGATTCATTACCCGGGGTAGATGATGCTTCCGCCGCAGTCTTGGAACGGGTACGAGGTGGAGCAGGAGATGACGCAGCTTTCCTTCTACTTTTTGTCTACTTTGTGGCACCATATTCTGCCTCTGATGGGATCTCGTTGTGGATCAAGTCATCTTCACCTTGTTTAATGTCACCTTTGTTCTGCCCAACTGATGGCTGTTGTTTTGTTCCTCTTGAATTTTCCGAAGTCACCCCCGAGAGCAGTGGACAGTCCTTGTACAAATGGCCCACTTTGTGGCATCTCCTACAACGGAAAGGGACACCCTCATAATCCAGTAGCTGTTTGCACGAGAAATGTCTGCGATGCAAAGTGATTTTTTCCTCCAGCCCAGCCCTGGTGTCAAGATGAACTAATATCCTTGCCATGGTCATAATTCCCGTTTGCTCATAGGATTTGTCGTGTTCAAGATAGGTACCCAGTGCGTCTCCTATGCGTTTGAACACCTGGGGAGTCCAAAATTGCATGGGCAATCCCGGCAGTCTGACCCATATAGGCCCAGCACCCATCTGTTCCCGCTCTAGATCAAAGAGGGGATCCCATCGTTTCAGAAGTACAGGCGCCAACTCGATATGCCAGAATTGGGATAGGATCCATTGTGTGTATTCCGCTCTATGAAAGTGAAGAGCAAACCAGCCTCTTGCTAAGACCCTTATAGCTGGCAGTTCCTTCAATAAGGAACCCTAAATCTCCTCTATCCATTGCCGCAATCTTTCCACTGAATAGGTCCGTCCACGAACCCGGCCGACCAGAACTTTCCTCACAGTATCAATCGCATCCCCCATTCATGGCAAAAGCTTATAAAGACATTGATTTGATTTTTGGTTCTTCAAAACCCATTTTTGTAATGTTTTGAAATTGGCACTTTTGCACAATGAATACAACTCTGTCTTTTTGTTTCCTCCTTGATTTTTTGGTTGAAATGATGAAATTCTTGGAAAATTTTTGCAGGAATAGCTGACATGGGATTTGGCAAAGGAGACCAGGGTTGCGCCTGAAGAATTCAAGAACTGAAAATTTTGGAAAATTATTACAAAAAACGAAATGTCGACTTGTCTCATAATCCATCCATATGACGATAAAAATCTTTGAAATAACAACTTATTAAGAACCTCCCTCTGGCCTGCTGGCTTTATTAGACCTTGTTGAAGACCAAATTGACTAACCCTAGACCTAATGACTAAAATGACTGTTATGACCTAGAAACTGAAACAGGACTACAAATGACTTTTAAGACTTGATTTTGATGAACAGACCTGAGCCAGCAGTGCAAAGCATGAGGGGGATGAATGACAAAAGCCCTTCCGACAGATTTATGGCATGCTCCTAACGGAATGCAACTGATCAAGCGAGATGGGACACCTAAACATGAAATGCAAAAAGAGTTTTGATCTCTGACGGAGGGATGACCAAACCGACTCTAACACCATGCATATGCAGAAGAATTCTTTTGTAGCATCTTTATCAGTTGTTTCTTTTGAAATTACTTCAATTTATTATTAATGTTTAATGTTTTGCCTAAAAAAAATTCTTCTAGAGAAATGCCAAATTTTTCTATAGAATGTAATCTATTTTAGATTGTTGAGGTGATAAATATTCAATATTACAATATCCTTGAAAACTTTGAGCTTGTTCACAACATGAATAAGAATCATTATTGTTCATTTGATTGATTAATTGATCCTCCTCATCAATTTGTGAAAGAGTAAATACAGGTTGAATATCCTCAAAGTCTTCATTATCATCATCAATCCAAACTTCACTTTCTACTTCGTTTATTGGTTTTACAACTGGATATAATGTGAATATCTTAGAAGAACTGCCATAAAAAATGTACATATCACCAGATCTACAACTTATAAATGCATCAGTTGTAGCTAGGCAAAGTCTACCAAGGATCGATGGATGGCCTCCTAAATTATTCTTGGGAGTTAAAATCATAAAATCAATAGGATACTCCCATGAATCTAAAGATACAGACACATCTTCTAATATGCCATCGGGTTTAATAATAAATCTATCTACTAATTGTAGTAAATTTGCAGCATATTGAAGATTAGGAAGCTTTAATTGATCTTGTTAGACAATTGGCATTGTTTGAATGGTTGTTGGCACTTGGTTTGTTGGCATTGATGTCAACTAGACTAGCAATAAGGATAGAGGGAGTAGTAGTTAGCATTGAGGAGAATGCAGTTCATGGGGAGTCCCATAGTTGTTGGAGTATTCTGTAGAGAATCATCATAGTAGCAAGCTTAGTGGAGAAGTCATAAAATGTTGACTATGCTAGCTGGTGAGTCCCAGACTTTGGAGAGGATTATGTCTCAAGAGATCAGCTATGTTATTCCTGAAAGTCACATAGTTGGTGAGTACCTAGAAAGATCTCTCCAATGGTATGTGGAACCCTACAAAATGCCTCAGAAGAGCAAGTTCTAGGCACAAGAAGAAGGGTCAATGTGTTATGCAACCAGGTCACAAAATAGAAGAAAATATAGATCAACGACTTTAGAATCAGCCTCTTCGAGGGGGCATCCTCCTTTAGATTACACAATTCTTTGATGATACAAATGACAAAACCTCCTTTCTATATATAGGATTCTAAGGGGTCACAATATAATCAAAGCCGAAATAACAATAATAATATAAGGGCACAACAATAACAATAGCGGGCTTCTATGGGGCACACTAATAACAATATGGGGACAATAGGGGCACAACAATAACAATAAGGGCTACAATGACAATAGTGATGGGGGAATCACTAGTATTATAGGGACCTAACATGCCCCTCTCCTTCAAAAAAGTGTTGTCCTCAATGCTTGAGTAGTTTTGGATGCTTATGTATAAAATTATCATCCTCCCATGTGGAATCTTCAGCGTGTAAGTTCTTCCACTTGATGAGATACTCTGAAATTGATCGATTTCGTAGTTGTCGAGTTCTTGTTCATGTGACTACTTCAGGTTCCAATATGATCTTCCTTCCTCGTCAAGTTCTGGAAATATTGTTTGAACTGGGAGCTTGTCACCTATAACCTTTTTTAAGCATGAAACATGGAAAACTGGGTGCACTCGGGAAGCTACAGGAAGCTCCAATTCGTATGCCATAGTATCAATCTTTTGCAACGCCTTGTACGGACCATGATACTTTAGTGATAATTTATTATCCTTCTTAGCTTGCTTGAGGAACATTTGTTTATATGGTTGTAGCCGTAGAAATACCCAGTCACCTACAACAAAACTTCTTTCACTGCGATGTTGATCTTCCTATTGTTTCATTCTATTCTACGCCAAAGTGAGGTTATCCTCTAAGAGTTGGAGAACTTGTTGTTGATGCTCGATGTGATATTCCACTACTTGAACCTTAGAATTTTATCTTAAATATGATGTGATTGACGATGGATGATATCCATAAAGTACCATAAATGGGGTCATTTTTGTTGCAGTATGGAAGGAAGTGTTATACCACCTTTCAGCCAGAGGCAACCATTTGATCTATTGTGTTTGTTTATCAGATACAAAGCAATGAAGATATCCTTCCAAACATTTGTTTACTATCTCAATTTTCCCATCAGATTGAGGGTGATAAGATGAGTTATGAGCTAACTAAGTACCAAGACAAGAAAATAATTCTGTCCAAAAATTTCCAGTGAAAATGGGATCTCTATCGCTTACAATAATCTTTTCGTTTCCATGTAGATTTTGAATTGTTTCCATAAATGCAGTAGAAATTGTACTTGCTTTAAATGGATGAGATAATGAAAAAAATTGTGCATACTTGGTAAGTTTGTCAACTACCACCATGATGACCCTCTTTCCTTTAGACTTGGGTAAACCTGTGATAAGATCCATTGAAACCTCCTCCCAACGTTGTCTTGGAATGGATAAATGTTGTCATAGACCTGGGGTCTTAATTGTTTCAACTTTATTTTGTTGGCAAACCAAACATTCTACCATAAAA
Source organism: Pinus tabuliformis (assembly GCA_031772625.1). Lineage (NCBI taxonomy): Eukaryota > Viridiplantae > Streptophyta > Pinopsida > Pinales > Pinaceae > Pinus > Pinus tabuliformis. The sequence continues at coordinate 984,304,755 of CM062811.1, forward strand.
TTTTGAATTTCAGATTTAAGGCCATCCCAAAAAAGTCTTTCTTAACCATGTGGTAAGTTTTTAAAAATCCTGAGTGCCCTCCTAAGGGAGAGGTGTCCAATTCCATATGAATCTTTTGTTTGAGTTGGGAATTCTTACATAGGTATAAGCGATCCTTGTACCATAACGAATCATTTTTCCAGCTAAATGTATCAGATGTACTGGGATATTGTTGTAACTTTTGAATGAGTGCCCACACTTCTTCGTCATTCTTCCATTAATCCCTTGCTTCGTTTATCCAATCCAGTTGGATAATAGAAATGGCGCAAAGCAATGCTTCCACATCCTCATCCTTTCTTGAGAGTGCATCTGCCACAACATTTTGATTCCATTTTTCGTAGATGATTTCAAAGTCATAACCCAATATCTTTGTGACCCATTTTTCTACTCTTTTGAAGATAATCTTTGTTCTAAAAAGTATTTAAGACTATCATGATCCATTTATACCTTGAAGTGTCTTCCCATTAGGTACAGTTGTCATTTCTTAAGTGCATGTAGTATTCCCAACATTTCCTTCTCATAAATAGCTTTGTGTAAATAATTTCCTTTGATTGGACGACTTTCGAAAGAAATGGGTCTTTCTTCTTGCATTAAAAGAGCACCAATTCCATTTCTTGAGGCATCACATTCCACAATAAAGGTTTTTGTGAAGTCTGGCATAGCTAAGACTGGTGCTTGGCACATTGCCTCTTTAATATGTTCAAAGGCCTTCATTTCTTGTGGAATCCATGAAAATGCATCTTTCTTCAATAATGTTGTTAGAGGTGATGTTATTATCCCATAATTCTTAACAAACTTGCAATAGTACCCCATCAACCTGATAAATCCTCAAAGATGCTTTATGTATGTGGGGATTTTCCATTTCTTAATGGCTTTAATTTTTCTAGGGTCTACCTTAACACCTTCATGAGATACAATATGACCCAGATATTCCACCTCTTGTACTCCAAAGAAACATTTGGAGCTTTTTGCATATAGTTATTTCTCCTCCAATAGTTTGAGCACCCTGTCAACATGTTGAACATGATCTTTCCAAGAATTGTTGTACATTAGTATATCATCAAAAAGTACTAACACAAATTTTCTAAGGAAGGGTTTGAAAATGGAATTCATCAAACCTTGAAATGTAGAAGGTGCATTGGTAAGGCCAAAAGGCATGACCAAAAATTCATAATGACCCTCGTGAGTTCTAAATGTTGTTTTCGGAATGTCTTCAGCCTTCATTCTAATTTGATGATATTCTGAATGAAGATCCAACTAGGTGAAGTAAATTGATCCATGCAATTCATCCAATAATTCGTCAATGATAGGAATGGGAAATTTATCTTTAATAGTGAGCTTGTTTATCTCCCTATAATTCGGACACATGCGCCATGATCCATCCTTCTTGTGCACCAATACTGATGGAGCAGAGAAAGAAATTTGACTAGGTTGAATTATACCATCCTCTAGCATTTCAGCAACCATACATTCAATTTCACTCTTTTGGGCATAGGGATATCTGTAAGGCCTGATGTTTTGGGGAACACTTCCTAGAATCAAATGAATAGCATGATCATGATCACAAATAGGTGGGAGGCCTTTGGGAGTCTCAAATATCTTTGAATGATTGTCCAATACTTTTTGGAGATCTAGAGAAATAGATGATTTCGATGTGGGAACCTATAGCGAACATAATTGTGCAATTACACCTTGTTGTTCTTTCTTTAGAAGCTTCGTTTCCCGGTTTCCCTGTGATACTCCTTAATTCAACCTCCTTTCCTTCCGAAAAAAATTCATGAAAAGTTCTTGAACATTAAAAGCTATCGTACCCAAAGATTGTAGCCATTGGACTCCCAGTACAACATCAGCACCATCCATTGGAATGGAAATAATTGGGCTATTCAATACATATTCTCCCATGGATAGCTTGATATTATGGCACTTTCCAGAGAAATTTATGGTTCCTCCACTTGCAACCATCACTTGACACTCTGGTGTTGGATATAGGAAGCAATTAAATTCCTTGGCTATCTTACAATGAATAAATTTATGGGTACTCCCTGAACCAATCAAAACTAATACCTTTTTCTTCTTGATATGTCCTTCTATCTTAATAGTTTGAGGAGTGGTAATTCCAGCCAATGCATTACAAGATATGGTCGGATTCATTTCTTCTTTCTCTAGGGATTGTTCCTGGTGTATATCCTATTTTTTTGACATTTCTTGATCCTTTTCTTCCTCCTCTTCACATTCTATGTAAAATAATTTCTTCCCAACGCACTTATGACCTTTAGTATATTTGTTATCACAACTGTAACAAAGCCCTTTTTCTCTTTTTTCTTCCAATTGTTGTGGTGTCAACCTTGTAGGTTGTGGAAGGCTAGTGGCAACAATACTTCCATCTTTATAATTGTGGGTGGTAGGCTTCCTTGTTTCCATAATTTTTCTTTCCATTTTTCTTGCCAACCTGAATGCCTTCTCCAATGAATCAGGTTCCCAAAGGCGAACCTCATGTTGGATGTTATCCTTTAAATTCCCTATGAACACATCAATCCTATTCTCCTCTAGAATATATTTTACCCTTATATTCAATTTTTGGAAGTCCTCAATGTTCTCCATCATTGAACCCTTTTGTTTGAGAATTATCAATTGGCTAAAAATGTGTTGCTTTTTGTATCCTCATAATGTGTTATCATTTCCTCCGTAAAAATTGCCCAAGTGACAATTTGTTTACTAGAGCAAAGCCATCAATACCATACAACCTGATTTGGTTCCAAATATAAAGTTGCAATGCGTACCTTTTGTGTGTTTTGCACATTATGGAGATCACAATATTGCTCCATCTGTAGTATCCATGTTACGGGATCCTTGCCATCAAACTTCTTCATATCGATCTTTGGAATAAGGTGGGTCTTCAATCGTATGTTTGAGTCTATGAAATCATGATTAACATTTATGTTGTTCTCAAAATGAGTTTCCTCTACTACATTTTCGCCATTATGAAGCATTTCTTGTCGCAACTTTTCCAAACCTCCTTTCAAACCTTCCATGCCTTTCTTCAAATCTTCAATGTTTACTTCTAAACCATCCATCTTAGTTTCCACGTCTTCTTTAAACCATCTATATTAGCTTCCACACCTTTCTTTAAACCATACATCTTAGATTTCAAGTCGTCCATATTAGCTTCCATGTCTTTCTTTAAACCATCCATCTTATCTTCTGTTACTTTTTGTGTGAGTGAATTTTGTTGCACTTGGTCTCATAATTTTGATATATCATGTTGCATTTCTTCCTCTTCTTCATGAGTCATGCTAGAGCTTTCAGGTTTCTTACTAGTTGTTTCTATTTTCTTTCTCTGGGGCATCAATTAATGATAATTATGCTTCACTACGCCCTTTTAATTCCTTCAAACTAATTTTTCAAACCAAACTTATGCAAACATTTAAAAAAAACGACACACCTTTTTCACTTTGTAAGAGCTCAATATTGAATATGTTGTATATCTATAATTATAGATCTCCAAGGTCTAAAATTTCATCCTGCACTAGCCCTCTAAGTCCTCTTTTCAACCCCGCAAGTCTAATCAATATTGGTTTCTCCAAGGAAGAGTTATGCCAAATCTCCCACGATGACCTGATTATAGACTGGTTTAGTAGAGCAAACTTGTACAAAGTGCCATGTATCCCTGTTTCTACCTTAGGTCCTGAAATCGATACACAAAACACAAATTTCATACTATTTCTGAAATTTGTGACGAACTTTCAATCTGATGCTCAGAAAGAAAGTTATGACGATTTTCCCCAGGTCACTTGTTTGAGATATAATTCGGGAGCCTGCAAAAACCCTAACTTCCTTGGATCATATCTCTGAAACTATAGCGATACAAGATCTGAAATTCGTACCTGAGCTTCATCAAGACTTTAGATCAAATGGGTTTTAAGTTTATCTTCTGAAACATCGTGGAAAAAAAGTTATAGCAAAAATTTCACGATGACCTGTTTGAAGCAGCAAAACCCTAGAATCCAAACCTCTGATACCAATTGTTATGCAACTATCTCACAAAATAGAAGAAAAAATAGATCAACGACTTCAAAATCAGCCTCTTAGAGGGGTAAACCTCTTTTACATTACAAAAATGAATAATTCTCTGATGATACAAATGACAAAACATGCTTTCTATATATAGGAGCGTAAAGGGTCACAATATAATCAAAGCTGACATAACAATAATAATATAAGGGCACAACAATAACAATAGTGGGCTTCTATGGGGCACAATAATAACAATATGGGAACAATAGGGGCACAAAAATAACAATAAGGGCTACAATGAAAATAGTAATGGGGGAATCATTAGTATTATAGGGACCTAACACAAGGTGCACACAATAACAAAGAGTTTGAAGCCATCTTTCAGGTAGAAAATGGGCTCAAAAACTACATCAAACCTACTCAACAGGAAAGTGCTCTGAAATAAAGTTCCAATGGTATAAAGAAGTTTGAAAATGGCCTTCTAGACCAAAGTTTGAGGCAATCAAAGTAAGGACCTTGAAGTCCTTAGGACCAGTCCCCAAAATCCCTGAAGTTTGGAATCTTGGAACCTTGGAAGTCCATTTAAAAGAGACATGGGATGGCATGGAGCCGAGGACATGGGAACAAATCTCGGAAGGTCAGAATATCAAAGCAGCCATTAGAGGAAATTTCAGCCTAAAAGTGGTCTCCTAAGGAAAAATAATAAATAATAGGAAAATAATAAAATAAGAGTTATGAATTTTGGAGGGAAAAGAAGGAAACTAATTTTTTTAATTGTATGTTTTACTTATCTCCTTATAGGTTTACCCAAATTTCAAGTGTAGACACTCATTGGATGCAGAATTAAATTCCGCATCCAACGAGTACCCATTATGCATACTTCTGAGAAAACCCACATTCAAAAATCATGAGAAATTAGTCAGTTACGACTACCTCTCATGGAAATGGTCATACGTTTGAATGACTTACTTAACGCAGTTGAATCCCAAAAAATGATATCTAATATAATGCACTGCGTAAATCCCCCATACTTAAATTCAAAAAGAGTCAAGGGATCTCTACTTGAATGGTTCATGAGGCACAATACTTGCTAAGGTTTTGCAAATGGGGTAGCAAGCTAAGTGGGCTTGATTGTGGGGAAAAACTCCACAGTTAAGCGCGCTTGAGCCAGAGGAGTTCTGGGATGGGTGACCTCCTGGGAAGTCCTGGTTACCGGGTGCAAGCCCCGGAAGTGATGATTGATGCTATGTGATTCGTTCTCCACATTTCACTAGTTTCAATCCCACTTCTTCACCCCTGTGAGCATCACCCGATGCAATGAGTGCTAAGTGAACTATTCAAAAATCATGAGAAATTAGTCAGTTACGACTACCTCTCATGGAAATGGTCATACGTTTGAATGACTTACTTAACGCAGTTGAATCCCAAAAAATGATATCTAATATAATGCACTGCGTAAATCCCCCATACTTAAAAACCCACATTGATAAAAATTGAAGATACATTAAAAAAGTGTGTTGAACACATTTTTCTAATGTATCTACAATTTTTATCAATGTGGATCTCCTCATAAATATGCATAATGGGTACCCATTGGATGTGGAATTTAATTTCGCGTCCACGAGTGTCTACACTTGAAATTTGAGTAAAGTTATAAGCAAATAAGCCAAAAATACAATTAAAAGATAGTTTTTTATTTTCCCTCCAAAATATTTACATGTAACTTATTTTAAATTTAAAGGATTTTGATTGGTTTACATATTATGTACGTGAAAATTTCATGGGCACTTTTGGGCTAAAATTTCCTCTAATGCCAGAGATTTATTTTAAAAGGCTACAAGATTACAGTGAACTAGGGAAGCAGGAAGGCCCGGAAACTCGGAACCCCGGAAGGTCAGAACCTCGTAACCTCTTATTAAATCAATTCCTTAAAAGCATTGGGGTTACAGGGAGCAAGGATTTACAAAGGAAAATGCTTGCAAAACCAACGATCGAGGGAACCTTTCTCTCTACTTCGACAGGACACATGGCAGCATTTGATTGGCTCTCAGGAGGTGATGGTGGCATATGATGTCAACATGACATGGTTGTACGGGGGACACATGGCAGTGATATTCAAAATTTTTGGGTGGCCTAATGGGGAAAATTTGGGTGACACGTGTCATCACTCAAGAGACACCACATGGGGTTAATTCCATAAGCATGATGTTACCCTGGTAGTATATCCCAGAGGTCATAAATCATGTAACTTATTTATAATTTCATTTTGATAAAGTGTTGGGACTGGGAGCTTCGGGCACTGTGTTGGTGCTTAGTCGTGTAATCTTGAGAATCGAGGGAGTAGAGCATTTACACATGGAGATAGACCCCCAATAGGACCCTTAAGGGATTAGCACCTAAGTGATATGTCGCCATTCAAAGGACCCAATCCTATGGTGGAAAATCAATGGGAGAAAAAGCAAAAGGTGTTAGAGGGCAAGCCCGAAACTCGGTGAGCCCATAAGGACTTCAAAAATGTTATTAATAAAAGTTACGAGATGCAGGGATCCAGGATTCCAACACTGAGGTATATGAAGGACGAATGAGTCGGCAGCTACAAGTAAATGCACGTAGAGGATTTAGTGTCGTTGGAGTAATGGCCACTGCAGAGATTACTAACAAAGGCAACAAGGATCACATTTTTGCAAAGAGGATTAATGGGTCAGTAATCAGCTCAAGTAAGGCGTCCCTAATCTTGTGCACACACTTCATTGAATTAAATGAAGAATAGATCTCAAGGACAGGAGATTTATTGTAGAAAGAACATAGCCATGTTGGAGTACATTATGAGCACTACAATCAAATGAATAAGCATGGATAGCCTCATTGGAGTGTGCAATTTGACTAAGGATTTATTTCTCAGCATGGAAACTATCAGGAGACCATTCCCAATGTTTAATGTGGCTAAAGAGATTAGGAAGTTTCATGCAAAAACATCATGGACAACCATGCAGGAGTACACTTAGGTAGCATGAATGGGAGTGTGTAGTGCACAATAGAGACAACATTGTTCCTAGTGCAATAGAGGGACAAAATAGTGAACCGTAGTTGAGCAAAGTGGGTGAATGTAGAATTGTTGAAGGAGCTGAAGAGAGAAGCATTGTGAGTGTGAAAGTAGAGTGAGAAGCCCAAGTGTTTAACTGAGATATAGTGTTGTAGAGGGTTGTGATTAGAGCTTGAGGAGCAACAAGGAGAGAAAACAAGAGGATATATACAGAGCTAAAGGGAAGAGGCTAGTATTATAATGAATAGGATTAAATTTATGTGTATATGTATTTGCCTTTGTTTTTAGTTTGAAAATTGTATGAAAAGTAAAACAATGGCTAGAGAAGGTAGTGGCCTGCATTCATAAGAGGTTGGTGCCTCTTGGCAAGTTGTGGCTTGCTATATAAAGGGGGTTGGGGCCTCCTATGAGTGGGTGCTCACAAACAACTTGATGTAATTAAGTGGGTGCTTAAATTACATCATAATAACAAACAGATTGGTGGTTTTTTCCCTTTGGGTTTCCACGTAAAAAATACATGTGTCCATATGTGTGTGTGTTGTTCAATTGATGTATGTAAATATCTTATCTAATTGTTCATGTCTATTGTAGTATGAATTCTCTCTCAAATAACTGACAATAGTGAAAAGAATTGAAGGTTTGTACTTAAATTTTTAAGAAACCCCACAATTACCGATTCACCCCCCCTCTCAGTAATTCCTTATTCCAATAGATCCATGGTATTATTACTCATGATATTAATGGTTGCTCCTAAATCAACCAGAGTGTTTGGAATCACAATACCATTGATGTGAATTTTTACAATAGGGCTACCTAGATCTAAATATTTTTGAACTATTGGTTTCCCCATCATAATATCTGGAATCTCCCTACCAATGGAATATTTTTAATGTCTTTCCTTTTTCTTCCTCGTTTTATAATGCACAACCCCTTTATTATTTTTGTAATTATAGGTATCTCCTTTATAGCTTGAAGTAAAGGAATTTTAATGTAAATATTTTTCAATTCATTTAGCATATTATATTCGGGTAAAGTGATTTGTCTTTCTATCCCCTTATCAATTTGAAGCCTTTCAAGAAAGGGAGGACTCTGTAAGGAAACATAAGGTTGATCTACTAGAGGAATTGTTGGATTTGATTTAATTTGGTTGTCACCTAATTGTGTAGGGACATATTCCTTTGGAGGAGTATTTTCTTGATCAAGAGATGTCTCTTTTTCAGGAATTTTATCCTCCTTCAATTCTTGGATGACAAGTCGTGAACACTTATTTTGCAAAACCCTACCAGATCTAAGTTGGACATCATTTAGACCTAGAGGGGATATCATATGAGCTTGAAATTTTTGACCCTCAACATCATAAATGGGTTGTTGAGGAGCTTTATTTTTTGGATTCGAAAGTGGTTGAGCATGTAGTTGATTGGATTTCTGAGGAAATGGATTGGAAGGCAAGGGAAGTGGTTGAACTGTAGTCAATTGTGGTTGGAATTGTAGTTGAGTAGGTTGTGAAGATTGAGGAGGATAATACTGAGGTTGATATTGAGGGTATGGTTGTGAGAATTGAGGATATTGAGGATTTCTACCATAAGATTTTTTCCAACCCTGTGAACAAGATGGGTTTTGGGGTTTAGGTGGCCAAGTTTTCCAAGGCATAGGTGTATTCCAATTACTTTTTGGTTGTACATATGATTGATATTTTGCATTGGGATCTTCTACAATACCATTTTGTCGAGGTTGTCAAGGTCTCTTGGGACCAATAAATCAAAGTGATTATGGTTGTCTTGTTCCAAGCTCTTCTTGGAAAACAACCTTAAGCCCAGGTATTGAAGGACATTCCTGTGTATAATGATTTTAGGCACATAACACATACTTCAACACTGTCAAGAGGACATTCTCGTGAAGCATGGTTTTTCCTACATCTAGGACAAGAGATTGAAAATGCAACATTCTTAAGTTTTTGCTTGTTTTTTATCCTTAGAGTATCTAGTTGTTCATTAAGATTTCCAAGGATACATGTTTTAAAGTTGATAAATGTCTTTTGGATTAATCACATCATTAGAATTAGGTCGACGTTTCGAACCAACCAATTTGGTTCATCCTTGGGACAAGGTGAAAAAAATCATACGATCTTCATGAATAAAGAGTAAGGATGCATCATTGCCCAAAGTTAGCGATTGGAAACTAGCCATTGAAAACTAGCCGTTGGAGAATAGTAAATAATTTTTTTATTTAAAATTAGATTTAATATTTTAAATTTAATATTCTAAAATTAGTTATAAATTATTAAAAAAAATAATTTAGTTATAAAGTAGAAGTTAGAAGTATGGAGCTTGTTAAGAGAATTAATAAGGGGGTTGATAAAATAGTGTTATTAAATAATAATAAAGTTATAAGGTTTGAGAATAAGTTAATACTAGCTGCTATGTAATATTAAAAATAATAAGGTTAAGAGATTTAAATCTAGCAAAATCTCAAATGTAACGAATAAGGTTAATCTAAAAGGGTTATGGATTAATTATTATTATAAATTTAGTTATACAATAGCATTAAGGAATAATATATAGCTAAGAATAATCATCAATAATAAGGGTTAAAAACAGATGCAAGGAGTTTTATAAAAATATCAAAAACTAATAAGGTATAGATCTATATATATTATTGAAGTAAATAGGAGTTTAATAATTGATTTTAATTAAGTAAAAAGGGGGTCAAAAATGAATCAAAATGAGGACATAAGATATAGAGAGGAGGGAAATTACAACATATAAAGTACTGAGGAGCTTGAGCAGATAAACCTATAAACAAATAAAACGAAAAAGAGACAAACAAAGAGGGAAAGGGAGACAGGAGGATCATAAGGAGAGGGCCGGAATCCAACTTTTACTCAACTTCCAACCATCATCTCTGTTGAGATTCCTAGCATGTCTTTCAATCTCAATAGCCTCCCTAAGCTTCCTATGGTGGAAATGGTCAACCCTAGCAATGACTCTAGAATCTTCAATACAGACATGGTGCTTGGATTTCTCTGCATGCTCAGCTAGAGCTGATGAGTGGGAACGATTGTGTCTAATGTCTGTCACATGCTCATGGATCCTTTGGTTAATTGATTGACCTGTTTCTCCAATATATGGAGTACCACAGGAACACGAAACCAAGTAAACACCTTTCATGTCCTTCGGGTCGATAGGGTCTTTAACTGAACCAAGAGAATTCCTAATGGTCCTTAGAGGTTTGAACGAAGAGGAAACATTATTCTATCTAAGGATATGGGCAATCCTATCCGTGGTCCCTTGAATAAATGGGAGATGAACCTTAGAGATAGGATCAACCCGAGCAGTTTTAACTCTGGACTCCTTACAGGCTCTTTGAAAGGCCTTGAGACTCTGAGTTTTGTTGTACCCATTATTTTTAAAGACTTCAAGGAGATGAGATTTCTCCTGCTCTAGGTGGTTTTCATCAGAGATTCTCAGAGCGCGGGTGGCAAGGGTGCTGAGAACACCAAATTTCTAAGCAAGAAAATGATGAGAACTAGCATGAAGATATTGTTCCGTGTGAGTTTTTTTACCAAAAAACTTGGTGAGAAACGAAACCATCATCCATTCTAGAGAGGAGAATATCAAGGAAAGGAAGGCAACCGTCCACCTCTACTTCCATCATGAACTTGATGGATTCATATTGGGAGTTAAGGTGGTTTAGAAACAAATCCAACTTCTCGTGACCATGGGGCCAAACAATGCAAGTGTCATCAACAAACCTCTTCCACTTCTTAGGGCGAAATTGAGCTGAGGCTAAGGCCTTGGTCTCAAAATATTCCATAAAAAGGTTAGCAACAATAGGGGAAAGAGGGGAACCCATCGCAACACCGCAGGTTTTCTCATAGAATTCACCTTGGAAACTGAAAAAAGTCGAGGTGAGGCAAAGGCCAACCAATTTGGCAGTGTCTTGGTCAGTAATCCGACTAATGACGTCAATGGCCTCTTGAATGGGGATTTTTGTATAAAGGGAAACAACATCGAAACTAACAAGTAGGTCCCCTAGGTCTAGCCTTACATCTTTCCATTCCTTAACAAAGGACGCAAATTCCTTAACAAAGGAATCAGTTCGACCAACAAGAGGTTTGAGTTTAAGAGCCAAGAATTTAGCAATAAGATAAGTAGGCCCACCTATTGTGTTAACAATAGGTCTTAAAGGGACCTTATATTTATGGACCTTTGGAAGGCCATAAATTCTAGGGGTGAGGGGATTGCTCTCAAGAAAATTTGTTAAGAAAATTGTCAAGGAAATTTTCAAGAAAATTTCCTAGTTCTGCTCTACTTACTGTTCCAAATGTGGATTTGCTTACTCTTGACATGATTGGGTCTCTTGGATTCTTACCATATTTTTCCTTACCTCCTGAAATGTGTTTGTACAACTCACAAATTTCATCAAATGACAATTAGGAGACATCTCATTTTCCCATAAAATTGACAAGATCAATCCACTCATCTCTTATGGTTTTTAGCAAAAGATTTTTCAATGTCTCTTCGTATAAATTGTGCATTTTATCCCTTTTTACATTGTAGGAAAACCTTTCCACTAGACCTTCAATATTTTCATCCTCTTTTTGAACCATCTTAAAGACTTCATCCTTAAGATTATGGTGCATATAGTAATATTTTTATTTTTCTAGGAATATTGTTTTCATATCATCCCATGTTCTAATAGAATGTGTTCCTTGACCCATGAACCACTTAAGGGCTCCATCTTTTAGAGTGGCTGGAAACAATTTCAAATTTTGAGTATCAAGTAAATAATCATATGATATACATAATACTTCAAACTCAAAAACGAATGTTTCAGTATTCTCAGTTCTTCAACCATGAAAGTTAGGAAGGATAGATGGTGAGATATGTTTCATGGTAGCAGTAGTGTCTGTATCTAAAATGGGGAATCCAAAACGATCCTCCTCATGAAATTTTCTCTCATCTCCCCTTCCACCTCTTCCGCCTCCACCTCCTCATACTTTGCCTCTTCCCCCACCAATACTTGTCATATCTTCTCCATCATTCACTTCTCCTTCTCCTTCTCCTTTTCCTTCTCCTTCTGCTACCATTGTAGATTTTTCAAATCTAATTTAAGGTTCAACAATAGGATTGTTTATTTCTTCCTCAAGTTCTTCTACTAATGGTATGTCGAAAAAAACTTCCTCCTCTTCTTCACTAGTCACTTCTAACTACTGTCCTAAGAGTTGTTCACCTGTTGAAGGGAATAATATGATTCCTTCAATAGGGGATGTAGGTTCTTCAACTACAACTTCATTAGATGAGGTTGGTGAGTCCCTAGGCTAAATTTCAGACCTATGTACTTCAGGGTGTCTATTTCTACCTGTTATGGATGAAATGTGAGTGTTGTGGATAGTGTGGCGCTACGTGGTCTAGTGGGGGTGTTTTGTTATGTTGGAATAGAGATACATTCTCTACTGGTACTTACAAATCTACCCCTAGAATCTCGTTATCTATACATGCATCCTAAATGATTTTAAGATGATTTTAACTATGCATCTAGGGAATGAATGCATCTAATATGATATACAAATCGAAAATAAAAGCCTATATACACTTCCTCGGCAATGGTGCCAAAAATGTTGAGTAACTTAATTGTTAGTTAAATTACGACATTAAATTGTCAAACCAAGGTTCGTTTACTTGTGAAGTACATGTGCACAATATATGCAAAGAGTTCTATTTTTTATTATGAATTTAAATTCTAATTTATCAAATTCAAATGCAAGTTGTAAATCTAATCTAATCAAGTTCTTCCCCTATCAAGTATGTGCACGTGTTCTTTCTATAAAACTTGTCGAAATCAAAAGGTGATGAATTAAAACTTAATCTAAGAATGATAATTGTAAATCTATTTTATTCTACACAATGAAAAAAAATATATGCTACTGAACTGAATTGAAAGGCTGATTTAATTGGCATAATGGAAAACTAATTCTAGAAAACCAAAAGGTCTATGCTACGCGACTTAAATCTATTCTACTCTTGAATGAAAAATAAAACTATTCTAAATTCTTTTGAAATAAATTCTATTCTAGGATTATAACGAAGAAATCCAACTAGAAAGCAGAACTAACTTCAACTTGAAAGTAGTGATTCAAATCTAAACTACAAGTCTTGTAGATTACTAATGTGTGCCTTCTATCATTAGAGAGAATATGAGCATTATCTTTAAATATGGGACTAAGCAGAAATTGCAAAGCAGTAAACTAATCAAAGAAATATTTTGTGTTTTTGTCATTAAATGAGCATTCGTCCTATGCAATCAAACCAACAATAAGTGAACTAAACTAGAAGAAAAACATTAACAAGTAGCAAGACAATTGCAAAATCAAATGGAAATAAATTATAAAAAGGAACAGAACTAAATAACTAAACTATCTTACGACTCTCTAGGGGGGCCTCTTGTCAAGCGCAAGGATCAAATTACTCAAGCCAACGAGCTAATCACCAACGTATCCAAATCAAATAAAACAGAGTACTTGTTATTATAAAAACAAAGTTTTAGTAGAAACGATTACAAGTCTTAAGGCTCTTAATGATCGTCTTTGTCTTCCATATCAAGGCTATATTTATATTGTTTCTAGATTAACTACTTAAAGAAAATAATGTTGAAAGACAAGTTCTAGGATTGACAACAAAGCATTTGAATTCGATTAGGAAATTGATCTCACATGATTTTCTCTTTTGTAGAAAATCATGTAAATGATATTTATCTACACATCAATTATTCAAATGCAAATACTCGCTCACTTTATGCCACCCTTTGCCACACTTTCTTGATCTCAAAATTGATTTCTTGAAACCCTTGTGTGTGAACAAGACATAGTTGACATGTACTTTGACCAATTAGATCCTTGAGCCTTATGGTCTTTTGAGTAAGAACAATAGGTGGGTATCCATTTTTTCGACATTAGGCATCGATCCATGTCTTTTGTTTCTCTTGAAATTTTTATCTAACCATGGACTAAGCTACAAAAATTATAATTATCTACAGAAACTGCACAATTTAGTAGCCATAGTGATATTTCAGTTAATTTCATAAATAAAATATATATTTATGAGCTACAATTGTTTGATACCTTTTGTTATGGTTGAGGATAACCCAAATGACCTTATGGCCTGTAAATATATCATAAACAAGTGTGGAATGGATTAAACGAAGGGAAAAATATGTCAAAATTGAGGACAATTTGAGGATCCAACAATAACCTCCTTCAATTCAAGTGAACTTTCGAGAAAAAAGTGAATTGATCCATGGATTTATCACTATGTTATGAAGGAATGGGGAAATGTGTAACCATCCTCGATTACTTCGATGAATTTTATAACATGACTAGCATGTAATAATTATTTTTCCATGAGACACCTCAAATTGTATGCAAATACATTTACGTGAGATGTGATGTATCACACTAATCTTTTAATTTTTGGTGTGATGCATTGCACCACACTAAAATAATTTTTCGTGGAGTGCAACATATCACATGAAATTTTTTCCTTGTTTATTATGTTGTAACGCACAAAAAATTATCTTCATGTAGTGTGATATATTTCACAAGAAAAATAATTCATGTAATACAACGCATCATATGAAAAGTTACTTTTGTGCTTTACATTATATCGTATGAATTTATTCTTCCCATGCAATACATTGCACCGCCATTTTCATGTAGTGCGATGTATCGAATGTAATTAATTCTTTAATAGTTTGCATACATTTTTCACTTGAATAAGAGAATCCTTAAATATAGATGGAACCTCATGTGTCTAATATTGGGATATACACTATGTGATGGCCAAAGAAAGGTTTTGTATTATATTTATCACACGAAAGAAAATTTGGGTATTGTGTGATGTGTTACAAAGATAAAAAATTTGACGAGTTGCAATATGTACCAAGATAACAATGTTCCAACATAATTTTACATCTCTAACATTCATTTACCTTAGTTAAACATGGTGATTCATAATCGAATATTCTAAAAAATAGTCAACTATGGTTGAAAACAATCAAACCTAGTCAAGCATGTGAACCATAGAAAAAAATGTTCTCCCATAGTTGACCATATTCAACCATAGCCAAACATTTCCATACATGGTGAATAGTGTTGAAACATATCCAACCATTGTCAAACCATCATTATCCATTGTCAAACATGTTGAATCATTATAGTCAAACCTTTTCAAATATAATAAACAATGGTTGAACATGGTCAATCATAGTCAACCATGGTTTAACATGGACGATATTAATCGACCATATTTAATCTTGGTTAATTATGCTTAACCATGGTCACTATGTATTGCAATGATTTTAAACACCTTCATGAATTGCACAAAGAATGTCTTGTGATGTAACATATCACAAACAAAAAAAAATTGTCATGATGTGACCATTCATAGTGCAAACGTTTTGCTTGTCATGTGATGTATTGAATGAAAACATCTTTATCACAATGTAATGTATCACACCAGTCTAGTTTTTGTCATGACATGTCACATCGTCACGATATTTTATCATAATATGACTTAAAGGATTATTTTCACACAATACCTTAAATCTTTTTGATACACAAAGTAAAACCAAACCCTACATTTATGAAAATTTGAATCCTTGCAATATGTCAGTTTCTAATACGTCATGTCATTTCACATAAGAAAAATCTTATTTCTCAACCAACAACATTACGTTTTTGGGAAATGGGCAACAACACAACAAATATTTTCCTAACTACAATGCACATAAAAATTGAAGTGTTCATTACCCCTATAAGCACATGCTTTTGCATCTTCAAGAATAATCGCTAATATTTTCATTATTGATTTTGCATCTTCAAGAATAATTGCTAATATTTCATTATTTCTTTTGAATCTTCAAGAATAATTGCTAATATTTTCATTATTGCTTTTACATCTTCAAAAATTAATTGCTAATATTTTCATTATTATGAATAATATGATATTATTATTTTGATAACCCTTATGGTTTTTCTTTATTTCTACATATTCCATAATTTTGAGGCTATTAGTAAAATATATTTGCAACTAACTTGAATGTTGGGGTATTGTGTTGAGTTTACAACACAAATGCAATTGAAGTTTGTTATGAAAGTGTTTTTCCATTTTAAGTTTTTGCATGGTAAGATATGATTTTTATTTTTGAGATATCTTAAATATATATTATGGGGAAAATTATTAAGAACTTTTTTCATTTCTAAAGTGATGCTTACGACGAATCAGACTATTTAAAAATTCTTAATATATTTATTAAGAGTTTAAAATGTCATTTGTAGAAATTTAATTTCTTTGAGAAGAACAATACTCCTCTTCAACCACCATCCCTAGATCTAATCAACTTTTTTTCCAGACATTTTCCTTTTAAATGCTTCAAATGCCCAAATTTATGTTCTCTTTAAATATGCAAATCCAACAAGAAGCTTGATTCCTACCTCTTGGGCAAGAGGTTAAACTATGAATAGGGATGATATTTGGTCTCATGTATGGGATATTGGCTTTGTTACAAATACTATATAGATTGAATTCCACTTTTTTTGTTTTAGAGTAAGAATTAAAACCACTTTTGATTGGTTCGTAGGTCATCTTCCTTGGATGTAAGGAAACATGTTAACAACCCAAAGATCTAGAAACATTTAGTAAGAGTGGCAGTTTTCCCCATGATAAACCATCAATGAGTGATTTTAGGTGGCATCCTTGAATAACAATGATGAGTTAGTCTGCATTCTTGCACAACAGCAAATGATGGTTCTCTTCACTGTAGAGACTAACAATTGAGTTATGATAGGTTTTGTAACTTTTAGGAAAAAGAAGAAGAAATTTATCTATTAAGTGGATTAAGAAAGTTTTTCCATTCTTTTTTGCCTGGTGTTTTATTAATTTATTATTTAAGACGTGTACATGTTAATTAGTCAAAACCACTTACAGTTCAAGTAGGGTTGGCATAAAGATACCAAGTGTTGGCTAAATTATTTAGGTATTTAGGAAGAGCATCTTTTTCAAAATAACTATTTTATTAGGAAATTATTACAACTATATTTAAGAAGAAATTGTGGTGCATAAAAAATTAGAGAATAAGAGAAAATTACAATATTACAAAGAGGTGATTAATTATAATAAAAAATATTAAAAGTATCTGTTTTTTCCAAGAAGAAAAAACGATCAAATTTCTCTTGAAAGAAAAATTGATTACATGTGACAAAAATAAACTAAAGGGCAATATTCTAGAAAAATTTGTAAGATTCACAGAAATTACAATGTGTGTTCCATCTATTAATGTATCTCGAAATATTGTTTAAAACTAGAGTATAAATATCTCATATTAAAATAGGTAGTCAAAAGTATCTATTTTAACTAGCTTAAAGAAACGAATCAACATTGTTGAAACAAGAACAAATTTTCATGACCTCTAGAGTGACACCTGGCATTGAAAATTAAGTTAAAACAATCTGTCATCTTTGTAACAATATAGTTATATATATATATATATACCCACTCTTAAAATATTTTATAAACACTTATATATAAATAGATATATTTTATATACATTTACATTAAATTTATTATTTACTGAAAAAATATATATATGAAAGTAAAAAATTTAATAAATATTAATAAACCACCAACATCATTATCATCATAATAACTATCACCATCATCTTCCATGTAATAACTATCACCATAATTATTAATACACAATAATATATTGTGATATAAATGCATATATACATCTCAGATGTGGGTTAGCATGCATTTATATGTAAAGTTGCCAAACTGTATACACAAGCCTAATAAATGACATAAATGTATGTGACCAATCCAAAAGTTTCATTTTGGAAAGTTAGAAATAAGGTCGTAACGATCAGGTGTAAGGGTTTATAAGGTTACGTGGGTCAATAAGTATTTATAACAATGTTACCAAACTTTATATAAGTATAACATAGATGCATACGGAAAAATTAGACGACGAAGTAATTTTACTGTAGGTAGTTTATTTATTTATTTCAATGAAAGTATTACATAATGTGAGGGTATTTATATTAATAAATAAATATATGGTAAACGATTATATGTTTAAATTTTGGTTTGAGAAATCACAATTTAGGGGTATTTAAGCAATCAAAATCACTTGGAGATCTATCGGGTCATTACACTAGCTCTTAACATGGATGGATTTTTTCCCATGGAGTTTCGAACCAATGGCCTTCAAATCATGGAGAACCTTAACAGTACACCCCATCACCATCTATTGTTTGTCCCGTGGATGAGAATTCTATGTTTTAAAAAACACTATATTTCGATTTTGGTGTTGGTTGCTTTAATTGTTTCATGCTCAGTCTCAAGTGCCTTCAAATTTAATTATGTAATTTGATTTATTGAGTGATCATTTTCTCCAATAACAAAATTTTCTAAAAGAGTATAATTCTGAATCCCAAGTTAATGCCCATGGGAGAGGCTTTCAAATTTGGTTTATAGTGCCACAAACTTGTCTTTGACCACCTTTAGAATCTTTTGTTTATGTACAAGAATCCCCATTACAATGCTTAATTGTGCTAAGAATTTGGCATGCTTGACCTGATTTTACCGAGATCGAGATTGTGTGTTATTAAAATTTGTGTATATCAACCCTTCATGTCGCCATAACATTCTACGCAATTACTAAAGTTCCTGAAATTCCATTGGCAAGATGAAGAGAGGAAGACCATCGGATGTGAGAGAAGGATGTTGAAAGGTTGAGAAGAAGTGAACCTAATAAAAAGAGGGGGGACCTTATTAAACATAAAAAGCATAAACACCATCCTTCACGTATATAAACCCATTAACAGAACATGCCTCTTGCAAAGAGTGACTCCCAAACACAAATGGCTTTCCATAATCCTAATCACATCATAGATGTTCATAATTCCAATCCACCTAAGAGAGTGGCTAGTCCCTTACATTGATAAATCCATTGTGTGGGGATTAAATGCACCAAGAAGTTGTGAGATGTGGATGGAAAATTCATGATGAGAAATGAAATAAGACAGAGCAAAGTAATACAAGAGCTATCATGTCATTGCATTGGACCTATAACCATGTACACAAGGCAAGTGACCCAAAAGTACATGTTCTATGGAAATACCACAAGATGTTAGGGAATATGTTGAAAATACACTTTGGTGTTGATGATGATAACAATCACTTTCTCATGTGTTGCATTGTTTACGAACGAATCTACCTTGACATTGTCTCCCCTTAGCACATGATAGAACTCAATAGTGAGAAATGAATGCAAGACTTGTTTAACTCTATGGAAGATTGAGCTCGGCATTGAATCGAGAGGAGTTGTGCCCAATATCATATGTTTGATTATATCTTTAAAATCTTCCACCACAGTAAATTTCTATATATGAGGGGTGTTTGCTAAGTTCATTTCGCACTAAAAGGTGTAGGCTTTGGAAATTTGAAAGTGATTTATAAACTTCATATGTAAGTGTAAACTAATATTCTTTTACAAAAAATGAAAACCTAATAAATTATTATTATAATACAAAAATATATTTAATAGTTTGTAAATTAAGTATACCAATAAGAATTCAAATGTTTCAAAGCACATTAATTGATATTTCTTTAAAAAAAGATTTCAATTAAAATTTAAATAAAACGACATAAAAATTACTTCTTAACTATTTAATTATAAAAGGGTTGGCAGGAAGACTGGAAGTTTGCCCCATGATGGACCATCAATGAGTGATTTTAGGTGGCATCCTTGATAATAGTGATGAGTTAGTCTGCATTCGTGCAGAGCAGCCAATGATGGTTCTCTTCATTGTACAGACTAACAATTGAGTTATGATAGGTTTTGTAACCTTTGGGAAAAAATAAGAAATTTATTTATTAAGTGGATTATATGATTAAGAAAAAATTTCCATAATTTTTTTCCTGTTGTTTTATTAATTTATTATTTAAGATGTGTACATGTTAATTAGTCAAAACCACTTACAGTTCAGGTAGGGTTGTCATAAAGATACCAAGTGTTGGCTAAATTATTTGGGTATTTAGGAAGAGCATCTTTTTCAAAATAATGATTTTATTAGGAAATTATTATAGCTAAATTTAAGAAGAAATTGTGGTGCATAAAAATTAGAGAATAAGAGAAAATTAAAATATTACAAAGAGGTGATTAATTATAATCAAAAATATTAAAAGCATATCTTTATTTTTTTCCAAGAAGAAAAAACAATCAGATTTCTCTTGAAAGAAAAATTGATTACATATGACAAAAATAACCTAGAGGGCAATATTCTGGAAAAAAATTGTAAGATTCACAGAAATTACAATGTGTGTTCCATCTATTAATGTATCTTGAAATAATTTCTAAAACTAGAGTATAAATATCTCATATTGAAAAAAAAAAGTAGTCAAAAATATTTCTTTATTTTAACTAGCCTAAAGAAGTGAATCAACATCGTTGAAACAAGAACAAATTTTCATGAGCTCCAAAGTGACACAGGGCATTGAAAATTTCCTAAAATATTATAGGTTAAAAAAATTTGTGATCTTTATGACACTAACAAAAATAAATAATATATAGATATTAAATATTTTATATCCACTTACATTAAATTTTTCATTAATGAACCAAAATATTTTTTAAAAATAAAATAAAATTAATGAATATTATAAACCACCAACATCATTATCATAGTAATAAGTATCACCATCATCATACAAATAATAACTATCACCATCATTATTAATACACATTAGTATATTGTGATATAAATGCATATATACATCTAAGAGATGTGGTAGAATGTGAGTTAGTGTGCATTTATATGTAAAAGTTGCCAAACTTTATATGTAAAAGTTGCCAAACTTTATACACTTTATGTAATTGTATGTGACCAATCTAAAAGTTTCGTTTTGGAAAGTTAGGCAAGAAATAAGGTCGTAAGGATCAGGTGTAAGGGTTTATAAGGTTAGGGTTTATAAGGTTACGTGGGTTAATACGTATTTATAACAATGTTGCCACTTTATATAATTATAACATAAATGCATATAGAAAAATTAGACGACGAAGTAATTTTATCGTAGGTAGTTTATTTATTTATTTCAATGAAAGTATATTTATAAATAATCGGAGGATATTTGTATTAATAAATAAATATTACATGTTTAAATTTTGGTTTGAGAAATTAAAATTTAGGAGTATTTAAGCAATCAAAATTACTTGGAGATCGCATCGGGCCGTTACATTAGCTCTTAACATGGATGGATTTTTGTCCATGGAGTTTCGAACCAGTGACCTTCAAATCATGGAGAACCTTAACAGTACACCCCATCACCATCTATTGTATGCCTTGTGGGCAAGAATTCTATGCTTTAAAGAACACTATATTTCGATTTTGGCGTTGGTTGCTTCAACTGTTTCATGCTCAGTCTCAAGTGCCTTCAAATTTAATTATGGAATTTGATTTATTGAGTGAACATTTTCTCCAATAATAAAATTTCTAAAAGAGTATAATTTTGAAGCCCAAACTAATGCCCATAGGAGAAGCTTTCAAATTTGGTTTATAGTGTCACAAACTTGTCTTTGACCACCTTTAGAATTTGTTGTTTATGTACAAGAATCCCCATTACAATGCCAAATTGTGCTAAGAATTTGGCATGCTTGACTTGATTTTACCGAGAGCGAGATTGTGTGTTTTTAAAATTTGTGTATATCAACCCTTCATGTCGTCGTACCATTCTATGCAATTACTGAAGTTCCTGGAATTCCATTAGCAAGATGAAAAGAGGAATACCATCGGATGTGAGAGAAGGATGTTGAAAGGTTGAGAAGAAGTGAACCTAATAAAAAGAGGGGGGACACAAGGTGTGGAACAAAATCCATAGGGAAGATCCTGAGTCATTAAACATAAAAAGCATAAACACCAACCTTCACATATATAAACCCATTAATAGAACATGCCTCTTGCAAAGAGTGACTCCCAAACACAAATGGCTTTCCATAATCCTAGTCACATCATAAATGTTCATAATTCCAATCCACCTAAGAGAGTGACTAGTCCCTTACATTGATAAATCCATTGTGTGGGGATTAAAAGCACCAAGAAGTTGTGAGATGTGGATGGAAAATTCATGATGAGAAATGAAATAAGACAAAGGAAAGTAATACAAGAGCTATCATGTCATTGCATTGAACCTATAACCATGTACACAAGACAAGTGACCCAAAAGTACATGTTCTATGGAAATACCACAAGATGTTAGGGAATATGTTGAAAATAAACTTTGATGTTGATGATGATAACAATCACTTTCTCATGTGTTGCATTGTTTACGAACGAATCCACCTTGACATTGTCTCCCCTTAGCACATGATAGAAATCAATAGTGAGAAATGAATGCAAGACTTGTTTAACTCTATGGAAGATTGAGCTCGACATTGAATCGAGAGGAGTTGTGGCCAATATCATATGTTTGATTATATCTTTAAAGTCTTCCACCACAATAAATTTCTATATATGAGGGGTGCTTGCTAAGTTCATTTCGTACTAAAAGGTGTAGGCTTTAGAAATTTGAAAGTGATTTGTAAACTTCATATGTAAGTGTAAACTAATATTCTTTTACAAAAAATGAAAACCTAATAAATTATTATTATAATACAAAAATATATTTAATAGTTTGTAAATTAAGTATACCAATAAGAATTCAAATGTTTCAAAGCACACTAATTGATATCTCTTTAAAAAAATATTTCAATTAAAACATAAATAAAACAACATATAAATTACTTCTTAACTATTTAATTATAAAAGAGGTGGCAAGAAGGCGACGGATTTTAATTGACTTTGATGAAATCACTGAAGTAAATTTTTCACGGGGCTTAGGAAGAAAAACTAACAATCAAGTTGAGATGAATGGGCTCCTACAAGGTTTATTCATCACCAAAGGCAAAGGCGTGGAAGACATAATCATCTTAGGAGACTCATTGATTACAATCCAGTATCTTAACAGTGAAACAATCCAAAAGACAACTCTCTGGATAGGGTGTTCCGTAGAATCAAAAGTTTAATTTCATATTTTCTCTCTAGGAAAGTTTATCACATTCTCAGAGTCCATAATATGGAAGTGATATGAAGGCGAAACGAACTTTCTCTCTGGAAGAATCTGAGCTTGAGATCAATGAGCATAAGAACAAATGTTTGATCCCCTAATTGAATTAATGTCTCCAAAAGAATGGATCTTCCTTAAGCCCGTTTACTATTGGAATATGGTTATATCAAGAAATATTACTAAATATTTTCCCCTTCCAATATATCCTTATTATCCATCACTCCCTGCTCCTTGTAATTATTGCACTCAATCCAGTCATACATCTATGAGGCTTTATGATGGCATGGTTTCTTCTCAAAAAATGTCAGGTTACATAATTTGTCGTTATGCAAAGGCATTTCCTCCTGCCTCACATGCTCGAACATCAACACTCACCTGCACAAGCATTGGAATTACCCTTCAATCAATATAATGATGAACCTTCTTGGATGATGCACAAGAAAATTTATTCTTATGGAGATGGAATTCATGTGGAATGACAGGGGTTGTAGTGTTAAATTGGAAATATCCATTTCTTCTACGTCATTCCACTTTGCACTCCTCCATCCGTGTCCTCTTCTCATTCAACTATGATTTCCGTTTTGGTTCGGCTCTCAGATTTAATTGTGCCACTAAGGTAGTCTCCCTTTTAGCAGCTCTACGAAGAGCTCTAATTCATACTTCAATTGCTCAACTAGGTGTTGTCGGGGTGGGTGAGGCATTCCTGCTTATGGGAACTCTGGCATTTCGGGCTTGCTATTTGGAGGCCAATCTAAAAGGACCAGGATAGTCTTGCCCTGTGGTTCTCAGTCTAGCGCAGGCCTTATTTCACGAAGGTACATTTGAATTTCCAGTTTTTAGCTTTATTCTTCGTACAAAATTAGGTATGGATGGAAATTCCAAAGAATTAAGCTCCTACCTCGGCTCCTCGGTTTTTAATTGGAATGTCTTAAATGGGTTTGTGAAATCGTTGGTTAACCCAACTCCTTGGCCGTCTTCTCCTTCTAAAAAGAATTACAAGTCCTCAGGTTCGGGACTGTGGTGGCGCCACCTTATGCCCTCATTTTACAAGTTCTGATTGCTTTTCTCCACAAGTCTGTTAAAAGTATATGGGAGTTGTATCAATTCCCTAATCCAAATTTATACTACAAGGCTTATCATGGAGTGCTCGCCTCTCTACGTCATAAGTCTAAAAGGCATCAGAAGGTCATTAGAACAATAAATTACTGCCACCAATCTGTGTCGAGTTTCTTCTCAGGGTGGTATAATGAACATTGATTCAAACTTAGATCCCTCCTCAACGGAAAATCCTTGTTCTCATTGTTTTTCTTCCCATTAAGCACTCCATAGGGCAGATTATGATCTTCAAGTTAAATTTTGTCAAATGTACCATGCACAAATTGATCTTACAGATAAGCTTGTGACTCTCCAATTTTAGTTTTCTCCTTTGGTTGACAAAGTCGATGCACCCAGGAATATTGTTATGGACCTTAAATTAAGTAAATAAGCTTAGGAAAATCTCGACAAGCATCAAGATGATACAAGAAATCGAGAGATATATCTCAATAGGTTAGCCACAAATAGTGATTAACATCTCCAGCAAACTCGACAAGTGGATTTTTGGCTTTTTTTAATAATGTGGATGCACAAATAATTTTTCCTTTGTTTGATATGGATTTTTTACTTATGTAATCATGTAGACATGATAATAGTCTACCTTATGTTATTTTTCTTGGGTAATCATGTAGACATGATTATATTCTACCCTTTATTAGTCTTTTTGGGTCTTTTGATGTAGAAGGTCAGTGTTGTCCATGAATTATAGCCATAAGTGAATACTGAAGATGTATCCTCAATGTATTTTGTTGCGATCGAGCGCAAATTTAATATAATATTACTCATTTTTGTGTTAAATTTTTTTTATTTAATTATAAACCATTCAACTTATTTTTCACATTATAATTTAACATTTTTCAAATTTTATTAAAATAAAATATTTATCTCTACCTGTCTCACCACTAAATTGTATACATTTCAAGTTAAACAAGAGCCACGTGGTGTTGAAATGTATGTAGCTTGGGAGATACTCCCAAAACCCTTGGTGTATAGGATTTGTGTAGAGTTTACCCATAAAAAGTTGGTTTTGTAGCAATGTACCAAAGTGGTGGGCTTTGGGCACAAGATGGTGGACTAAATACCCAAAAAAATTATTTGTTTATTCTTATTATTATGTGAGAGCACCTTAATGAAGTTGAGAAGCCCTAAGTCAATGATTAGAGAAAGTATAAATAGAGGAAACCTAGAAGAGGTCTCAACACACAACAAGAGCATTCATTCTTGTGAGATATCTGCCTAAAAGGGAGACTCATACCTCAGGAGGAGTTATATCCTTGGAGAGAACTTTTATGGTCTAATTTTCTGTATGATGAAGGTTGAGTTTTTCTCAGTGAAAAGGTTGAGTTTTCTATGGAGGTGTGTTCCCTAAAAGGGCTTGGTTCAAGCTGAGATTGGGAGGAAGTAAGGACATTGATTATGTGTATGAAGGCCTAACGTAGGTCCATCCAAGCAAGAATAAGCCTATAAATTCTCTGCGCAAAGTCCATTGATGTTTCTGTGCATAAGTAGGGAGGTTCGAGTTGTAGAATAGGGTTGATGTGCCTTTGTTCAACCTATTGAGAAGGGTTGCAAAGCATCGATAATAGTGTCTAAGTTTAGTGGTAAGATTTAGCCCTTAAGGAGGCTAAAATTTCCCTCGACCTTGGATAGTGAAGCAATGTATCATGTTGTGTAGAAAGATAGGGAATTGGGACATATGGAGGAATGATATACTAAGGATATTATGTGTTGAGGTTGTTGGCATTATGGCATAGGTTTGGAGCTATGGCACAGGTGTTGTCCTTGATGGCAACTCTCTTTGGTGACAGATCTCAGTTCAGGCTTTCAGAATGAAGGAAAAGACATATATGCAGGTTCATCTAGACGAAGACGCGTATACACGCGGGTTAGTCATTTCAAAGGCGCGTGTGCGTATACACGCACTTTCATGCAAGGAAAAGCGCGTATATGTTGGAGAACTTACCTTTGGTCCGTGGTAGTTAGTCCTTGGTATTTGAACCTATGGTTTTGGACCATGGTACCTCGTCAGACGTGTTGATCCCAAGTATTGGGTCCGTGGTATTGGTTTATTATGGTTTTGGACCGTGGTATTGTGGAAGGCCTAAAACTATAAAAGAGGAAGGAGATCATGTGGCAAGGACTTATCTGAATTGTTATTGAATATCTGATAAAGTGCTAGATCTGGAATACTGGTAATTGGGTTATGGTGCAGTGAAGGAGGAACCTTAACACAAAGAGATGGATAAGTTCTATTAATGGATCATAATCCTTAAGCTTGAATGATAGTATTTTGTATGATTTAGATCTGTTATATGTGGCGCTTGCTTGATCTACAAAACTGATGATCTGGGTGAATTAGTGTTTGAATATCTGAAAGAGCGAATTATCCTTTATAGATCTGTACGCAGGTTCAGTGAAGCGAAGGCGCGTATACGCGTTGGCTCAGTGAAGTAAAACAGCATATACACAGGTTGTTCCATACACAGAAGTGTATGCACGCAGGTTTCAGGCTATTAAAGTAGCGTATATATTTTGAGTTGTGAATTTGCTGCTTCTGTTTATTGCTGCAGTGCTCTGGGTTCAGATTTGGTGTGTGGTTACTGTTACTATGATCTGGGTACAGGCGTCAGAAAAGTGGTTATTTTCATTCAGTTTTGATTGGTGAAAAGGTGATTGGTTGATGCAGAAATTCTTGATGGTTGATTGATGTTATTTGTGGATCCAGTCTGAAAATTCATGAAACGTGGTCCCTGAAAGAAAGAAAAGGTAGTAGCCTTCTGTAGGCCAGCACCTACGTACTAGTATCTTGGCTAGTGCAAGAGCTAAGGGGGTTGTAGTTCCCTTCCAGAAGAAGCTGGAAAACGAGAGAGGGTTGTAGCTCTCTGCAGGTTGCACCTTGCGTACTGGTAAAGGACTGCACCAGTACAATTGTAAAAAGAAGTTTCTAATTAAAGAGAAGATAGAGACGAATTGCAGCAGGTGGTTTTCACCCACATTGGGTTTCCACCTTATATCTTGTGTTCTTGTGTGTGATTGTCTTTCTGCTCTGTCTCATTGTTTCTGGTTACTGGTTATTTCATTCTCAAACATAGATTAATAATCAACATCAGGAAGATAAATTCATTTAAAAGTTTGCATTGTATACGCGGGTTTCCTTCTGCATAGTTGTGTATATACGTGGGTTTAATTAACTGAAGTAGCGTATATCATTTGATTTTGAAAAATGAATATTTGACTTGATAATACTGATTCACCCCCCCCCCCCCCCTCTCAGTATTATTTCCAGCAATTGGTATCAGAGCAGGTTCTTCAGAAGAAGCTTGATCGCTTGAAGAAAGATCTTTCATCATGAGCAACTACGAGAGGGAAGCATCAATCAGGCCACCGATTTTTGATGGGACAAACTTCGTTTATTGGAAGGTAAGAGTTACTGCCTATCTTCAATCTCTTGGTACAGAATTCTAGGATATCATAGAAACAGGGTATACTTTTCCATCAGCAACTCCTACAGATCCGGCTGAGAAGAAGAAATATGAAACAAATGCAAAGGCGGTCAATACTCTATTAGGATGCCTATCTCAATCAGAATTTGTCAAGGTAATGCAGTTTAAATCCGCAAAATAGATATGGGACAAGATTGTTCTGAGCTATGAAGGAGATGATCAGGTAAAACGAGCAAAACTTCAAACCCTCAGGATTCAGTATGAAAATCTCAGGATGTATAATGATGAAAGTGTGGCTAACTATTTTCTTCGTGTAGATGAGATTGTTAATTGTATGAAAAATTTGGGTGAAGAAATAAAAGAGGCTGTTGTGGTTGAAAAAGTTCTAAGATCTTTGTCCCCTAGGTTTGAATCTAAAGTTTCTGCAATAGAAGAAAAAGAGAATCTACAAAACCTTAAAATGTCACAGCTGCACGGAATTCTAACTGCTTATGAAATGAGGAAAGGAGGTCCATCTAACAAGAGAGAAGTTGTCTTTAAGGCTTTAGGCAAAGGAGAGTACTATGAGTCAGGACACGTGTCAGAAGAAGAAGAAGAATCAAATTTTGTCAGAAATCTTCAACGGGGTACTGGACGGTTCCGAGGTAAGTTACCTTTCAAATGCTTTGCTTGTGGTAGAGTTGGTCACTATGCTGCCAAATGTCCTCATAAGGATAAGGTTGACAAAGGAAAGGAACTTGTTAGATGGAACAAGAAACAGAATGCAACTAAGAAAAGCTACTACACTCATCAAGATAGTGATGGCCTATCAAATAGTGACGAAGATGAACGAGGTAATGATTATAAGCTTTTAATGGCTTTTGAAGATGATGATCATATGGATGCTATAGATGTAGATGGTTTTTATGAAGATATTTCTAGACTCAAAACATGTTTAGAAGAAAAGAATATGATCATTGATACTCTGCAATTCCAACTTGATGAAAAAGAAAAATTTCTTGAGAAGTTAGAATGTGAAATTGTTGGCCTTAGAAAAGAAATTGAGAAAACAAAGGCCCTAAATCTTAAATTTGTTAAAGGATCTGAAACTCTGGATGAGATTATCAATGTACAACGTTCTCCACTAATCAAGACAGGTCTGGGGTATAATGGAGAAGCATCTCAAGCATCCACCTCAAAGAGTTATCTTGATGCAGCAAGGAGGAATGAGCAAAAGCCCAATGGAGATCACCAGGTAAAATAGGGACGAATTACATCAAGAATAAACAAAGACCACCAGGTAAATCAGGGGCAATCCATCTTAAGGGTGAACAAAAGCTACAACCAGCCACAGGTAAAAACTTCTCAATTTGCTTCAAGAATGGATGACAATCGAAACTACAATCATTTAGCTGGTAGATTTGATAATCGCAGAAGTTTCTTCAATGGCCAATGTTTCTCTTGCCATAAATTTGGTCACAAAGCAGCTCAATGTGTTGCCTATAAGACAATCATGACTAGAGAAGCTCAAAAACAAAGAAGTATGACTGGAATCACAAAAAGGACTTATAACAACTTTTCTGCCCTTGAAAATGAAATTGAATGTTCTATTTGTAATAACTTCGGTCATGAAGATTCTAAATGCAGGAGCAGGTTTTGGAAGACAACTCAGAAGAAACAAACCTCAAGTGCCAGAACATGGAGAATAAAGGAACTGCAACCAGAAAGATGTGGGATAGCTTTTTATGCAGAAGGACAGGAAAATCTATGGTACATTGACAGTGGATGTTCAAAGCATATGACAGGTGATAAAGAAAAACTTGAATCATATACTACTTTAGAAAAGGGAAAGAAAGTTTCTTTTGGAAATGATACTCCTGTAGCCATAAAAGGAAAAGGCACTGCTCAGTTGAAAGAAAAGGTCAAAGCTGGAAATGTTTTGTATGTTGATGGCTTGAAGCATAATCTACTGAGTGTCAGTCAGATGTTCGATCAAGGAACCGAGGTAATATTTCGATCAAATGGATGTAGTGTTCGTGATCTTGATACAGGAAAAGCAGTGATCAAAGGCAGAAGAACTCCAAATAATCTATACATATTTGAAGAAGGACAACAACAATGCTATTTGAGCAAGGATGATGAACACTGGTTATGGCACCGGAGGTTGGGGCATCTAAGCTTTTCACAAATAAGGAAAGCATGCAAATACCAGGTAGTTCATGGTCTTCCAAATATCAAAATTCTAGACAACACAATATGCAAATCATGTCAGTTTGGTAAGCAAACCAGAACTAACTTCCCTGAGAAGGAAGGATCAGCTAGCAGGCCTCTTGAGCTAGTCCATACAGATGTATGTAGTCCATTTAGGACAAGGTCACCTCGAGCAGAAGAATACTTTATATTATTCATTGACGACTTCTCCAGGATGGTTTGGTTAGGACTTATGAAGCACAAAGACGAAGCTTTCAAAAAATACAAATCCTTCAAGGCCTTGGCTGAAAACGAATCAGATCACAAAATTAAGTGCCTCAGGTCCGACAGAGGTGGGGAATTTACCTCAAATGAATTTTTCGATTTCTGTGAAGAACATGGAATAAGAAGGGAATTCTCTACAGCTAGGACTCCTCAGCAAAATGGAGTGGTGGAAAGGATGAACAGAACGGTCCAAAAAATGGCTCGTGTTATGCTTGATGAATATGGAACCCCCGCAACCTTCTGGGGTGAAGCTGCATTTGCTGTCGTTGTTATTCTTAACAAAACAAATGTCTGAGTGAACAGTACTCAAACTCCTCATGATCTCTGGTATGGTGAGACTCCTTCGGTAAAGCATTTCAAAATTTTTGGAAGCAAATGCTATATTAGGAACAATGATGAACAGCTTGGCAAACTTGAACCTAGAGCAGATGAAGGCATTCTCCTTGGTTATTCTCCCCACAGCAAGGCATATAAGTGTTACAATAAAAGACTTGGAAGAATTTTTGATAGCATTGATGTAGTGGTTGATGAAAAAGGATACATTCCTAGGCAAGTAAATTATGAAAATATCGAAGAGGATGAAGACTACTCTCCAAATCAGATTGATGATGAAGAACCCCAAGAGGCACCAGAGGAACAGATAAGGATAGAAGAGAAGACTCCATCTAGGTACGTTCAGAAGAATCATCCAGAATCTCAGATTTTGGGGCAGAAAGAGGCAGGTGTACAAACAAGAAGAACAATTGCAGAAGCCTCAAGCTATTTGGCATTGCTCTCCTCCACTGAGCCACAAAATGTAAAAGAGGCATGCAAAGATGAATGCTGGGTCAAGGAAATGGATGAAGAACTTGAGCAGATCGAAAAGAACAACACTTGGGAGTTGGTTCCTAGACCAAAAGATAAGAATGTCATAGGGACAAAATGGATCTTTAAAAATAAGTTGAATGAAAATGGAGAAGTAATCAGAAACAAGGCCAGACTTGTGTGTAAAGGGTATGCTCAATAAGAAGGAATAGACTTTGAAGAAACTTTTGCTCCCGTTGCTAGACTTGAGGCCATCCGAATGTTCCTTGCTCTCTCAAGCTTTCAAAAGTTCAAAGTATTTCAAATGGACGTGAAATCAGCCTTTCTGAATGGAGACTTAGAAGAAGAAGTGTACATTGAGCAACCAGATGGTTTCATTCTTGGGAATGATCCAAATCTTGTATGCATACTAAAAAAGGCTCTTTATGGTCTTAAACAGGATCCAAGGGCTTGGTACTATCGTTTGGACAAATATCTTCATCAACAAGGTTTTTCAAAAGGATCAACAGATAGCAATCTCTATATAAAAATTGAAAATGACAAATTGCTAATACTTGTTGTGTATGTAGATGATATTATCTTTGGAAGCAATGAAGAAGCTATGAGTCAAAGCTTTGCCTTGGTGATGTAGAAAGAATTTGAAATGTCCTTGCTTGGAGAACTGACATACTTTCTTGGATTGCAAATCCAACAAAATGAAGGCGGTATCTTCTTGTCTCAAACCAAGTACCTCAAGCAGATTCTGAAGAAGTATGGCATGGAAGATTCGAAACCAGTATGTACCCCCATGGTTACAGGATGCAGCCTCAGTGCAAATGATGAATCAGCAGCAGTGCATCAACCAACCTATAGATCTATGATTGGAAGTCTACTTTATTTGACAGGTACCCGACCAGACATCATGCATG
Organism: Pinus tabuliformis; assembly: GCA_031772625.1. NCBI lineage: Eukaryota > Viridiplantae > Streptophyta > Pinopsida > Pinales > Pinaceae > Pinus > Pinus tabuliformis. Next base: position 984,336,712 of record CM062811.1, read on the forward strand.
CAGTGGGAATAGTTGGAAGATTTCAGGCAAATCCAAAGGAAACTCATCTTCAGGCAGTGAAGAGAATTTTCAAGTATCTTCAAGGAACTCAAAACTATGGCTTATGGTATCCTAGAGATACAGATCTCACTCTTCATGCTTATACAGATGCAGATTGGGCTAGAAGCGTGGATGACAGGAAGAGCACAAGTGGTGGTGCATTCTTTATGGGTTCCAGATTAGTATCTTGGTTCAGCAAGAAACAGAGTTCAATTGCTTTATCTACAGCTGAAGTGGAATATGTGGCTGCTGCATCTTGTTGCACTCAACTTTTTTGATGATGCAAACCTTGCAAGACTTTCAAATCACTTGTACACCACCCATCTCCATCTTATGTGATAATACAAGTGCAATCAGCATTTCAAAGAACCCAGTCATGCATTCAAAGACCAAGCACATACCGATCAAGTATCACTTTGTCCGGGAACAAGTGTTGGAACAAAAGGTCAAATTGGAGTATGTTCCTTCTAAGGAACAAGTTGCTGATATTCTCACCAAACCACTGCCCAGGGAAACATTTGAATACCTCAGACAGAAGCTGGGAGTAGTTGATGCATCATCTTGCTGTTAAAACTTGTCTGTTTCATAGAAAAATGGGTGTACGCGAGTTGCCTGAGGAGGATCCGCATACATACGCCGATTTGTGTAGAGACAGTCACGTATATGGAGGTTTGATGGATATCAGTAGGGACAGGCTCTGGTTGAAGATATTCTAATATGGGTCTGACTGAGACCATTCGGCACAGGTTCAGGGGGAGCACATAATCTTCTAATAATGCATTGTTGGCATTATCTTAGAAGCTTTTCGGTTCTAGTTCACAGTTGTTGTTGGTTTCAGATGGAATAGAGGCAGAGGGAGAACAGAAGGAAATGTTGGTTGCTGATATGAATGATGATTGACAGATGCTGCTGCTATCAGTTATTGGTGGCTTTCATAAGTCTTGTTCTAGATATTTCGTCTCTATGTCATGTATTTCTTCTGTGGTATCTCTTCTGTGGTATCTCTTCAAGGTCATGTAGCGGCCTATTTTGGTTTCCCCACTATGCCTGGGATGAACACGTAATGAACTTGGTTGTCATATGTAAATTTATTATGTATCCCCACTTATTTGGGTGGATGATCCCCACTTGGTTGGGTGATGGATGTATGTATTGAGTCTTTTGGTGATAGGAAGGTCTTTTATGATGTATAAGTCATGGTTCTTCTTGAAGAACATCTTTTGCAGATCTTGCCTACAGTCAGGGGGAGCATGGTCAGCACAACAGGGCAGAAATTTCAGCATGTACTCAAGGGGAGCACAACCCTTTGCCCTTGATGACAAAGGGGGAGAACGACTTTGAGGATTTTGGGTTGCCATCAAGTCCAAAGGGGGAGATTGTTAGCATTATGGCACAGGTTTGGAGCTATGGCATAGGTGTTGTCCTTGATGGCAACTCTCTTTGGTAACAGATCTCAGTTCAGGCTTTCAGAATGAAGGAAAAGACATATACGTAGGTTCATCTAGACGAAGACGCGTATACACGCAGGTTAGTCGTTTCAAAGGCGCGTGTGCGTATACATGCACTTTCATGCAAGGAAAAGCGCGTATATGTTGGAGAACTTACCTTTGGTCCGTGGTAGTTAGTCCTTGGTATTTGAACCTATGGTTTTGGACCATGGTACCTCGTCAGACGTGTTGATCCCAAGTATTGGGTCCGTGGTATTGGTTTATTATGGTTTTGGACCGTGGTATTGTGTGTTATGAAACCAGCTCAAGAAAAGATAGGAAAGATAGATCAACGCCTTAGACTTCAGCCTCTTCGAGGGGGCAACCTCCTTTACATTACATAAATGAACAATTCTTGGATGATTCAAATGACAAAACCTCCTTTCTATATATAGGAGTCTAAGGAGTCACAATATAATCTAGCCGACCTAACAATAATAATATAAAGCCACAAAAATAACAATAGAGGGATTCCATGGGGCACAGAAATAACAACATGGGGGTAATAAGGACACAACAATATAAATAAGCGGTATAACTACAATAGTAATGGGCTAATCACTAGTATTATAGGGACCCAACATGCCCCTCTCCTTCAAAAAATTGTTGTCCTCAACGCTTGAGTAGTTCTGGATACTTTTGCATAAAATTATCATCCTCCTATGTGGAATCTTCAGCGGATAAGTTCTTCCACTTGATAAGATACTCTGAAATTGATCGATTTCGTAGCTGTTGAGTTCTTTTTTCTGTGACTACTTCCGGTTCCAATATAATTTTTCCTTCCTCGTCAAGTTCTGGAAATATTGTTTGAACTGGAGCTTGTCGCCTATAACCTTCTTTAAACATGAAACATGGAAAACTGGGTGCAATCGAGAAGCTGCAGGAAGCTCCAATTTGTATGCCATAGTACCAATCTTTTGCAACACCTTGTACGGACCATAATACTTTGGTGATAATTTATTATCCTTCTTAGCTTGCTTTAGGGACATTTGCTTATATGGTTGTAGCCGTAGGAATACCAAATCACCTACATCAAAACTTCTTTCACTGCGATGTTGATCTGCCTGTTGTTTCATTTTATTTTGTGCCAACACGAGGTTATCCTTTAAGAGTTGGAGGACTTGTTGTTGATGTTCGATGTGATGTTCCACTGCCTGAACCTTAGAATTTTCTCTTAAATATGATGTGATGGATGGTGGTTGATACCCATAAAGTGCCATAAATGGGTCATTTTTGTTGTTGTATGGAAGGAAGTGTTATACCACCATTCAGCTAGAGGCAACCATTTGACCCATTGTGTCTGTTTATCAGATACAAAGCAACGAAGATATCCTTCCAAACATTTGTTTACTATCTCAGTTTTCCCATCAGATTGAGGATGATAAGATGAGCTATGAGCTAACTGAGTACCAAGACAAGAAAATAATTCTGTCCAAAAATTTCCAGTGAAAATGGGATCTCTGTCACTTACAATAATCTTTGGGTTTCCATGTAGCTTTTGAATTGTTTCCATAAATGCAGTAGAAATTGTACTGGCTTTAAATGGATGTGATAATGCACAAAAGTGTGCATACTTGGTAAGTCTGTCAACTACCACCATGATGACACTCTTTCCCTCAGACTTGGGTAAACCTGTGATAAAATCCATTGAAACCTCCTCCCAACGTTGGCTTGGAATGGATAAAGGTTGTAATAGACCCGGTGTCTTAATTGTTTCAACTTTATTTTGTTGGCAAACCAAACATTCCGCCACAAACTTTTGAATATCTGATTTAAGGCCATCCCAAAAAAATTCCTTCTTAACCCTGTGGTAAGTTTTTAAAAATCCTGAGTGCCCTCCTAAGGGAGAAGTGTGCAATTCCATAAGAATCTTTTGTTTTAGCTGGGAATTCTTACAGAGGTATAAGCGATCTTTGTACCATAACGAATCATTTTTCCAGCTAAATGTATCAGACGTACTGGAATCTTGTTGTAGCTTTCGAATAAGTGCCCACACTTCTTCATCATTCTTCCATTCCTCCCTTGCTTCGTTTATCCAATCTGGTTGGATAATAGAAATGGCGCACAACAATGCTTCCACATCCTCATCCTTTCTTGAGAGTGCATCTGCCACCACATTTTGCTTCCCTTTTTTGTAGATGATTTCAAAGTCATAACCCAACATCTTTGTGACCCACTTTTGTTGCTCTTCAGAGGATAATCTTTGTTCTAAAAAGTATTTAAGGCTATCATGATCTGTTTTTACCTTGAAGTGTCTTCCCATTAGGTAGGGTCGCCATTTCTTAAGTGCATGGAGTATTGCCAACATTTCCTTCTCATAAATAGCTTTGCTTAAAAACTTTCCCTTGATTGGACGACTTTCAAAAGCAATGGGTCTTTCATCTTGCATTAGAACAGCACCAATTCCATTTCCTGAAGCATCACATTCCACAATAAAGGTTTTTGTGAAGTCCGGTGTAGCTAAGACCGGTGCTTGGCACATTGCCTCTTTAAGATGTTCAAAGGCCTTTGTTGCTTCTGGAGTCCATGAAAATGCATCTTTCTTCAATAATGTTGTTAGAGGTGCTGCTATTCTCCCATAATTCTTAACAAACTTGCGATAATACCCTGTCAACCCAAGAAATCCTCGCAGATGCTTTATGGATGTGGGGATTTTCCATTCCTTAATGGCTTTAATTTTGCTAGGGTCTACCTTAACTCCTTCATGAGATACAATATGACCCAAATATTCCACCTCCTGGACTCCAAAGAAACATTTGGATCTTTTTGCATATAATTGTTTCTCCTCCAATAGTTGTAGCACCTTGTCAACATGTTCAACATGATCCTTCCAAGACTTGTTGTAGATTAGTATATCATCAAAAAATACTAACACAAATTTTCTAAGGAATGGTTTGAAAATTGAATTCATCAAACCTTGAAATGTTGAAGGTGCATTGGTAAGGCCAAAAGGCATGACCAAAAATTCATAATGACCCTCATGAGTTCTAAATGCCGTTTTCGTAATGTCTTCAATCTTCATTCTGATTTGATGATATCCCGAACGAAGATCCAACTTGGTGAAGTAAATTGATCCATGCAATTCATCCAGTAATTCATCAATGACAGGAATGGGGAACTTATCTTTAATAGTGAGCTTGTTGAGCTCCCTATAATCCAGACACATGCGCCATGATCCATCCTTCTTGTGCACCAATACTACTGGAGCAGAGAAAGAACTTTGACTTGGTTGAATTATACCAGCCTCTAGCATTTCTGCAACCATACATTCAATTTCACTTTTTTGGACATAGGGATATCTGTACGGCCTGATGTTTGGAGGAACACTTCCTGGAATCAGATGAATAGCATGATCATGATCACGCATAGGTGGGAGACCTTTGGGAGTCTCAAATACCTTGGAATGATTGTCCAGGACTTTTTGGAGATCTGGAGAAATAGATGATTCCGATGTGGAAACATCTAGCGAACATAATTGTGCAATTACACCTCTTTGCTCCTTTTTTAGAAGCTTTGTCATACCATTAGAGCTGATTATCTTTCCTGGTTTCCCTGCAATACCCCTTAATTCAACTTCCTTTCCTTCCATAGAAAATTTGATGAAAAGTTCTTGAAAATTAAAAGCTATTGTACCCAAGGATTGTAGCCATTGGACTCCTAGTACAACATCAGCACCTCCCATTGGAATGGAAAGCATTGGGCTAGTCAATACATATTCTCCCATGGATAGCTTGATATTATGGCACCTTCCAGAGCAATTTATTGTTCCTCCATTTGCAATCATCACTTGACACTCTGGTGTTGGATATAGGAAGCAATTCAATTCTTTTGCTACCCTACAATGAATAAAATTGTGGGTGCTTCCTGAATCAATCAACACTATTACCTTTTTCTTCTTGATTTGTCCTTCTATCTTGATGGTTTGAGGAGTGGTAATTCCCGCCAATGCATTACAAGATATGGTCGGATTTATTTGTTCTTCATCTAGGCTTTGTTCCTGGAGTATATCTTCTTCTTTTGACCTTTCTTGCTCCTTTTCTTCTTCCTCTTCACAATCTATATAGAATAATTTCTTCTCAGCACACTTATGAACTTTAGTGTATTTGCTATCACAACTGTAACAAAGCCCTTTTGCTCTTTTTTCTTCCAATTGTTGTGGTGTCAACCTTATAGGTTGTGGAAGACTAGGGGCAACAACACTTCCGTCTTTATAGTTGTGAGTGGTATGCTTCTTGGTTTCCATAATTTTGCTTTCCATTTTTATTGCTAACCTGAATGCCTTCTCTAATGAATCAGGTTCCCAAAGGCGAACATCATGTTGGATATTATCCTTTAAAGACCCTATGAACACATCAATCCTATGCTCCTCTGGAATATCTTTTACCCTTATGTTCAATTTTTCGAACTCCTCAATGTGCTTCATTACTGAACCCTTTTGTTTGAGACTTATCAATTGGCTAAAAAAAATGTTGCTTTTTGTATCTTCATAATGTGCTATCAATTCTTCGGTAAAAATTGTCCAAGTGATAAATTGTTTACGAGAGCAAAGCCATTGATACCATACAAACTGAGTTGGTTCCAAATATACAGTTGCCATATGTACCTTTTGTGTGTTTTGCACATTATTGAGATCGAAGAACTGCTCCATCTGTAATATCCATGTGGCGGGATCCTTGCCATCAAACTTCCTCATATCAATTTTTGGAATATGGTGGGTCTTCGATCCAACATTAGAGTCTATGGAATCATGATTAACATTACTTTTGTTCACATCATGAGTTTCCTTTACAACCTTTTCACCATTAGTAAGTATTTCTTGTATAAAATTTGTCAAATCTGTCTTCAAATCTGCCACGTCTCTCTTCAAATCTATCTTCGAATCATCCATCTTAGCTTCCATGCCCTTTATCTTAGATTCCACACCATTTATCTTAGATTCCACGCCATTTATCTTAGCTTCTGTTAGCTTTTGTGAGCGTGACATTTGTTGCACTTGTTCTTGTAATTTTGATATATCATGTAGCATTTCTTCCTCTTCTTCATGAGTCATGCTAGAGCTTTCAGGTTTCTTACTAGGTGTTTGCATTTTCTTTCCTCGGGGCATCAGTTACCGATAATAATGCTTTACTATGCCCTTTGAATTCCGTTAAACCAAGCTTACGCAAAAATTTAAAAAAAACTACACACCTTTTTTCACTTTGTAGAAGTCTGATATTAAGTCTGATGTATCTCTGTAATTTCGGATCATCCAGTTCTGAAATTGTGACCTATAGTAGCCTTCTTCATCCTCTTTCCAATGCCACAAGTCTGACCCAAATTGGATTCTCCAAGGAAGAGTTATGTGAAATCTCCCACAGTGACTTGCTTATAGACTAGTTCAGTAGAGCAAACTTGTACGACGTGCCACGAGTCACTGTTTCAACCTTTGGGTCTAAAACATGCATACAACAAACTACAGTCTGTCCTCTTTCTGTACCTTCTTACGAAATTTCAATCCGATCCCCAGAAAGAAAGTTATGACGATTTTCCCCAAGTCACCTGTTTTGAATGTAATTCAGGAGTCTGCAAAAAGACCAACTTCCTTAGATCATATCTCCGCAAATATCACGCGAAAAGCTCTGAAATTCGGACCCAAGGTTCAGCACGATTTCTTCTCAATTCGGTTTTTTTTGCGACTTCTGAAACGTCACAAAAAAAAAAAAAAAAAAAAAAAGTTATAGCGAAAATGCCACGATGACCTGTTTGGAGCAGCGAAACCCTAGAATCCAAAGCTCTGATACCAAATGTTATGAAACCAGCTCTAGAAAAGATAGATCAATGCCTTAGACTTCAGCCTCTTCGAGGGGGCAACCTCCTTTACATTACATAAATGAACAGTTCTTGGATGATTCAAATGACAAAACCTCCTTTCTATACATAGGAGTCTAAGGAGTCACAATATAATCCAGCCGACCTAACAATAATAATATAAAGCCACAAAAATAACAATAGAGGGATTCCATGGGGCACAGAAATAACAACATGGGGGTAATAGGGGCACAACAATATAAATAAGGGGTATAACTACAATAGTAATGGGGTAATCACTAGTATTTTAGGGACCCAACATTGTGGAAGGCCTAAAACTATAAAAGAGGAAGGAGATCATGTGGCAAGGAATTATTTGAATTGTTATTGAATATCTGATAAAGTGCTAGATCTGGAATACTGGTAATTGGATTATGGTTCAGTGAAGGAGGAACCTTAGCGCAAAGAGATGGATAAGTTCTATTGATGGATCATAATCCTTAAGCTTGAATGATAGTATTTTGTATGATTTAGATCTGTTATATGTGGCGCTTGCTTGATCTATAACACTGATGATCTGGGTGAATTAGTGTTTGAATATCTGAAAGAGCGAATTATCCTTTATAGATCTATACGTAGGTTCAGTGAAGCGAAGGCGCGTATACACGTTGGCTCAGTGAAGTAAAACAGCGTATACGCAGGTTGTTCCATACGCAGAAGCGTATGCACGCAAGTTTCAGGCTATTAAAGTAGCGTATATATTTTGAGTTGTGAATTTGTTGCTTCTGTTTATTGCTGCAGTGCTCTGGGTTCAGATTTGGTGTGTGGTTACTGTTACTGTGATCTGGGTACATTCGTCAGAAAAGTGGTTATTTTGATTCAGTTTTGATTGGTGAAAAGGTGATTGGTTGATGCAGAAATTCTTGATGTTTGATTGATGTTATTTGTGGATCCAGTCTGAAAATTCATGAAACGTGGTCCCTGAAAGAAAGAGAAGGTAGTAGCCTTCTGTAGGCCAGCACCTACGTACTAGTATCTTGGCTAGTGCAAGAGCTAAGGGGGTTGTAGCTCCCTTCCAAAAGAAGCTAGAAAATAAGAGAGGGTTGTAGCTCTTTGCAGGTTGCATCCTGCGTACTGGTAAAGGACTGCACCAGTACAATTGTAAAAAGAAGTTTCTAATTAAAGAGAAGATAGAGACGAATTGCAGCAGGTGGTTTTCACCCACATTGGGTTTCCACCTTATATCTTGTGTTCTTGTGTGCGATTGTCTTTCTGCTCTGTTTCACTGTTTCTGGTTACTGGTTATTTCATTCTCAAACACAGATTAATAATCAACATCAGGAAGATAAAGTTATTTAAAAGTTTGCATTGTATACGCGGGTTTCCTTCTGCATAGTTGTGTATATACGCGGGTTTAATTAACTGAAGTAGCATATATCATTTGATTTTGAAAAAGGAATATTTGACTTGATAATACTGATTCACCCCCCCCCCCCTCTCAGTATTATTTCCAACATAGGTATATGCTTGGAGGTTTGTCCAACCAAGAAGGGTTTGACAGCTAGTTAAGGGCTATATACAGTCACCTTTATGAACTAAAGGACTATAAGAATCTAACTCATTTGTTGAGCCTATATACAATGACATTGAAGTTGTGTGAAGGAAGATTGTTGAGGTTGAATTGTGCAAGTGTTTTGGAGCAACAGAACCCTATGAGAAACTTGATGTGCATAGGTATTGGCATAGCAGTAAATTTGTGAGATAGGTGGAAAAGGACCTTCTAGGTGTTCAAGACAAGTGGATTGAAAGGCATGATAAGTGTTTTGGAGGAACAGAACCCTATGATAAACTTGATGTGCATAGGTATTGGCGTAGAAGTAACTTTGTGAGATAGGTGGCAAAGGACCTTCTAGATGTTCAAGACAAGTGGACTGAAAGGCTTGTGGTCAAGTGATTCTTCAACAAGTCAAGTTTATTCTTGTTCTTGGGTATATTGAGTGTCAAACATTGTTGACCTCAAGCCCTAGTTTTCCTTGTATGAGGGCTAATTGTAAGGGACATGATCCCCAGTATGATAACCTTACTTTTGTTGTATTAAAGTTGTAATATAAAGAAGTTTTGGGTCTGCAAATTCTTGTGTACTTTGTTGATTCACTGTTGTTACTTTTCTGTTGTGCAAAGTTCTTGGATTTGTGTGTATTTCAGTGTATTTGTGATCTTGTTTTAGACATCGACCTGATTCTAAAGTAATAGGAAAAATCGACAAGTGGTGGAAATGTCATTGTTTTTTTGTATATATGTATTTTTTATGTAGTTTTAGTTTTGCAATGTGCAAAATTTGATGGCAAGCTATTAAAAGGAGACAAAATTTTTCCATTGATCAAATGTATTGCAATATGTTAGTTAGATTGTTGTTATTCAATTCAAAATTAACAAGCTTGAGCTATTTGAACTTAATTGTCAAGATTGATGATGTTGAGCTAGTTGTAGTTGACATTAAAATTCTAATGTCCAAGCCTATTGCAAACATCCATGGAAAACAATAGAGTAGATACATAAACATCAATTTTTAAGACACATAGATGAAGAATAGGTTATTGGAATCCATGTCATTTAACAGCAAACTTTGCTTCCTTCTTTTCATGGATGAAAAAGCAACCATTAACTTACGAAAACAAACATAAATATTAACATCTTTGACTGTATTAAAATGAACTCATGTTATTATATAATAGCAACTAATTTACAAATATAAATGGAGGAAAGCAAAGTCGAAAGAATGTAATAATATGGAATCTTTTATAGGGTAAAAAAAATACGAACACAAACCAGAGCCCATGGCCAATTTACTAAAAAGGGAAAAAAGTAAAGCCTGATTTGCATTTGTTATTCTTTACCTATGACTTCTCCATAGTATCTAGAACTTGTAAACCAACCCCACACTGGCTAGGAAAGATCAAGAAAAATATGTAATCAAAGTTGGAAAAACCACATTGTTAAAGAAACAATTTACTTAACATTAATATCATTGAAAAAAAAGGCAAAAATGTTAATTAGGTACTTGCATAAAGACAAAGACTGAGGCTAAGAACTTGACTGTAATTCTCTTCTTTTCAAAAGAAGTAAATGATAAACTCACCTAGCTACAAATTTAAATAATAATAATAATAAATAATTAATTAATTAATTATCATAATACATATAATTTATTTGAAAAAAAAAAGAAACGATTAGAGAATAATGGCAAAGAGCATATTCAAATAAATTGGAGATCAAGATGGGCCCTCCTAGATGGATGGTATATAGGTGCAATCAACAAATCCTATAGCAATGGAGAAAAACAAGCCTTGGAGGATCCTTCTAAAAATGAATATGGCTTTTAACCTTTTAATGACTTGGTTCGAGCATAATAACACTATTCCGATTTGTAAGGTCATAGTGGTGGCAGCTTGATCGGCATGATCTTGTGCTCCAAGAGGTAGCAAACCAGTGGTCGCCATCCCCTTCCCTATAGTGGCTGCTAATGTTAATTGATCAACTGTCGATAATTTACAAGAAGAAATAAAAGGTGAAAGAGCTTAGTCGAATGAACATAATAGTGACTGCTAATGTTAATTTATCAACCGTCGATAATTTACAAGAAGAAATAAAAGGTGAAAGAGCTTAGTCGAATGAACATAATAGTATTTAATTTACTAATTTCCTAATCAAACTTGACCCTAGTCAAACCAAAACAAGAACAAATATATTGTAATACCTACTTGATCATGCATCCACCGTATGAGTTGATTTAATTATAAGTTCTCCTCTCAATTTTTTCGTTCATACTATGTACGTAGCATATTCAAATCCAATGCAACCTCCAATCACAACGCATACTGACAGTTTTTTTTATGTACATCACATACCAAGAATATCACATGAAATAGAGACACAAATAGATGCACAACCATAATCATTCACAGGCATAGATATGCAATGGAAGCTCTACCATACACTTACAAGTAGAGACAACACATTGGAAACACTTTAGCGAACATAACAAAGGATTTGGATGATGAGCCGACAAATAGGTAACGATGAATTGGTTCATGGGATTTATATATGGGAGTGCCATTTATATATGAGAGTGAAAAACATTAACAGGTTTCAGGACAATTGAAAAATTAATTGGAAATAACTTCTAAAAAGGAAAAGAACTAAATAACTAAACTATCTTGCGACTCTTCAGGGGTGCCTCCTGTCGAGCGCAAGGATCACCAACGCATCCGAATAGAATAAAATAGAGTACTTGTGATTGTAAAAACAGAGTTTTAGTAGCAACAATTACAAGTCTCGGAGGCTCAAATGGTATGCAAATACATTTACGTGAGCAATGATGTATCACACTAATCTTTTTCTATATAAGTATAATTACAACTGTCTTTTTCTATATAAGTATAATTACAACTGTACATAGTACATCATATGCTGCAGCGCAGCCTCTGCAGGATTCGATACCGGTCGGGGGCGTGAAAACCGACCGCCTCGACCGTCATCACACAAATCATTGAACACACTAAAATAATTTTTTCATGCAGTGTAACATATCACAAGAAATTTTTTCGTAGTGTGATATATTTCACAAGAAAAATAAATTCATGCAATACATAGCACCATCATTTTCATGTAGTGAGATGTATCGGATGGAATTAATTCTTCAATAGTTTGCACACATTTTTCACTTGAATGAGAGAATCCTTCAAGGTAGATGGAACCCCGTGCGTCTAGTATTGGGATATACATTATGTCATGGCCAATGAAAGGTTTTGTATTTTATGTATCACATGAAACAAAACTTTGGTATAGTGTGATGTGTTACAAAGATAGAAATTTTGACGAGATGAAATATGTACCAAGATAACAATGTTCTAACATAATTGTACATCTCTAACATTCATTGACCATAGTTAAACATGGTGATTCATATTCAAATATTCTAAAAAATAGTCAACTATGGTTGAAAACGGTCAAACTTAGTCAAGCATGGGAACCATAGAAAAAAATATTCACCCATAGTTTACCATATTCAACCATAGCCAAACATTTCCATACGTGGTCAATATTGGTGAAATGTATTCAACCATTGTCAAACCATCATTATCCATTGTCAAACATGTTGAATCATTATAGTCAAACATTTTCAAATATAATAAATAATGGTTGAAAATGGTCAAGCATAGTCAATCATGGTTTAACATGGGCAATATTAATCGACCATATTTAATCTTGGTTAATTATGCTTAACCATGGTCACTATGTATTGCAATGCTTTTCAACACTTTCATGAATTGCACAGAAAATCTCTTGTGATGTAACATATCACAAATAAAATATTTTTGTTATGATGTGACCATTCATAGTGCAAACGTTTTTCTTGTCATGTGATGTATCCAATGAAAACATATTTAGCACAATGTAATGTGTCATACTTCGTCTAGTTTTTGTCATGACATGTCACATCGTCACAATATTTTATCATAACATGGCTTAAAGGATTATTTTCACACAATACCTAAAATATTTTTTATACACAAAGTAAAACCAAACCCTACATTGTATGAAATTTTGAATCCTTGCAATATGTTAGTTTCTAATACGTCATGTCATTTCACATGAGAAAAATCTTCTTTCTCAACCAACAACAATATGTTTTTGGGAATTGTGCCACAACACAACAAATATTTTCCTAACTACAATGCACATAAAAATGAAATGATCATTAGCCCTATAACCACATGCTTTTGCATCTTCAAGAATAATTGCTATTATTTTCATTATTGCTTTTGCATCTTCAAGGATAATTGCTAATATTTTCATTATTGTTTTTGCATATTCAAGAATAATTGCTAATATTTTCATTATTATGAATAATATGATATTATTATTTTGATAGCCCTTCTGATTTGTCTTTATTTCTACCTATTCCATGATTTTGAGGCTATTAGTAAAATATATTTGGAGCTAACTTAAACGTTGGGGTATTGTGTTGAGTTTACAACACAAATGCAATTAAAGTTTGTCATGAAAGTGTTGTTTCATTTTAAGTTTCTGCAAAGTAAGGTATGTTTTTTTATTTTTGAGATATCTTAAATATATATTATGGTGAAAATTATTAAGAATTGTTTTCATTTCGAAAGTGATGTTTAAGGCAAATCAAATTATCTAAAAATTCTTAATGTATTTATTAAGAGTTAAAAATGTCATTTGTGGAAATTTAATTTCTTTGAGAAGAACAATACTCCTCTTCAACCACCATCTGTAGATCTAATTAACTCTTTTTCTAGACATTTTCCTTTTAAATGCTTCAAATTACCAAATTTGTGTTCTCTTTAAATATGAAAATCCAAGAGGAATTTTGATTCCTACCTCTTGGGAAAGAGGTTAAACTATGAATATGGATGATATTTGGTCTCATGTATGAGATATTGGCTTTCTTACAAATACTATATAGATTGACTTGCACCTTTTTTGGTTTTAGAGTAAGAATTAAAACCACTTTTGATTGGTTGATAGGTCATCTTCCTTGGATGTAAGGGAACGTGTTAACAACTCAAAGATATAGAAACATCTAGTAAGAGTGGAAATTTGCCCCATGATGGACCATCAATGTGTGATTTTAGGTGGCATCCTTGAATAACAATGATGAGTTAACCTGCATTCGTGGATAGTAGTCAATGATGGTGTAACATACCTCTGGGGCCTACTTGGAAATATAGCCCCTAGCTCCATAAATTTTTAAAATTTCCTGTAGATACAGTTAAGATTCCCTTGGATATGTAGCTAGAACTTACTTCCTACTGATTTGCATGCACCTATATCTCATGCCAATAATTGTCTCAACATTAATATACATATAACCTCATAGAAGTAACATTAACATAAAGATTTCCGACATATATCTTTGTGCAGTGAGCCTACAGTAGATATCAATCATTCCATATTTCCAATGCATAGCCCAGATAATTAAAATCCCAGACTAGATAACATCAAGTGCTAGAATCGATCTTCATGTATCATATTAATACATAAGCCAAGGTGGGGCGGCATATCCATTAATGTATCAATTTCACCTAATATTTTCCTCTACTAACCTTAACTTGGACTACATTAATAAGTCCTAATTAACATATGAATTCATAAAATTATCTCATAAAATCCATTAACTCAGATAATCACATGCAACTCCTTCATTACATCTACTATTTACCCAGTTAATATTCAACAGTTATTTTCACTGTAACATATGACTACGTCATAACAAGTTAGTATTAACAGTTACATAATATGATTCCACTATTATCACTATAAAAGGAGTCTCAAGTGTAGCTGCGATCATTCTCCTAAAAAACATTAACCTAGGTAATCCATTTATGTATAATTGTCACATGCAGCTTCTACCATAATCAGATCGCTCACGGTACAAGTATTGTCACCCACTTAATATGCTCCTACTGCTATCTTCACACAAGGATGCAATAAGATCACATGCATAACAGAAATCCATCATTTCCATAATAAAGATAACTCTATCTTCCATGCAACTGAACTGAATGCTTTAACAACATAAAAGAAGGAGTAACCATACAGTAAATTTACCCATGTATACTTATCCTATATAATTCATTTAGTTATTCTCATGGAGAGAAAACACAAGCAAAACCTCTCATATTTTAACTGGAATTATAACTATAAAGGAAAGAGTACGAAATCAACATACAAGACATCGTTCGCAAGTGAAACCAACTAAAACATCCCTTGGAGAGCAGAGCACCACCACCCAACCATGAATCACCTTTGATTCCACCCGAGACGAGGTTATTGCCATGGATCAAATGCCTCCAATTTATCTATGAAATGGGTATTTAATGCCCTCTTTCATGATATAGTTTTCATTAGCGACATCCCGCTTTTATGGATTTTTCCATTGCCTAGGTCTTTTTACGGAAAAGGTCGTCTTTGTCTCCCACAAGACTTTTCCTCATAAAATCTTGCCTTTATCTCCCGCAAAGATTTTATGTTTTTCCCTTGATGGATATCTATCTCAAATCCATCCAAGCTTATCTAGAATCGCATCTAGAAGCTTATCATGAAATATTTATCTCTATCCCATTCTTCAATGGGATTTGGCAAGAATCTCATCTCTTGGTGTCTGGTTTTTCCAAGTGATTTATTTATTAATTTATTTAATAATATATTTATTTTCCATATTACATATAACACCTAGATTTTCTCATCTTAGGTTACAATAGTCTAACACACAAGGGAGGGGTGTTACATACTCCCCCTCTTAAATTTTACACCGTCCTCAGTGTATTTCTGCATCATGTCCTCGTTCACAGGCAATTGGCTTTTGAATCCACAGCTCTCATGGTCTTGCCATCTTATGCAAATATTTCGAGGTATATAGGTTACAAGGAGTGCTCCTAGAACATCTCCATCCATAGATACTTGTGACATTGTTTTCAATAATTTATAAGAAATTTTAGATGAAGAAGTTCAACAGAGATTTCCACAATTAACAAGCAAAATTTGATACACAATACTATTATAGTAGCTAAGGCTTGTATTGCCCATCATTTGTTGTAGTTGAATAAATGCATGTCTCTCCCCTGCATTCTTCCAAGCCTTTGTGTTCTTGTCGAACACTTGCTTCCTGCAGTTTCTCTGCATACAACAAGTCAATTTGCATATTTTCCACATTAATATGCATATTACATCATAACCATATATACTCATCATAATCATATGTATGCCAAACTGCAATTAAACCATGGTTACTTATCCTTGAACCACTTCTTAGTTTCCTTTTTCTATGCAACCTCCAGGTCGGTTGTATTGTCAGACACCCACCTTGTGTCTTCATGTGTACCATATGTATTGTTTCTACATAGTACAATATGTGCTACTGCCCATCATACCATGCTCATAGCATCACCTGCATGACATAACTTTATCCACATATTTCCCACCATGTTAGTATCATGCCAAACATTATGTCATCTATTTCTAGTAAGTAGAACAGTTGCGCTCAGTTTATAAGGAATTTTCATCAATGAAAGTTTTTATATCATATTGTTTAAGTGCCATTATTTAGCAATCATTTTCCTATGTCATGTGGTTGCAACAATATTAATATAATAGTATCATAACAGCCATCCTACCCACTATCACTCGATCATACCCATAACTCTTAGTTTTGGGTTTTAATATGTCACCTATACCAGGTTTAATAAAAATGAAATACATTATAAATCAAACTATGATATTTAGTCTATCATAGATACTTGAAGTCTTATGCCATCAAAACAATTTTGGTAGTTCTTAATAATCATGTCATAGAATTTCCTTCTTCCAACACCTGCATACAACTCCCATGTAGGAGTTATAAGTGAAAACTTATACTACTCTCCACTTCACATCCTTAAGACCAAGGAATTGGTTATCCTTTCTTATCTTACTTGATGCACGTGTTATGTTAGCATTAGATTTTTAAATCATGAGTGGAAATTCAGCAAAATCTTTTTGCCTTCCCCATTTTCCATTTACTATCTCATAGGCATTCTTGGAAGTAGCATCAAAACTTGCTTTTAGATTTCCATTATGTATGTACACTGGATGTGCTTTTGAGGTCAGTCCATTGACCTCCTTATCATATCATTAAGTATGTATACAATAGGTTGTATCTCTTCTTCTTTTTTTCACACCCACCTGCCAATCTCATTTCTAAGTCAGGGTAGGTTAACATGTTCTTTATGCCTCTTACTTTACTTAACGGAAATCCCACAAATCCAAACCTATGCATGTTGAATAAACTATGCATAATTATTCATTAAGGTGATCATTTTCTTATTAAGATGATTCATTTATTGGCAACCCATATCCAAGGCTAATTACATTAGGTTTTTGCATGTTCACTGATTAATACAGTCACATTAGATTTAAAAGACAGTTTTTAAAGTATTTAGCCTCATGTTAAAACAAGCCTTGTCCTTTACATCTCCCATCCCTTCTTAGGATCTTCTTAGAATAACTTCATTTGCTTAAGTTATGTTCTTTTTTAGTCATCATACAACTCATAATTTGATTTTTGATATGAATAGGATAAGATGACTTATCACTATATTACATTCATGAGTTGGTATTTTATTTAGGCTTTGCCCTTATATGGCAACCATACAGTCTTAAAATTTTAAATATGTTAGGTTGACCATGTCATCTATCAACCACTTATTGTTTACTGAATTAATTGTTTTTTACTTTATTTCAATATAAAGTTTTTCGAGGTAGTCTCTCTTCCCATTATATAACTAACCAACAATTGTTATGTTTATCATTGGTGTAATGATTAGCTTTTCATTTTGCTAATATATTCCTTTAATGATTGTTAAGTCATCATAGTTTAATCTTGGATTCTTTATCAAAACCATTTACACCCCATATTACATGATAACTTCTTCTTTAATTTTATTATAGTTTAGTTGTGGGAATTTGTGATTCCTTCACATATTAAGGCACATTCATGCATCTCATTGTATTCCCCAATGAGTCCTTCCTGTAAGTCACACAGGCATATTCTGCTCCTATATGCATTACTTGTTTAACAGGATTAATATTGTATTAATCTGATGACTATGTTTTGTTCATGACTCTCAATTATTAAATTATCCTGTTATAAGCCTCTCCTTCCAATCATGTCATTGTATCCACATAAGAATGTTTATCCATAGTTTAAATTTTGTAAACTTTTAATATTACTAACCATGTTATTTTCCCACTTTAGCACTGCTTTAGGTAACACATCTAAGTAATTTCTGGTATCCAGATACCAGATATGCTCCTGCCCCCCCTAGAGCATCATCATACCATCAATATAAAATCACAACCAATTTTTGGATTGTTCTATATGATGGAAACATTAGGTTAACAATACCTTTATCATGACTTCACCACATATCATCATCATTCTCAATATCGAAGCAATGATGTTATTTAAACAATGTAAACTTTGAAACGGGAACTATAAACTCAAAACGGGAACTCTGGCCCAAAAACCCCAAGAAAACCACAAAAACAGTGCTCAAAACGAAAAGTGTGTATACTGGAACGATGTTTTTTTTTTTTAGGTGTCAATTTTGCGGCTGTTTTAAAAATGGCAGTGACTACGAAATTTTCTACGAAATTTTCCTGCAAAATATAGCTTCAGAACGAAAGTGTTGATACTGGAATAATGATTTTTTTTTTAGGTGTCAATTTTGCGGCTGTTTTAAAAATGACAGTGACTACGAAATTTTCCTGCAAAATATAGCTTCAGAACAAAAGTGTTGATACTGGAATAATGATTTTTTTTTTTAGGGTCAATTTTCATACTTTTTAAAAAATGCTAATAAAACCAATTTTTTATGTCTCAAACAAAGTTAAATTTTAAGGAAAAAACACATTAATGTTTCTGGTAGAATATCATTTTGGGTCGCCCCCTTCCCCCCGCAGCCCCCCGCCCGGGCCGCCCCACCCTCCTCCCCCCCCTCCCCTACCCGACCACCCCACCCCCCTCCCTCCCCCTCCCCCTCCCCCTCCCCCCCCGCCCGGGCCACCCCACCCCCCTCCCTCCCCCTCCCCCTCCCCCTCCCGGCCCAGCCCGCCCTCCCTCGCCACCCCCAGGCCGCCCCGCCCCGCCCGACCTGGCGGCGGGTCGATTCCCGGAATCAAGATGCAAGTTTGTGTATCATGCAAGATGCAAGAGACATGCCCAAAGTATTTATCATATAACATGAACCAACGTCAAAACAATGGGTAGAGGAATAGGTCATTTGATAGAGAAATCACCTAGTCACTAATTTCACCATTGTCTACTAGTGATTAGTCTCAATCTTGTACTGTGGGTTATGGGAACATTGCACCCTTTTACTACACCTCTAATCCATCCATGCATAGTCAATAAATAATTGCTTTTTACTTTTGTGCAAGCGAAAAAAAAATTTCAACTTTCCGTTGATTTCCCATCAAGAAAATCACAGAAAAGCATTAAATGGCGGGGGATGAAAAATTGGACCATATAAATTCACCAACACTTCTCACACCATTCAACTCCAACGTTCACCAAAAAGTGAAGTATGGACTAGAGAGTCTTGCAAATTATTGTGAAGCATGTTCCAGAAGCAGAGATCATAGAATTAGGAGATGGCGCCTACAAAATCCGTCTGTCATATTGCTTCAAAGAAATGGTTGTGTATCGAGAGCTAAGAAGAGCTATGAAAGAGTCCCCAACCAAGCCCATCTATTCAACCTTTTGTTCATAGAATACAAAGTTCAGATATTTTGAAGACAACTCCTCCAAGGTATAAATTCCTAGCCTGCAACAATCTCTTCACTTTTGGAGGAAAACAATACTACAAAAACCATAATGCAGCTAATGGTCAAGACCATCAGAAGGAGAAAAAAATCAACTCCAAAGATCATGATCAGCACAGTCTAGTTTCAAGAAAAAAATCAAATGGAAGGAGGTCGATTGCAGCAGCAGCAACAACAGAGCTGGTGACAACGACTACTAAGTGCAAAATGTGGAAACACTGAACCTAGTTAATTTGATAAATTATTTCAAGCAAGATGCACAGGATTTTGTTCAAACACAATTGGAACTATCCCAGAAGCCTTACTGGGCAAAAAAAATTACGATGGTGATGATGAGGGAGAGATGATATCTTGTGGATTGAGTAAAGTTGTGCCTCAACAATGTATGAAAGAAAAGGAAGGCGATCTTCAAGATGAGAAGAATTCTTTTGAACTGCAGTTATGGTTTTAACCAAATTATTGATTTGGGTTTTGAAGGATCTCAATTCTCACTCGGACGGATATATTTTGGTGTCACAGAAATTATAGCTTCATTAACTTAGTGCAAAGTGCCCATATAAATAATAAATTGTCCTATTGATATTCTTATCATTGTTGCTTTGATTATTCTATCATAGAAAGTGTTGGCCAGGATTGAATGTTGATTTTGGTTTTTGTTTGCTTCAGAATCAATAGAATTCATAAATTTTAATGACTCTTATTCTTGCATCTTAATTCCTTATGGTTTATGTTCACCCATTTTTATGTTATTATAGATTTGAGGAATATTTTGATATTTGGGAAATAGAGGGAGGTGAAACAATTGGGTTTGCTATTGTTTGTTCCTGTGATTATATTCATCGTATTCTGAAAATATTCATGAAACTTGTATAAAATTAACTCCAACTCTTATATTTTATTTATGAATTACTTTAAAAGATATCCACCCATTAAAACGTAAAACTGCCTTTTTGGACGTGGACGTGGAGAAGAGAACTTCCTTTATAGTACATCAACCAGTTGCTCACACAGACAGCTTTAAAATAAAATACAGTATACGATATGCATTTCAAAACAAATGGTTAATTAATTAGATAATATGAAACATGCATCCACCCAACCTTATTTATTCCCCATAATCCTTTTCTTTGAATGTGCATTGCCCGAAGACTTCTACTTCCCCTTGAAGATGTCACATTTTCACAATTTTTCCAGTGGTGATTGAGTATAATCTCTAGGTCTCAAAC
Organism: Pinus tabuliformis; assembly: GCA_031772625.1. NCBI lineage: Eukaryota > Viridiplantae > Streptophyta > Pinopsida > Pinales > Pinaceae > Pinus > Pinus tabuliformis. Next base: position 984,357,641 of record CM062811.1, read on the forward strand.
ATGCTCTCTATCCTTCTAGCTGGAAATTTGGACATAATCTAGAAATGCAAAAGAAAATCCTCACTTTCTTTTACTAGATATCAACATAGATCCATTTTAAATACAGATCTAATCAGCAAAATCCAATTTTTTCACTTGCAATTTTTTTTATAAGTAGACATTATTTAAATGTTTTTTATAGTTATTTTTTGTTTTTTTTAGAGTTGAAAAAAAAAATATGAACAAAATTTATTTCAACTTTGATGAGTTGTATTGGATTGTAGAATGAGTGTCTAGGCTCAATAATTTACCCTTAATGTTATAAATATTAGTGAAATAATACTCATAGTGGATGATTGTTTGCACCATGTTTACCATACAACTAGGTTGGCCAATATTTTCATATTGAACAATATCCTTCCTTTTGTTCCTCCACTAGACGTGTTTCTCACCTACATCATCAGGGTTTTCCATTTCCATGTGATTCATTAAAGTAATCTCACGAGTCTCGTGTGAAATTCTATCTACGCCTTTTAGTTTATGCCTTAAAATATCGTATTTTATTGCAAAATGTAGAGGGGAATGGTCACTTTGTTGCGTTAAGGGGATTTCTTGGCGACATCGTGCATCATTTTCTTACATTCCATGAACAGTAAATACATCACGTACGAGGTTCCAAAGCTTGCATCTGCAATTGCATTTTCATTACCAACTTCACAATTTAGTTTTGTCTCAATGTACTCATGAAACAACATGTCTCGTCCTTATGTAAGCTGGATTTGAGTTCTCTCTTTGTGGGTTGTATTAGCTTATAATTTTTAACAACTCCAGGTTCATTATTTTCCAAGTGATACTTAGAAAAGATAAGATAAAGTAAGATATCTCTGCTTTGTCACCACTAAAGTGTAAAGCCTCTTACAGTGATGCTAACAATGGCTTTGGAAATTGTTAGAAGATAATTCTTCCATGTATAGTTTAGAATTAGTTACAGATTTATAAGTGGATGTTGAGAAATCACCTAGTCACTAATTCCCATTTTGCCCTTCCCGAGGGTAATGTAACCTCCAAAAAATAAATGCAAGGAATACAGCACCTACACACGCCCTTCCCAGAGGCAGTTCGGCATTCCGCCAGCCCTTTCAAGAATATCTTTAATTTGATGGGATGGATTCAGCCCAAGCCCTACCGCGCGCTGCCAGCGCTCCATTCTGCTCAGCCCCAAGCATGGCCCGTAGCTCATGTTCATGTCAAATTCCCTCAATATTTCCTCCACTTCATCTTTTTCATCATCTGCAGCGATGTTGGCAACAGAGACCTTGGTATCGCCATAGATATGAGGCGAGGCATCCAATTGTTTCTTGCTGGATTTAGCAGAAGAAAAATCGGAATTGACTTTCTTCCTCTGAGGAAAAAGGGACTGTAAACCTGCTCCCGTCTGCGCCATTATCATATACTGAATACACACACCTTTAAAATGAACTGAGAACATGAGCATCAACCTGTTTGGGACTTCCATTGATGAGTCGAATGATGCTGTAATGGCTGAACAAATCATAGTTTTGAGCAGAGGAAATTACAGCTGCGAAATTATTATCATTTCACCAATGGAAAATTAAATTTCTTAATCAATTATCTGCCCACGGCGTTAATTGATCAATGAAATTTCCCAGCTACGAAATTTGTTAACTGTTAGGTACGTGATGATTTTGACAATGGAACCTCCAGAGCGGCGGGTCGATTCCCGGAATCGACCCGCCGCCGGGTCGGGCGCCGCCGCCTCGCAGCGCCACCCCCGGGGGTGGCGCTGCGAGGCGGCGGCGCCCGACCCGGCGGCGGGTCGATTCCGGGAATCGACCCGCCCCTCTGGAGGTTCCATTGTCAATAAGTTTTAAGAAGCATAGGAATGCACATTAAAATCGACCCGCCCCTCTGGAGGTTCCCCGTGAGAAATCTATTATGATAGTTGAACGCCATGATGGGCAAAGACAACGGAGTAAGCTATACTGCGACTTTTGGAATTGACGTGACCTTCATATGGATGATAATACATGCATGTATCCGGCATCGCATCCGAGATCTCCGACGTTTGTGCCTAAATCTCCGATGACCGCTATACGGTCCACATCTCCATTCGCCGCCACCGTACAGTCCAGACCATGCATCCAATTAAAGCATGGATGGACCAGCTACCATATAAAATCTAAATTTTGAATTTTTAACCCGCCGGGTCACTGGCTTATCGGGACTACAGTGATACCTTCCAGGCGCGGCACAGTCCCTCTATTTGAATTTGAATTTTGAGCGGGCCTAAAACATTATTTGTTGTTTAAACCAGAGACCAGGCAAATGTATTATGTAATTTTAAACAGAACGTTTGGTGTGATGTGTTTTTTCTGTGCAGTTTTTTGCAGATGAGGTATCGACCTGTGTGTTCAAGAAGTGCGAGGACATGGGGTACCAATTTAACCAGCCTTTTGCAGATGAGGTATCGACCTGTCATTTTGATAAAACTTATTTTCCTTTATCCATTCATATTCCAACAACACTGACCAGAACAACTCTCACCTCCATTGACTCATTTTCTAGTTAAGATGCACTATCTTTTTTTGACAGTGTTCCCCTTATAATTTTCTAATTAAGGTTCACTATCTTTTTTGACAATGTTCCCTTCTTCTTCCTTTTTTCCTTTGGGCCTTGTGCATCTTTCTCTAGCCACGCTTTTTTTTTGGATAAATAACTTTCCCAACAGTTTATCTTCCTTTCTGTTCGAGTTTGTATATCATCTCATCAAACTTTTTTCTTTAACTAAAATATTTCCTCCCAACAGCTTTTAACACATAGTTAACCACAATTATAATTCCATTTTCCTTCCTTTCCGTTCGAGTTCGTATATCTCATCACACTTCTTTTTTTAAATAAAATATTTCCTCCTAACAGCTTTTAACACAGTTAACAACAAATATAATTTCATTTTTTAACAGCAAATTATAATATTTTATATGAGACAATTCGTTTTCCAAATTTAAACTTTTTAACTCAAAGTTAAAAATAAAAATAAAATTCACAAGTAATTATCCAGAATGTTACAAATGATATAATAAAATAAAAATCATAAGTAATTATTCAAGGATGTTACAAATGATATCCATATGTAAATATATATTGAAATTTGTTATTAAAAATAACTAAAATATTTCTAAATACATAATTTTGCTTTTTCTATTTTTATTAAAAAAATAATAAAAAATAATAATTTTATTAAACTTACTCCATAGAATAATAAAATAAAATCATAAAATAAAATAAAAACCATAAGTAATTATCTAAAAATGTTACAAATGATATCAATATATAAGTACATATTGTAACAAATGATATCAATATATAAGTACATATTGTAACAAATGATATCAATATATAAGTACATATTGAAATTTAATATTAGAAACGATTAAAAAAGCTTTTAAATACATAATTTTGTTTTTTCTATTTTCATTTGGAAAAATAATTAAAAATAACAACCACTTTATTAAACTTACTCCATGTGTAATTTTATCAAAGCATCTAAAATTGCTTTAGAAGAACTTCATAAATTTAATTAACTTTTTTTTTTCAAAATATAATTTTTATGTCTATTGTTAAAAAAATGTTGTTTTTTAGAAACAATTATTTCATGTGGATTGAAAAATTAATTAAGGATGTCTAAATATGTAGATTATCTAAAATTCAAACTATCAACTTTCTAATTTAAAAACGCAAAACAATAAAAACCCCACTAAAAAAAAAAAATTAAGATAGAGAACAAGAAAATATGAATACAATGACGACTTCAAAAACTATCAAATTTAGAAAATAATTTTTTACATTTCATACACTAGAAAATTTAAAGTCAAAAAATAGGTCTTTTAAAAAAAGGGTGTGATGCAGAATACTCACTTTTTAAAATCAGGCTGAAAATCACTACCATTCACTACCATTCTAAAACTTAATGCACATGAAAAAAATTAAAGTTCCAAAAACCATGTTCTAAAAAAAACATGTGTATTCTGCATCAACACTTTTGAAAATCGGGTCATTTTTTTGCCACCTCTACAAAACGGGTAACAGTATCAGTTCCCGTTTCAAAGTTTACATTGTTTTTAGCTAATGTTAATCACATTCTAACAGCCATATGCAACATAGCAAGTGTCAATTTTTCATGCCATATGTGTATCTTATAACCAAACTTAAACAAAATCTATCGCCATCAATTTTAAGCCATTTGTTCACTATGGCACATAGCATGCAATAACAACTTAGTTATAAGATTTTTCACATGACAGTAAGGATTAATATCCTTCAGTTTCCTCATCGAGCCCAACCCTTAATTCTAAAACATAATCATAAGTTGTTCATCCATACTTTGCCTACTTATCATTAGCACATAACAACCCATGCATATATGCTAAAAAAATATAACCTCAAATATAGTTCAAGCAACTCAAAATCCTATACATGGATGAAAAGGTCAAATCTCTACATGCTATGCATATCACTTTTCAAAACTTAATTTATTTTGTTGACAACCTATATATAATAGATAAAAAAATCAAACTCACTATTTACAAGGAGCCACAATAAGAATACTTATTAGCATGTTAGATGTTTGTGTTATTCTTCACATTCCACTGTTTTCACCACATGAAAATACAACACCCCTCTCATGGAGTACATGTCTCTTCTTAATTAATTGATAGAAATTTGTGCAAGGAAGGTTATTAACACAAGTCCCAATTTTCAAGTATGGTAAGAGAACTATTCATCATAACCATCACATCAAGTTAAACAACATTAGTTTATACCAAATTCTCCTACTCAATTCATCCAATCTGTAATTAAATAAAAGCACCTAAATGATACACCTCTCAAGGTTTGTACCTGCAAGGGCTACACCACATTTACCCACTATTTTAATGCAACAACATATTTATTATAATGTGATGCTCCCAATTTTCCCATGCTTAGTATTACTCTTTTCCTTACTTTGAAAATGCCACAATCATGACAAGATGAAACCTATAAAAGTTCCAATTAAAAAAAAAAACCAAAATAATGTTTTCATTATCTACTAGCTTGCATTAACAAGTGGCCTTTTCCCAACTCCAACAGGGTCAATGAAAATTATTTTTATACGTCAAACTTCACTTATGCCTTCCATATATAATCTTGTTTAACTCAGTTATGAGTTACTAAGTTCAGTCCAAGGGAATGCTAATGCATTCATTCATAGATTATCTGGCATATTATTAGTCAATTCCTAAATACATAGACAAACTATTAACATGACTAAAATAATATAATTTCTTTGTCTGATTGTTTAGATCCAGGAGCAACAACTTCGCCTTCCACATCTTTTTGTGCGGTTATAGTCAGTTCCTACTGACATGGGATGACCGTTTGATAGAGCGCAAGTGGGTTGAGCCCAGAAATAAAACAAGTTCCAGTGAGAGCTATTAAGCAGAGGCACAATCTTCAGTCGGGTATACATTTAGATGAAATGTTTGTACTGAGAGGTTAAGCCGATGTTCATGCTCTTGTGCTCCCAATCTACGAGTTCTCATTCGGTTGTGGGATGGAAGAATTTATGTTCCTCCATGATGATAATACAATCTTGCCTCAAGTCTTACGTACCTTGCTTCGCTTATCAGACAATGCGGAGGACTGTGTGCAAGTCAGGAAGTCTTGTCATAGCGTGGTAACTATTTTCATAAACCCCAATGTCTTATCAAAAGATACTTGAGAGCAAGAAAACTGACATCTCCATAGAATCCCTTTGTTATGAGTTATGCTAAACTCCCATTGTCCGAGAACGTAGTGCGCATTCACCCTTGTGTATGTAGTGCCAAAAATTCTCTCCTGGTGTGGAAAGTTTGCAAACGCCAAATATGTCATAGTCGATGCTCACAAGATCCTGATTCCGGCAAATGTTTAAGAGGCTATAGGCAAAGTAATTCATTCAAGGTCGAGTTGCTTTATTAAATGTTGTGTAACCTCTACGTATTGGATTGTAAAACACTCGGTTGAATGTGAGGATATGCGATATCCTTTCTTCCCAATATTATCCTTTCATGACGCAGGGATCGATGTATGGATAGCAATGATGATGATTATCATCATCTCAACCTATCGTCTTCAACCCAACAGCTAGGTACTTTCAATCAACAAAGGAAATACCAGCTACAGTTTCTCTATGATCTTTCATGAAACGGTATTGTTGGCTTTGTGGCCAACTCGCATACCTTTGAACTATGACAAGGCACCCGAAAGGCAGCATCTACAAAAAGAGGAAATAGCAGTAGCCAGGCTTTTGTGTTGTTGTTTACACACAAACCACGGTCTACAGTCCACCTTATCGGCGTACATCCTGATTGAGAAACTTTATGATCATATTCGAAAGAAAAGCTACTTTCCCCAGCGGTGCAGCAAGTGCCCCAACACTTGCTTGAAGCTTGAGCAATGTCGTCGGAACAAAGCTCAATTCATTTTTATCAAATTCTACAGATGTAATTTCGTAAAAATCATTCCAATGCACATCCTCCAGGTAATCTGAAGACACGCATGTCTGGATCCCAATGCCGTAAGGCTTCCCACAATCATCGTGAGTATGTCTGCAACCGGCGAAGCTAGGATATTCGAATAGACTATGAGGATGCAATTTCTAGTATCCATTACAACTTTTACTCATAAAACTCAGAATAAAACAACCGCCTCCTCATCGGTATGGCCTATACACCAATGGTTGTTAGACAATGGTTGTAGATGGATCTTATTTAGATCCTCTTACCATTTCCATTTAATTTCCTTTCTAACCGCTTTTACCAGCATATTCGTGGATAATGCGTATATATCCTTAAGTAGAAAATCAGCTTTTAACAACACTATTGTTTGGATGCTTTTAAAGCTTCCCTTAAACTTACAAGCCCGGTTTTCTTTTTCCCATCGATAGCGTATTGGTGAACTTCCATTAATCCTAAACCATTAGTGGTATGAGAAAACCTCTTCCCTCATTCAACTGAAGCAATAGTATGTTAATTAATGCGTCGACCACTTTGATGCTTATACCAGAGACAATCGTTTAGGTGTGCGCACACCATATTGGTGGTTGTGTTAATTTTGGAAGTTTCAATTATGTAATATAGTCATAATCAAAAATTTCCAAAGTGTAAATCTCTGCAAACACATGAGGAAAAATACCACATTCAACAATCTGGATTGGGTGATAAATAATTCCAAACCATTGCTATCTACGGGAGAGCAGAGGCATTGCTCAAGGATATTCAATGTGATACTCCCTTCACGAGGGAAAGGCAACCCATCTATAGTACGGTTCGATCACTAATGAAAATATAACTCAAGTGTGGTACTATATAATTATTCTACATAATACATGCAACAAGAACTGGATGTGTTTGCAGAGTTCGACATGTTATCGACAACCAATCTAACAAACTCGAGTTCCTTGAACATTTCATGGAAATTATTCGATAAACAGACAATAGAGATTATGATAACGCTGAAATCATTCCATGCTACATACATATAGTTAGGTTTTCTAGGATATAATCCTCTATGTAACTGGTGATAACATAAGGTTAACACTTTTGTCTCTAGAGATTGAATCTGGCGTGACTGTGAGAGGGGAAATGGAGTGACGCTGAGCATGCAAGAGAACGATTGTATCCTACGACATAATTAATTTGTCATGAGCCCATTGCAAAGTGTTGTAGCTCTTCTTGGTGTCATTCATGGCCACCATTATGCTCCTTGCATTGAAAACGTCCATGCAATGACGCATATTCTTCTATAGAATTTCTCATATATATATATATTAAAACTACATATATATCATTGTCGATACCCTTTAGCTGATAACAAAGTGCTTATGGGATGTTGAATTTTGGACAGTGTTTTTGACTGCATATAACCCCATCTTCATTAAATTTAGTTGCTTGATCCATCTAAATTATCATGCATATGTTAATAATTTATTAGTAACCATATTAACATTTGGAGTCATCCTTAAGGAATTTAAATGACAATAAAATCAATATTGTATTAACATATTTGAAGTTCTCGGATCAATTTCATTTTTATGGATCTTGGGATTTTATAATTAAAACTCATCAATGCTACGGAGGTGGATTGTCCATAGGCCTCAATGTTTGAACTTTTTCTCTGATACCATTTGGAACATACCTCTGGGCCTACCCGCAAATATAGCCCCTAACTCCTTAAATTTTTAAAATTTCTTTTAGATACAATTAAGATTCCCTTAGATATGTAACTAGAACTTACTTCCTACATAACTGCATGCACTTATATATCATGCCAATAACTGTCTCAACATTAATATACATAGAGCCTCATAGAAGTAACATTAACATAAAGATTTCCGACATATATCTTTGTGCAGCGAGCCTACAGTAGATATCAATCATTCCATATTTCCAATGCATAGCCCAGATAATTAAAATCCCAGACTGAATAAAATCAAGTGCTGGAATTGATCTTCATGTATCATATTAATACAAAATCCAAGGTGGGGTGGCTTTTCCTTTATTGTATCAATTTCACCTACTATTTTCCTCTACTAACCTTAACTTATACTACATTAATAAGCCCTAATTAACATATGCATGCATAAAATTATCTCATAAAATCCATTAACTCAGATAATCACATGCAACTCCTTCATTACATCTACCATTTACCCAGTGAAGATTCAACAGATATTTTCGCCGTAACATATGACTACCACATAACAAGTTAGTATTAACATTTACATAATATGCTTCCACTATTATCACCGTAAAAGGAGTCTCAAGTGTAACTGGGATCATTCTCCTAAAAACCATTAACCTAGGCAATCCATTTATGTATAACTGGCACATGCAACTTCTACCATAATCAAATCGCTCATTGTACAAGTACTGTCACCCACTTAATATGCTCCTACTGCTATCTTCACACAAGGATACAAGGATACAATAAGATCAAATGCATAACATAAATCCATCATTTCCATAATAAAGATAACTCGATCTTCCATGCAATTGAATTGAATGCTTTAATAACATAAAAGGAGTAACCATACAGTAAATTTACCAATGTGTACTTATCCTATGCAATTCAATCAGTTGTTCTCATGGCTAGAAAAACACAAGCACAACCTCTCATATTTCAACTGAAATTATAACTATAAAGGAGAGAGTACGAAATCAACATACAAGACATCCTTCGCAAGTGAAACCAACTAAAATATCCCTTAAACATCCCTTGGAGAGTGGAGCACCACCACCCAACCATGAATCACCCCATATTCCCCTGAACCGAGGTTCTTGTTATGGATCAACTACCTCCAATTGATCTATACAATGGGTATTTAATACCCTCTTTCATGATATAGTTTTTATTAGCGGCATCCTGCGTTTATGGATTTTTCCATTTGCCTAGGTCTTTTTCCGGAAAAGCTCGCCTTTATCTCCCACGAAGCTTTTCCTCATATTTATCTCTGGCAAAGCTTTTATGTTTTTCCCTTGATGGATATCTATCTCCAATCCATCCAAGCTTATCTAGAATCACATCTAGAAGCTTATCATGAAATATTTATCTCTATCCCATTCCTCAATGGGATTTGACAAGAATCTCATCTCTTGGTGTCTCGCTTTTCCAAGTGATTTATTTATTAATTTATTTAATAATATATTTGTTTTCCATATTACATATAACACCTAGCTTTTCTCAGCTTGGGTTACAATAGTCTAACACACAAGGGAGGGGTCCTACAGATGGTTCTCTTCACTGTAGAGACTAACAATTGAGTTATGATAGGTTTTGTAACCTTTGGGAAAAAAATAAGAAATTTATTTTTTAAGTGGATTATATGATTAAGAAAGTTTTTCTCTAATTTTTTACCTTCTGTTTTATTAATTTATTATTTAAGATGTGTACATGCTAATTAGTCAAAACCACTTACAGTTCAAGTAGGGTTGGCATAAAGATAACAAGTGTTGGCTAAATTACTTGGGTATTAAGGAAGAGCATCCTTTCCAAAACAACAATTTTATTAAGAAATTATTACATCTAAATTTAAAAATAAATTGTGGTGCATAAAGAATTAGAGAATAATATAAAATTAAAATATTACAAAGAAGTGATTAATTATAATGGAAAATATTAAAAGTATCTCTTTACGTTTTTCAAGGAAGAAAAAACGATCAGATTTCTCTTGAAAGAAAAATTGATTACATATGAAAAAAATAGCCTAGAGGGCAATATTTTGGAAAAAACTGTAAGATTGATAGAAATTACACTGTGTCTTCCATCTATTAATATATCTCGAAATAGTGTCTAAAACTAGAGTATAAGATCTCATATTGAAGAAAAATTAGGTAAGCAAAAGTATTTCTTTATTTTAACTAGCTTAAAGAAGTGATTCAACATTGTTAAAACAATAACAAGTTTTCATGGGCTCCAAAGTGAAACATGACATTGAATTTTTCCTAAAATGCCATGGTTTAAAATAATTTGTCATCTTTATAACACTAAAAAAACAAAAACAAAAACAAAACAAAAAAATCTCTTAAAATAAATTTATCTTTAAAAATATCTATTATAACATTAATTTTTTAACTTTTTATTCATTAAAACTATACAAATTTAAACACATTTAAAAAATAAATAAATAACATTACTAAACCACCAACATCATTATCATCATGATAACTATCACCATCGTCTTCCATATAATGACTATCACCATCATTATTAATACACATTAATATATTGTGATATAAATGCATGTATACATTGAGAGATGTGGTAGAATGTGAGTTAGTATGCATTTATATGTAAAGTTGCCAAACTTTATACACAAGCCTAATAAATGACATAAATGTATATGACCAATCTAAAAGTTTCGTTTTGGAAAGTTAAGCAAGAAATAAAGTCGCAACAATTATATATGACCAATCTAAAAGTTTCGTTTTGGAAAGTTAAGCAAGAAATAAAGTCGCAACAATTTTATAAGGCTATGTGGGTTAATATGTATTTATAATAATGTTGTTAATTTTTATATAACTAGTGTTTGCACTATATGTTGTAAAGGAAACGCCGCAAGGCAATGGCATAAGAAACATTAGCAATTTTGTTTCTTTATTGGTGTTTCTTTTTATCATATGTTATGTTTTAGGGAGATTCCAACCAGGATATGTTCAAAGTGAAGGTAATACACAACACTTCACTCCAAAGGATTTATGAAAATTCTCTTCATTAAGATTCTGGAACCTTTATAAGTAAATGTTTTAAATCAAACATTTCATAATAAAGTAATCTCATATCACCTTAATTCACAATGTAATGGATAATAGTTTTCATTCATTAGAAGTTGGTCTAATTTTATGAGGAAAGCTTAATAGAAAAAGTTTAGTAGTAAGGGGAACATTAATCAACTCCCTCATCATTTGTTATATAATGTTGTTAATTTAGCTACTTGTTGCTTCTTATCCTTATTTCAGTTGTGTAATATGTCCAAACTATAAAATAATGATATTATTTATTCTCTTCGGACCATTGTATTATTATTTATTATTGATTCATGAAATTTTGTATGCTCTCATTTTGTTCTTTTACTTTGTGTCATCTCAAAAAAATGTTTCTCCAATAACCTATGTCATTGTTATCTTAGCAGTAGCATTGCCATTAGGTTGTTTGCTTGATATTAAGTACAACTAAGTTTGTAGTTTCAATTGCAAATTTCATCCCTCCATTCCATTTTTGCTATATATGAAGTTGATATTCATATAAATTGGTTAACATAGATCTTCAAATAATTTATTTAAATAACATGTTAAAATATTTTTGAAAAGTATAAGGTTTAAACATCTTACTCACATATTTTTTTTACTTCTAATTACTTTACATAAAATTATATTAGGTCATATGGACCACTAATTAAATGTGCATAGCATATTTTATTATTATTATTATGGCTGACATTTCTTTTTTGTTTAGAGAATATTTTATTTTTATTCTAAAAAAGACACGTGTTAATTCCAAATTGAATTTTGTTTAGAAAATATTTTATTTTTATTTTTAAAAAAATATGCGTAAATTTCAAATTAAACCAACATACATACACATTGCTTTTATATTAAATTATAAAAAAATTGACATCTTAACATAGGAATATATAGATTTAAGACTATTTTACCGTAAAAGTTAATACAGCTTCGGATCATTGTACCATCAACTTTTAGCACGTACATACCAGACTAGCGACGCCCCCTAAATTAAATTGAATGAGGTAGATAGTTGCTGGGGTTCAATTTACGAGACATGAACAATAGCGCCCCCGTTTTTCCCGCCTGATTTTCAGGAGACAGCCGTTCCAGAGCCAGAATATTTGACAAAACCACCCGGAGTTGGGGACACGGCAACACCTTGGCTGTACTCTGACGTAAGAATATGAATAAAAGGATACGGAGGTTGGGTAGGTTGGGTAGGTTCAAATATCAAAATTAGGGTATCGACTAAAAATAGAAATTAATAATGCGTGATAATTTATTTTTATTCTTAAAAATATAATTTTCATAATACATGTCTGGGTTTCAGATTGATTACTTCCTTTTTAAGAATTAGTGAGCATGTACATCATATGAATGTAGGGTTTTTATATTTCTATTTTTTATTGGTTATATTTTTTAATAAATTTAATTAAAATATTTGATGAATAATAAATTTGACATCTTAACATATGAATATAGATTTATGATTATATTACGGTTAAAGTTAATATACTTTCAGTATTGACTATAATTTAGTGTGGGAGGTTGTGCATGAGTGCACAGCTTACGTGGTCGCGGCAGAGGACTTTCCCACTCTTTACCCATGAGCGATTTTCATCGTTTGTCGCACTGCATGGCAGCATATGTGTTGACATCGAGCATCTGTATATATGTAACTATCTGATTGATTCGGCATCTGTATATAATGTAATATATTGTACTCTGGGCTAATATAAGCTTCTTCTAGGGGACTCGCCCCCCTCCCACCCTCCCTCCCCCATTATTGAGGGACCGGAGAGTTCTACGGAGCCACCACAACCAACATTGTCCTGTGCATGTTCTAGCTGTCGTCCTCTTCCTGCACTTGTTCCTCATCTGGCCGTCCATTTGCTCAGGGTTCGATCCAACGGTGCTAATCCTACCGAGTGTTTTGGAAACTACTTTTCCCATCTCAATCACAGTTTTGCATGCCATTTCACTATGCGGAGTTTGATTTTTGGTTAACGAGCGACAAAGGAGGGTTTTGAGATTCATTCTGCTCTACGGCTGCTGCTGGGTTCTATCTCTACTGCGGGGCTGCCTTAAGCAGTTCCCTGCCATGACTCAAGCTCCAGAGGCATAATAAAACGAGGGTTCCCTGAGTCCGAGTCGATCCCAGTTATCTTGCAAAGGTGGACAGTGGGGAAACCCTACTCACCGAGGTCTGTTTCTTCACACCGTTTTTCATGGTAAGCTAAAATGTTGCCGGATTGCTAAGGTTTTGTTTGTAATTTCTCTCTGGTTCTCATGAGTTTGTTTATCTCGACAGGGTCTCAATCTCCATCTTGTTGTGCAAGTACTTGCCCTTTATCCTAGTGCGAAACGAATATGCTGTCAAGTTCCTTCAAACCCTTCGCACTCATCTCACGTAAACAATTAGTTGTCTTTTATGTACATTAAGGGGTTTTCTTAATTGTTCGTCTCAATTTTGCACCGATTAACCCCCACCTTCCTGTGTTCGATGTTTTCAGAATGTTGCACGAGAGTCGAGGGTTTTGCACATGCTAGAGTGTCTTCTGGCTAGCTTCAACACTCCATGTGTGGTACTTGCGCATTCTCCTATTCGTTGTAAAGGGTTCTTGGTATCAATTCGTTGCTAACGACCTCAAAGGCTCTAGAGGTCGTGACTCTTTTTTAATGTTTTGTGTTATTTTAAGAGGAATATATAAAGCGAGCTCAAACTCCTATTTCTTTTTTGGAGACAGTCCTTCTATGAAGGAACTGGTTCTTTCACATTCGAACTATTTATAGTATCTGGTTCTTGTATTTGTTTTGCCATACAACAACATTTTTCTGGGTATGCAATTGAAATCATTATTACATTTCTGTGTTTAGCTACGAGCTCTGTATTCCTCTTTTCTCTTTCCGCACATAATGTTCGTTTTATTGTTAGGTGTATATTATACTTAAATTATATACTACGTCCCTTACATTTGACCGACGCTATTAGTTTTCCTAAATTATTGTATGGACTTCTAGCTACTAGATGAGTTTGCACTACATCAATTTACCTCGGGATAAATTGTTTCATTGCATAGTCTAATACCCAGCACCTGGGTTTTCATGTTAGTCATAACAGAGTTTTCCTTGCTAACTCATTACTTGGCTCCTTCAAGTATCTCGGATTTTCAAGCCATTTCTCTATAGGGTTTTCACCCTCACACAAAGAAGTATACCTGCACAACCAACCAGTGTTACAGTTAATATTTCTACCCTCGACTAGTCATATGTTACGAGTTCCTAGTACTCAACTGCAGCTTCCCTTAATTGCAACTTCCCTTCACAACTCGGAAACTGCAACTTCCTTTTAATCACTTTGAGTCTTAACACAACCAACCCTTCAGTTAACATTCTACCAAGAAATTCGGAGTTTTCTTTATATATTTTTTAAAGACAAATTCAACAAATGTTATACCGAGCCTCCACAGTTCATGAACCTATAATTTAACAATTTCTTTTATGAATCAGTTCCGAGTTCCTTCATTTTTTTGTTGTTGTAAATTTAATCTCTCAAGTAAAGCCTAAAGATTGAGCAATCCTTCACATGTTTTCTCTTACAGTAGATTCTGGGTCATTAGCTTCTGACAGTTATTAACCCTAGATGCATTCGTAGTTATCATGACAATTCCAAAACTCTTACAGCGGGTTCTGGGTCATTAGTTTCTGACAGTTATTAACCCTAGATGCATTAGTAGTTATCATGACAATTCCATAATTCATTATTTCTAGTATTCTTTTAAATCATGCACTCTTTACTTACAACAATCTTGCTAAATCATGTAATCTTTACTTACAACAATCTTTCTAAATCATGCAATCTTTACTTACAACAATCTTTCTAAATCATGCAACTGTATAGTGACCAAACAACTCTGTTTTATAACAGAATTTCCATCATAATAATTATTTTCAAGAATCTTCCCTATTCTTAGTAAATAACCAACGTAGTGCAGACTTTGGGGTGTTAGAAATAGTGAGATCTTTGAAACATGTGAGTGAGAGGTTATAAGTTTTCTATTTAATTTGGAAGGGATTTAACAAACTGAGAATGGAAACTGTTTAAGTTTTTATTAAGGAACACATAAAATATATATATATATATATATATATATATATATATATATCATACGGTCATCTTCCACCTCTTTCTTTTCGTCCTCTTTCTTCAAACCTGCCAAGACCGACAAGTACGGTCATCTTCCACCTCTTTCTTTTCGTCCTCTTTCTTCAAACTTGCCAAGACCGACAGATAAACACCAGGCGCTAAATATCAACAAATCCAAGAAAATTATATAATTAAAGGAACAAAAACCCTGTAATATGCATGATGAATACCTGGAGGATCAACCTTGAAGGTTTAAGCGTCAGAGGTTTCCTTATTTTCCTGCAAGACCAACAGATAAACACAAATGCAAAGTTTAAGCTCACGATTATGCATGGTTATATGATATATCTTGTCATTCAGTTGAAATTGAAATTGAAACGATATTGAAACTATATTAATATGATGGCACACTATTCTTGAATTGTCTAACATTTGACCAGATGGTGCAGACTTGTGCCAAGTGGCAATTAGGGGAGTTTATTTCAGAGAGGAATGCCTTACGGCGTAATTATAACATAAATACCATAAATGGATATGGAAAAATTGAGAGACAATGAAGTAATCGTATGGTAGGTAGTTTATTTATTTATTTTAAATAATAATAAAATTATATTTATATTAATAAATAAGTATATGGCAAATGATTACATATTTAATCTTTGGTTTGAGAAATCACGATTTAGGGGCATCTAAGTAGTCAAAATCACTCAGAGATCGTAGCAGGCCATCACACCAACCCTTAACATGGATGGATTTTTGACCATGGAGTTTTGAACTAGTGACCTTCACATCATGGAGAACCTTAATAATACAACCCATCACCATCTATTCTATGCCCCGTGGGTGAGAATTTTATGTTTTAAAAACACTATAATTTGATTTTCATGTTGGTTGCTTTAATTGTATCATGCTCAGTCTCACGTGCCTTTGAATTTAATTATGGAATTTGATTTATTGAGTGAACATTTTGTCCAATAACAAATTTTCTAAAAGATTATAATTATGAAGCCCAAGCTACTGCCCATGAGAGAGGCTTTCAAATTTGGTTTATAGTGTCACAGACTTGTCTTTGAGCACCTTTAGAATTTGTTGTTGATGTACAAAAATCCCCATTACAATGCCTAATTGTGCTAAGAATTTGGCATGCTTGACCTGATTTTACTGAGATCGAGAATGTATACTATTCAAATTTTCTTATATCAATCCTTCATGTCATCATAACATTCTATGCAATTACTAAAGTTCCTGAAATTCCATTAGCAAGATGAAGAGAGGAAGACCACCAGATGTGAGAGAAGAATGTTGAAAGGTTGAGAGGAAGTGAACCTAATAAAAAGAGGGGGGACACATGATGTGGAACAAAAGCCATAGGGAAGATCCTGAGTCAATAAACATAAAAAGCATAAACACCAAACTCACATATATAAACCCATTAACTGAACATGCGTCTTGCCAAGAGTGACTCCCAAAGACAAATGGCTTTCCACAATCCTAGTCACATCATAAATGTTCATAATTCCAATCCACTTAAGAGAATGATTAATCCCTTACATTGATAAATCCATTGTGTGGGGATTAAATGCACCAAGAAGTTGTGAGATGTGGATGGAAAATTCATGATGAGAAATGACATATGACAGAGGCAGGTAATACAAGAGCCATCATGTCATTGCATGGGACCTATCACTATGTACACTAGACAAGTGACCCAAGAGTACATGTTCTATGGAAATACCAAAAGATGTTAGGGAATATGTTGAAAATACACTTTGGTGTTGATGATGATAACAATCACTTTCTCATGTGTTGTATTGTTTACGAACGAACCCACCTTGACATTGTCTCCCCTTAGCACATGATAGAACTCAATAGTGAGAAACGAACACAAGACTTGTTTAACTCTATCGAAGATTGAGCTTGGCATTGAATCGAGAGGAGTTGTGCCCAATATCATATGTTTGATGATATTCTTAAAATCTTCCATCACATTAAATTTCTATATATGAGGGGTGCTTGCTAAGTTCACTGCGTACAAAAAGGTGTAGTTTTGGCTTGAAAACCTAATAAATTACTATTATAATGCAAGAATATATTAATATTTTATAAATTAAGTATACCAATAACTCATTATTTAGTAAGCGTTCAAATGTTTCAAAACACATTAATTGATATCTCTTTAAAAAAAATCAATTAAAACCTAAATAAAATGACATATAAATTACTTCTTAACTATTTAATTATAAAAGGGGTGGCAAGAGGGGGAGGGATTTTAATTGATTCTGGTGGAATAAATGAAGTAAAGCTTTCATGGGGCTTAGGAAGAAAAACTAACAATCAATCTTAGATGAATGGGCTCCTACAAGGTTTATTCATCACCAAAGACAAGGGTGTGGAAGACATAATCATCTTAAGGGACTCATTGATTAAGATCCAGTATCTTAACAGTGAAAACAATCCAAAAGACAACTCTCTTGCTATGATGCTCCATAGAATTAGAAGTTTAGTGGAATATTTTCACTCTAGGAAAGTTTATCACATTCTCAGAATCCACAATATGGAAGTTGATATGAAGGTGAACCAGGCTTACTCTCTGGAAGAATCGGAGCTTGAGATCGATGAGCATAGGAACAGATGTTTGATCCCCTAATTGAATTAATGTCTCCAGAAGAACGGATATTCCTTAAGCCCCTTTACTATTGGAATATGGTTATATCAAGAAAAATTATTAAATATTTTTTCCTTCCACTATATCCTTATTCCCATCACTCCCCACTCCTTGTAATTATTTCACTCAATTCAGTCATACATCTGTGAGGTTTTATGATGGCATGGTTTCTTCTCGAAACATGTCAAGTTACATAATTTGTGGTCATGCAAAGGCATTTCCTCCTGCCTTGCATGCTAGAAACATCAACACTCACCTGCTCAAGCATTGGAATTACCCTTCAATTAATATAATGATGAACCTTCTTGGATGACGCACAAGGAAATTTATTGTTATGGATATGGAATTCATGTGGAATGACAGGGGTTGTAGTGTTAAATTAGAAAGATGCCTTTCTTCTAAGTCATTCCACTCTGCACTCCTCCCTCCAAGTGTGTCCTCTTCTCATGCAACTGTGATTTTGGTTTTGGTTTGGCTCTTGGATTCAATTGTGGCATTAAGAAAGTTTCCCTTTTAGTACCTATGCGAAGAGCTCTAATTCATACTTCAATTTCTCAACTAGGTGATGTCAGGGTGGGTGAGGCATTCCTGCTTCTGGGAACTCTAGCATTATGGGCTTGCTAGTTTGGAGGCCATTCTAAAAGAACTAGGATAGTATTTCCCTGTGGGTCTCAGTCTGGTGCAGACCTTATTTCAAGAAGGTACATTTGAATTTCCAGTTTTTAGCTTTCTTCTACGCATAAAATTGGGTGTGGATGAAAATTCCATAGAATTAAGCTCCTACCTCAGCTCCTCGATTGTTAATTAGAGTGTGTTAAACGGGTTTGTGAAAGAGTTGGCTAACCCAACTCGGTCATCTTCTCCTTCTAAAAAGCATTACAAGTTCTCAGGTTTGGGACCATGGTTGTGCCACCTTATGCCCTCATTTTACAAGTTTTGTATGGTTTTCCCCACAAGTTTTTTAAAAGTATATGGGAGTTGTGTTAGTTCCATGATCCAAATTTATACTACAAGGCTTATCGTGGAGCGCTCACCTCTCTGCATCATAAGTCTGGAAGGCATAAAGAGGTCTTAGAGCCACAAATTACTACCACCAGTATGTGTTGAGTTTCTGCTCAGGGTGGTATAATGAACATTGATTCAGACTCAGATCCCTCCTCAACAAATAATCCTTATTCTCATTGATTTTCTTCCCATGAAGCACTCCATAGGTCAGATTATGATCTTCAAGTTCAATTTTGTCAAATGTCTCACGCCCAAATTGATCTTACAGATAAGCTTCTGACTCTCCAATTTCAGTTTTCTCGTTTGGTTAAGGAAGTTGATGCAACCAGGAATATTGTTATGGACCTTAAATTAAGTAAAGAAGATTAGAAAAATATCTACAAGCATTAGGATGATATAATTGAGAGATAGATCTCAACAAGTCAACCACATATAGTGAATAACATCTTTTGCAAGCTCGACAAGTGGATTTTTTACTTTTTGTAATCATGTGGATGCGCTAATAATCTTTCCTTTGTTTGATATGGATTTTTTACTTATGTAATCATGCAAACATGATAATAGTCTACCTTATGTTAGTTTTCTTGGGTCTTTTTCTATAATCATGCAGACATTATAATAGTCTACCCTTTGTTAGTTTTTTTGGGTATTTTGATGTAGAAGGTCAGTGTTGTCCATGAATTATAAGTAGAAGTGAATATTGAAGATGTATCCCTCGTGTATTTTGTTGTGATCAAGTGCAAATTTAATACAATATTACTAAAAGTTGTGTAAAGAAAAAACTATTTAACTATAAACCATTCAACTTATTTTTCACATTAAAATTTAACATTTCTCAAATTTTATTAAAATAAAATATTTATCTCTTCTTCTCTCACCACTAAATTGTAAACATTTCAAGTCCAATAAGAGCCACGCAGTGTTGAAATGCGTGTAGCTTGGGATGCACTCCCACAACCCTTGGGTTATGGGATGTGTGTAGAGTTGACCCATGAAAAAGTCGTTTTGTGGCAATGTACCAAAGTGGTGGGCTTTGGGCATAAGATGGTGGGCTAAAGACCCAAAAAATTATTTTTGTATTCTTAATATTGTGTGAGGGCACCTTAATGAAGTTGATAAGCCCTAATCCAATGATTAGAGAGAGTATAAATAGAGGATACCTAGAAGAGGTCTCAACACACAACAAGAGCATCCGTTGTTGTGAGATGTATGCCTAAAAGGGAGACTCATACCTCAAGAGGAGTTGTAGCCTTGGAGAGAAGTTTTACGGTCTGATTTTTGGTGTGATGAAGGTTGAGTTTTTCTCAGTGAAAAGCCCGAGTTTTCTATGGAGGTGTGTTCCCTGAAAGGGCTTGGTTTAGGCCGATATTGGGAGGAAAGAAGCATGTTGATTATGTGTATGAAGCCCTAGCATAGGCCTGTCTAAGAAAGAATAAGCCTATCAATTATTTGCGCAAGGTTTTTTGATGTTTTTGTGCATAAGGAGGGAGGGTCGAGTCATAGAAGAAGACTAATATGCCTCTGTTCAACCTATTGATGAGGGCCACAAAGAATCAATAATAATTTCAAAGTTTAGTGGCAAGGTTTATCCCTTAAGGAGGCTAAAATTACCCTCAGGCTTTGATAGTGAATCAATGTGTCATCTTGTGTAGAAAGAGAGGGAAGTGGGACATATGGAGGACTAATATACTAAGGATATTAAGTGTTGAGGTATATGCTTGGAGGTTTTTCCAACCAAGAAGTATGGTACTTTATGAAGTAAGGGACTATGAGAAGCTAACTCATTTGTTGAGCCTATATACAATGACATTGAAGTTGTGTGAAGGGATATTGTTGAGGTTGAATTGCGTAAGTGTTTTGGAGCAACAAAACCCTATGAGAAACTTGATGTGCAAAGGTATTGGTGTAGTAGTAGCTTTGTGAGATAGGTGGTAAAGGACCTTCTAGGTGTTCATGACAAGTGGACTAAAAGGGTTGTGGTCAAGAGATTCTTCACCAAGTCAAGTTTGTTCTTGTTCTTGGGTAGATTGGGAGTCAAACATTGTTGACCTCAAACCTTAGTTTTCACTATATCAAGGCTAATTGTAAGGGCCATGATCCCTAGTACGGGAGCCCTATGCTTGTTGTATTAAAGTTGTAATATAAAGAAGTTTCGGGTCTACAAATTCTTGTGTACTTTGTTGATTCATTGTTGTTACATTTCTGTTGTGCAAAGTTCTTGGAGTTGTGTGTATTTTAGTGTGTTTATGACTATGTTTTAGACATAGACCTGATTCTAAAGTAATAGGAAAAAATGGCATGTGGTGGCAATGTCACTGCTTTTTTTGTATAGATGTATTTTTTGATGTAGTTTTAGTTTGCGATGAACAAAATTCGATGACTAGTTGTTAAAAGGAGACAAAATGTTTCCATTCACCAAATATATTGTAATATGTTAGTTAGATTATTGTTAATCAATTCAAAATTAGTAGGCTTGAGCTATTTGAACTTAATTGTTAAGATTGATGATGTTGAGCTAGTTGTAGTTGACTTTAAAATTCCGATGTCCGAGCTTATTGCAAACATCCATGAAAAACAATAGAGTAGATACATAAACATCAGTTTGTAAGACATGGAGATGAAGAATAACTTGTTATTGGAATCTATGTCATTCAACAACAAGCTTTGCTTCCTTCTTTTCATGGATGAAAACACAACCATTAATTTACAAAAACAGACATAAATATTAACATCTTTGACTGTAATAAAATGAACTCATGTTATTAACATCTAATTTACAAATATAAATGGAGGAAAGAAAAGTAGAAAGAATGTAATAATATGGAAACTTTTATAAGGTAAAAAAATACCCACACAAACCAGAGTCCAATGGTTAATTTACTAAAAAGGGAAAAAGTAAATCCTGAATTTGCATTAGTTATCCTTTGCTTATGACTTCTCCATAGCATTTAGAACCTGTAAACCAACCCCGCATGGCCTAGGAAAGATCAAGAAACATATGCAATCAAGTTTCGAAAAACCACAGTGTTAAAGAAACAATTTACTTAACATTAATATCATTGAAAAATGGCAAAAAATGTTTAGGTGCTTACATAAGGACAAAGACCGAGAGCAGGAACTTGACTGTAATGCTCTTCTTTTGAAGAGAAGTAGACGATGAGATCACCTAACTGCAAATTTTAATAATAATAATAATAAATAAATAGATAATTAAGATGGTTAATTATAATAATACATATAATTTATTTAAGATTTAATATTATTTTTTATTTTGGTTTTATTTTAATGAATTTTAGTTAAGTTGTGAAATTATTAAAACTACAGCTACTTGAAAAAAAAAAAAAGAAGAATAAAAATAAACTACAGCCACTTGAATGTTATGGGTTTTTAAGACTAGTAATTGATTTGGAAATTGGAGTATATTTCTTAAACTCGATACTTAATGATTTGGCTGCATAACTAAAAATGGAAAAATGTTAGTAAAAACTCGCTATGGGTTAATATTTGAAATGAATGCATTATTGAACTAATTTATTTACAAAAAGCAATATTGTACATTTTAAGCATTTTTGACCCAGGCTACATAAATAATCGGATTTTCAAAGGAGTGCCATTTTCAAACCAGTTGACCAAATGAGGCGAAACAAGTGTCAATGGGAAGCCTATAAAAAATTGATTCTAACAAAGCAATCAAAACAAGAATCCAAAGAAAACGAAAAATTAACAAAAGCGTAGGACAATCAACTAAATAAAAATCCAAAAAGGTGTTTAGACAAAAATTTTATAGAAAGGGTCCCCATTATTTGAAGTGAATAAGTCAAAAATGGGGGGTTGTGCTTTTACCACAACAGACACATAGATGAAGAATAACTTGTTGGAATCTATGTCATTCAACAACAAGATTTGCTTCCTTATTTTCATGGATGAAAAAGCAACCATTAATTTCCAAAAACAGACATAAATATTAACATCTTTGACTATATTAAAATGAACTCATGTTATTATATAATAGCATCTAATTTACAAATATAAATGGAGGAAAGCAAAGTCGAAAGAATGTAATAATATGGAATATTTTATAAGGTAAAAAAAATACCCACACAAACCAAAGCCCATGGCTAATTTACTAAAAGGGGAAAAAGTAAAGCCTGATTCGCATTTGTTATTCTTTACCTATGACTTCTCCATAGTATCTAGAACCTGTAAATCAACCCCATACCGCCTAGGAAAGATCAAGAAAAATATGCAATCAAAGTTGGAAAAACCACATTGTTAAAGAAACAATTTACTTAACATTAATATCACTGAAAAAAGGGCAAAAATATTAATTAGGTGTTTGCATGAAGACAAAGAACGAGGGCAAGAACTTGACTATAATGCTCTTCTTTTCAAGAGAAGTAGATGATAAGCTCACCTAGCTTCAAATTTAAATAATAATAATAAATAAATAATTAGGTGTTGAAAATAGCAACAAGAAATGCTAAAAATGGCATTCAAAATATTCCAATTTTTATTTGTCCTTGAATTAGAATTGTGAATTAAAATTCGAATTTAGTCTCACTGGTTACTTGAAAAATAATTAATTAATTCAACTTGAGTTAATTAGTTGGAGAAAACAAGCTAGAAGTCTTTGTGAAGTCATGCAACAGTTATTCCTTAAATTAAGGAAGTTATCCCTTAATTAAGGAGATAAGGATGACTTGTATTTTAGTTGTGATTAGTTAGCTCAGTTAACTAAGTTAAGTCGAGTTAAATTAGTTCCAAACAGTTTGAGGAACAAATTGTGAGTTCAGTCAGTTAATGCATGCATGCATGAAACTAGTGTACTCCAGATGACTGAAGATTCTCTCATAAATAACTCATGCATGTCAGTACAAACAGAGACCCAGTTGAGATTAAAGACAGGGACAGTGTACTATCAGTTGGAGGAATTTTCCTATAAAGGAAACTCATCCATGCAATCAAGGCATAGGTTCCTTGAGGATTGCGCAGTTTTACAGTGAGTGAGAGTAGTTAGTGAGACCAATGTCACACAAGGTTACAGCTGGAGCACCCAGGGAAAACTACGCAAGGAAATAGGAGGCTTGGAGGGCAGAGGAGAAGGTTTGTGAGAAGCCTTGTTTGCCTGTGAGCATCCAGGAGGATTGTACTAAGAGCTGGCTAGCTGTGAGAGCTAAAGCTTTTTTTAATCTTGATGTATTTCCACCTTGTATGATAATACAGATAGTAGGGTTTTTAGCTGAGGCTTTCCCTTGAATATTCTTCTGTGTTTCATGTGCATTGATTCTGCTTCTGGTTATATGTGTTTTGTTTGACCTTGCTCAAATCTATTAAGCTTCCGCAAGTTTGATTGTAGAAGTAGATTAAAGTATTTTGCTTTAGTTATATTGCATTATCAGGTTAATCTACAATGAGAATTTCTACATGGTATCAGAGGGAGGTTATCAAAGAAGTAAACATCATACTGAGAAGGGAAATTCGAAGTTTGAAGTTCTTGGTTGCAGGTGAAAAATCGAATTCATCTCATACTTCAGGTTGGTCAATGGCATTCTATGGCTTGAGACTCAAGTATGCCTTGGATGGCAGCTCAAATTACATAGCATGGAAATATCGCATGGAGGCTGTATTAGAAAACAATGGTTTGAAGGATTTCATTGATCAAGAAATCCCCAAGCCAGTTGCAGCTAATGCACAAGAGTTGGCTGAATGGAAGAAGTGTGTAGCGAGGGCGAGACGGATCATCCTTGAGGGAGTTCGAGACCATATTGTCTCGAGTCTCCATGGGAAGGATACTCCATATTCAATGTGGAAGACAATGAAGGACCTCTACCAAAACAGCAGCGACCAAAGGAAATTGGTGCTCAAGGATAAGCTTCGAAGAATCAAGATGGAGAACTACAATACTATTTCCACATATCTGAACAAGCTCACCACTTGCAGAGATGAGCTTAGCAGCGTGGGAATAACTACTGCAGATGATGATATGGTGAGCCTCGCTCTCCTTGGCCTTCCAAAGAGCTGGAATAGATACCAAGACTCTGTGAATGGAAGGGAGAAACTGTCAGATTGGGAACAACTGTGGTCGAATCTCATGCAGGATGAGATCAGGAGGAGCACACGAGATGGTTCTTCATCCAAAGAGGATGAATAAAATCTGGCCTTAGCGAGTAAGGCAAGGAAAGGGAAGGAGAAGGATTCTCATTCCAAATCAAATTCTTCTCATGGAGGGAAGAAGGTTGACAAGTCTAAAGTGAGATGCTTTAATTGTCACGAGATGGGTCATTATGTGACTAATTGCCCATCGAAGAAGTCCAATAAGGGATCCGCGGAAGGATCTAAAGGTGAGGCATTAGCCTCTCAGTTCTAGATGGACTTTACTCTCATCGCATGCATGGTGTCATCGATGATGGGTTGTGGTTGGTATCTTGACAGTGGAGCCTCATTCAACATGACCGGCGATAAAAGTTTATTCAGTGCCTTGGAGGAGAAAGACCTCAGCATGCACATAGAGATGGGCAATGATGAAAGGTTTAGTGTTTCAGGTGTGGGCATGTTTGCTTTTTAGAGGGAGCATGGAGCTCTCATCACCTTGACAGATGTGAAGTATGTGCCAAGACTAAAGAAGAACTTGGTATCGAACGCGATGTTGGAGGACAAAGGCTACGATGTTGTCTTCAGTAAGGGAAAGGTTTTCCTTAGACACATCACCACGGGACAGGTGAAACAAATCAGTTCACGAGTGAAGAACCTGTATGCTCTTGAGGTTCAAGATGCATGCAAAGCCTTGAGGAGCAAGGCAAATGTTATAGACTTGGTGGTTGAGAGGGAGGGTAAATTACCTCTCAACATGCAATCCCAGAAGAAGTCTCAGACAATTTTGGAGGAGCCACAATTGGAGAAGCTGAGAGGAGACCAAGTGGAGGCATCCACTCATGCAGAGACCTCCAATAGGGGGAAATTTCGAGCCAAGTGGGTAGAGGAAGCACATGCAGCCATACCTCCAGGTGTGAGGTGGGGCGATGTGAAGTGATAGTCCCAAGAAGACTTAAATTGGGCAGGGTCCATTGAGAGGTTTTATCTCATGGATCGTACCTCGCTACAGAAGCCCAAAGTACAGAGTAGTGGGAGGAATCAGTGGGATTGATGCAGTCAGAGATCAAAGTGACAGAGGCTAGAGCAGTCAGATACTGAATAAAGTGGAGAAGGATTGACAATAGTGCAGAAAGGTTGAGTCAGCAGGAGCGCAGATTTTTCAGTCGACAGAGGCAATAGCAGTCAAAGACTTTGATGACAGAGGCATCATTCTGATTCAGGTTGGATAGTTTTTTGTTTATGGAGTTGTTGGAGCAACAACACTAGAGAGAAGTGTTGCATGCAAAACATTCCAAAGGTTTAGGATCGGGATCGAGTTGAATTCCTTTCTTATTGAGAGGGAGTGTTGAAAATAGCAACAAGAAATGCTAAAAATAGCATTCAGAATATTCCAATCTTGATTTGTCCTTGAATTAGAACTGTGAATTAAAATTCAAATTTAATCTCACCAGTTGCTTGAAAAATAATTAATTAATTCATCTTGAGTTAATTAGTTGGAGAAATTCAAGCTAGAAGTCTTTGTGAAGTCATGCAACAGTTATTCCTTAAATTAGGGAAGTTATTCCTTAATTAAGGAGATAAGGATGAGTTGTATTTGAGTTGTAATTAGTTAGCTCAGTTAACTGAGTTAAGTTGAGTTAAATTAGTTCCAAACAGTTTGAGCAACAAATTGTGAGTTCAGTCAGTTAATGCATGCATGCATGAAACTAGTGTACTCCAGATAACTGAAGATTCTCTCATAAATAACTCATGCATGTCAGTACAGACAAAGACCCAATTGAGATTAAAGACAGGGACAGTGTACTATCAGTTGGATGAATTTTCCTATAAAGGAAACTCATCCATGCATTC
Source organism: Pinus tabuliformis (assembly GCA_031772625.1). Taxonomy (NCBI): domain Eukaryota; kingdom Viridiplantae; phylum Streptophyta; class Pinopsida; order Pinales; family Pinaceae; genus Pinus; species Pinus tabuliformis. The sequence continues at coordinate 984,384,702 of CM062811.1, forward strand.
AAGGCATAGGTTCCTTGAGGATTGCATAGTTTTATAGTGAGTGAGAGCAGTGAGTGAGACCAGTGTCACACAAGGTTACAAATGGAGCACCCAGGGAAAACTACGCAAGGAAATAGGAGGCTTGGAGGGAAGAGGAGAAGGTTTGTGAGAAGCCTTGTTTGCTTGTGAGCATCCAGGAGGATTGTACTAAGAGCTGGCTAACTGTGAGAGCTAAAGCTTTGTGTAATCCTAATAATTTCCACCTTGTATGATAATACAGATAGCGGGGTTTTTAACTGAGGCTTTCACCTGAGTATTCTTCTGTGTTTCATGTGCATTGATTCTACTTCTGGTTATGTGTTCTGTTTGATCTTGTTCAAATCTATTAAGCTTCCACAAGTTTGATTGTAGAAGTAGATTAAAGTATTTTGCTTTAGTAATATTACATTATCAGGTTAATCTACAGTGAGAATTTCTACATTAGGATGGTTAATTATAATAATACATATAATTTATTTGAAAAAAAAAAGAATGATTAGAGAATAAGGGAAAAGAGCATATTCAAATATATTGTAGATCAAGATGGGCCTTCCTATATTGATGGTATATAGGGTGCAAGCAACAAATCCTATAGCAGTGGAGAAAAACAAGCCTTGGAGGATCCTTCTAAAAATAAATATGGCTTTCAACCTTTTAATGACTTGGCTCAAGCATAATAACACTATTCTGATTATTGTAAGGTCATAGTAGTGGCATCTTGATCGTCATGAACTTGTGCTCCAAGAGGTAGCAAACCAGTGGTCACCATCCCCTTCCTTGCGGTGACTACTAATGTTAATTTATCAACCGTTGATAATTTACAAGAAGAAAGAAAGGTGAAAGAGCTTAGTCGAATGAACATAATAGTATTTAATTTACTAATTGCCTAATCAAACATGACCCTAGTCAAACCAAAACAAGAACAAAGATATTGTAATACCTACTTGATCCTGCATCCACCATATGAGTTGATTTAATTATCAGTTCTCCTCTCAAATTTTTTGTTCATACTATGTACTTAGCATATTCAAATCCAATTCAACCTCCAGTTGCAACGCATACTGACAGTTTGTTAGATACATCACATACCAAGCATATCACATGAAATAGAAATACACAAATAGATGCACAACCATAATCATTCGCAGGAATTGATAATGCAATGGAAGCTCTACCATACACCTACAAGTAGAGAAAACACATTGGAAACACTTTCATACGGGCACACAAACACATAGCGAACATAACAAAGGATTTTGAGGATGAGACGATGAATAGGTAATGATGAATTGGTTCATGGGATTTATATATGGGAGTGCCATTTATATATGAGATTGCAAAACATTAACAAGTTTCAGGACAATTGAAAAATCAAATGGAAATAACTTCTAAAAAGGAAAAGAACTAAATAACTAAACTATCTTACGACTCTTCAAGGGTGCCTCTTGTCAGGCGCAAGGATCAAATTACTCAATCCAATGAGTTGATCACCAACGCATCCGAAGAGAATAAAATAGAGTAATTGTGATTATAAAAACAGATCTTTAGTAGCAACAATTGCAAGTCTCAGAGGTTTTTAATGATCATCCCCATCTTCCAGATCAAGGCTATATTTATATTGTTTCTAGATTAACTACTTAAAGAAAATAATGTCGAAAGACAAGTTCTAGGATTGACAACTGAGCATTTGAATTCGATTAGGAATTTGATCTCGCATGATTTTCTCTTTAATAACAAATCATGTGAATGATCTTTATCTACAGATCAATTATTCAAATGCAAATACTAGCTCACTTGATGCCACCCTTTACCACACTTGCTTGATCCTCAAGCCGTATGATTTTTTGAGTAAGCATAATAGGTGGGTATCCATATTTTCAACATTTGGCATCGATCCATGTCTTTTGTTTGTCTTGAAAAAATTCTAGAACCTGTCTTACCATGGACGAAGCTACGGAAATTATAATTAGCTACGGAAATTGCACAATTTAGTATCCATAGTGATATTTCAATTAATTTCATAAAGAAAATATAGATTTACGATCTACATTTGTTTGATACCTTTTGGTATCGCAGAGGATGACTCAAATGACCTTATGGCCTATAAATATATCATAAAAAGTATGGAATGGATGAAGATAAGGGAAAAATATGTCAAAGTTGAGGACAAATTGAGGATCCAACAATAACCTGCTTCAATTCAAGTGAACTTTTGAGAAAAAATTGAATTGATCCATGGATTGGCACTATGTTATGAAGGAATGGGGAAATGTGTAACCAACCTCGATTACTTCGATGAATTTTATAGCATGATTAGCATGTAATATTTTTTTTTCCATGAGACACCTCAAATGGTATGCAAATACAATTACACGAGATGTGATGTGTCACACTAATATTTTAATTTTTAGTGTGATGCATTGCACCACACTAACATGAATTTTCATGGAGTGTAACATATCACATGAAATTTTTTCGTAGTGTGATATATTTCATAAGAAAAATAAATTCATGCAATGCAATGCATCATATGAAAAGCTATTTTTGTGTGATACATTATATCGTATGAATTTATTCTTCCCATGCAATACATAGCACCACCATTTTCATGTAGTGCGATGTATCGAATGGAATTAATTCTTCAATAGTTTGCACACATTTTTCACATGAATGAGAGAATCCTTCAAGATAGATGGAACCTCGTGTGTCTAATAGTCGGATATACACTATGTCATGGCCAAAGAAAGGTTTTTTATTTTATGTATCATACAAAACAAAACTTTGGTATGGTGTGATGTGTTACAGAGATAGAAATTTTGACGAGATGCAATATGTACCAAGATAACAATGTTCCAACATAATTGTACATCTCTAACATTCATTGACCATAGTTAAACATGGTGATTCATAATCAAATATTCTAAAAAACAGTCAACTATGGTTGAAAACGGTCAAACTTAGTCAAGCATGGGAACCATAGAAAAAAATATTCACCCATAGTTTACCATATTCAACCATAGCCAAACATTTCCATACGTGGTCAATAATGTTGAAACGTATGCAACCATTGCCAAACCATCATTATCCATTGTCAAACATGTTGAATCATTATAGTCAAACATTTTCAAATATAATAAATAATGGTTGAAGATGGTCAAGCATAGTCAATCATGGTTTAACATGGGCGATATTAATTGACCATATTTAATCTTGGTTAATTATGCTTAACCATGGTCACTATGTATTGAAATGATTTTAAACACTTTCATGAATTGCAAAGAGAATCTCTTTTGATGTAACATATCATAAATAAAATATTTTTGTCATGATGTGATGTGACCATTCATAGTGCAAACTTTTTTCTTGTCATGTGATGTATCCAATGAAAACATCTTTAGCACATTGTAATGTATCACACTTCGTCTAGTTTTTGTCATGGCATGTCACATCGTCACAATATTTTATCATAACATGACTTAAAGGATTATTTTCACACAATACCTAAAATCTTTTTGACACACAAAGTAAAACCAAACCCTACATTGTATGAAATTTTGAGTCCTTGTGATATGTTAGTTTCTAATACGTCATGTCATTTCACATGGGAAAAATTTTCTATCTCAACCAATAACAATATGTTTTTGGGAAATATGCTACTTGCAACAAGATGATGGAGCTTAGTGAAAAGAGTCGCCTTCACTAAGTGGGCCCGCAGGCTATTTTTGGCGCAAGTCTATTTTTAGACTATGTCTATTTTTAGACATATGGATCATGTCTATGTTTATGGATGATTGATCAAGTTGGGAAAATAGATGGACTTCTATTTTTGATGAAAGTGTGAGTGATCACAGTGTGAGTGATCAAGTCTATTTTTAGACTGGCTGTCAAAAATAGAAAAGTCAAATATTATTATCTCACAATAATATTTGGACTATAAACTTAATCTTATTCTCTTGGAGCACTTCAGTTTGAGCTACGGAAGTGGCACATGCAGCTGTCAGAAGGAAATTCGTTTTTCTTATGAGTCAGTTGAGTTGTTGCATGCATGACTTCAGTTAGAACTCAAGTGAGTTGAGTTTAGTGGACTGGAGGTACAGTTGATGGAGTTGTGTTCAGTTTAACTTAGTTAAACTGGTTGTAGTTAGTCTAACTGCAGATAGACTAATGATGAGTTGTTAAACTAATTATTAACTCATAATACAACTAAAGAATACATCAGTTAACTCAGTTGCATGTCAGTGCATGTTCAGTTCAACAGGGACAGGTGGTAGAGAATCAGATTGCTATCAGTTGTGACTATAGTTGTGCACCAGATCTTGCACAATCAAAGGATTGAGTATGCCAATGAGTTTGCTCACGTATTTGGCCCGCATTTTAGCCTTTGCTCACGTCCACAAAGAGTGAGTGACTATTTTGCAGGTGAAAATCGAGTTTGGGAAGCAATTCTCATCAGTTCTTGAGCAGGTATTGAGCAGTGGAGGCAGGCAAGCAGTGGAAGAGATTTGGAGATCAGATCTGAGCTGTATTGTGTGTAACAGAGGTGGAGATACTTGTGAGAAGTATTATGCTGTGTAATGTTACATGACTCAATCATTAATATACAGATAGTGTGGGGTTTTTAGCGAGATGCTTTCCCCGTGATACATACTGTGTTAATGTGTGAATGCTCTTGATGTTTTATTGTTATTGATGCTGCTATATTCTTGATCAACGTAGAGGAGCTTATGTATTGTGTATGTTTTCCGCATTAGTACATGATCAGGATAATCTCCATTGAATATGTGTTAAATTATTCAAAATTTCTACATGGTATCAGAGCTAGATAATTGTAGAAAAAGTTTCTACATGGTATCGGAGCAGCTTGATTTGTAGAAGAGATTTTTACAGGATATCAAGCGAGGGTTGATCGGAAGCAGTTGAGTTTTGTTGCTGGTGGAATTCGAATTTGCAGCAGTGTTTTCTTGGTGACAACGCAGCAATGTCTTTCAATGGATTGCGACTGGAGTATGCTCTTGAGGGCAGCTCAAACTATATTGCATGGAAGGACAGGATGGAGGCAGTATTGGATGATAACGGGCTGAAGGAATTCATAGATACGGATATCCCAAAGCCTACTGATGCTACTCAAGCTGATGCTTGGCAAAAGAAGATCGCAAAATGTCGAAGAATTCTGTTGGAGGGCGTGAAGGATCACATTGTGTCCAGCCTCCATGGAAAGGCTACTCCATATTTGATGTGGAAATCATTAACAGAATTATTCCAAAGCAAGAGCGATCAGAGGAAGCTGGCGCTCAAAGATAAACTCAGAAACATCAAATGCGAGAAGGGAGACAGTATTCCCAAGTATCTCACGAAGTTCACTCAGTGTCGAGATGAGCTGGGAAGTGTGGGGGTTACTGTCGATGATGAGGACTTGGTGAGCTTGGCTCTCCTTGGTCTTCCGAAGAGTTGGCATTCCTATCAGGACTCTGTCAATGGTCGGGAGAAGTTGCCAGGATGGGAAAGACTATGGTCAGATCTTGTGCAGGAGGAGATCAGGCGGAGTACCAGGGATGGATCTTCGTCAAAGGGAGCTGATGAAGAGAATTGTGCTTTGGCTGCCAAAGCAAAGAAAGGGAAGAGCAAGAAAGCTTCTCAGTCTGGTGCGAAAGGCAAGAAGCAGGATATGTCCAAGGTGAAGTGTTTTCACTGTCACCAGCATGGACACTATGCCACAAATTGTCCGCAGAAGAAGAAGAACAAGCAAGCTGTTGGATCTGCAGGGGGAGAGGCTTTAGCTTCTCAGTTTGAGCTTGATTTTTCATTGATCGCATGCTTGGTTTCAAGTGTGATGGGATCAGTGTGGTTTCTGGACAGTGGTGCGTCCTTTCACATGACGGGAGATAGAGATTTGTTCTCTGATCTGGAGGACAAAGATCTTGGAGTGCACATCGAGATGGGCGATGATGGTAGATACAGTGCGACCGGTATCGGTACCATTTCCTTTGAGAGGGAGTCTGGTAAACCCTTTGTATTGAAGGAAGTCATGCATGTTCCAGGATTGAAGAAGAATCTCATCTCAGTGGCGATGTTAGAAGACAAGGGGTATGATGTTGTTTTCAGCGAGGGAAAGGCCTTCCTGCGCAGCAAGACAACTGGTGAGACCCGGAAGATAGGGGTTCGAGTGAGGAACCTTTATCAGTTGCATGTAGATGGATGCGCAGCAATGGCAGGCAAGGCAGAAGGATTGGTGAGCCGGGATGATGGCGAGTTGTGGCACAGGAGATTGGGTCACCTTCACCATGGAGCCTTGAAGATACTGCAGCAGATCACTACAGGGCTTCCTAAAGGCACACTTGCGCAGTCAGATCAGTGCAAGGGGTGTACTTTGGGGAAGTTTGTGAAAGCCACCTTTCACGAGAAGGATAGTCGCGCCACGATGATCCTTGAGAGAATTCACACAAACGTGTGTGGACCTTTCTCAGTTGCTTCGACAGCAAAACACAGGTATTATGTGATTTTTGTTGATGATTTCTCTCGTAAGTGCTGGATCTTCTTCATGCAGAAGAAGAGCGAGACATATTCAAAGTTCTGTGAATTCAAAGCACTGGTCAAGAAGGAGTCGGGGAAGAAGGTGAAGGCTCTTAGGAGCGATAATGGTGGTGAATACATCTCAGACGAGTTCAAGGATTTCTGCAAGGCAGAAGGGATTCGTAGAGAGCTCATAGCTCCCCATAACCCACAACAGAACGGGGTAGCTGAGAGGAAGAACAGAACGATTGTGGGTGCTGCACGGGCAATGTTGCATGATCAGGGCCTACCCCTTCACTTGTGGGCGGAAGCATGCAATACAGCAGTTTATGTGCAGAACCGTTGTCCTCATAGGATACTTGGCATGAGTACACCCGAGGAGGCTTATTCTGGTAAGAAGCCTGATCTTTCTCATTTGAGGATTTTTGGTGCTAACGTTTACATGCATGTGACGAAGGATGCCAGAAAGAAGTTGGAACCGACTGCAGAGGTTGGGATATTTGTGGGGTACACTGATACGCCCCACAACTATCGTGTGTATTTGCCAGATAGTGGTAAAACTGTTGTGCGACGGGATATAAAATTTCAGGAGGAGAAAGCCATGAAGTGTTCGCTTGAGAGGGAGCTACACTTGCATGCAGATGAGGAGCTATTAGTTCCTAAGGATGAGCTTCAGGACGTGGATCAGCCACAGGACGAGGTTCATGGAGTGGAAGAGACCACTCATGCAGCGCCAACCATCAGAGGGCGAAAGCGCTTGACAGAAGCTGAGCGACTGGCTCAAGATGCAGAGAAAGTTGTAGGACCACCTACAGCCCAACGCAGGCAGAGACAGTCACCTGATCGGTACACTGGATACATGGCTCTTATGAGCAAGTGTGTTGTGACTGAGCCATCCTCTTTCGAGGAAGCTGTGGAGGATCCCGCATGGGTAGACGCCATGGTGGAAGAGTATGATTCTATTGTTAGAAACAGTGCATGGGAGATTGTTCCTAGACCGGAAGGGAAATCAGTGGTAGGTTCGAGATGGATCTACAAAGTTAAGCAGGCAGCTGACGGGAGTGTGGAGAAGTACAAGGCAAGATTTGTTGCCCGAGGCTTTTCACAGATTGAGGGGATCGATTATGAGGAGACCTTTGCACCTGTCGCAAGGTATTCTTCCATACGGACGATTCTTGCTCTCTCAGCGCAGATGGGATGGCACATTCATCAGATGGATGTGAAGACTGCGTTCCTCAACGGAGTCATTGAGGAGGAGGTGTACATTGAGCAACCCGAAGGCTTTGAAGTCTTCAGCAGCGAGTCGCATGTGTGCAGGCTCAAGAGAGCGCTGTATGGGTTGAAGCAAGCACCACGTGCTTGGTACACACGGATAGACAGCTATTTCACAGGACTTGGATTCTCCAAGAGCGAGGCGGATCCGAACCTATACCAGATTGTGGTGGAGGGTAAGTTGCTTATCATTGTACTGTATGTTGATGATTTGATTCTAACGGGTGATGAGCTGTTGATACTGTCATGCAAGAAGGATCTTGCTACAGAGTTTGAGATGAAGGATTTGGGCCTCCTTCACTATTTCCTAGGATTGGAAATATGGCAGCGCAGTGGTGGACTGTTTGTTTCTCAGGGCAAGTATGCTCGGGAGATACTGGAGAAGTTCAACATGCATGGCTGCAAGCCTGTTGATACTCCTCTTCCTGGAGGTTGGAGGAAGGAGGATGCCACTTCGGGAGAAGAAGTGGATGCCACTGTTTATCGACAGTTGGTGGGGTCGCTGATGTATTTGGTCAATACACGACCTGATATATGCTATGCAGTTAACCAGCTTTCACAAGCTATGGTTAAGCCTACCAAGCTCTTCTGGAAGGCGGGCAAGCATGTATTGCGCTACTTGAGAGGCACATCGGGATATGGTTTGTGGTACAGACAGGAGGATGAGGTGAAGCTATGTGGCTTCACGGATGCAGATTGGGCAGGGAGCCCAACAGACAGAAAGAGCACATCAGGAGGGGTCTTCAGTATCGGATCGACAGCAGTTTCTTGGTACAGCAGGAAGCAGAGATCTGTGGCACTCAGTTCAGCGGAGGCCGAGTATATGGCAGCAAGTTTGGTTGCATGCGAGGCTATATGGATGAGGAAGATCCTGGTTGGTTTGTTCGGTTCTCATTTGGATCCTACTGTGATTTACTGTGATAACCAGAGTTGCATTAAACTCTCGGCTAATCCTGTATTTCATGATAGATCTAAACATATTGACATCAGGTACCATCATATCAGAGATTGTGTGCAGCGGAGGATCATGTTACTTTCGTACATTCCAACGGAGGATCAGGATGCTGATATTCTGACGAAGGCTCTCACCAGGAGCAAATTCGAGTACCACCGAGGCAGGATAGGGGTTGCTGATAATCCATATCTTATCGAGAGGGAGTGTTGAGATTGCAACAAGATGATGGAGCTTAGTGAAAAGAGTCGCCTTCACTAAGTGGGCCCGCAGGCTATTTTTGGCGCAAGTCTATTTTTAGACTATGTCTATTTTTAGACATATGGATCATGTCTATGTTTATGGATGATTGATCAAGTTGGGAAAATAGATGGACTTCTATTTTTGATGAAAGTGTGAGTGATCACAGTGTGAGTGATCAAGTCTATTTTTAGACTGGCTGTCAAAAATAGAAAAGTCAAATATTATTATCTCACAATAATATTTGGATTATAAACTTAATCTTATTCTCTTGGAGCACTTCAGTTTGAGCTACGGAAGTGGCACATGCAGCTGTCAGAAGGAAATTCGTTTTTCTTATGAGTCAGTTGAGTTGTTGCATGCATGACTTCAGTTAGAACTCAAGTGAGTTGAGTTTAGTGGACTGGAGGTACAGTTGATGGAGTTGTGTTCAGTTTAACTTAGTTAAACTGGTTGTAGTTAGTCTAACTGCAGATAGACTAATGATGAGTTGTTAAACTAATTATTAACTCATAATACAACTAAAGAATACATCAGTTAACTCAGTTGCATGTCAGTGCATGTTCAGTTCAACAGGGACAGGTGGTAGAGAATCAGATTGCTATCAGTTGTGACTATAGTTGTGCACCAGATCTTGCACAATCAAAGGATTGAGTATGCCAATGAGTTTGCTCACATATTTGGCCCGCATTTTAGCCTTTGCTCACGTCCACAAAGAGTGAGTGACTATTTTGCAGGTGAAAATCGAGTTTGGGAAGCAATTCTCATCAGTTCTTGAGCAGGTATTGAGCAGTGGAGGCAGGCAAGCAGTGGAAGAGATTTGGAGATCAGATCTGAGTTGTATTGTGTGTAACAGAGGTGGAGATACTTGTGAGAAGTATTATGCTGTGTAATGTTACATGACTCAATCATTAATATACAGATAGTGTGGGGTTTTTAGCGAGATGCTTTCCCCGTGATACATACTGTGTTAATGTGTGAATGCTCTTGATGTTTTATTGTTATTGATGCTGCTATATTCTTGATCAACGTAGAGGAGCTTATGTATTGTGTATGTTTTCCGCATTAGTACATGATCAGGATAATCTCCATTGAATATGTGTTAAATTATTCAAAATTTCTACATTTTCCTAACTACAATGCACATAAAAATTGAAGTGTTCATTAGCCCTATAACCACATGCTTTTTCATCTTCAAGAATAATTTCTAATATGTCCATTATTGCTTTTGTATCTTCCAGAATAATTGCTAATATTTGCATTATTGTTTTTGCATCTTCAAGAATAATTGCTAATATTTTCATTATTATGAATAATATAATATTATTATTTTGATAACCCTTCTCGTTTGTCTTTATTTCTACCTATTCCATAATTTTGAGGCTATTATTAAAATATATTTGGAGCTAACTTAAATGTTGGGGTATTATGTTGAGTGTACAACACAAACGCAATTGAAGTTTGTCGTGAAAGCATTGTTCCATTTTAAGTTTATCCATGGTAAGGTATGTTTTTTATTTTTGAGATATCTGAAATATATATTATGGGGAAAATTATTAAGAATTGTTTTCATTTTGAATGTGATGTTTAAGGCAAATCAAATTATCTAGAAATTCTTAATATATTTATTAAGAGTTAAAAATGTCATTTGTGGAAATTTAAGTTCTTTGAGAAGAACAATACTCCTCTTCAACCACCATCCGTAGATCTAATTAACTTTTTTTCTAGACATTTTCCTTTTAAGTGCTTCAAATTACTAAATTTATGTTCTCTTTAAATATGAAAATCCAAGAGGAAGCTTGATTCCTACCTCTTGGGCAAGAGGTTAAACTATGAATATGGATGATATTTGGTCTCATGTATGAGATAATGGCTTTCTTACAAATACTATATAGATTGAATTCCACTTTTTTCGTTTTAGAGTAAGAATTAAAACCACTTTTGATTGGTTGGTAGGTCATCTTCCTTGAATGTAAGGAAATAGGGTAACAACCCAAAGATCTAGAAACATCTAGTAAGAGTGGAAGTTTGCCCCATGATGGACCATCAATGAGTGATTTTAGGTGGCATCCTTGATAACAGTGATGAGTTAGTCTGCATTCGTGCAGAGCAGTCAATGATGGTTCTCTTCACTGTACAGACTGACAATTGAGTTATGATAGGTTTTGTAACCTTCGGGAAAAAAGAAGAAATTTATTTATTAAGTGGATTATATGATTAAGAAAAATTTTCCATAATTCTTTTCCTGGTGTTTTATTAATTTATTATTTAAGATGTGTACATGTTAATTAGTCAAAACCACTTACAATTCAAGTAGGGTTGGCATAAAGATACCAAGTGTTGGCTAAATTATTTGGGTATTTAGGAAGAGCATCTTTTTCAAAATAACGATTTTATTAGGAAATTATTACAACTAGATTTAAGAAGAAATTGTGGTGCATAAAAAATTAGAGAATAAGAGAAAATTAAAATATTACAAAGAGGTGATTAATTATAATAAAAAATATTAAAAGTATTTCTTTATTTTTTTCCAAGAAGAAAAAATGATCAGATTTCTCTTGAAAGAAAAATTGATTACATATGACAAAAATAACCTAGAGGGCAATATTCTGGAAAAAATTGTAAGATTCACAGAAATTACAATGTGTGTTCCATCTATTAATGTGTCTTGAAATAATTTCTAAAACTAGAGTATAAATATCTCATATTGAAAGGAAAAAATAGGTAGTCAAAAATATCTCTTTATTTTAACTAGCCTAAAGAAGCGAATCAACATTGTTGAAACAAGAACAAATTTTCATGAGCTCCATAGTGACACAAGTCATTGAAAATTTCCTAAAATATTATAGGTTAAAAAAAATTGTGATCTTTATGACACTAAAATATATATATATATATATATATATTCTTAAAATATTTTATATCCACTTACATTAAATTTATCATTACTGAACCAAAATATTTAAAAATAAAAATAAAAATTAATGAATATTAATAAACCGCCAACATTATTATCATAGTAATAACTATCACCGTCATCTTCCAAATAATAACTATCACCATCATTATTAATACACATTAGTATATTGTGATATAAATGCATATATACATCTAAGAGATGTGGTAGAATGTGAGTTAGTGTGCATTTATATGTAAAGTTGCCAAACCTTATACACAAGCCTAATAAATGACATAAATGTATGTGACCAATCCAAAAGTTTGATTTTGGAAAGTTAGGCAATAAATAAGGCCGTGAGGATCAGGTGTAAGGGTTTATACGTATTTATAACAATGTTGCCAACTTTATATAATTATAACATAAATGCATATGGAAAAATTAGACGACGAAGTAATTTTATCGTAGATAGTTTGTTTATTTATTTCAATGGAAGTATATTTATAAATAATGGGAGGATATTTATATTAATAAATAAGTATAGGGTAAATGATTACATGTTTAAATTTTGGTTTGAGAAATTATAATTTAGGAGTATTTAAGCAATCAAAATTATTTGGTGATTGCATCGGGCCGCTACATTAGCTCTTAACATGGATGGATTTTTGTTCATGGAGTTTCGAACCAATGACCTTCAAATCATGGAGAACCTTAACAGTACATCCCATCACCATCTATTGTATGCCCCTTGGGTGAGAATTCTATGTTTTGAAAAACACTACATTTTGATTTTGGCGTTGGTTGCTTCAATTGTTTCATGCTCAGTCTCAAGTGCATTCAAATTTAATTATGGAATTTGATTTATTGAGTGATCATTTTCTCCAATAATAAAATTTCTAAAAGAGTATAATTTTGAAGCCCAAACTAATGCCCATGGGAGAGGCTTTCAAATTTTGTTTATAGTGTCACAAACTTGTCTTTGACCACCGTTAGAATTTGTTGTTTATGTACAAGAATCCCCATTACAATGCCTAATTATGCTAAGAATTTGGCATGCTTGACCTGATTTTACCGAGATCGAGATTGTGTGTTATTAAAATTTGCGTATATCAACCCTTCATGTCGCCATAACATTCTATGCAATTACTGAAGTTCCTAGAATTCCATTAGCAAGATGAAAAGAGGAAGACCATCGAATGTGAGAGAAGGATGTTGAAAGGTTGAGAAGAAGTGAACCTAATAAAAAGAGGGGGGACACAAGATGTGGAACAAAATCCATAGGGAAGATCCTGAGTCATTAAACATCAAAAGCATAAACACCAACCTTCACATATATAAACCCATTAACAAAACATGCCTCTTGCAAAGAGCGACTCCCAAACACAAATGGCTTTCCATAATCCTAGTCACATCATAGATGTTCATAATTCCAATCCACCTAAGAGAGTAACTAGTCCCTTACATTGATAAATCCATTGTGTGGGGATTAAATGCACCAAGAAGTTGTGAGATGTGGATGGAAAATTCATGATGAGAAATGAAATAAGACAGAGGAAAGTAATACAAGAGCTATCATGTCATTGCATTGGACCTATAACCATGTACACAAGTGACCCAAAAGTACATGTTCTATGGAAATACCACAAGATGTTAGAGAATATGTTGAAAATACACTTTGGTGTTGATGATGATAACAATCACTTTCTCATGTGTTGCATTGTTTACGAACGAATCCACCTTGACATGGTCTCCCCTTAGCACATTATAGAACTCAATAGTGAGAAATGATTGCAAGACTTGTTTAACTCTATGGAAGATTGAGCTCGGCATTGAATCGAGAGGAGTTTGCCCAATATCATATGTTTGATTATATATTTAAAGTCTTGCACCATAGTAAATTTCTATATATGAGGGGTGCTTGCTAAGTTCATTTTGTACTGAAAGGTGTACGCTTTGGAAATTTGAAAGTGATCTGTAAACTTCATATGTAAGTGTAAACTAATATTCTTTTACAAAAAATGAAAACCTAATAAATTATTATTATAATACAAAATTATATTTAGTTTGTAAATTAAGTATACCAATAAGAATTCAAATGTTTCAAAGCATATTAATTGATATTTTTTTAAAAAAAATTCAATTAAAACCTAAATAAAACGACATATAAATTACTTTTTAACTATTTTAATTGATTCTAATGAAATCACTGAGTAAATTTTTCATGGGTCTTAGGAAGAAAAACTAATAATCAAGTTGAGATGAATGGGCTCCTAGAAGGTTTATTCATCACCAAAGACAAAGGCGTGAAAGACATATTCATCTTAGGAGACTCACTTATTACAATCCAGTATCTTAACAGTGAAACGTTCCAAAAAAACAACTCTCTGACTAGGGTGTTCTGTAGAATCAAAAGTTTAATGGCATATTTTCTCTCTAGGAAAGTTTATCACATTCTCAGAGTCCACAATATGAAAGTCGATATGAAAGCGAAACAAGCTTGCTCTCTGTAAGAATCTGAGCTTGAGATCAATGAGCATAAGAACAGATGTCTGATCCCCTAATTGAATTAATGTTTCCAAAAGAATGGATCTTCCTTAAGCCCGTTTACTATTCGAATATGGTTATATCAAGAAATATTACTAAATACTTCCAATATATCCTTATTATCCATCACTCCCTGCTCCTTGTAATTATTGCACTCAATTAATGTTTACATAACTTGTCGTCATGCAAAGGCATTTCCTCCTGCCTCGCATGCTCGAACATCAACACTCACCTGCACATGCATTGGAACTACCCTTCAATCAATATAATGATGAACCTTCTTGGATGATGCACAAGAATATTTATTCTTATGGAGATGGAATTCATGTGGAATGACTGGGGTTGTAGTGTTAAATTGGAAATATCCATTTCTTCTGCGTCATTCCACTTTGCACTCCTCCCTCCAAGTGTGTCCTCTTCTCATGCAACTATGATTTCCGTTTTGGTTCGGCTCTCGGATTTAATTGTGCCACTAAGGTAGTTTCCATTTTAGCAGCTCTACGAAGAGCTCTAATTCATACTTCAATTGCTCAACTAGTTGTTGTCAGGGTGTGAGGCATTCCTGCTTCTGGGAACTCTGGCGTTTCGGGCTTGCTATTTGGAGGCCAATCTAAAAGAACCAGGATAGTCTTGCCCTGTGGGTCTCAGTCTAGCGTGGACCTTATTTCATGAAGGTTCATTTGAATTTCCAGTTTTTAGCTTTGTTCTTCGTTCAAAATTAGGCATGGATGGAAATTCCAGAGAATTAAGCTCCTATCTCGGCTCCTCGGTTTTTAATTGAAATGTGTTAAATGGGTTTGTGAAATCGTTGGTTAACCCAGCTCCTCGGTCGCCTTCTCCTTCTAAAAGCATTACAAGCCGTCGGGTTCAGGACTATGGTGGCGCCACTTTATGCCCTCATTTTACAAGTTCTGATTGGTTTTCCCCACAAGTCTGTTAAAAATATATGGGAGTTGTATCAATTCCCTAATCCAAATTTATGCTACAAGGCTTATCATGGAGTGCTCGCCTCTCTACGTCATAAGTCTGAAAGGCATCAGAAGGTCATTAGAACCACAAATTACTGCCACCAATCTGTGTCGAGTTTCTTCTCAGGGTGGTATAATGAACATTGATTCAGACTTAGATCTCTCCTCAACGGAAAATCCTTGTTCTCATTGTTTGTCTTCCCATTAAGCACTCCACAGGGCAGATTCTGATCTTCAAGTTAAATTTTGTCTAATGTCCCACGCACAAATTGATCTTACAGATAAGCTTGTGACTCTCCAATTTCAGTTTTCTCGTTTGGTTGACAAAGTCGGTGCACCCAGGAATATTGTTATGGACCTTAAATTAAGTAAATCAGCTTAGGAAAATCTCGACAAGCATCAGGATGATACAAGAAATCGAGAGATATATCTCAACAGGTTAGCCACAAATAGTGATTAACATCTCCAGCAAGCTCGACAAGTGGATTTTTGGCTTTTTTTAATAATGTGGATGCACAAATAACTTTTCCTTTGTTTGATATGGATTTTTTACTTATGTAATCATGTAGACATGATAATAGTCTACCTTATGTTAGTTTTCTTGGGTAATCATGTAGACATGATTATATTCTGCCCTTTATTAGTCTTTTTGGGTCTTTTGATGCAGAACGTCAGTGTTGTCCATGAATTATAGCCATAAGTGAATACTGAAGATGTATCCTCAATGTATTTTTGTTGCGATCGGGCGCAAATTTAATAGAATACTACTCATTTTTGTGTTAAATTTTTTATTTAATTATAAACCATTCAACTTATTTTTCACATTATAATTTAACATTTTTCAAATTTTATTAAAATAAAATATTTATCTTTACCTGTCTCACCATTAAACTGTATACATTTCAAGTTAAACAAGAGCCACGTGGTGTTGAAATGTGCGTAGCTTGGGAGATACTCCCAAAACCCTTGGTGTATGGGATTTGTGTAGAGTTTACCCATAAAAAATTGGTTTTGTGGCAATATACCAAAGTGGTGGGCTTTAGGCACAAGATGGTGGGCTAAATACCCAAAACGATTATTTGTTTATTCTTATTATTATGTGAGAGCACCTTAATGAAGTTGAGAAGCCCTAATTCAATGATTAGAGAAAGTATAAATAGAGGAAGCCTATAAGAGGTCTCAACACACAACAAGAGCATTCATCCTTGTGAGATATCTGCCTAAAAGGGAGACTCATACCTCAGGAGGGAGTTATATCCTTGGAGAGAACTTTTATGGTCTAATTTTCTTTGTGATGAAGGTTGAGTTTTTCTCAGTGAAAAGGTTGAGTTTTCTATGGAGGTGTGTTCCCTAAAAGGGCTTGGTTCAAGCTGAGATTGGGAGGAAGTAAGGACACTGATTATGTGTATGAAGCCCTAACATAGGTCCATCCAAGCAAGAATAAGCCTATAAATTCTCTGCGCAAAGTCCATTGATGTTTTTGTGCATAAGTAGGGAGGTTCGAGTTGTAGAAGAGGGTTGATGTGCCTTTGTTCAACCTATTGAGAAGGGTTGCAAAGCATCGATAATAGTGTCTAAGTTTAGTGGTAAGATTTAGCCCTTAAGGAGGCTAAATCTTATTAAAATAAAATATTTATCTCTATTAAAATAAAATATTTATCTCTATTTCTCTCACCACTAAATTGTAAACATTTCAAGTTAAATAAGAGCCACACGGTGTTCAATTGTGTGTAGCTTGGGAGATACTCCCACAACCCTTGGGGTACGGGATTTGTGTAGAGTTGACCCATGAAAAAGTCGTTTTGTGGCAATGTACCAAAGTGGTGGGCCTTGGGCACAAGATGGTGGGCTAAAGACCCAAAACAATTATTTGTTTATTCTTAGTATTGTGTGAGAGCACCTTAATGAAGTTGAGAAGCCCTAAGTCAATGATTAGAGAAAGTATAAATAGAGGAAACCTAGAAGAGGTCTCAACACACAACAAGAGCATTCATTCTTGTGAGATATTTGCCTAAAAGGGAGACTCATACCTCAGGAGGAGTTATATCCTTGGAGAGAACTTTTATGGTCTAATTTTCTGTATGATGAAGGTTGAGTTTTTCTAAGTGAAAAGGTTGAGTTTTCTATGGAGGTGTGTTCCCTAAAAGGGCTTGGTTCAAGCTGAGATTGGGAGGAAGTAAGGACACTGATTATGTGTATGAAGCCCTAACGTAGGTCCATCCAAGCAAGAATAAGCCTATAAATTCTCTGCGCAAAGTCCATTGATGTTTCTGTGCATAAGTAGGGAGGTTCGAGTTGTAGTAGAGGGTTGATGTGCCTTTGTTCAACCTATTGAGAAGGGTTGCAAAGCATCGATAATAGTGTCTAAGTTTAGTGGTAAGATTTAGCCCTTAAGGAGGCTAAAATTTCCCTCGGCCTTGGATAGTGAAGCAATGTGTCATGCTATGTAGAAAGAGAGGGAATTGGGACATATAGAGGAATGATATACTAAGAATATTATGTGTTGAGGTATATGCTTGGAGGTTTGTCCAACCAAGAAGGGTTTGACAGCTAGTTAAGGGCTATATACAGTCACTTTTATGAACTAAGGGACTATAAGAATCTAACTCATTTGTTGAGCCTATATGCAATGACATTGAAGTTGTGTGAAGGAAGATTGTTGAGGTTGAATTGTGCAAGTGTTTTGGAGCAACAAAACCCTATGAGAAACTTGATGTGCATAGGTATTGGCATAGCAGTAAATTTGTGAGATAGGTGGAAAAGGACCTTCTAGGTGTTCAAGACAAGCGGATTGAAAGGCATGATAAGTGTTTTGGAGGAACAGAACCCTATGATAAACTTGATGTGCATAGGTATTGGCGTAGAAGTAACTTTGTGAGATAGGTGGCAAAGGACCTTCTGGATGTTCAAGACAAGTGGACTGAAAGGCTTGTGGTCAAGCGATTCTTCAACAAGTCAAGTTTATTCTTATTCTTGGGTATATTGAGTGTCAAACATTGTTGACCTCAAGCCCTAGTTTTCCTTGTATGAGGGCTAATTGTAAGGGACATGATCCCTAGTATGATAACCTTATGTTTGTTGTATTAAAGTTGTAATATAAGGAAGTTTTGGGTCTGCAAATTCTTGTGTACTTTGTTGATTCATTGTTGTTACTTTCTTGTTGTGCAAAGTTCTTGGATTTGTGTGTATTTGAGTGTATTTGTGATCTTGTTTTAGACATAGACCTGATTCTAAAGTAATAGGAAAAATCGACAAGTGGTGGAAATGTCATTGTTTTTTTGTATATATGTATTTTTAATGTAGTTTTAATTTTGCGATGTACAAAATTTGATGGCAAGCTGTTAAAAGGAGACAAAATTTTTCCATTGATCAAATGTATTGCAATATGTTAGTTAGATTGTTGTTAATCAATTCAAAATTAATAGGCTTGAGCTATTTGAACTTAATTGTTAAGATTGATGATGTTGAGCTAGTGGTAGTTGATGTTAATTCTAATGTCCAAGCCTATTGCAAACATCCATGAAAAACAATAGAGTAGATACATAAACATCAATTTTTAAGACACATAGATGAAGAATAGCTTATTGGAATCCATGTCATTCAACAGCAAGCTTTGCTTCCTTCTTTTCATGGATGAAAAAGCAACCATTAACTTACGAAAACAAACATAAATATTAACATCTTTGACTGTATTAAAATGAACTCATGTTATTATATAATAGCATCTAATTTACAAATATAAATGGAGGAAAGCAAAGTCGAAAGAATGTAATAATATGGAATCTTTTATAGGGTAAAAAAAATACCCACACAAACCAGAGCCCATGGTCAATTTACTAAAAAGGGAAAAAAGTAAAGCCTGATTTGCATTTGTTATTCTTTACCTATGACTTCTCCATAGTATCTAGAACTTGTAAACCAACCCCACACCAGCTAGGAAAGATCAAGAAAAATATGTAATCAAAGTTGGAAAAACCACATTGTTAAAGAAACAATTTACTTAACATTAATATCATTGAAAAAAGGGCAAAAATGTTAATTAGGTACTTGCATAAAGACAAAGACTGAGACTAGGAACTTGACTGTAATTCTCTTCTTTTCAAGAAAAGTAAATGATAAACTCACCTAGCTACAAATTTAAATAATAATAAATAAATAATTAGTATGGTTAATTATCATAATACATATAATTTATTTGAAAAAAAAAGGAACGATTAGAGAATAATGGCAAAGAGCATATTCAAATAAATTGGAGATCAAGATGGGCCCTCCTAGATGGATGGTATATAGGTGCAAGCAACAAATCCTATAGCAATGGAGAAAAACAAGTCTTGGAGGATCCTTCTAAAAATGAATATGGCTTTTAACCTAAAAATGAATATGGCTTTTAACCTTTTAATGACTTGGTTCGAGCATAATAACACTATTCCGATTTGTAAGGTCATAGTGGTGGCAGCTTGATCGGCATGATCTTGTGCTCCAAGAGGTAGCAAACCAGTGGTCACCGTCCCCTTCCTTATAGTGACTGCTAATGTTAATTTATCAACTGTCGATAATTTACAAGAAGAAATAAAAGGTGAAAGAGCTTAGTCGTATGAACATAATAGTGACTGCTAATGTTAATTTATCAACTGTCAATAATTTACAAGAAGAAATAAAAGGTGAAAGAGCTTAGTCGAATGAACATAATAGTATTTAATTTACTAATTTCCTAATCAAACTTGACCCTAGTCAAACCAAAACAGGAACAAATACGTTGTAATACCTACTTGATCATGCATCCACCGTATGAGTTGATTTAATTATCAGTTCTCCTCTCAATTTTTTCGTTCATACTATGTACGTAGCATATTCAAATCCAAAGCAACCTCCAATCACAATGCATACTGACAGTTTTTTATATACAGCACATACCAAAAATATCACATGAAATAGAGGCACACAAATAGATGCACAACCATAATCATTCACAGGCATAGATGCAATGGAAGCTCTACCATACACTTACAAGTAGAGACAACACATCGGAAACACTTTCATACGGGCGCACGAACACATAGCGAACATGACAAAGGATTTGGAGGATGAGCCGACAAATAGGTAACGATGAATTGGTTCATGGGATTTATATATGGGAGTGCCATTTATATATGAGAGTGAAAAACATTAACAGGTTGCAGGACAATTGAAAAATTAATTGGAAATAACTTCTACAAAGGAAAAGAACTAAATAACTAAACTATCTTACGACTCTTCAGGGGCGCCTCCTGTCGAGCGCAAGGATCAAATTACTCAATCCAATAAGTTGATCACCAACGCATCCGAATAGAATAAAATAGAGTACTTGTGATTATAAAAACAGAGTTTGAGTAGCAACAATTACAAGTCTCGGAGGCTCAAATGGTATGCAAATACATTTACGTGAGCAATGATGTATCACACTAATTATTTTTTTCCAGGGGAGGGCGAACTCCCGTGAAGAAGCTATATAAGTCTAATTACAACTGTACATAGTACATCATATGCTGCAGCGCAGTCTCTGTAGGATTCGATATCGGTCAGGGGGCGTGAAAACCAACCGCCTCGACTGTCATCACACAAATCATTGCACACACTAAAATAATTTTTTCATGCAGTGTAACATATCACAAGAAATTTTTTCGTAGTGTGATATATTTCACAAGAAAAATAAACTCATGCAATACATAGCACCTCCATTTTCATGTAGTGAGATGTATCGGATGGGATTAATTCTTCAATAGTTTGCACACATTTTTCACTTGAATGAGAGAATCCTTCAAGATAGATGGAACCCCGTGTGTCTAGTATTGGGATATACACTATGTCATGGCCAAAGAAAGGTTTTGTATTTATGTATCACACGAAACAAAACTTTGGTATGGTGTGATGTGTTACAAAGATAGAAATTTTGACGAGATGAAATATGTACCAAGATAACAATGTTCCAACATAATTGTACATCTCTAACATTCATTGGCCATAGTTAAACATGGTGACTTATAATCAAATATTCTAAAAAATAGTCAACTATGGTTGAAAATGATCAAACTTAGTTAAGCATGGGAACCATAGAAAAAAATATTCACCCGTAGTTTACCATATTCAACCATAGCCAAACATTTACATACGTGGTCAATATTGGTGAAATGTATTCAACCATTGTCAAACCATCATTATCCATTGTCAAACATGTTGAATCATTATAGTCAAACATTTTCAAATATAATAAACAATGGTTGAAAATGGTCAAGCATAGTCAATCATGGTTTAACATGGGCAATATTAATCGACCATATTTAATCTTGGTTAATTATGCTTAACCATGGTCACTATGTATTGCAATGCTTTTCAACACTTTCATGAATTGCACAGAAAATCTCTTGTGATGTAACATATCACAAATAAAATATTTTTGTCATAATGTGACCATTCATAGTGCAAACGTTTTTCTTGTCATGTGATGTATCCAATGAAAACATATTTAGCACAATGTAATGTGTCATACTTCGTCTAGTTTTTGTCATGACATGTCACATCGTCACAATATTTTATCATAACATGGCTTAAAGGATTATTTTCACACAATACCTAAAATATTTTTGATACACAAAGTAAAACCAAACCCTACATTGTATGAAATTTTGAATCCTTGCAATATGTTAGTTTCTAATATGTTAGTTTCTAATACGTCATGTCATTTCACATGAGAAAAATCTTCTTTCTCAACCAACAACAATATGTTTTTGGGAATTGTACCACAACACAACAAATATTTTCCTAACTACAATGTACATAAAAATGAAATGATCATTAGCCCTATAACCACATGTTTTTGCATCTTCAAGAATAATTGCTATTATTTTCATTATTGCTTTTGCATCTTCAAGGATAATTGCTAATATTTTCATTATTGTTTTTGCATATTCAAGAATAATTGCTAATATTTTCATTATTATGAATAATATGATATTATTATTTTGATAGCCCTTCTGGCTTGTCTTTATTTCTACCTATTCCATGATTTTGAGGCTATTAGTAAAATATATTTGGAGCTAACTTAAACGTTGGGGTATTGTGTTGAGTCTACAACACAAATGCAATTAAAGTTTGTCATGAAAGTGTTGTTTCATTTTAAGTTTCTGCAAAGTAAGGTATGTTTTTTTATTTTTGAGATATCTTAAATATATATTATGGTGAAAATTATTAAGAATTGTTTTCATTTCAAAAGTGATGTTTAAGGCAAATCAAATTATCTAAAAATTCTTAATGTATTTATTAAGAGTTAAAAATGTCATTTGTGGAAATTTAATTTCTTTGAGAAGAACAATACTCCTCTTCAACCACCATCTGTAGATCTAATTAACTCTTTTTCTAGACATTTTCCTTTTAAATGCTTCAAATTACTAAATTTGTGTTCTCTTTAAATATGAAAATCCAAGAGGAATTTTGATTCCTACCTCTTGGGCAAGAGGTTAAACTATGAATATGGATGATATTTGGTCTCATGTATGAGATATTGGCTTTCTTACAAATACTATATAGATTGACTTGCACCTTTTTTGGTTTTAGAGTAAGAATTAAAACTGCTTTTGATTGGTTGATAGGTCATCTTCCTTGGATGTAAGGGAACATGTTAACAACTCAAAGATATAGAAACATCTAGTAAGAGTGGAAATTTTCCCCGTGATGGACCATCAATATGTGATTTTAGGTGGCATCCTTGAATAACAATGATGAGTTAACTTGCATTCGTGGATAGTAGTCAATGATGGTGTAACATACCTCTAGGGCCTACTCGAAAATATAGCCCCTAGCTCCATAAATTTTTAAAATTTCATGTAGATACAGTTAAGATTCCCTTGGATATGTAGCTACAACTTACTTCTTACTGATTTGCATGCACCTATATCTCATGCCAATAATTGTCTCAACATTAATATACATATAACCTCATAGAAGTAACATTAACATAAAGATTTCCGACATAAATCTTTGTGCAGTGAGCCTACAGTAGATATCAATCATTCCATATTTCCAATGCATACCCAGATAATTAAAATCCCAGACTAGATAACATCAAGTGCTAGAATCGATCTTCATGTATCATATTAATACATAAGCCAAGGTGGGGCGGCATATCCATTAAAGTATCAATTTCGCCTAATATTTTCCTCTACTGACCTTAACTTGGACTACATTAATAAGTCTTAATTAACATATGAATTCATAAAATTATCTCATAAAATCCATTAACTCAGATAATGACATGTAACTCCTTCATTACATCTACTATTTACCCATTTAATATTCAACAGTTATATTCACTGTAACATATGACTACATCATAGCAAGTTAGTATTAACAGTTACATAATATGATTCCACTATTATCATTGTAAAAGGAGTCTCAAGTGTAGCTGTGATCATTCTCCTAAAAAAAATTAACCTAGGTAACATTTATGTATAACTAGCACATGCAGCTTCTACCATAATCAGATCGCTCACGGTACAAGTATTGTCACTGATCCAGGTGGATATTGGTGGCCACCTGCCAAGTCCACCTGGACCCCCACCATTGTTCTTCTCAGCATTTTCAGTTTCCTTAATTATAGCACAACTTACTATTTTTAGCAGTTTTTCGGGTCCTGAACTTCCGGAGCCGTTTTGAGGCCCTAAACGACGTTTTTTGGGGAATCCGGGGGCAACATGGGTCCATGAAATGGACCGATGTTGCCCGTTCCAACAATGATAGTGCTCGGATAGATCTTTCTAATGAGCTATTGTATGCGTCAAACGGAGATCGTATGCCAAAGTTACGACCCCGGGAAGTTGATGTACCAACTTACCCCAAACGGGGCCCATAGTTTGGCGTTTCATCTTCTAGGGTTAGGTTTTGGAATGTTAAAGGTTTTTTTCCACTGTTTCTCAACATAAATAGGCCTTCAAGCCTCATTGTAAGACAGTTCAGAGGCATGTAGCCATCACATCTCTTCTCAGAGATAAGCTACCATCGCCCTAGCTGGTTTATTTCCATTTCTGGTTGTAAGCATATTTCAGTATTTTCCATTAATGAAATGAAGTATTATTTCCGCTGCATCTTTGTGTATATGGTTATCTCTGTAATTTGTTGCGTTCCTGTTTAAATCCGGATCAATGGTATCAGAGCGGTCTGCTTTTTCTTTGTTTTTCTTTACATGTCCCCAACAAGGTCGGGATATAAGGAGTTAGGGCTTGAACTGGTTGAACCTTTGCAAGACCAGCCTCGCAAATCCCGACGGCCTCCCATGGTGGATGAGAAGAAAGACGAGGGGGCAGGAGATCCCATCAAAATCTTGCTCGAAGAAGCCCTCGAGCGACAACGGAACGCGATGATGGACAGCTTTGCCCAGATCCTTCAGCGGCTACCCAGAAGCAACGCATCGGCTTCCAGCAGCTACTCTGGAAACGCCACACCCTTTAAGGTACAAGTTAATTTTGAAATCCCCATATTCGAGGGTCAGATAGACGCAGATGCCGTAGATAAATGGTTAAATCTGCTAGAGGGTTATTTTTCTGTTCATGAATTTTCGAGTCGGGAAAAGATTGTTTCTGCTCTTCTCAAAGCAGCCCCCCACGTCAAGGACTGGTGGGAAACCTACTGCGAGCAGAAGGATGAAAGTACTGGCTCACTATTTTCAGTCGCACCCACCTGGGATTCGTTCCGGGATGCCATCAAGGAGCAGTACTACCTTGTTGGAAGCTATGAGGATGAATACATAAAGTGGACCACGCTGCGGCAGGGAAGGGACCAAGACGTGTCGGAGTTCACCAATCTTTTCCATACCCTTCGCACAAAGTTGGGTATCAAGGATTCAGAGCAACATTTGATACTCAAATACCGTGGCTGCCTGCACAATTACATCCAGGAAGAAATACAATTCCTAAACATCTCCTCGCTCGGCGCCGCATACCGATATGACGTCAAGGTCAAACAGAAGTTTAAACAAAAGAAGCGAGACTTTGGATCTGCGAATCCAAAGCAGGGGAAAGGTGCCCCTAAACCACAGAAAAAAGGACAAAGCCAAGGCGGGACAGCCCAAGACAACCAGCCGAAGCTGCAAGCAAAGAACAGCGCCGCGAAGCCAAGAAAGGACACGAGAAAATGGTGCGAGTTCCATAAGAGCTCCACTCACAACACAAGTGAGTGTCGGGCCAAGCAGTCACTCGTGGCTGAGCTAAAGGTTTCAGAATCAGATGCATGTTCCAACTCTGAGTCAGAACCCGAGAAGGGGAATGAAAAAGGGAAGCAGATCATTGATGTGGATCCCAGCACCACTGTTGCTACCGCAAAGATCCAAAAAAATGAACCTGAAGATCCAGAGGAGGAGGAGCGTCTCTTCCGCTCCCAGATGTGGGTAAAGGGCTCCCCGATACAGTTCATTGTTGATAGCGGGAGTCAAAAGAACCTCATTTCGGCAGAGGTCGTGAAGCGGTTGGGTTTACCGACCACAGCACATCCACAACCATACACCATTGGGTGGCTTCACCAAGGACGAGATCTTCGTGTGAGCCAACAGTGTTGCCTTCCATACAACATCAAGCCCTTCACGGATGAGGTATTGTGTGACATTGCTCCCCTTGAAGTTTGTGATGTATTGCTACGACAACCATACTTGTGGAAGCGACACGCTATGTATGAATCAAGGCCCCGTGCTGTTATTATTACATTGGGAAATAAGTTGTACAGGATACCAGAGGTAGCACCACCTACCGCCATCTCTTTGATTACTGCAAAACAATGCAGTAAGATCATTTCCAAAACCAGGAAATTTGTTTTCCTGATGATACGCCCTCAAGGAAAGAAGAAGACAGTGGCCGCGGCCTCCAGACGGGGTCCCTCTGCACGACAACTACAGATGAGCAAGGTTGTGGAGGAGTACGAGGACATCTTCACCTCCCCGGCAGGGGTTCCCCTGCACTGTCAAGTCAAGCACTCCATCGATCTGACCCCAAGTGCACTGCTACCCAATGGACCAATTTATCGGCGCTCCTTTCTGGAGAATGATGAAATCAAGAGGCAGATTCAGGAGCTCCTACAGAAAGGTCACATCCGTCCGAGTTCATCGCCCTGTGGGAGCCCGATCGTGCTGGTACAGAAGAAGGATGGGACGTGGAGACTCTGTATTGACTATCGGGCGCTGAACAAGATCACTGTCCGTAATAGGTACCCGATCCCGCGGATTGATGACCTCCTAGACCAACTAAAGGGGGCGAAATATTTCAGCAAGATCGATCTGAAGTCAGGATATCACCAGGTACCAATCGAACCCTCTGATGTGTGGAAGACTGCCTTCAAATCCAAGGAGGGCCTCTTCGAATGGTTGGTTATGCCTTTCGGATTGACGAATGCTCCTGCAACCTTCATGAGGCTAATGGATGACATCTTGCGGCCATTCACCAACTCCTTTGTAGTAGTATACTTGGATGACATTCTGATCTTCAGCCAGAGTTGGGAAGAGCACCTCCACCACATCCGACAGGTTCTCCAAACACTGCGGCAACACAAGCTATGTGCCAATTTGGAGAAATGCACTTTTGGCATGACCCAGGTTCAATATCTGGGATACATCATTGATGAACAGGGGGTGCATGTCGATCCAGCCAAGATCCAAGTCATTCGGGATTGGCCCTCTCCAACCACTCTAACAGAGCTCCGCACCTTTCTAGGTCTTGCCAACTTCTACCGCAGGTTTGTGTTGGGGTTTTCTCATATTTCTTGGCCCTTGAGTCAAGTCACCAAGGGAGGGGCGAAAGCAAAATTCTTTTGGTCTGAATCTCAACAGAAGGCATTCATGGAGTTGAAGGATCGCCTCTGCACGGCACCAGTGCTCGCGTTACCAAATTTACAACAACCATTTGAGGTCGAGACAGATGCCTCTGACTATGCTATTGGGGCAGTCCTTACTCAACATGGACATCCAGTGGCATATCACAGTGAAACACTTTCAGACACAGTCTGGAAGTACCCCACTTATGATAAAGAGATGTATTCCATTGTACAGGCCTGCCGATAATGGAAGCATTACATTTTGGGGAAGGAAACGGTCATCCACACAGACCACCGACCCCTGCAGTTCATACAGACCCAAGGGAAATTGCAGAATGATCGCCATCAGAAGTGGTCTACATACCTGCAACAGTTCCACTTGAATATCAAGTATGAGAAGGGCAGCACCAATAATGTTGCAGATTGCCTCAGTCGACCACCGATCATGGCGTTAACCACCGTGCTCAACTCTTGTGGGCACGAGACTTCTGATTGGCCACTTCTCTACAAAAGTGACCCAGAATTCGGCCACACATACCAGACACTCTTGGAGGGTCGGCATGTTCCAAATTTTCACCTCCAGGATGCCCTATTATGCCACCTCGGTCACCTTTGTGTTCCTTCAAGCGAGCGTGCCAAGATGATTTGGGAAGCCCACTACAGTCGGGCTGTTGGGCATTTCGGGATCGAGAAAACAGTGGCAGTTCTGCAAAATTATTTCTATTGGCAGAATCTTCGACAAGATGTTGGGAAGTACATCAGATCATGTACTGCTTGTGCCATTGCCAAACCGACCATTAAGAAGCACGGCCTCTATACCCCATTGCCTACCCCTAGTCGACTTTGGGAATCCATCTCCATGGATTACATGTCAAGCCTTCCTTCCACTAAGCATGGAAATGACTGTGTTTTTGTGGTCGTCGACAGGTTCTCGAAGATGGCCATTATGGTGGCCTGCAAGAAGAATATCACAGCAGAAGCCACTGCTAAACTCTTCTTTGAACGAGTGTGGGTGCACTTTGGGATCCCACAGTCTATCATCTCAGATCGGGACAGTCGGTTTCTCAGCACATTTTGGTCCAGTCTCTGGTCAATGCTGGACACCAAACTCACGAAGTCCACAGCCTTCCATCCTCAAACTGATGGCCAGACAGAGGTTGTCAATAGGATGATTGTGCATATTTTGCGCATGCATAACTCAAAGCATCCACGCACATGGGACGAGAGCCTCCCCTATGTCCAGCACAGCTACAACCGAGCTCTTCACAGCTCCACTGGCCATAGCCCTTTTCAGGTGGGTTTGGGATTCCAGCCACTATGCCCCATGATGTGGCCATGCCTCTTGCAGCTACTCACATAAATTCAGCTCATGTCCAGTCTGAAACAAATAAGGCCACCAGCTTCATTGAGTGCATCCAACACATTCGCCAGCAGGTCCATGACATTCTTGAGAAATCAAATGCCAAGTACAAGCAGCAACATGATCAACATCGGGTGCCACACAAGTTTCAGGTGGGCGACAAAGTCTGGTTGCATTTGCAAAAGGAACGCCTTACTGGAGCCTATCGGAAATTGAGACCACTCCGATATGGTCCTTACACCATTACTAAGGCTATGGGAGACAATGCATTTGAGCTCAGCATTCCCCCATTCCTTGGCTTGTACCCAGTGTTCAATGTGGACCGCCTTCGGCCATACTTTCCACCATTGCTAGACACATCCGACATTGCAGAACAGCTCAAACCCACATAATTAAATCCAGATTGCATGGAACAAGCTGCAGTTGATCGGATCATGGACACACAGATCAAGAACACTCGCCAACAGAATATCCAACTGTATCGAGTTGTCAAAGCAGGCCAACTCCTTCAGCAGGGCAAGTGGCTCACCAGGGAACAAGTTCAGCAAAAGTTTCCTCATCTCATGGAGGAGCTCAACGCAATGGGGACCATTGCTTCCTAAGGGGGGAGGAATGATCCAGGTGGATATTGGTGGCCACCTGCCAAGTCCACCTGGACCCCCACCATTGTTCTTCTCAGCATTTTCAGTTTCCTTAATTATAGCACAACTTACTATTTTTAGCAGTTTTTCGGGTCCTGAACTTCCGGAGCCGTTTTGAGGCCCTAAACGACGTTTTTTGGGGAATCCGAGGGCAACATGGATAGATCTTTCTAATGAGCTATTGTATGCGTCAAACGGAGATCGTATGCCAAAGTTACGACCCCGGGAAGTTGATGTACCAACTTACCCCAAACGGGGCCCATAGTTTGGCGTTTCATCTTCTAGGGTTAGGTTTTGGAATGTTAAAGGTTTTTTTCCACTGTTTCTCAACATAAATAGACCTTCGAGCCTCATTGTAAGACAGTTCAGAGGCATGTAGCCATCACATCTCTTCTCAGAGATAAGCTACCATCGCCCTAGCTGGTTTATTTCCATTTCTGGTTGTAAGCATATTTCAGTATTTTCCATTAATGAAATGAAGTATTATTTCCGCTGCATCTTTGTGTATATGGTTATCTCTGTAATTTGTTGCGTTCCTGTTTAAATCCGGATCAGTCACCCACTTAATATGCTCCTACTACTATCTTCACACAAGGATGCAATAAGATCACATGCATAACAGAAATCCATCATTTCCATAATAAAGATAACTCTATCTTCCATGCAACTGAACTGAATGCTTTAACAACATAAAAGAAGGAGTAACCATACAGTAAATTTACCCATGTATACTTATCCTATGCAATTCATTTAGTTATTCTCATGGCGAGAAAAACACAAGCACAACCTCTCATATTTTAACTGAAATTATAACTATAAAGGAGAGGGTACAAAATCAACATACACGACATCCTTTGCAAGTGAAACCAACTAAAACATCCCTTGGAGAGCGGAGCACCACCACCCAACCATGGATCACCCCTGATTCCCCCTGAGTCGAGGTTATTTCCATGGATCAACTGCCTCCAATTTATCTATGAAATGGGTATTTAATACCCTCTTTCATGATATAGTTTTCATTAGCGACATCCCGCTTTTATGGATTTTTCCATTGCCTAGGTCTTTTTACGGAAAAGGTCATCTTTGTCTCCCACA
Source organism: Pinus tabuliformis (assembly GCA_031772625.1). Classification (NCBI taxonomy): domain Eukaryota; kingdom Viridiplantae; phylum Streptophyta; class Pinopsida; order Pinales; family Pinaceae; genus Pinus; species Pinus tabuliformis. Next base: position 984,415,024 of record CM062811.1, read on the forward strand.
AGACTTTTCCTCATAAAATCTTGCCTTTATCTCCCGCAAAGATTTTATGTTTTTCCCTTGATGGATATCTATCTCAAATCCATCCAAGCTTATCTAGAATCGCATCTAGAAGCTTATCATGAAATATTTATCTCTATCCCATTCCTCAATGGGATTTGGCAAGAATCTCATCTCTTGGTGTCGGGCTTTTCCAAGTGATTTATTTAATAATATATTTATTTTCCATATTACATATAACACCTAGATTTTATGATCTTAGGTTACAATAGTCCAACACATAAGGGAGGGGTGTTACATACTCCCCCTCTTAAATTTTACACCGTCCTCGGTGTATTTCTGCATCATGTCCTCGTTCACAGGCAATTGGCTTCTGAATCCACAGCTCTCATGGTCTTGCCATCTTATGCAAATATTTCGAGGTATATAGGTTACAAGGAGTGCTCCTAGATCATCTCCATCCATAGATACTTGTGACATTGTTTTCAATAATTTATAAGAAATTTTAGATGAAGAAGTTCAACAGAGTTTTCCACAATTAACAAGCAAAATTTGATACACAATACTATTATAGTAGCTAAGGCTTGTATTGCCAATCATTTTTGTAGTTGAATAAATGCATGTCTCTCCCCTGCATTCTTCCAAGCCTTTGTGTTCTTGTCGAACACTTGCTTCCTGCAGTTTCTTTGCATACAACAAGACAATTTGTGTATTTTCCACATTAATATGCATATTACATCATAACAATATATACTCATCATAATCGTATGTATGCCAAACTGCAATTAAACCATGGTTACTTATCCTTGAACCACTTCTTAGTTTCTTTTTTCTATGCAACCTCCAGGCGATTGTCCTATCAGACACCCACCCAGTGTCTTCATGCGTACCATATGTATTGTTTGTACATAATACAATATATGCTATTGCCCATCATACCATGCTCATAGCATCACCTGCATGACATAACTTTATCCACATATTTCCCACCATGTTAGTATCATGCCAAACATTATGTCATCTATTTCTAGTAAGTAGAACAGTTGTGCTCAGCTTATAAGGAATTTTCATCAATGAAAGTTTTTATATCATACTGTTCAAGTGCCATTATTTAGCAATCATTTTCCTATGTCATGTGGTTGCAACAATATTAATATAATAGTATCATAATAGTCATCCTACCCACTATCACTCAATCATACCCATAACTCTTAGTTTTGGGTTTTAATATGTCACCTATACCAGGTTTAATAAAAATGAAATACATTATAAAGCAAACTATGATATTTAGTCTATCATAGATACTTGAAGTCTTATGCCATCAAAAAAAATTTGGTAGTTCTTAATAATCATGTCATAGAATTTCCTTCTTCCAACACCTGCATACAATTCCCATGTAGGAGTTATAAGTGAAAACTTATACTACTCTCCACTTCACATCCTTAAGACCAAGGAATTGGTTATCCTCTCTTATCTTACTTGATGCATGTGTTATGTTAGCATTAGATTTTTAAATCATTATGAGTGGTAATTCAGCAAAATATTTTTGCCTTCCCCATTTTCTACTTACTATCTCAAAGGCATTCTCGGAAGTAGCATCAAAACTTGCTTTTAGATTTCCATTATGTATGTACGCTGGATGTGCTTTTGAGGTCGGTCCATTGACCTCCTTATCATATTAAGTATGTATACAATTGGTTGTATCTCTTCTTTTTTTTTTCACACCCACCTGCCAATCTCATTTCTAAGTCAGGGTAGGTTAACATGTTCTTTATGCCTCTTATTTTACTTAACGGAAATCCCACAAATCCAAACCTATGCATGTTGAATAAACTATGCATAATTATTCATTAAGGTGATCATTTTCTTATTAAGATGATTCATTTATTGGCAACACATATCCAAGGCTAATTACATTAGGTTTTTGCATGTGCACTGATTAATATAGTCACATTAGATTTAAAAGACGATTTTTAAAGTATTTAGCCTCATGTTAAAACAAGCCTTGTCCTTTACATCTCCCGTCACTTCTCAGGATCTTCTTAGAATAACTTCATTTGCTTAAGTTATGTTCTTTTTTAGTCATCATACAACTCATAATTTGATTTCAGATATGAATAGGATAAGATGACTTATCACTATATTACATTCATGAGTTGGTATTTTATTTAGGCTTTGCCCTTATATGGCAACCATACAGTCTTAAAATTTTAAATATGTTAGGTTGACCATGTCATCTATCAACCACTTATTGTTTACTGAATTAATTGTTTTTTACTTTATTTCAATATAAAGTTTTTCGAGGTAGTCTCTCTTCCCATTATATAACTAACCAACAATTATTATGTTTATCATTGGTGTAATGATTAGTTTTTCATTTTGCTAATATATTCCTTTAATGATTGTTAAGACATCATAGTTTAATCTTGGATTCTTTATCCAAAACCATTTACACCCCAAATTACATTATAACTTCTTCTTTAGTTTTATTATAGTTTAGCTATGGGAATTTGTGATTCCTTTACATATTAAGGCACATTCATGCATCTCATTGTATTCCCCAATGAGTCATTCATGTAAGTCACATAGGCATATTCTGCTCCTATATGCATTACTTGTTTAGCAGGATTAATATTGTATTAATCTAATGACTATGTTTTGTTCATAACTATCAATTATTAAATTATCCTGTTATAAACCTCTCCTTCCAATCATGTCATTATATACACATAAGAATGTTTATCCATAGTTTAAATTTTGTAAACTTTTAATATTACCAACCATGTTATTTTCCCACTTTAGCAATGCTTTAGGTAACACATCTAAGTAATTCCTGGTACCCATATACCAGATATGCTCCTCCCCAGAGCATCATCTTACCATCTATATAAAATCACAACCAATTTATGGATTTTTCTATATGATGGTAGCATTAGGTTAAACAATACCTTCATTATTTTACTACATATCATCATCATTCTCAATATCAAAGCAATGATGTTATTTAGCTAATGTTAATCACATTCTAATAGCCATATGCAACATAGCAAGTGTCAATTTTTCATGCCATATGTGTATCTTATAACCAGACTTAAACAAAATCTATCGCCATCAATTTTAAGCCATTTGTTCACTATGGCACATAGCATGCAATAACAACTTAGTTATAAGATTTTTCACATGACAGTAAGGATTAATATCCTTCAGTTTCCTCATCGAGCCCAACTCTTAATTCTAAAACATAATCATAAGTTGTTCATGCATACTTTGCCTACTTATCATTAGCACATAACAACCCATGCATATATGCTAAAAAAAATATAGCCTCAAATATAATTCAAGCAACTCAAAATCCCATACATGGATGAAAAGCCAAATCTCTACATGCTATGCATATCACTTTTCAAAACTTAATTTATTTTGTTGACAACCTATATAATCAAACTCCCTATTTACGAGGAGCCACAATAAGAATACTTATTAGCATGCTAGATATTTGTGTTATTCTTCACATTCCACTGTTTCCACCACATGGCAGTACAACACCCATCTCATGGACTACAAGTCTCTGCTTAATTTATTCCTAGCAATTTGTGCAAGGAAGGTTATTAACACAAGTCCCAATTTTCAAGCATGGTAAGAGAACTATTCATCATAACCATTACATCAAGGTAAACAACATTAGTTTATACCAAATTCTCCTACTTAATTCAGCCAGTCTGTAATTAAATAAAAGCACCTAAACGATACAGCTCTCAAGGTTTGTACCTGTAAGGGCTACACCACATTTACCCACTATTCTAATGCAACAACATATTTATTATAATGTGATGCTCCCAATTTTCCCATGCTTAGTATTACTCTTTTCCTTACTTTGAAAATGCCACAATCATGACAAGATGAAACATATAAAAGTTCCAATTAAAAAAAAAAACCAAAATAGTGTTTTCATTATCCACTAGCTTGCCTTAACAAGTGGCCTTTTCCCAATTCTAACAGGGTCAATGAAAAATATTATTATACATCGAACTTAAGTTATGTCTTCCATATATAATCATGTTTAACTCAGTAGTGATTTATATGTTCAGCCCAAGGGAATGCTAATGCATTCATTCATAGATTATTTAGCATATTATGAGTCAATTTCTAAGTACATAGATGGACTGTTAACATGGCTAAAATAATATAACTTCTTTGTCTGATTGTTTAGATCCAGGAGCAACAACTTCGCCTTCCACATCTTTTTGTGCGGTTATAGTCAGTTCCTACTGACATGGGATGACCGTTTGATAGAGCGCAAGTGGGTTGAGCGCAGAAATAAAACAAGTTCCAGTGAGAGCTATTAAGCAGAGGCACAATCTTCAGTCGGGTATTCATTTAGATGAAATGTTTGTACTGATAGGTTAAGCCAATGTTCATGCTCTTGTGCTCCCAATATACGAGTTCTCATTCGGTTGTGGATGGAAGCATTTATGTTCCTCCATGATGATAATACAATCTTGCCTCAAGTCTTACGTGCCTTGCTTCGCTTATCAGACAATGCGGAGGACTGTGTGCAAGTCAGGAAGTCTTGTCATAGCGTGGTAACTATTTTCATAAACCCCAATGTCTTATCAAAAGATACTTGAGAGCAAGAAAACTGACATCTCCATAGAATCCCTTTGTTATGAGTTATGCTAAACTCCCATTGTCCGAGAGCGTAGTGCGCATTCACCCTTGTGTATGTAGTGCCAAAAATTTTCTCCCTTGTGTGGAAAGTTTGCAAACACCAAATATGTCATAGTCGATGCTCACAAGATCCTGATTCCGGCAAATGTTTAAGAGGCTATAGGCAAGGTAATTCATTCAAGGTCTAGTTGCTTTATTAAATGTTGTGTAACCTCTACGTATTGGATTGTAAAACACTCGGTTGAATGTGAGGATATGCAATATCCTTTCTTCCCAATATTATCCTTTCATGACACAGGAACCGATGTATGGATAGCAATGATGATGATTATCATCATCTCAACCTATCGTCTTCAACCCAACAGCTAGGTACTTTCAATCAACAAAGGAAATACCAGCTACAGTTTCTCTGTGATCTTTCATGAAACGGTATTGTTGGCTTTGTGGCCAACTCGCATACCTCCGAACTATGACAAGGCACCCGAAAGGCAGCATCTGCAAAAAGAGGAAATCGCAGTAGCCAGGATTTTGTGTTGTTGTTTACACACAAACCACGGTCTATAGTCCACCTCATCGGCGTACATCCTGATTGAGAAACTTTATGATCATATTCGAAAGAAAAGCTACTTTCCCCAGCGGCGCAGCAAGTGCCCCAACACTTGCTCGAAGCTTGAGCAATGTCGTCGGAAAAAAGCTCAATTCATTTTTATCAAATTCTACAGATGTAATTTCGTAAAAATCATTCCAATGCACATCCTCCAGGTAATCTGAAGACACGCATGTCTGGATCCCAATGCCGTAAGGCTTCCCACAATCATCGTGAGTATGTCTGCAACCGACGAAGCTAGGATAATCTAATAGACTGTGAGGATGCAATTTTCGGTATGCATTGCTGCTTTTACTCATAAAACTCAGAATAAAAACAACCGCCTTCTTATCGATATGGATTATACACCAATGGTGGTTAAACAATGGTTGTAGATAGATCTTATTTAGATCCTCTTACCATTTCCGTTTGATTTCCTTTCTAACCGCTTTTACCAGCGTATTCGTGGATAATGCGTATATATCCTTAAGTAGAAATCCAGCTTTTAACAACACTATTGTTTGGATGCTTTTAAAGCTTCCCTTAAACTTACAAGCCCGGTTTTTTCCCCATCGATAACGTATTGATGAACTTCCGTTAATCCTAAACCATTAGCGGTATGAGAAAACCCCTTCCCTCATTCAACTGAAGCAATAGTATGTTAATTAATGCGTCGGTCGCGTTGATTCTTATACCAGAGATAGTCGTTCAGGCCTGCGCACACCAGATTGGTGGTTGTGTGAATTTCGGAAGTTTTAATTATGTAATATAAACGTAATCCAAAATTTCTAAACGGTAAATCTCTGCAAACACACGAGGAAAAATACCGCACTCAACAATCTGGATTGGGTGATAATTAATTCCAAACCATTGCCATCTACGGGAGAGAAGAGGCATTGCTCAAGGATATTCAATGCTCGTGAGGGAAAGGCAACCCATATATAGTGCGCACTAATTAAAATATAACTCAAGTGTGGTCCTAGATAATTCATAATACATGCAACAAGGGTTGGACGTGTTTGCAGAGTTCAACATGCTATCGACGACCAATCTAACAAACTCGAGTTCCTTGAACATTTCATGGAAATTATTCGATAAACAGACAACAGTGATTATGATAACACTGAAATCATTGCATGCTCCATACATATAGTTAGGTTTTCTAGGATATAATCCTCTATGTAACTGGTGATAACATAAGGTTAACACTTTTGTCTCTAGAGATTGAATCCGGCGTGACTGTGAGAGAGGAAATGGAGTGACGCTGAGCATGCAAGAGAATGATTGTATCCTGCGATATAATCAATTTGTCATGAGCCCATTGCAGAGCGTTGTAGCTCTTCTTGGTGTCGTTTATGGCCACCATTATGCTCCTTGCATTGAAAACGTCCATGTAATGGCGCATATTCTTCCATATAAGTTCTCATATCTATATCTATATCTATATCTATATCTATATCTATATTTATATATATATATATATATATATATATATAAATATATTTATTTCAGATTAAAACGGATACCCTTTAGTTGATAACAAAGTGCTTAAGGGATGTCAAATTTTGGACAGTGTTTTTGACTACATATAACCTCATTTTCATTAAATTTAGTTGCTTGATCCATCTAAATTATCATGCATATGTTAATAATTTCTCAATAACCATATTAGCATTTGGATTCATCCTTAAGGAATTTAAATGACTAGAAAATCAATATTGTATTAACATATTTGAAGTTATCAAATCCAATTTCATTTTTATGGATCTTGGGATTTTATAATTAAAACTCGTCAATGCTACGGAGTGGATTGTCCATAGACCTCAGTGCTTGAACTTTTGCTCTAATACCGTTTGGAACATACCTCTTGGCCTACCCGGAAATATAGCCCCTAACTCCATAGATTTTTAAAATTTCATGTAGATGCAATTAAGATTCCCTTGGATATGTAGCTAGAACTTACTTCCTACTGATCTGCATGCACTTATATATCATGCCAATAACTGTCTCAACATTAATATACATATAGCCTCATATAAGTAACATTAATATAAAGATTTCTGACACATATCTTTGTGCAGCAAGCCTACAGTAGATATCAATCATTCCATATTTCCAATGAATAGCCCAGATAATTAAAATCCCAGACTAGATAACATCAAGTGCTGGAACCGATCTTCATGTATCATATTAATACATAAGCCAAGGTGGGGCGGCGTATCCATTACTGTATCAATTTCACCTAATATTTTCCTCTACTAACCTTAACTTAGACTACATTAATAAGTCCTAATTAACATATGCATGCATAAAATTATCTCATAAAATTCATTAACTCAGATAATCACATGCAACTCCTTCATTACATCTACTATTTACCCAGTTAAGATTCAACAGTTATTTTCACCATAACATATGACTACCACATAACAAGTTAGTATTAACATTTACATAATATGCTTCCACTATTATCACTGTAAAAGGAGTCTCAAGTGTAACTGCGATCATTCTCCTAAAAACCATTAACCTAGGTAATCCATTTATGTATAACTAGCACATGCAACTTCTACCATAATCAGATTGCTCACGTACAAGTATTGTCACCCACTTAATATGCTCCTAATTTTATCTTTACAGGAGGATATGATAAGATCACATGCATAACAGAAATCCATCATTTCCATAATAAAGATAACTCTATCTTCCATGAAATTGAATTGAATGTTGTAATAACATAAAAGAAGGAGTAACCATATAGTAAATTTACCCATGTATACTTATCCTATGCAATTCAATCAGTTATTCTCATGGCGAGAAAAACACAAGCACAACCTCTCATATTTTAACTGAAATTATAACTATAAAGGAGAGAATACGAAGTCAACATACAAGACATCCTTCGCAAGTGAAACCAACTAAAACATCCCTTGGAGAGCGGAGCACCACCACCCAACCATGAATCACCCCAGATTCCCCCGAACCAAGGTTCTTGTCATGGATCAACTGCCTCCAATTGATCTATACAATGGGTATTTAATACCCTCTTTCATGATATAGTTTTTATTAGCGACATCTCACTTTTATGGATTTTTCCATTTACCTAGGTCTTTTTCTGGAAAATCTTGCCTTTATCTCCTAGGAAGCTTTTCCTCATATTTATCTCCCGCAAAGCTTTTATGTTTTTCCCTTGATGGATATCTATCTCCAATCCATCCAAGTTTATCTAGAATCACATCTAGAATCTTATCATGAAATATTTATCTCTATCCCATTCCTCAATGGGATTTGACAAGAATCTCATCTCTTTGTGTCTCGCTTTTCCAATTGATTTATTTATTAATTTATTAATTTATTTAATAATATATTTGTTTTCCATATTACATATAACCCCTAGATTTTCTCAGCTTAGGTTACAATGGTCTAACACACAAGGGAGGGGTGTTACAGATGGTTCTCTTTAGTGTAGAGACTAACAATTGAGTTATGATAGGTTTTGTAACCTTTGGGAAAAAAATAAGAAATTTATTTTTTAAGTGGATTATATGATTAAGAAAGTTTTTCCGTAATTTTTTACCTTATGTTTTATTAATTTATTATTTAAGATGTGTACATGTTAATTAGTCAAAACCACTTACACTTCAAGTAGGGTTGGCATAAAGATACCAAGTGTTGGCTAAATTATTTGGGTATTGAGGAAGAGCATCCTTCCAAAACAACAATTTTATTAAGAAATTATTACATCTAAATTTAAAAAGAAATTGTGGTGCATAAAGAATTAGAGAATAAGATAAAATTAAAATATTACAAAGAAGTGATTATAATAGAAAATATTAAAAGTATCTCTTTACTTTTTTCAAGGAAGAAAAAACGATCAGATTTTTCTTGAAAGAAAAATTGATTACACATGAAAAAAATAGCCTAGAGGGCAATATTCTGGAAAAAAGTGTAAGATTGACAAAAATTACAATGTGTGTTCCATCTATTAATGTATCTCAAAATAATCTCTAAAACTAGAGTATAAGATCTCATATTGAAGAAAAATTAGGTACACAAAAGTATCTCTTTATTTTAACTAGCTTAAAGAAGTGAATCAACATTGTTGAAACAATAACAAGTTTTCATGAGCTCCAGAGTGAAACATGACATTGAAATTTTCCTAAAATACCATGGGTTAAAAGAATTTTTCATCTTTATAACACTAACAAAGTTAGGTTGAGATCGGCTAGAGGAAGGAATGGAGGATGGCGATGGCAATGAGGGCACCTGATGAGGGTTTTAGTGTAATAGCCTGGTAATTCTTTTTTACTGCAACCCTACCCTCGATGGTACCTTCTGTGCTGGTGATCGTACTCATTACCTGTTACCCTACCTACTCTCCTGCATAGACCCGTTTCAACTGTGCTACAGCCTTGCCGCCGTGGTTATCTTCCCCCTCCTCCGACAAGGGTTTACCTTTCGTTTTCTTGTTCTGCCACTTCTGCCCCCAGTCACCAGCGACGGGCTCCCCAAGGACTCTGCAGGCAGCTGGCGCGGGAATATAGTGACGGTTATGGACGAGCTCGTGGACTATTCGAAGGACCCTTTGGAGGGAATCCCCATTTGGTCCCATCCCCAGAAAATTCTCGTAGGTGGTTACCCTTTTGACAGTGCACTCTCGGATGTCGTAGCCTCTCTGCCCTCGATATCGGGTCCTTCGAACTCGGTGGCCACACTCCCGGAAGCCACCCCCTCACTGTCGGACCTCACTTCTCAATCGTTGTCGCCATCTACCCTAACTTTCGTGGACCACTCTCTGGATCCTGGCTTGGAAAATCTCTCGGCGGGCATCGCACCCTTTCCACCCTCTGTTGGCTCCTGTGTCCCTTCTGTCGCTCATTCCAGTGAGCTCGTGCCTTCTGCTCCGAAATGGCAATCTGTGCTACCCGCCACGGCCCCCCATCTGGTAATCTCACAAGGATCTCGCCCATTTCTGGAGTTTTCTCCACAGAGCCTCCTCAAGACCCTCCTAATCTTGGGGCTCATCCTCCTCTGAGCGAACCTCTGCAGCCCACAGATGAAGGCAGGCCACAGTGGATTAAAAGATAGCGATGCCTGAAACCCAAAGCTTCTTAGGCTTTTCTGAGGCTGGGGGAGGACATTCATTTGAGTGATACTATGGAGACTGCTGACAGGGTCTTGGTTGGCAGAGTCAGGGGGAGGAACTACAGTGCAGCTAGGCTAAAGCAGTGGACATCGAAGGTTTGGGGACAGCATCTGGCTGATCCTCCTTTCGTCTAGACTTTTGTTAGGGGATGGTTTTCCCTCCGTTTCGCAAGGGCTGAACACACAAATTGGGTCCTCTCTACGATTTGGCACATAGAACAAGCTATGATGCTCCTATGCAGATGGACACCCCTATTTGACCCAGAATGCGAGAAGCTAAATGCTGGTCCCCTATGGGTCCGTCTCCCAGGGCTACCTTTACAATTTTGGTCTGAAGATGTTTTCAGGAGACTTGGGAATGTCCTGGGCTCATACCTGGATCATGACAAATCCTACCTTATGACAGGTATGATGGCCTACGCAAGGGTATTAGTACATTTGGATACCAGTGATGGCTTGCAGGAATACATCACAATTCAGTGGAGAAATTTTTCTCAGAGACAGACATTGGATTATGAAGGGGTACCTTTCAGGTGCAGACGTTGTCACAAGGTCGGGCATCTATTTAAGGACTTCCCACTCAATAATAAGGAAAGATCAAGGAAAGAGGCAAGGGCAACCCCATCTAAGTCAGCACAGGAATAGGAGGAACAACCTCCCATTGGAGACCCGAGGATACAAGTGGATCCGATGGATGTAGGAAAGACACCCTCCAGAGAGGTCCCGGAGAATCGTGGTAGAAAACCTCTTCAACCACCCTCTCCTCCACTCATAAGGGACAGAGCGGTTGCCGGGGCAGCATCATCATCAGGTAAGAATTCATCCTCCTCTTACCCCTCTCATACATCTTTTATTGTTGATGGCTTGGCATTTCCTCCATTAGGCATCGAACATGGGATTACTAGAGTATCTCCCCCCCCCATCCTGTTCCCCTCGCCCCCCCTCAACTGTGTTTTCCATCACCCCCTCTTCTATCCCGGAGTCCCTTCCATTGTATTCCCCTGTTCCTGAAGACGGGCCTCCCTTCCCAAGATACCAGACCAGGTCTAAGGCCAAAAAACAGCAAGACGACCACATTGGTCTTGACCTAGTACTCTCCCCTACTCCCCCTAAACTCCCTCGAGGACGCCCCTCTTCCCTCTCCAAAGCACAGAGTATGGCCGGAGACGAAATCGCTTCTAATAGGCAATCTACCATCCTAAGGGCTCTTAGAGCACGAGGCCCATTACCTGAGCCCCCCTCATGAAGATTGTATCATTCAATTGCAGAGGGCTAGCTAGGCCCGATAAAAAACTAGCTCTTAGAAGACTGCTATCTACCTCTCCTATTGATGTTATTTTCCTCCAGGAAACCCTTAGCTCTGCTGAAGCTATCTCTCTATTATTGCAATCGATGCTCCCAGGTTGGTCCTTTATTGGCCTTGATGCAAGTGGTCGTTCGGGAGGCATTGCCCTGGGGTTCAACTTGCGCACTATCAATCTCTGCAACTGCTGGGGGGGCGGGTTATCTTGGGGCAGACTTGTTCTCGGCTGACCTAGGGATGGAGATATGGGCTATTAATGTCTATGGGTCGTGCCAACACAGGCCTGAATTTTGGGACCGCCTTCTTAACTCTGAACTCTGTCAAAAGGATTTTCTAATCATGGGAGGGGATTTAAACTTCTCCATAGGACATGTGGAATCATGGGGACGGAGAGCACAAATTGATCCCCTTTCAGTCTATTTTGAGAATGTACTAGGAGCCCACAATCTGATAGAGATCCCCATCACAAATATGCAACCCACATGGTGGAACAATAGAACAGGGGAAGACAGTCTAGCTCGTAGACTCGATAGATTTCTTATTAAGGAAGGCCTTCTCAATCAGGGTCTAATTCACAGGCAATGGGTGGGATCAGGGGGCATCTCTGATCACCTGCCTATCTATATGGAAATCAGCGGGGGGCAGGGGAAACCTAAGGGTCCCTTCAAGTTCTGTGCCACATGGCTGAAGGACCCTTCCTACGTTTGTATGGTCACATATTTCTGGAAGGCGCACCCCCTTGCTGCAGCAGGTCACATAGTGGAAGGGTTTTCTCAAAACCTTAATGAGTTGAAGAGACTCTCCAAAATTTGGGCTCACAACAAGAGGAGGTGGGATGATCAAGCCCTCAGAGAGGCTGAAATAGAAATTGCGGACTTTGAGAATAACTTGGGAGGGGTGTACAGCTCCACTGAACACAAGGATAGAATCTCATCTCTATATGCCGCTAGAGGGAAAATCTTAAAGGATCACGAAGAATCATGGAGGTTGAGAAGTAGAGCGATCTGGATGCTTGAGGGAGATGATAACACTAAGTTTTATCATAAATTCGCAAATGGGAGGAAGGCAATCAACACCATATGGCAGCTTCCGAATGAACAGGGACACCCTGTAAACACCTTCCCCCAGCTAGCAGCATTGGCATCCTCTCACTTCAAGCAAATATACAGAGCACCCCCCACAGTGAACCTTGCTGAAATAATACAAGTGGCACAGCTATTCCCACGATTTTTGGATCAGGAGGAAGGCAGGGAACTAACTAAGGAAGTCACCTTAGGAGAGCTGGAAGCCACCCTCAAATGGTTCAAGAAAGATAAGAGTCCTGGGCCGGACGGTTGGACGGTGGAATTCTACTTAGCATTTTTTGAGATTCTGGGCTCAGACCTCCTCAAGGTAGTGGAAGACTCCAGAGTTAATGGAAAGATGTATGAACCCTTTAATGCTACTTTCATTGCTCTCATCCCCAAGACTGACAATCCAAACTCCTTCGACGACTACAGACCGATCTCTCTTTGTAACTGCATCTATAAGATCATGGCTAAAATCATTGCCAACCGCTTAAGGCCCATTCTATCCACCCACATCTCACAGGAGCAATTTGCCTTTCTTCAAGACCGACAGATCCACGAAGTGGTGGGAACAACCCAAGAAGTTATGCACTCATTGCATTACAAGAAAATCAAAGGTATGATCCTCAAGGTCGACCTCTCTAAGGCATTTGACAGAGTTTGTTGGTTGTATATTAGAATGCTTTTAACCCACCTTGGGTTCCCATTTGTCTTCATTAAATGGATTATGGGTTGTATCACTAACACTCCATTCAGTGTTTTGGTTAATGGTGCGGCCTCTCCTTTCTTTCATTCTGAAAGAGGTCTTCGACAGGGTTGTCCACTCTCACCACTTCTATTCCTCCTAATAGTGGAGGGGCTCAATAGACTCATCAAAGCAGAGGCCAGAAGGGGCAGAATGCAGGGTATAAAAGTCACAGAAGACTGCATCTTAACACACCTGTTATTCGTGGATGATGTCTTAATTTTCCTTAATGGAGGTATAGGGGACTTGACCATCATAAAGAACATTTTCTCCCTATTTCAAGTGGCTACAGGCATGATGGTCAATTGTAGTAAATCCACCTTGACAACGACTGGATGCACCCAACATGAGATCCACTTTGCCCTTCAAATATTTCAGTTCACTTTGCTGAAACTTGAGGATGGGTTAAGATACCTTGGTTATAAGTTGAAGCCTTTGGGATACAAAATAACGGACTGGACGTGGCTTATAGCGAAGATGGTGAAAAGACTCAATATCTAGTACTACAAATATCTATCCAGGTAAACTTAACCTCATCAAGAGTGTTTTGGAGGCTACACTGATCTATTGGATGTCCTTGGCATGGATCCCCAGAGGTATACTCTCAAGGATACAGGCACTTTGATGCAGATTCCTTTGGAAGGGCAAACAAACAGGAAGAATGTATGCTTGGGTCAAATGGGATGCACTCAACCTTCCAAAGAAATTGGGTGGATGGAGCATCAAGAAATTGGAAGACTTTTCCTCAACCTTGGCAGCAAAACTTGGATGGCAACTTATATCATGTAATAGCTTATGGACCAAGGTGGTGGTCTCCAAATACATTGCCCCTCTCAATGCGATGGATTGGTTAAGGCAACCACACAAATACTCCTTTGGGATGTCGATTATATGGAAGGTTGTTCTTAAATCCTTGGACATCATCAAAGATGGCATCACATGGAAAATCCAATCCGGTTCGGCTGTTAGGATAGGACAGGACCCCTGGATCGGCTATGGGGATGCCCACAGACTACCTATTGAGATCAGAAATCATCTCAGTACAATGAATATCACTCATAACAATCACATAGGAGATTCTGAGCATTCAACCCTTTTCCAGCAAGCTTGGAAATCGACCCACAACTTAAATATTCCTCAGCAGTGGGCGCAGATCTAGAAGGACTACATTAGGACTCTCACTGCCGCCCACATCCGATTAGGGGATGGCGAAGACGAGATCATCTAGGCACTATCAAAATTTGGATCTTACAAACCCAAGGAGTACCTGGTATTAGCTGATGCTCGAAGACCACAAGTCATTGAACATTGGTGGAGGCACCTGTGGAAGCTCAAAGCACCCCCAAGGTGCAGACTTCTCATGTGGACCATCCTCAACAATAAAATCCCCATGGGGGACAACCTCCTCAAGCAAGCCCAAAATGGTCCATTTTGGTGTTGTCTTTGCAAGAGCAACGATGAATCTGTCTCACATCTGTTCATAGATTGCACAGCTGCTCATGAACTCTGGCAGACAATTACTACAACAGTCTCTACACAGATCAGGTGGCAGGGCTCTAATCCTGTGGAGGCCTGGACAAACTGGTGGACAAGGGCTGTCCCACCTAAACTTCGCAACCTTCCGCTTCTCATCAGCTGGGCCATTTGGATTGCACGCAACAGACTCATATTCCTGAATGCTTCCCCTCACTGGCCTTCAATTGCTGCCCGAATCTTGTCTGATTATACTCTTATCCTGGAAGATGATAATCCCCTGCGGCCTCGCACTCTTATACCTGAATCCATTAACCACTCGCTTCCTTGGGCTTTCTTTGATGGTTCCACGTAGGAGGGGAGGTGTGGGGGGGGGAGCCATCCTGTATCTCTCTGACCTCCATCTTTTCAATATACAAATGGGCCTAGGAGGAGGCTCGAACAACTTTGCTGAACTATCCACTGCTAAATTCCTTATTCAATTTGCATTGGAAAAACATTGTAGAGCATTGCAACTATTTGGGGATTCACAAGTTGTATGTGACTGGCTTAACAAAAAAACAAGATGTTATACTTACACATTGAGACATATCCTGGATGAGGCTCTTCGACTTTCTTCACATTTTGATTTTTTCATATGCCATCACATTTTCAGGGAAAGGAACGCAACTGCTAATCAATTATCCAAAGAGGTTGCGAACAGGCCTTCCGGCACTTGGATGATCCAGGAACAGAGGGAAGGGGCCCATTATCAGTATTATCACAGGCCCTTCATGGACATAGCTGCTCAGTAGGCTCAATGGGAGCCTGGATACAGGGTTTTTCTCATGCTTTTACAGTCTCCATCTATAAATATACATATGTTTATTTTCTTTTATCTCAGAACTCTACTACAGTTTACTCGAGCATATATTTTTATTGAAAAAACAAAAAAATAAATAAATATATAAATAAATAATAAATATATATATATTTTGAAACTGGGCTCTTTGCGTGGACTCAAAGCACAAAATTTTAAATTAATACAAGGAAATAATATTTTTTAATAGACCATACCTCACTTATAACATATTCATCATGGATATACAACATGTAATTTTCTTACATTAATATATTGTGATATAAATGCTTGTATACATCTAAGAGATGTGGTAGAATGTGAGTTAGTATGCATTTATATGTACAGTTGCCAAACTTTATTCGCAAGCCTAATAAATGACATAAATGTATATGACCCACCTAAAAGTTTCGTTTTGGAAAGTTAGGCAAGTAATAAAGTCGCAACGATCATGTGTAAGGGTTTATAACAATGTTGCTAAGTTTTATATAGCTAGAATTGAATGAGGTTGATAGTTGCTGGGGTTCAATTTACGAGACATGAACCATAGCGCCCCCGTTTTTCCCGCCTGCTTTTGAGGAGACAGCCGTTCCAAGAGCCAGAAATATTTGACAAAACCACCCGGAGTTGGGGACACGGCAACACCTTGGCTGTACTCTCTGACGTAAGAAAGCGTATAACAGGATACGGAGATTAGGTAGGTTCAAATATCAAAATTACGTTATCGACTAAAAATAGAAATTGATAATGCGTGATAAATTATTTTTATTCTTAAAATTATAATTTTAATAATACATGTCTGGTTTCAGATTGATTACTTCCTTTTTAAGAATTAGTGAACATGTACATCATATGAATGTAGGGTTTTTATATTTCTATTTTTTTATTGGTTATATTTTTTAATAAATTTTAACTATAATATTTGATGAATAATAAATTTGACATCTTAACATATGAATATATAGATGGATGACTATATTATGGTAAAAGTTAATATAGTTTTAATATTGATTATAATTTAGTGTGAGAAGTAATAGAGATTACATTCATATCATACGGAGAATTTGATTAATAAATTGGAATTTGGGAAAAGTGTTTTATTATTCTCATATAGGGTTAATGCGCTTTGGTAATTAATGGGGTCACCTATTTTTAGGTGCTAATTTGGATCGAGGGACCGGAGAGTTTCACGCAGCCACCACACACCCAACGTTGTCCTGTGTATGTTCTAGTTGTGGTCCTTTTCCTGCACTTGTTCCTCATTTGGTCGTCCATTTGCTCAGGGTTCGATCCGACGATGCTAATCCTACCGAGTGTTTTGGAAACTACTTTTCCCATCCCAATCACGGTTTTGCGCGCCATTTCACTATGCGGAGTCTGAGTTCTGGTTAACGAGCGACAGAGGAGGGTTTTGAGATTCATTCTGCTCTATGGCTGTTGCTGGGTTATGTCTCTGCCGTGGGGCTCCCTTAAGCAGTTCCCTGCCATGACTCAAGCTCCAGAGGAATTACTAAAACGGGGGTTCCCTGAGTCCGAGTCGATCCCAGTTATCTTGCAGAGATGGACAACCGAGAAACCTTACTCACCGAGGTCTGTTTCTTTACACCATTTTCCATGGTAAGCTAAAATGTTTCCGGATTGCTAAGGTTTTATTTGTAATTTCTCTCTAGTTCTCATGAGTTTTTTTATCTTGACAGGGTCTCACTCTCCATCTTGTTGTGCAAGTACTTGCCCTTTATCCTAGTGCGAAATTAATATGCTGTCGAGTTCCTTCAAACCCTTCGCACTCATCTCATGTAAAGAATTAGTAGTCTTTTATGTACATTAAGGGGTTTTCTTAATTGTTCGTCTCAATTTTGCACCAATTAACCCCCACCTTCCCGTGTTTGATGTTTTCAGAATGTTGTGCGAGAGTCGGGGGTTTTGCACATGCTAGAGTGTCTTCTGGCTAGCTTCAGCACTACATGTGTGGTACTTGCGCATTCTCTTGTTCGTTGTAAAGGGTTCTTGGTATCAATTCGTTGCTAACGACCTCAAAGGCTCTAGAGGTCATGACTCTTTTTTAATGTTTTGTGTTATTTTAAGAGGAATATATAAAGCGAGCTCAAACTCCTATTTCTTTTTTTGAGATAGTCCTTCTATGAAGAAACTGGTTCTTTCACATTCGAACTATTTACAATATCTGGTTCTTGTATTTGTTTTGCCATACAACAACATTTTTCTAGGTATGCAATTGAAATCATTATTACATTTTTGTGTTTAGCTACGAGCTTTGTATTCCTCTTTTCTCTTTGCACAGATATTGTTTGTTTTACTGTCAGGTGTATATTATACTTATGTTAAATTATATACTACATTCTTTGCATTCGACCGACACCATTAGATTTCCTAAATTATTGTATGGACTTCTAGTTACTATATGAGTTTGCACTACATCAATTTACATCAGGTTAAATGGTTTCATTGCATAGTCTAATACCCAGCACCTAGGTTTTCATGTTAGTAATAACAGAGTTTTCCTTTCTCACCCATTGCTTGGCTCCTTCAAGTAACTCGGATTTTCAGGTCATCTCTCTGTAGGGTTTTCACCCTCACACAAAGAAATCTACCTACACAACCGACCAGTGTTACAATTAATCTTTCCACCCTTGACTAATCAGATGGTACGAGTTCCTAGTACTCGACTACAGCGTCCCTTGACTACAGCTTCCCTTCGCAACTCGGGAACTGCAACTTCCTTTTAATCACTTTGAGTCGTAACATGACCAACTCTTCAGTTAACATTCTACCAAGAAATCTGGAGTTTTCTTTATATATTTTTTAAAGACAAATTCAACAAATGTTATACCGAGCCTCCAAAATTCATGAACCTGTAATTTAGGAATTTCTTTTATGAATCAGTTCCGAGTTCCTTTGTTTTTTTGTTGTTGTAAATTTAATTTCTCAGGTAAAGCCTCAGGATTGAGCAATCCTTTACAGGTTTACTCTTACAGCAAGTTCTGGGTCATTAGCTTCCGACAGTTATTAACCCTAGATGCATTTGTAGTTATCATGACAATTCCAGAACTCTTACATCAGGTTCTAGGTCATTAGTTTCCGACAGTTATTAACCCTAGATGCATTCGTAGTTATCATGACAATTCCAGAATCCATTATTTCCAGTATTCTTTTAAATCATGCACTCTTTACTTACAACAATCTTGCTAAATCATGCAATCTTTACTTACAACAATCTTTCTAAATCATGCAACTTTACTTACAACAATCTTTCTAAATCATGCAACTGTACAGTGACCAAACAACTCTGTTTTATAACAGAATTTCCATGATAATAATATTTTCAGGAATCTTCCCTATTCTTAGTAAATAACCAACGTAGTGCAAACTTTGGGGTGTTAGAAATAGCTAGATCTTTGAAACATGTGATAGAGAGGATATAAGTTTTTTATTTAAATTGGAAAGGATTTCACAAACTGAGAATGGAAACGGTTTAAGTTTTTATTAAGGAATACATAATTTAAAAATAAAAATAAAAAAATCGTACGGTCATATTCAACCTCTTTCCTTTCATCCTCTTTCTTCAAACCTGCAAAGACTGACAAGTACGGTCATCTTCCACCTCTTTCTTTTCGTCCTCTTTCTTCAAACCTGCTCTTCAAACCTATCAAGACCGACAGATAAACACTAGACGCTAAATATCAACAAATCAAGAAAATATATAATAAAAGAACAAAAACCCTGTAATATGCATGATGAATACCTGGAGGATCAACCTTGAAGGTGTATGCGTCAGAAGTTTCCTTACCTGCCTGCAAGACCAACAGATAAACACAAATGAAAACACAAATGCAAAGTTTAAGCTCACGATTATGCAGGGTTATATGCTATATCTTGTCATTCAGTTGAAACTGAAACTAAAACGGTATTGAAACTGTATTAATCTGATGGCACACTATTCTTGAATCGTCTAACATTTGATCGGATGGTGCAGACTTGTGCCAAGTGGCAATTAGGGGAGTTGATTTCAGAGGGGAACGCCTTACGGCATAATTATAACATAAATATCATAAATTCATATGAAAAAAATTAAGAGACAACAAAGTAATCGTATGGTAGGTAGTTTATTTATTTATTTTAAATAATAATAAAAGTATATTTATATTAATAAATAAGTATAGATTTAACCTTTGGTTTGAGAAATCAGGATTTAGGGGCATCTAAGTAATCAAAATCACTCGGAGATCATAGCAGGCCACCACACCAACCCTTAACATGGATGGATTTTTGTCCATGGAGTTTTGAACTAGTGACCTTCACATCATGGAAAACCTTAGTAATACACCCCATCACCATCTATTCTATGCCCCGTGGGCGAGAATTTTATGTTTTAAAAAACATTATATTTCGATTTTCGTGTTAGTTGCTTCAATTGTTTCATGCTCAGTCCCACATGCCTTCGAATTTAATTATGGAATTTGATTTATTGAGTGATCATTTTGTTGGGTCCCTATAATACTAGTGATTACCCCATTACTATTGTAGTTATACCCCTTATTTATATTGTTGTGCCCCTATTACCCCCATATTGTTATTTCTGTGCCCCATAGAATCCCTCTATTGTTATTTTTGTGGCTTTATATTATTATTGTTAGGTCGGCTGGATTATATTGTGACTCCTTAGACTCCTATATATAGAAAGGAGGTTTTGTCATTTGTATCATCGAAGAATTGTTCATTTATGTAATGTAAAGGAGGTTGCCCCCTCGAAGAGGCTGAATTCTAAGGCGTTGATCTATCTTTTCTATCTTTTCTTGAGCTGGTTTCATAACATTTGGTATCAGAGCTTTGGATTCTAGGGTTTCGCTGCTCCAAACAGGTCATCGTGGCATTTTCGCTATAACTTTTTTTTTGTGACATTTCAGAAGTCACAAAAAAAACCCATTTGAGAAGAAATCGCGCTGAACCTTGGTTCCGAATTTCAGAGCTTTTCGCGATATATTTGCAGAGATATGATCTGAGGAAGTTGGTCTTTTTGCAGACTCCTGAATTACATTCAAAACAGGTGACCTGGGGAAAATCGTCATAACTTTCTCTCTGAGTATCGGATTGAAATTTCGTAAGAAGGTACAGAAAGAGGACGGACTGTAGTTTCTTGTGTGTGTGTTTCAGATTCAAAGGTTGAAACAGTGACTCGTGGGACGTCGTACAAGTTCGCTCTACTGAACCAGTCTAAAAGCAAGTCACTGTGGGAGATTTCACATAACTCTTCCTTGGAGAATCCTAATTGGCTCAGAATTGTGGCATTGGAAAGAGGACGCAGAAGGCTACTACAGGTAGCAATTTCAGAACTAGATGATCCAAAATTACAGAGATACATCAGATTCAATATCAGGCTTCTATAAAGTGAAAAAAGGTGTGTAGTTTTTTTTTAAATTTTTGTGTAAGCTTGGTTTAACGGAATTCAAAGGGCATAGTAAAGCATTATTATCGGTAACTGATGCCCCGAGGAAAGAAAATGCAAACACCTAGTAAGGAACCTGAAAGCTCTAGCATGACTCATGAAGAAGAGGAAGAAATGCTACATGATATATCAAAATTACAAGAACAAGTGCAACAAATGTCACGCTCACAAAAGCTAACAGAAGCTAAGATAAGTGGCGTGGAATCTAAGATAAATGGCGTGGAATCTAAGATAAAGGGCATGGAAGCTAAGATGGAGGATTCGATGGAAGAATTGAAGAAGTTGCTACAAGAAAGGGTCACTAATGGTGAAAAGGTAGTAAAGGAAACTCATGATGAGAACAAAAGAAATGTTAATCATGATTCCATAGACGCTAATGTTGGATCGAAGAATCACCATATTCCAAAAATCGATATGAGGAAGTTTGATGGCAAGGATCCCGCCACATGGATATTACAGATGGAGCAATTCTTCGATCTCAATAATGTGCAAAACACACAAAAGGTACGTATGGCAACTTTATATTTGGAACCAAATCAGTTTGTATGGTATCAATGGCTTTGTTCTCGTAAACAATTTATCACTTGGGCAATTTTTACGGAAGAATTGATAGCACATTATGAGGATACAAAAAGCAACACTTTTTTTAGCCAATTGATAAGTCTCAAACAAAAGGGTTCAATAATGGAGCACATTGAGGAGTTCCAAAAATTGAACATAAGGGTAAAAGATATTCCAGAGGAGCATAGGATTGATGTGTTCATAGGGTCTTTAAAGGATAATATCCAACATGATGTGCGCCTTTGGGAACCTGATTCATTAGAGAAGGCATTCAGGTTAGCAAGAAAAATGGAAAGCAAAATTATGGCAACTAGGAAGCATACCATTCACAACTATAAAGATGGAAGTGTTGTTGCCCATAGTCTTCCACAACCTACAAGGTTGACACCACAACAATTGGAAGAAAAAAGAGCAAAAGGGCTTTGTTACAATTGTGATAGCAAATACACAAAAGGTCATAAGTGTGCTGAGAAGAAATTATTCTACATAGATTGTGAAGAGGAAGAAGAAAAGGAGCAAGAAAGGTCAAAAGAAGAGGATATATTCCAGGAACAAAGCCTAGATGAAGAACAAATAAATCCGACCATATCTTGTAATGCATTGGCGGGAATTACCACTCCTCAAACCATCAAGATAGAAGGACAAATCAAGAAGAAAAAGGTAATAGTGTTGATTGATTCAGGAAGCACCCACAATTTTATTCATTGTAGGGTAGCAAAAGAATTGAATTGCTTCCTATATCCAGCACCAGAGTGTCAAGTGATGATTGCAAATGGAGGAACAATAAATTGTTCTGGAAAGTGCCATAATATCAAGCTATCCATGGGAGAATATGTATTGACTAGCCCAATGCTTTCCATTCCAATGGGAGGTGCTGATGTTGTACTAGGAGTCCAATGGCTACAATCCTTGGGTACAATAGCTTTTAATTTTCAAGAACTTTTCATGAAATTTTCTGTGGAAGGAAAGGAAGTTGAATTAAGGGGTATTGCAGGGAAACCAGGAAAGATAATCAGCTCTAATGGCATGACAAAGCTTCTAAAAAAGGAGCAAAGAGGTGTAATTGCACAATTATGTTCGCTAGATGTTTCCACATTGGAATCATCTATTTCTCCAGATCTCCAAAAAGTCCTGGACAATCATTCCAAGGTATTTGAGACTCCCAAAGGTCTCCCACCTATGCGTGATCATGATCATGCTATTCATCTGATTCCAGGAAGTGTTCCTCCAAACATCAGGCCGTACAGATATCCATATGTCCAAAAAAGTGAAATTGAACGTATGGTTGCAGAAATGCTAGAGGCTGGTATAATTCAACCAAGTCAAAGTTCTTTCTCAGCTCCAGTAGTATTGGTGCACAAGAAGGATGGATCATGGCGCATGTGTCCAGATTATAGGGAGCTCAACAAGCTCACTATTAAAGATAAGTTCCCCATTCCTGTCATTGATGAATTACTGGATGAATTGCATGGATCAATTTACTTCACCAAGTTGGATCTTCGTTCGGGATATCATCAAATCAGAATGAAGATTGAAGACATTCCGAAAACGGCATTTAGAACTCATGAGGGTCATTATGAATTTTTGGTCATGCCTTTTGGCCTTACCAATGCACCTTCAACATTTCAAGGTTTGATGAATTCAATTTTCAAACCATTCCTTAGAAAATTTGTGTTAGTATTTTTTGATGATATACTAATCTACAGCAAGTCTTGGAAGGATCATGTTGAACATGTTGACAAGGTGCTACAACTATTGGAGGAGAAACAATTATATGCAAAAAGATCCAAATGTTTCTTTGGAGTCCAGGAGGTGGAATATTTGGGTCATATTGTATCTCATGAAGGAGTTAAGGTAGACCCTAGCAAAATTAAAGCCATTAAGGAATGGAAAATCCCCACATCCATAAAGCATCTGCGAGGATTTCTTGGGTTGACAGGGTATTATCGCAAGTTTGTTAAGAATTATGGGAGAATAGCAGCACCTCTAACAACATTATTGAAGAAAGATTCATTTTCATGGACTCCGGAAGCAACAAAGGCCTTTGAACATCTTAAAGAGGCAATGTGCCAAGCACCGGTCTTAGCTACACCGGACTTCACAAAAACCTTTATTGTGGAATGTGATGCTTCAGGAAATGGAATTGGTGCTGTTCTAATGCAAGATGAAAGACCCATTGCTTTTGAAAGTCGTCCAATCAAGGGAAAGTTTTTAAGCAAAGCTATTTATGAGAAGGAAATGTTGGCAATACTCCATGCACTTAAGAAATGGCGACCCTACCTAATGGGAAGACACTTCAAGGTAAAAACGGATCATGATAGCCTTAAATACTTTTTAGAACAAAGATTATCCTCTGAAGAGCAACAAAAGTGGGTCACAAAGATGTTGGGTTATGACTTTGAAATCATCTACAAAAAAGGGAAGCAAAATGTGGTGGCAGATGCACTCTCAAGAAAGGATGAGGATGTGGAAGCATTGTTGTGTGCCATTTCTATTATCCAACCAGATTGGATAAACGAAGCAAAGGAGGAATGGAAGAATGACGAAGAAGTGTGGGCACTTATTCGAAAGCTACAACAAGATTCCAGTACTTCTGATACATTTAGCTGGCAAAATGATTCGTTATGGTACAAAGATCGCTTATACCTCTGTAAGAATTCCCAGCTAAAACAAAAGATTCTTATGGAATTGCACACTTCTCCCTTAGGAGGGCACTCAGGATTTTTAAAAACTTACCACAGGGTTAAGAAGGAATTTTTTTGGGATGGCCTTAAATCAGATATTCAAAAGTTTGTGGCGGAATGTTTGGTTTGCCAACAAAATAAAGTTGAAACAATTAAGACACCGGGTCTATTACAACCTTTATCCATTCCAAGCCAACGTTGGGAGGAGGTTTCAATGGATTTTATCACAGGTTTACCCAAGTCTGAGGGAAAGAGTGTCATCATGGTGGTAGTTGACAGACTTACCAAGTATGCACACTTTTGTGCATTATCACATCCATTTAAAGCCAGTACAGTTTCTACTGCATTTATGGAAACAGTTCAAAAGCTACATGGAAACCCAAAGATTATTGTAAGTGACAGAGATCCCATTTTCACTGGAAATTTTTGGACAGAATTATTTTCTTGTCTTGGTACTCAGTTAGCTCATAGCTCATCTTATCATCCTCAATCTGATGGGCAAACTGAGATAGTAAACAAATGTTTGGAAGGATATCTTCGTTGCTTTGTATCTGATAAACAGACACAATGGGTCAAATGGTTGCCTCTGGCTGAATGGTGGTATAACACTTCCTTCCATACAGCAACAAAAATGACCCCATTTATGGCACTTTATGGGTATCAACCACCATCCATCACATCATATTTAAGAGAAAATTCTAAGGTTCAGGCAGTGGAACATCACATCGAACATCAACAACAAGTCCTCCAACTCTTAAAGGATAACCTCGTGTTGGCACAAAATAGAATGAAACAACAGGCAGATCAACATCGCAGTGAAAGAAGTTTTGATGTAGGTGATTGGGTATTCCTACGGCTACAACCATATAAGCAAATGTCCCTAAAGCAAGCTAAGAAGGATAATAAATTATCACCAAAGTATTATGGTCCGTACAAGGTGTTGGAAAAGATTGGTACTATGGCATACAAATTGGAGCTTCCTGCAGCTTCTCGATTGCACCCAGTTTTCCATGTTTCATGTTTAAAGAAGGTTATAGGCGACAAGCTCCCAGTTCAAACAATATTGCCAGAACTTGACGAGGAAGGAAAAATTATATTGGAACCGGAAGCAGTCACAGAAACAAGAACTCGACAGCTACGAAATCGATCAATTTCAGAGTATCTTATCAAGTGGAAGAACTTATCCGCTGAAGATTCCACATGGGAGGATGAGAATTTTATGCAGAAGTATCCAGAACTGCTCAAGCGTTGAGGACAACACTTTTTTGAAGGAGAGGGGCATGTTGGGTCCCTATAATACTAGTGATTACCCCATTACTATTGTAGTTATACCCCTTATTTATATTGTTGTGCCCCTATTACCCCCATATTGTTATTTCTGTGCCCCATAGAATCCCTCTATTGTTATTTTTGTGGCTTTATATTATTATTGTTAGGTCGGCTGGATTATATTGTGACTCCTTAGACTCCTATATATAGAAAGGAGGTTTTGTCATTTGTATCATCGAAGAATTGTTCATTTATGTAATGTAAAGGAGGTTTCCCCCTCGAAGAGGCTGAATTCTAAGGCGTTGATCTATCTTTTCTATCTTTTCTTGAGCTGGTTTCATAACACATTTTGTCCAATAACAAAATTTTCTAAAATAGTATAATTATGAAGCCCAAGCTATTGCCCATGAGAGAGGCTTTCAAATTTGGTTTATAGTGCCATGAACTTGTCTTTTAGCACCTTTAGAATTTGTTGTTGATGTACAAAAATCCCCATTACAATGCCTAATTGTGCTAAGAATTTGGCATGCTTAACCTGATTTTACTGAGATCGAGAATGTATGCTATTCAAATTTTCTTATATCAATCCTTCATGTCATCATACCATTCTATGCAATTACTGAAGTTCCTGGAATTCCATTAGCAAGATGAAGAGTGGAAGACCACCAAATGTGAGAGAAGAATGTTGAAAGCTTGAGAGGAAGTGAACCTAATAAAAAGAGGGGGGACACAGGATGTGGAACAAAAGCCATAAGGAAGATCCTGAGTCAATAAACATAAAAAGCATAAACACCAACCTTCACATATATAAACCCATTAACTGAACATGTGTCTTGCCAAGAGTGACTCCCAAAGACAAATGGATTTCCATAATCCTAGTCACATCATAAATGTTCATAATTCCAATCCACTTAAGAGAATGACTAATCCCTTACATTGATAAATCCATTGTGTGGGGATTAAATGCACCGAGAAGTTGTGAGATGTGGATGGAAAATTCATTATGAGAAATGAAATAAGACGGAGGCAAGTAATACAAGAGCTATCATGTCATTGCACAAGACCTATCACTATTTACACCAGACAAGTGACCCAAGAGTACATGTTCTATGGAAATACCAAAAGATGTTAGGGAATATGTTGAAAATACACTTTGTTGTTGATGATGATAACAAACACTTTCTCATGTGTTGTATTGTTTACGAACGAACCCACCTTGATATTGTCTCCCCTTAGCACATGATAGAACTCAATATTGAGAAACAGACACAAGACTTGTTTAACTCTATCCAAGATTGAGCTCGACGTTGAATCGAGAGGAGTTGTGCCCAATATCATATGTTTGATGATATTCTTAAAATCTTCCACCACAGTAAATTTCTGAATATGAGGGGTGCTTGCTAAGTTCACTTCGTACAAAAATGTGTAGGCTTTGGCTTGGTTATTGAAAGTGATTTGTAAACTGCATATGTAAGTATAAACTAATATTCTTTTACAACAAATGAAAACCTAATAAATTATTATTATAATACAAGAATATATTAATACTTTATAAATTAAGTATACCAATAACTCATTATTTAGTAAGCGTTCAAATGTTTCAAAACACATTAATTGATATCTCTTTAAAAAAATTCAATTAAAACCTAATTAAAACGACATATAAATTACTTCTTAACTATTTAATTATAAAAGGGGTGGAAGGAGGGGGAGGGATTTTAATTGATTCTAATGGAATAATTGAAGTAAAGCTTTCATGGGGCTTAGGAAGAAAACTAACAATCAAGCTTAGATGAATGGGCTCCTACAAGGTTTATTCATCACCAAAGACAAGGGTGTGGAAGACATAATCATCTTAAGAGACTCATTGATTGCGATCCAGTATCTTAACAGTGAAAACAATCCAAAAGACAACTCTCTTGCTATGATGCTCCATAGAATCAGAAGTGTAATGGCATCTTTTCACTCTAGGAAAGTTTATCACATTCTCAGAATCCACAATATGGAAGTTGATATGAAGGTGAAACAAGCTTGCTCTCTGGAAGAATCTGAGCTTGAGATTGATGAGCATAAGAATAGATGTTTGATCCCCTAATTCAATTAATGTCTCCAAAAGAATGGATCTTCCTTAAGCCCCTTTACTATTGGAATATGGTTATATCAAGAAAAATTATTAAATATTTTCCCCTTCCATTGTATCCTTATTGCCTATCACTCCCCACTCCTTGTAATTATTGCACTCAATTCAGTCATACATCTGTGAGGTTTTAAGATGGCATGGTTTCTTCTCAAAACATGTCAAGTTACATAATTTGTGGTCATGCAAAGGGATTTCCTCCTGCCTCGCATGCTAGAAACATTAACACTCACTTGCTCAAGCATTAGAATTACCCTTCAATCAATATAATGATGAACCTTCTTGGATGACACAAAAGGAAATTTATTGTTATGGATATGGAATGCATGTGGAATGACAGGGGTTGTAGTGTTAAATTAGAAAGATGCCTTTCTTCTTAGTCATTCCACTCTGCACTCCTCCCTCCAAGTGTGTCCTCTTCTCATGCAACTGTGATTTTGGTTTTGGTTCGACTCTCGGATTCAATTTTGGCATTAAGAAAGTTTCCCTTTTAGCAGCTCCGCGAAGAGCTCTAATTCATACTTCAATTGCTCAACTAGCAATGTTAGGGTGGGTGAGGCATTCCTGCTTGTGGGAACTTTGGCATTATGGGCTTGCTAGTTTGGAGGCCATTCTAAAAGAACCATGACAATATTGTCATGTGGGTCTCAGTCTAGCACGGACCTTATTTCAAGAAGGTACATTTGAATTTCCAGTTTTTAGCTTTGTTCTACACATAAAATTGGGTGTGTATGAAAATTCCATAGAATAAACTCCTACCTTGGCTCCTTGGTTGTTAATTGGAATGTGTTAAATGGGTTTGTGAAAGCACTAGCTAACCCAACTCCACGGTCATCTTGTCCTTCTAAAAAGAATTACAAGTCCTCGGGTTTGGGACCATGGTGGTGCCACCTTATGCCCTCATTTTACAAGTTTTGTTTGGTTTTCCCCACAAGTTTGTTAGAAGTATATGGGAGTTGTGTCTGTTCCATGATCCAAATTTATACTACAAGGCTTATCTTGGAGCGCTCTCCTCTTTGCGTCATAAGTCTGGAAGGCATAAAAAGGTCATTAAAGCCGCAAGTTACTACCACAAGTATGTGTTGAGTTTCTGCTTAGGGTGGTATAATGAACATTGATTCAGACTCAGATCCCTACTCAACAAATAATCCTTATTCTCATTGTTTGTCTTCCCATGAAGCACTCCACAAGGTAGATTATGATCTTCAAGTTAAATTTTGTCAAATGTCTCACACCAAATTGATCTTACAAATAAGCTTCTGACTCTCCAATTTCAGTTTTCTCGTTTGGTTGACGAAGTTGATGCAACCAGGAATATTATTATGGACCTTAAATTAAGTAAAGAAGCTTAGGAAAATAACTACAAGCATTAGGATGATATAGGCTGCAATCGAGAGATAGATCTCAACAAGTCAGCCACATATGGTGATTAACATATTTTGCAAGCTCGACAAGTGGATTTTTGACTTTTTGTAATCATGTGGATGCACTAATAATTGTAGAAATTTTGAATAATATGACACTTATTCACAGAGATTATCCTGATTATACACTAGTTGCGGAATGCATGCATAATACATAACCTCCTCTACGTTGATCATCAATTTGCAGATTCAAAACATTCGCATATGCACATTGAAACACATCAATAACACATATCAACACAGTATGTAACCGGGGAAAGCATACAGCTGAAAACCCCCAACTATCTGTATATTATAATGATAGAGAACATGTAACAATACATAGTACAATACTCCTCACAAGTACTCAGTACTATCTCCACCTGCTACAGACAAACTAGCTCAGATTTGAATCAAGTCACAGGTTCAAATCTCCTCCGCTGTCTGCCTGCCTCTACTGCGCAATCCAAAGTAAGAATAGGAATGATCCAAGCTCGTTTTCCTTGGCTTGTACTGCGCAATCCTCATTGGCAATCTCCATCACTGATTGTGAAAATCTCATGCATAGCTATAGTCACAACTGATAGTAGTCTCCACCTCTAACACCTGTCTCCATTGAACTGTCCATGCACTGAGTTAACTGATGTATTCTTTAGTTGCTTTATGAGTTAATAATTAGTGAATTAATTAATAATTAATTCACATCACTCATCACTAGTGTATTTGCAGTTAGACTAAATACAACTAGTTCAACCAAGTCAAACTGAACAAAACTCCATCAACTCCTCAATCAACTCCACCAAACTCAATCACTTGAGCTCTAACTGAAGTCCATCATGCAATAGCTCAACTGACCCATAATAAAAGCGTATCTCCTTCTGGTAGTTGCATGTGCCACATCCGTAGCTCGAACTGAAGTGCTCCAAGAGGATAAGATAATGTTTATAGTCCAAATATTATTAAGAGCTAATAATATTCGAATGTTCTATTTTTAACCTGGCGGTCTAAAAATAGACTCCGCCCATATGTCTAAAAATAGAAGTCCATCTATTTTTACAAACATGACCAATCATCCACAAATAGCATCCTGTAACTCATAGACCATGATCCATATGTCTAAGAATAGACTTTGCGCCAAAAATAGCCTGCGAGCCCACTTAGTGAAGGCGACTCCTTTCCACTAAGCTCCATCATCTTGTTGCATTTTCAACACTCCCTCTCAACAAGATATGGATTATCTGCAACCCCTATCCTGCCTCGGTGGTATTCGAATTTTCTCCTAGTGTGCGCCTTCGACAAGATATCAGCATCCTGATCCTCCATTGGAATGTATGAAAGTAACATGATTCTCCACTGCACACAATCTCTGATATGATGGTACCTGATGTCGATGTGCTTGGATCTATCATGAAATACTGGATTAGCCGAGAGTTTAATGTGACTTTGGTTATCACAATAAATCACTGTAGGCTCCAAGTGTGACCCGAACAACCCGACCAGGATCTTCCTCATCCATATAGCCTCGCATGAAGCCAAACTTTTTGCCATATACTCGGCCTCTGCTGAACTGAGTGCCACGGATCTCTGCTTCCTGCTGTACCAAGAAACTGTTGTCGACCCGATACTGAAAATCCCTCCAGATGTGCTCTTTCTGTCCGTTGGGCTCCCTACCCAATCTGCATCCGTGAAGCCACATAGCTTCACCTCATCCTCCTGTCTGTACCACAATCCATATCCCGATGTGCCTCTGAGATAACGCAATACATGCTTGCCTGCCTTCCAGAAGAGCTTGGTTGGCTTAACCATAGCTTATGAAAGCTGGTTAATAGCATAGCATATATCGGGTCGTGTATTGACCAGATACATAAGCGACCCCACCAACTGTCGATAAACAGTGGCATCCACTACTTCTATTGAAGTAGCATCCTCCTTCCTCCAACCTCCAGGAAGAGGAGTATCAACAGGCTTGCAGCCATGCATGTTGAACTTCTCCAGTATCTCCTAAGCATACTTACCCTGAGAAACAAATAGTCCATCATTGCGCTGCCAAATTTCCAATCCCAGGAAATAATGAAGGAGTCCCAAGTCCTTCATCTCAAACTTCCTAGGAAGATCCTCCTTGCATGAAAGTATCAACATCTCATCACCTGTCAAAATCAAATCATCTACATAAAGTACAATGATAAGCAAATTACACTCCACCACAATCTGGTATAGGTTACGATCCACCTCACTCTTGGAGAATCCAAGTCCGGTGAAATAACTGTCTATCCATGTGTACCCAGCACGTGATGCTTGTTTCAACCCATACAACGCTCTCTTGAGCCTGCACACATGCGACTCGCTGCTGAAGATCTTGAAACCTTCGGGCTGCTCTATGTACACCTCTTCCTCAATGACTCCGTTGAGGAACGCAGTCTTCACATCCATCTGATGAATGTTCCACCCCATATGCGTTGAGAGAACAAGAATCGCTCGTATGGAAGAATACCTTGCGACAGGTGCAAAGGTCTCCTCATAATCGATCCCCTCTATCTGTGAAAAGCCTCGGGCAACAAATCTTGCCTTGTACTTCTCCACACTTCCATCAGCTGCCTGCTTCACTTTGTAGATCCATCTCGAACCCACCACTGGTTTCCCCTCCGGTCTTGGGAAAATCTCCCATGCACTGTTTTTGACAATCGAATCATACTCTTCCACCATGGCATCTACCCATGCGGGATCCTCCACAGCTTCCTCGAAAGAGGATGGCTCAGTCACAACACATTTTCTCACAAGAGCCATGTATCCAGTGTACCGATCAGGTGACTGTCTCTGTCTGCGTTGTCTTTTAGGTGGTCCTACAACCTTCTCTGCATCTTGAGCCAGTCGTTCAGCTTCTGTAGTGCGCTTTCGCCCTCTGATGGTTGGCGTTGCATGAGTGGTCTCTTCCACTCCATGAACTTTATCTTGTGGCTGATCCACGTCCTGAAGCTCATCCTTAGGAACTAATAGCTCCTCATCTGCATGCAAATGTGGCTCCCTCTCAAGCGAACACTTCATGGCTTTCTCCTCCTGAAATTTGATATCCCGTCGCACAACAGTCTTGCGACTGTCTGGCAAATACACACGATAGTTGTGGGGCGTATCAGTGTACCCCACAAATATCCCAACCTCCGCGATCGGCTCCAGCTTCTTCCTGGCATCCTTCGTCACATGCATGTAAACGTTAGAACCAAAAATCCTCAAATGGGAAATATCAGGTCTCCTACCAGAATAAGCCTCCTCGGGTGTACTCATGCCAAGTATCCTGTGAGGACAACGGTTTTGCACATATACTGCAGTATTGCATGCCTGCGCCCACAAGTGAAGGGGTAGGCCCTGATCATGCAACATCACCTGTGCAACACCCACGATCATTTTGTTCTTCCGCTCAGCAACCCCGTTCTGTTGTGGGTTATGGGGAGCTATGAGCTCTCTTCGAATCCCTTCTATGCTGCAGAAGTCCTTGAACTCGCTAGAGATGAATTCACCACCATTGTCGCTCCTAAGAACCTTCACCTTCTTCCCCGATTCCTTCTCGACCAGTGCTTTGAACTCATAGAACTTTGAGTATGTCTCGCTCTTCTTCTACATGAAGAAGATCCATCACTTTCGAGAGAAATCATCAACAAAGATCACATAGGGCAATGACATTTATATTTTGAGAAGAGAAAGCGTGAAAATTGAGGAGCTTATTAATAGTTATTGATTTTAATCTTTTTGTCTTCTTTTACAGTCGGCTTATTTTATTTATTTATTTATTGATATAAGTATTTATTTTATTTATTATTTATTATTATTATTATTTATTTAGTTTTATTTTATTATATTATTATTTATTTATTTATATATTTTTATCATTATTTATTTATTTATTTATCATATTTTATTTATTTATTTATTTATTATTTTAATTAATTAATTAATTTATTATTATTTATTTTATTTTTATTTTATTATGATTATTATTATTATTTTTATTATTATTTTTTTTTAATTTATTTACTTATTTATTTATTTTTATTTATTTTTTTATTTTATTTTTTTTGGAATCTGTATTATATGTTTAAGATCCTTCGCTATATGTTAATTGTTTTTACTGGAATGTATATAATTTTAAAGTCATATTTTTGAAGGATTTTTTTATGTTAACTTATTTATTATGTGATTTTGTTAAATTTATTTAATGGAGAGTTAGATAGGGAGCTAGCTATGATAAGTTAAAAATACTTATTTATTAATATTAATATTAATAATATTATTATTTATTTATTAATTTTATTATTATTATTATCATTATTTATTTTTTTGTAGTTAATGTCTATTTCTTTTTTATTTTTGATGATGGACTCACAAAGCTAGTCCGAAACGTTGGTTTCAAAACTGTTCACAGGTTTTTCCACAAAAAAAAAAGATCACATAGTACATGTGCTTTGCTGTCGAAGCTACTGAGAAAGGTCCACACACGTCTGTGTGAATTCTCTCAAGGATCGTCGTGGCGCAAATATCCTTCTCATGAAAGGTGGCTTTCACAAATTTTCCCAAATTACACCCCTTGCACTGATCTGACTACGCAAGAGTGCCTTTAGGAAGCCCAGTAGTAATCTGCTGCAGTATCTTCAAGGCTCCATGGTGAAGGTGGCCCAATCTCCTGTGCCACAGCTCACCTTCATCCCGGCTCACCAATCCTTCTGCCTTGCATGCCATTGCTGCGCAGCCATCTACATGCAACTGATAAAGGTTCCTGACTCGAACCCCTATCTTCCGGGTTTCTCCAGTTGTCTTACTACGCAGGAAAGCCTTTCCCTTGCTGAAAACAACATCATATCCCTTGTCTTCTAACATCGCCACAGAGATAAGATTCTTCTTCAATCTTGGAACATGAATCACTTCCTTCAATACGAAGGGTTTACCAGACTCCCTCTCAAAGGAAATGGTACCGATACCGGTCGCACTGTATCTACCATCATCGCCCATCTCGATGTGCACTCCAAGATCTTTCTCCTCCATATCAGAAAACAAACCTCGATCTCCTGTCATGTGAAAAGATGCACCATTATCCAAGAACCATACCATTCCCATCACACTTGATACCAAGCATGCGATCAACGAAAAATCCAGCTCAAACTGCAAGGCTAGGGCCTCTCCCGCTGCAGATCCAGCAGCTTGCCTATTTTTCTTCTTCTGCGGACAATTTGTGGCATAATGTCTGTGCTGGTGATAGTGAAAGCACTTCTCCTTGGACATGTCTTGCTTCTTGCCTTTTGAACCGGAATGAGAAGCTTTATTGTTCTTCCCCTTCTTTGCTTTGGCAGCCAAAGCGCAATTTTCTTCATCAGGTGCCTTTGATGAAGATTCGTCCCTGGTATTTCGCCTGATCTCCTCTTGCACAAGATCTGACCAAAGTCTCTCCCATCCTGGCAATTTCTCCCGACCATTGACAGAGTCTTGATAGGAATGCCAACTCTTTGGAAGACCGAGGAGAGCCAAGCTCACCAAGTCCTCATCATCGACAGTCACCCCCACACTTCCCAGCTCATCCCTGCACTGGGTGAACTTCGTGAGATACTTGGGCATACTGTCTCCTTTCTCACACTTAATGTTTCTGAGTTTATCCTTGAGCGCCAACTTCCTCTGGTCTCTCTTGCTTTGGAATAGATCTGTCAATGCTTTCCAGATCAAGTATGGAGAATCCTTTCCATGCAGGCTGGATACAATTGATCCTTCACACCCTCCAACAGAATCCTTCGACACTTTGTTGTCTTCTTTTGCCAAACCTCAATGTGAGCAACATCAGTAGGCTTTGGGACCCTAGCCTCTATGAACTCCTTCAGCCCATTGTCATCTAACACCGCCTCCATCCTGTCTTTCCATGCAATATAATTCGAGCTGCCCTCAAGAGCATACTCCAATCGCAATCCGTTGAAAGACATTTCAACTTTGACACCAAGAAAACACTGCTGCAAATTCGAATTCCACCAACTCAAAACTCAACCGCTTCTGATCTAAAATTCATGAGAACAAAGTATTTCTCATACAGAGATTGATTGTATGGGCTTTTACCAGATATCTCACCTTCCAAAAGAAGGATGAATCCAGAGGCTACCTGGCCCGATTATAGACTCTGCCTGAAGAAATAAAATGTAATCACTTTCTGAATAATAGATCTGATGATCAACTCTGCTCTGATACCATGTAGAAATTTTGAATAATATGACACTTATTCACAGAGATTATCCTGATTATACACTAGTTGCGGAATGCATGCATAATACATAACCTCCTCTACGTTGATCATCAATTTGCAGAATCAAAACATTCGCATGTGCACATTGAAACACATCAATAACACATATCAACACAGTATGTAACTGGGGAAAGCATACAGCTGAAAACCCCCAACTATCTATATATTATAATGATAGAGAACATGTAACAATACATAGTACAATACTCCTCACAAGTACTCAGTACTATCTCCACCTGCTACAGACAAACTAGCTCAGATTTGAATCAAGTCACAGGTTCAAATCTCCTCCGCTGTTTGCCTACCTCTACTGCGCAATCCAAAGTAAGAATAGGAATGATCCAAGCTCGTTTTCCTTGGCTTGTACTGCGCAATCCAAAGTATCTCCACCTGCTACAGACAAACTAGCTCAGATTTGAATCAAGTCACAGGTTCAAATCTCCTCCGCTGTCTGCCTGCCTCTACTGCGCAATCCAAAGTAAGAATAGGAATGATCCAAGCTCGTTTTCCTTGGCTTGTACTGCGCAATCCTCATTGGCAATCTCCATCACTGATTGTGAAAATCTCATGCACAGCTATAGTCACAACTGATAGTAGTCTCCACCTCTAACACCTGTCTCCATTGAACTGTCCATGCACTGAGTTAACTGATGTATTCTTTAGTTGCTTTATGAGTTAATAATTAGTGAATTAATTAATAATTAATTCACATCACTCATCACTAGTTTATTTGCAGTTAGACTAAATACAACTAGTTCAACCAAGTCAAACTGAACACAACTCCATCAACTCCTCAATCAACTCCACCAAACTCAATCACTTGAGTTCCAACCGAAGTCCATCATGCAATAGCTCAACTGACCCATAAGAAAAGCGTATTTCCTTCTGGCAGTTGCATGTGCCACATCCGTAGCTCGAACTGAAGTGCTCCAAGAGGATAAGATAATGTTTATAGTCCAAATATTATTAATAGCTAATAATATTCCACTGTTCTATTTTTAGCCTGGCAGTCTAAAAATATACTTCGCCCATATGTCTAAAAATAGAAGTCCATCTATTTTTACCAACATGACCAATCATCCACAAATAGATCCTGCAACTCATAGACCATGATCCATATGTCTAAAAATAGACTTTGCGCCAAAAATAGCCTGCGAGCCCACTTAGTGAAGGTGACTCCTTTCCACTAAGCTTCATCATCTTGCATTTTCAACAATAATCTTTCCTTTGTTTGATATGGATTTTTGACTAATCATGCAGACATGATAATAATCTACCTTATGTTAGTTTTCTTGGGTTTTTTTCTGTAATCATGCAGACATTATAATAGTCTACCCTCTATTAGTTTTTTTGGGTCTTTTGATGTAGAAGATGAGTGTTGTCCATGAATTATAGTCAGAAGTGAATATTGAAGATGTATCCCTCATGTATTTTGTTGCGATTAGGCGCAAATTTAGTACAATATTACTCAATTTTGTGTAAAGAAAAAACTATTTAAATATAATCCATTCAACTTATTTTTCACATTAAAATTTAACATTTTTCAAATTTTATTAAAATAAAATATTTATCTCTACTTCTCTCACCACTAAATTGTAAACATTTCAAGTTAAATAAGAGCCACGCGGTGTTGAATTGTGTGTAGCTTGGGAGATACTCCCACAACCCTTGGGGTACGGGATTTGTGTAGAGTTGACCCATGAAAAAGTCGTTTTGTGGCAATGTACCAAAGTGGTGGGCCTTGGGCACAAGATGGTGGGCTAAAGACCCAAAACAATTATTTGTTTATTCTTAGTATTGTGTGAGGGCACCTTAATGAAGTTGATAAGACTTAATCCAATGATTAGAGAGAGTATAAATAGAGGATACATAGAAGAGGTCTCAACACACAACAAGAGCATTCGTTCTTGTGAGATGTATGCCTAAAAGGGAGACTAT
Organism: Pinus tabuliformis; assembly: GCA_031772625.1. Lineage (NCBI taxonomy): Eukaryota > Viridiplantae > Streptophyta > Pinopsida > Pinales > Pinaceae > Pinus > Pinus tabuliformis. Next base: position 984,452,564 of record CM062811.1, read on the forward strand.
ACCTCAGGAGGAGTTGTAGCCTTGGAGATAAGTTTTATGGTCTAATTTTTGGTGTGATGAAAGTTGAGTTTTTCTCACTCAGTGAAAAGCCTGAGTTTTCTATGGAGGTGTGCACCCTAAAAGGGCTTGGTTCAGGCTGAGATTGGGAGGAAAGAAGCATGTTGATTATGTGTATGAAGCCTTAGCGTAGGTCCGTCCAAGAAAGAATAAGCCTATAAATTATTTGCGCAAGGTTTGTTGATGTTTATGTGCATAAGGAGGGAGGGTCAAGTCATAGAAGAACACTAATGTGCCTATTTTCAACCTGTTGAGGAGCGCCACAAGACATCAATAACAATGTCAAAGTTTAGTGGAAAGGCTTATCCCTTAAGGACGTTGAAATTTCCCTTAGGCTTTGAGAGTGAAGCAATCTGTCATCTTGTGTAGAAAGAGAGGGAAGTGGGACATATGGAGGACTGATACACTAAGGATATTAAGTGTTTAGGTATATGATTGGAGGTTTTTCCACCAAGAAGTATGGTACTTTATGAACTAAGGGACTATGAGAAGCTAACTCTTGTTGAGCCTATATATAGTGACATTGAAGTGTGTGAAGGCATATTGTTGAGGTTGAATTGTGTAAGTGTTTTGGAGCAACATAACCCTATGAGAAACTTGATGTGCAGAGGTATTGGAGTAGTAGTAACTTTGTGAGATAGGTGGCAAAGGACCTTCTAGGTGTTCAAGACAAGTGGACTGAAAGAGTTGTGGTCAAGCGATTCTTCACCGAGTCAAGTTTGTTCTTGTTCTTGGGTAGATTGAGAGTCCAACATTGTTGACCTCAAGCCCTAGTTTTCCCTATATAGGGGCTAATTGTAAGGGCCATGATCCCTAGTATGGAAGCCCTAAGCTTGTTGTATTAAAGTTTTAATATAAATAAGTTTTGGGTCTACAAATTCTTGTGTACTTTGTTGATTCATTGTTATTACATTTCTATTGTGCAAAGTTCTTGGAGTTGTGTGTATTTTAGTGTGTTTGTGACTGTGTTTTAGACATATACCTGATTCTAAAGTAATAGGAAAAATTGGCATGTGGTGGCAATGTCACTGCTTTTTTTGTATAGATGTTATTTTTGATGTACTTTAATTTGCAATGAACAAGATTCGATGACTAGTTGTTAAAAGGAGACAAAATGTTTCCATTGATCAAATGTATTGTAATATGTTAGTTGGATTATTGTTAATCAATTCAAAATTAGCAGACTTGAGCTATTTGAACTTAATTGTCAAGATTGATGATGTTGAGTTATTTGTAGTTGACTTTAAAATTCTAATGTCCAAGCCTATTGCAAACATCCATGAAAAACAATAGAGTAGATACATAAACATCGGTTTGTAAGACATGGAGATGAAGAATAACTTGTTGTTGGAATCTATGCCATTCAACAACAAGCTTTGCTTCCTTATTTTCATGGATGAAAAAGAAACCATTAATTTACAAAAATATACATAAATATTAACCTCTTTGACTGTAGTAAAATGAACTCATGTTATTAACATCTAATTTACAAATATAAATGGAGGAAAGAAAAGTAGAAAGAATGTAATAATATGGAATCTTTTATAAGGTAAAAAAAATACCCACACAAACCAGAGTCCAATGGTTAATTTACTTAAAAGGGAAAAAGTAAATCCTGAATTCGCATTAGTTATCCTTTACCTATGACTTCTCCATAGCATCTAGAACATGTAAACCAACCCCAAGTGGCCTAGGAAAGATCAAGAAACATATGCAACCAAGGTTCGAAAAACCACAGTGTTAAAGAAACAATTTACTTAACATTAATATCATTGAAAAATGGCAAAAACTGTTTAGGTGCTTATATAAAGACAAAGACCGAAAGCAGGAACTTGACTATAATGCTCTTCTTTTCAAGAGAAGTAGATGATGAGCTCACCTAAATGCAAATTTTAATAATAATAATAATAAATAGATAGATAATTAATATGGTTAATTATAATAATACATATAATTTATTTGAAAAAATAAAAAAAGAATGATTAGAGAATAAGGGCAAAGAGCATATTGAAATATATTGGAGATCAAGATGGGCCCTCCTAGATGGATGGTATATAGGGTGCAAGCAACAAATCTTATAGCAGTGGAGAAAAACAAGCCTTGGAGGATCCTTTAAAAACGAATATGGGTTTCAATCTTTTAATGACTTGGTAATGAGTCGACGAATATATAACGATGAATTGGTTCATGGGATTTATATATGGGAGTGTCATTTTTTCCTTCACCCATAAGAATTTTCTGTCTTGTTTGAACAATATTTAAGTTTCTCTCAGACCTTTTTCTTCTTAAGCCTCTCTATCTTCTCCACTGGATTTTAAAAATTCCTTTACCCTCTTCATCTTCATCTGCATTACGCCAACATTTTATTCCATTTCCAGATAAAAAATCCAAATTGAAATCATCTCAAGCAGTGTTGTAACAACTAGATTATTCTACAGGGGAGAGGGTAAGAGAGTTTGAATTAAGAAAAAATAGTTATACATGTTGTCGTGGCTTTGGAATTTTCATAAATCAAATCCAGGTAAAGGTTTAATGAAATAACAACTCCAAATTTGATCCATGAATGATATCATAAAACCCTCATGGAATTGCTACCATTATGAGTGTATATGCTTCGACAAAGTTGTATCATTGGGCTCGGGAATTATACATAATATGTAATCCACCACACTAAGATTTTGGAAATCTCTCGTACACCCCAAGGACATTATACATAATACATAATCCATCGTACCAAGATATAGGAAATCTCTAGTATACCCCTCTACACGATTTGTTTCGGGATTTGGAGCCCTAGTGTGGTTGTGCAGCAGGAATGTCACCAACGTAAGCAATCAGGAAAAGAATAAACCTAAAGTTAATTTTGTAGGGCTAAAAAATTTTGCAATTTTTTTTTATGTACATGTGAGAATAATATCACAAATCATATCATATATGTCACGACGGAGAAAAAAAGAAGAAGAAGAAGTTATTTTAACGTCCACGAGGCTAAAGAGAGTTTATGGGACAGATTGCTTCTCTATCTAGCTCTTGTATTCGGCCCTTTTCCTGTGAATTTTCACAATAAATGCTCTGAGCTTCTCAACAAACCCCTCGTTGAATAGATTATCCCAAGAGCTAGCTGCCAAAATATCTGCATAACTTTCCCTATTGTCTTTGAAGGCCTCGCATTCTAAAATGAAATGGTTTTTTGTTTCTACATTTCTGGAAGAGAAAAAAATGCATACTCTTTCCTCCCACACTTCTTTTGGCCTTTTCCAGCGCCCTGTTTCACAACATAGTTGATGAGAATTAGTCCGTAATTGAGCAATAAGAATTTTGGCCCCTGTGTACGCTTTTTGTTGATGATTATGAGTGGGATTAAAATCTTCAATATAATACTTTTCTTTCTCCCTAGCTCCTTCTCCCAAGTACGTTTGTGGAACTTATCCATAACAAAAGCTTTATCTCTTTACTATTTGTGGGACACATGGTCAAACAAATACCCCATTTACTAAACCATTTGTTATTTTTCCACATTGAAGTCTTGTTTCTTTTGCATAATATGTCAGTAAACACAATCTTAGGCTATCTGACCTCTTCCATTTGCTCAATTTTTTTTAAATACTGTATGATCCGTACCATAGCAATTGCTTCAATAGGAGAAACCCTTGTTTCTCTTAACAAGATAGCATAAGGAACTGCACTTTTAATTTGAATTTGTTTGTAATCAAACGCTTCTAAATTTTCTCAATTTGTTTTCACTGCATGTCTGATGTATTATTGGCCCACAATTCACAACCGTAGAGAATCACCGGAATCACTAAAATCCCAAAAAGAGTTAGAATGGTTTTCCAGTCCAACAACCTTACCTCTATACACCTATTTTGAAAAGCATAAAATGCTTTCCAAGCCCCCAAAGTTCTTTTCTTTCTACATCCATCCCAACTTATATTTATGTTGAACTCAATTCCAAGGTATTTGTAATCCACAATTTCTTCCAGATGTTGCCTTCAAAGTAGAACTTATGTTGTTTATGTTTCCTTTTATTAGAGAAAACCACTACTTTTGTTTGGCTAATATTGACTTGCATCCCCACTCTTCTACAAAAATGCTCAAGGGAAAGTAAGTGCTCTTGCAAACCAAGAGCAAATCTAGCAATCAAAATAAGGTCATCTACAAACAAGAAGCCTTATAACAAACTTGCCCAAATGGATATCGTCACCCCCTTGCGAATTTAGCCACTCTTCAAGCTTATCAATATATAAACTAAAGAGGGTAGGAGTCAATGGGCAACCTTGTTTGACCCTGATATCGCTTCTAAAAATTTCAAAAATTCCTACTAAAGTTCTAATTTTGACTTTCACCTCTTCATATAGCCTATGCATAGCTGCTCTCAAATGCTTAGGAACCCCAAGTTCCTCCATTCTATGCCAAAGCTTATCCCTAGGAACCATGTCAAAGGATTTTCCGAAATCAACAAAGCAACATAAGACTTCTTCCTTTTTCTCCCAAACTTTTTCAATTATGTGCCTTAAATTTATACCATGATCAATTGTGGAATGTTTAGGTCTAAAACTTGCTTGCCCTTTAGCACATTTATCTCTTTCTTCTGCCCACTTGCTGATTTTATTTTCTAATGTGCTTCCAAATAAATTTGCAAACAAGGGATTTATCATTATGGTCCTATAATTGGAGGGATTATTGACGTCACCACTCTTGAAAAGAGGTATTGCCAAACTAGTTGTAAAATTGTGGGGAACCCTTGTTGTATGATGTTGTTGAAAAAGTTTGTAATGTGAGGTGCAAAAATTTTTAAGCCCCACTTTAGATACTCTGCTTGGATTTCAGCTAAGTCTTTTGCTTTTCAAACACCCAACTTCTTGATACCCATCTCTACCTCTTGCACTGTGAAGAGTTTTTGTATCAGTGTTGACCAAGCGAGGAGGGTCAACATTGGGATCCTACTCATAAAGTTGTCTTGCATAGTCAAACCATTTAGAACCTGTAACATTGTTTTCAGTTTGCATCTTTCTCGCTTGGAGCTCCTTCCAAAATAATTTGGGGTTATTTTTCCCAAGGAAGATTAGTTCTTCTCTCCTTGAAACCATCAAACCAACCTTTTTCTTTCTTAATATCTCCTTGTAAGCTTTGAAATTTATGTTATCCTTGTTTGACTCTTTCCACATTCTCTTTGCCTTTTGCATTCCTCGTCAAACCAAGCATTAACCGCAAAGCAATTTGTTTTAGACTTCTTAATTTTTGCTCTTTTTCACTTTGTAAGTGCTCTTTGAATTAAATGTGTTAATTCGTGACTATGAAGGTCGTGAAATGGGATTTTCTCCTTCTCGAAGAGCCTCTATAACGCTATTTTGAAGGTATTACAATTTTTTGGAGTCAAAAGAATTCTACCCTTTGGGAGATTTTGTTGAACACACTGAGTTTTTGACCCTAACTGCTTCTTTCCAGTCCAAGAGAAACTTAAATAAATTGGTTTGTGATCTAATTTTATGTCCCAAAAGTGATCTCCAATCAAAACTTCCTCCGTTTTCTCACGCAAACTATGTGAGCAAATTACACGGTCTACTACACTTGCTCCATTGTAAGTTGCAAGTGAAATTACCAGAGTTTTCCCATCTAGTCAAACCATTACAAATGACTAAATCGAAAACCCCACATAGAGTAAGCAGTGACATAATAGAATAGTACCTTAATTGGCTTTTCCAAAATCCATAATAGTATTCATATTCTAAGGACCTTAAAAAAACTTTATATGAATGCCCTAATGTTTAGCCAAGTAGTCAAAGTTTTTCAAATGTTTGAAAGAATCTTAGCAATCAACGAAGAAAATAGAAATTGATTTGTATTCATATATGATTTTTTTATAATATTAGTTTACTTATTTTAAAGTTTCCGCGTGAAGCCCAACTTTGCAAGATAATGATAAAATTTGTTTGAACATTATTATGGAGTTGTCTTTAGTGCGACTTTTTGGACTTTTCGACATCGGAATCCTACGGAAAAATTTGAGGTGAAATCTTGATTTGTGTTATTTGAACTAGGTTTTTCACTATATATATGGATTCATCACCACGAAAAACCCCTACAACACTTCGATTGTGCAGGGGTTACCCATCAAGCTTGTTATTTCAATAAATTCCCATCGGATTTTAGAGAAATTAGACTAGAAAAACCCACCGGAAAAGCTTCCAAAAAGTCTCACTAAAGACAACTCCCATTATTATGGTATAGGGAAATAAAGTTTTTTTTTTTAATTAATGTGTATGGGTGGGTTTTACATATTTTTTTAATAGTGGGGAACTTATCATAATTCAGTTTCCAAACCAACAATGTGGACAACCATCATTGGTTTTTATCTGTAAATGCAAGTTGACTCATAATAGTTATTCAAGGAAAACCACACCACCTATAATTACCCACTTGTGGTACATAAGGGGGCAGGATTTCACTCTTGCCAGATGCCTCTAGGGTTTCCTTACATCTAAGGAAGATGAGATCTTAGCCAAGCGGAAGCAATTTTAGGGCATACTCCATGATGTTATTTACATTATATTTATTAAAATAACAAGTCAATTTTATTAACATAAAAACATTTTATTAAAATTATAAAAAATAATTAGTAATTATTTTGGAAATGTGAAAATAGGCATAGTTTAACTAATAGATGGAACGAATCGGGCAATACAATTTCTAGCAACAATGTGATTTCTTGTTGTTTAAAAATGCACTTTTGAATGCAAAAATAAATTCAACATCCTAAAAAGTGCTCGAAAAAGGGTCAGTTTGTCTATTAGTTAGAGTATGCAGTAAAAAATATTGTTAAAAGATATTTAATAAAGTGAGTTATGTAATTTATAACAAAGAAATAATTAGTACTTAATAATGGATTTTGGAAATATTTATTTTTTGACAAAAGATTAAACAAAACATAATCTAATTAATTAGGTTTAGTTTGGCTGAGAAGAGTTATTCTTTCCATTATATATATATATAATTCATTAGGACACAGTTAACTACATCGAGAAATACTAATTTACTAAAATTATAAGGTAAGAAATTTTACTTTAGAGTATGTCAACACACCCAAGGAGAACATGATTGGCTTATTTTACCAAATGCTCAAAAGAGATACATTCTAACATTTCTTACATGAGTATATTCTCACAAATTGGTTGTATAACAACATACCAAAGTAATACATGATTAAACAAGTTTTTTGGTTCGACTTCTTGTCTAATTGAGATTCAACATGGGATTTCTTCTTCTTCTTCCCTATTTTAGTCCAAACTTATTTTGATGTAGGTGGAGTACTTGTAGGTTCTTCAAGTTCTGGAGGACCTTAAATTACAAATTCTTCGTGAGCTAAATATTTGGATTTCATCAGCTTCATCTGCCTAATTTGTTGTTGGTTGAGGGCCTAAATTACCATGGAATTCTTGTCTTGAGTCATTCAAAACATGATCTTTTGTCTTTGTGCTTTGGGAAATCCATTCTTGTTATTTTTCTTTGGAAATTATATTCTCCTAAATTGTAGGAGCAACTGGAGTTTTATCCCATGGGGCTAGTTAGTGATCCTCTAAAGAACCAATCCACCAATTTGAATTTCTTTGTTGCTTCCTATTTTTCTTAAACCCATTGGACTTGAGTAGCTATATGACTTATTTCAAACCAATCCCTACACCATAGGGAGACTTGCTTATAGTCTAATTTCTTAGTCCCAGAAAAGTCTTTTTCATTAAAAATAATTTTAGTTAGGAATCCTAGGCTAGGATCCATTTCCACACAAATTCTAACATATCTTGTAATAATTCTCCTTCGAGTTTCACAATAAACAAATTGGAATTTTCCAGGAGTAGACTGGACGACTTGTAGAGAGGATATACCCGAAAGATGCAGTGGTAGATTTTGAAGCCACACCCAAGCAAGACTTTGTGAGAACCTATGTTAAAGGGTTACAAGAGGAAGACGAGGGCTTCAAGCACATTGCCCCAAAACAACATACCAAATTTTAGAATCAGACCTCTATCTTCAGTATTATCGATCTCAACAAAGAAAATCCATTTACATTATGGTGTATGAAAATATCATTCTTGATAATAGGGATCCCATATTTCACTATTTAGGTGTAATGATCAACAAGTCACAAATAAAACCCAAATAAATGACAAGTCAATTTACTAGATTAGATCAAATAAGTTTCCTCCTCTGCCTCAAAGCTAATAAGGATGGAGATAGAAGGGGTTTTGTGCACCAAAATGAAGGAGAGAGTTGAAGGTAGTTGAAGAACTACATTCTCAAAGGAAACACCACATGAAGGATCATTGACAAGTTCAAGAACAAGCTAAACAGGCGAGGGAGAGCCAGAGAATGTCGTAGGCCAAGTAGAGGCTACAAGCATAATAGAGTTCATATGGATAGGAGAAGACAATCGTGCTTGTGGGTGCATCTTGAATTTGGGGAAGACAAAGATGAAGGGCACCATAGCCTCCACAAGTGATATCTTAAACTCTTAATTAGTATATTGTTTGATTGACCTTGAATCTTAAATAATTTAGTTTACCCTAAATATAATCTATGTAAAGAGGGAAAATTCCCTTTAAATTCTCCTCGGGTATATATTGTATGAAAAAAATAAAATTGCAAAAACAACACAAAGAAATTAATTATTTGTGAAAAAATGTTTCCCTTTGATTATCATTATTTATGAACTCTTTCTCCTTTTCTTTTTTTCAAATTAGGGAGGTGTTGTATCACTGTGAAATTGCATCACATACAAAAATATTTTTTTTTACGGATCTTCCACAAGGGAAACTATACTAGTAAAATAACAGAAGAGTTTTTGCCAAAATATTGTATTTGAACTAGAAAATGAAATTGTCTAGATAACAGAGAATTTTCCTATCAACTTTCCTACAAAGATAAATACAAACTTGTTTAACTAGGATGACAACCTAGCTTCTACTAAATAAAATAATAAAGAAATGGTAGAAGAGGATCTATTTGGACAATGAGTCCACCTAGATTGTTGTTGGATGATCCTCCTCTTCTTCTAAAGCACTGAAATCTAGATTAGTAACCTTTTTTTCCACATAAGAGAGTCTATGTGTGAGCTTGTTTTCCTATCATTGAAGTTCATCAATAGAAATCAAAATTTCCTAGTGGGCCTAAGAGCATTCTAGCGAGACTTTCCCGATTATCATTTTTAATTGCCAATAAAGATTAAGGGTCTGCATATATTGGGTGTTCCTTGTTGTTGTGATGCCAATGTTTTGTATCCTTCCACCAACTTCAGCCTCCACTTTTGCATAAGTTATAAATATTCGTTCCAGTCAATCCTCGTGTTTTGCCTCTTGAATTTATCCACTTCAAACTTAACCAACTAGTAGAATGACACTCGAGGACTCCAATCTCATCATTTCGCTTTGGGTAGAGCTTAACCAAAGCATGGGAGCTACTGAAATAGAGCTAAAGATTGGAGAAAATGAAACTTAAATTAACCTGATTTCCATTAACAATTCTCACACAACCAATTTCCAAAAACCCAAATAGAATTTTGACATGACACCACCTTGAGTGAATCCTTCACATGTACCATTCTCATGAAAAACTATGAGGAAAACATTATCTCTTCCTAAACATTAATATAATTCCACCCCCTTAAATTATGAAACCTTGTCGTGCTCTAATGACCATTTTGCGCTATGTGGAAGTTGCCTTGGTAGGCTAAACTCCCTAAGAATCACATTTCCCCCTTACAAATTAACGAAAATGCTTATCACTTACTGTGAGGGGCGTTATTGATAAATGTTTTCAAAATTTGCATTATAAAATTAGTGTAACATGCTATATTCCTATGTAAATAATCAAAGAAAAACAAAAAAATCTAAAAGTAATGAATTATTTTATATTAGATAAAATGTCAATATTAAAAAAAAAAAAAAACTACTTATTTATATAAATTAAAAATGAATTAAATTGAAGACAAAAATTAAGATAATTATTATTATAAAAACAAAGACACCATGTCTTTATCTCACTATAAAGCATATAAAAGTTAAAAATATATGTAATGAAATTGATTATAAATAACAATTTAGATCTATATTAATGTTAAATTTGGAAGCAAAAACATATTTCCATTGGACTCTTTTCTAATTATTTTTGTTATAAATAATTTTTAAAATGTTATATATATATATATATATATATACTTCTAAATATGAATTAATATTTAGATTTTATAATATTTATAAGGTTACATGTCAAATTTATGTTAGAAAATGAATGGATTAGAAATCTCCCTATGAAACCAATTAATAAAATAAAAATTCTCTCTTTTTATATACATAAAATCCATATATATATATATATATACATTGAAATATTTTATTTATTTTTACACATTAAAATGTCAATACATGACCCAACCATATTTTGAAGTAGAAAACATATATATATATATTATTTTTGTTATTAATATTCAAAATGTTACAAGTCAACTCCATGTTAAAAGGTAAATAAATACAAATCTTTGTTAAAAGGGAATAAGAATTCTCTCTTTTATATATATATATATATATATTAATTTTATTTTTGTTATTAATATTTTTAAAATGTTAGATATCAACTCCAAATTAAATAGTGAAGGAATTATATATCTCTTTAATATATATATATATATATATATATATCTAAGTAAGATTAATCTATTGATATAATACAAAAAGTAGTTACAGAGTTTCCTGGCCGTAAAGGGACTCAGCCTTAATCAACATGCAGCCATGAACATTGTCTGAGACTGCCCCAACAAAGGGGAAACCAGTCTGAAAGAGAAAAAGAAGTCCAAAAAGACAACAGTTTTAACCACAGTTTTCTGAAGGGACTACCCAGAAATCAAAAACAGCATAACCGAACCACCCAGAAATCAACAGTTTGTCCGGACTGGACCATCACCCCTCAGAGAACTCTGAGGCCACACAAGACAAGACATAACTAAACCAAGAGCTAAAAGAAGTGCCACCTGGCAGACGTGACACGCGCGATAAATTCCTCTGTGGCAGGTTCCTCCACAATAGGACAAGCCCAGTCATCCGGGTTGTCCACTTCGCCACGTCCCACCGCCTGTTGTCCACCATGTCCCGTCGCCTGCTGTCCGCCCTCCCTGCTGTCGGCTTCCACCTGCGGACCCACCATGTCCTCCATGTGTCTTTCCACTGTCGGCGTGTCACTTTGAAGGCCCAAGTCATCATGCGAGCTATCAGCATTGGCCTTCCCATGTTGTCTGTTCTGGCCACCATTACCACCTTGTTCTTCGTCGTTGTCTCTATTCCGACTAGGACCGGCTCTATTCGTCTCCTCCATGGAAAATGTCATAGGAATGTGCTGCTCATTCTCTTTTGTGATGGAGATGGAGACGGTGGCCACAATGACCGGGCAGTTCAGAGCACTGCGGAACCGGAACTGCGTCGTGTGAGGGACCTGGTGCAGAGGCAGAGGAAAGGGCGTAGTGCGAACAGCCGCCTCTTCGCGTCTAGATCTGTGGAGACCTGCTCTGCCGCGGCCACCTTTGGTATTCGGATACTGGGGATTTTCAGCAGAGGAAACCGGGGAAGTCGGGGAGCGAGAGCTGCCTTCTCGCATGCCACCGTGTCTGCTACGCATACGGTGGCGAACCATGGTGGAAGTAGGAGTAGCGAAAGAGTCAGGGGAAGCTGAAGGAGAATAAACAGAGGAATTTTGCGCAGAGGTTACAGAATGTTGGGGGACAAAAGGCAAGTTGCAGAGGTTTGAATGGGAATGGTGGTAACCATTGCCCAAGTCAAGGCAACAAACAATCCAGCAGTGGTGCCCCGTGCTGGTTCTCTCAGATGGCATTTCCGCCTGCAGAGGGCAAGCACAGTGAAACAGGGGCAGAATGACTGGAATGTTTTCTGGCGCCATGGTTAAACAGGGAATGGCTCTGCCTCGACTGTAGCAGGCATTTAATGCCTCCTGCAAGGTGCCCTGAGTCTCATTTACGTTGATCTTGGGATGGTTGCAGAGGGCCATGTGGCCACCCCGTCCGCCGTCGTCCCGTCTCATCACCGTATACGAATTAATGAACACCTACATCCAAGGTATATCTCTTTAATATTAAAAAGATTAATTATTTATTTATTTACATTCAATTACTTAGTCTCTGCATAAAGTGGATGTAAATTTAAAAATAAAATCAAAATATTTTATTTATAATTGAGATTGATTTTTTTGTTATTAATATATTTCTTAATTATTATTGTAATTTTTTTTTTAAATGTAATGTTCCCAACAAAATATCTTTCTAACTAGTTAGAAGCGCAATCAAAGAAAAAAAATCTAACGATAATAAATTGTTTGGTTAAATTGTTAATATAATAAACACTTATAAAAACAAATTTTTACTTATTCATATAAATTAAAAAAGATTTCTACTTATTCATAAATTAAAAATAAATTAAATTGAAAAAAAAAATTATTATTATTATAAAAACAAAGACACCATGTCCTTACCCCACTATGAAGAATATAAAAATTAGAAATATATGTAATGGAAGTAAATATAAATAACAACATAACCAAAGGAAAACAAAAGATTTAAAGGTAATGAGTTATTTTATATTTGTTAAAATTTCAATATGATATGTGTTTATCGCAAGAAAATTTCCATTTATTCAAGTAAATTAAAAATGAATTAAATTGAAAAGGAAAATTAAGATATTAATTATTATAAAAGTAAAGATATTGTGTTTTTATTTTACTATCAAACATATAAAAAGTTAAAAATAAATAATTAAATTCAATATAAATAACAATTTAGATTTATTTTAACTTGAGATTTACTAAATGTCAAGAGGGATTATATCTCTCAAGATACAAATTTTAAAGAAATGTTTATAAAACAAAATATTTGATTCTTGTTAACCCTTGATAGATTAGAAATTAATATGGATTTATGTTGATTTTAAGAAAAACACTAATAAAATGTTATATATATATATGATTCATATATATATATAGATATATATGATTCATATTCTACACATCAAATCCGTAAATGTCTATTTGTATAATAGAAAACATAAATATAAATGTCTTTTTTTATTTATTTTTAACGGATATGGATTTATATTAGATATTGGCCAAAATGCCTTTCATCGGTTACAATAGATCGGGCATAGCCCTTGAATTTTCTTCCACTAACTAATCATAGGCCCCAAAATTTGGAGATCCACGTATTTTACTCAAGACTAGAGAATCTATCTCCGTTAATTTTCCTATCTTAAATGTACAAACAAACTGATTCAAAATAATGCAGTAAAACATAAATCTATTTTATGGTATGGAGTCCCACTCCTCAATTTCGCCTTTCAAGAGAGAGCCAGTGGGAAGTGGCACCACCTTGTTGGCTTCCAAATCAACATCTTTATTGTTCCCCCTCAATACATGAAGGAAATTTGCAGTCTGGAAAGATTTCACCAGAATTCTGATTCTTGAAACCACTCTTGCCAATCTAAGATCTACAGGAGAAGAATCCTCCAATAAGACTTTAATTATGGACTGAGAATCTCCTATAATATTAACATCTGATAGACCAGAGGCCTTTGCTTGCTTGAGACCTTGAAGAAGTGCCAAGGCTTCTGCTTGAATGCTGGTGGATTGTCCTAATCCCCAAGCAAACTTAGTCACAATTCTGCCCTCCTTATTCTTTATAACTCCTCCTACCCCAGCCAATCCGGGGTTGCCTTTCGCTACCCCATCAAAGAACAAGTGTATCTGGCTTGCCTGATGAGAAAAACAGATAGATCATTCTCCTTCCCTCTGAATTGCCACTCTTTTGTATCCTTGTGTTGCCTTGTTTCTCTAGAGAATTGGAGATCCAACGAGGCACCCTAGTCTAAGTCTTGCTGGCTTAGGTTCGAGTCCGACAAATGCTCCCCCAGACTTTCTTTCCATAGACTTTTTATTTTGATGATGGTGAACTGCGGATTTAAGCTTTCATCTCTGAAGACTCTTCTATTTCTCTCCAACCAAATTTGCCAGCAGATAAATTTCGGCAAGGAGAGCCATGCAGCTTTGAAACATTCGTTTTTTGGGAGCGTTTCTGGGTAGAAGTTTCGCCAGTTTGCAAATAAGTCAAAGATAGACGTAGGTAAGATGAATTCTGTTTTCCAATGACTCAAGAGGTTCTGCCAGATTTCTTTTGAGAATTTGCAGTCCAAGATAATGTGTTGGGCGTTCTCTTCACTGTCACAGCACAAGTGGCATCGTGAGGGACCTTGGAATCCTTTCTTCTTCAATCTGTCTTCTGTTAAAATTCCTTTGTGGCATAACAACCAGCAAAATGAGTCAACTTTTGGCATGGTTTTGTAAGTCCAGAGCCCCTTCCACACAGCAGAGTCTGGAGGGACGTGAGGACGATCTTGGAGGCTTTTAAACCCCTGCGCAACAGTATACAGCCCTGGGGCGGCTCCCCAACAGCAGGCGTCCTTCCTTCCAACGCGAGAGGTGCCTTACCATTCAACAAAGTGAGAAGGAGATCGCGTTCTTGTATCAACTCTGGAGGAATAGGCAGAAGTATCCATCGCAGCCAGTTGTTGCCAGCCCACAGCGAGATGTCCCAAAGAGAAACGCAACCTACTCTTTCCAGCCACGGTCGTAGCACTTGCAAAGAACTGTAGCTCGATAATGGGGGATGCATCATGATGCTGTCGTCCCATATTCTGACTTCTTTGCCGTTGTCAGGTATCCAATACGCTCTGTCTCTGATTAAAGGAGTTGCTTTGTGACAGAGTTTGATCAATTGCGATCCTGAGGTGGGCAGTGAGGATTCCAGGCATCTTTTCTGCTTCCCCATGAAATACTTCCTCCATAAAGCTCTTTTTGCCCATCCTGGATGAGGACCAATGATTCTCCATAAAATCTTGGCTCCCATGGCTGTGTTTTGGAGGCTGAGATCTTTGAAACTTAGGCCTCCTTCATTCTGAGGTTTACAGATTTTCTCCCAGCTTACCAAAGGGATTTTCCTGTCATTGAGATTGCGACCTTTCCAGAAGAATTTGCGTATTAAGGCTTCCATTTTCTTGATGATGCCAATGGGAGCAAGGATTACAAAGAATTGAAAGATAGGGAGACTACTGAGAACAGATTTGATTAGGATAGATTTGTCGGCAAGGTTTAACCATGAGAATCCCCATGCTTGAATTTTAGCCTTGAATTTATCCAATAGAGGGATCCAGTCTCTGTAGTAAGTTAGTTTTCGGAAGATAGGAAGGCCTAGATAGGTAAAAGAGGTCCAAATGAGGGAGCCAGAAAAGCCAAGGATTCTGGTGATGGCCGAAAGAATGGAGGCAGAGATATTCCAACAAAAAACTTTGCATTTACCTTTGTTCAAACTGCTACCTGTAGCTTCGCTGTAATCGTCCAGAACCTCCTTGAACTTTAAGGTGGAACTGACAGAGGCAGCCCCTAACAAGAGGGTGTCATTAGCAAACAAAGTATGATTTACATTTTTTACCCCTCTGGCTATGTTGAGCCCCAGGATCTCTTGATCAACCAATTTCTGGTTAAGATAGAAGCTCAGGACAGAAACATGGAGGACAAAGAGAAGCGGAGAGATGGGGCAACCCTGCCTAAGCCCTCTAGAAGCTTTGAAAAAGCTAGCTGCTCTCCTATTCACCAAGGGAGCGATCCAGGGATCGATAATACAAGCACGGATCCAATTGATAAAGCCCATTCCAAAGCCAAATTTATGCAAGACTTCCCAAAGAAAACTCAGTCTAACACGATCAAAAGCATTTGCCAAGTCTAGTTTAACTACCATACCTTTCTCTTTGCGAAGTTGGCTCGAATGAATCGCCTCTTGCACTAGAATGAAATTGTCAACAAGCTGTCTCCCCTGAACAAACCCACCTTGGTTCTCTGGAATGATGGCTGGGAGGATGCCTTTTAGCCTATTTGCAATCACCTTTGTGATTATTTTATAACCAATATTGCAAAGAGAGATGGGGCGGAACCAATTAAAATCCTTAGCGCCCTTTTTTTTGGGTATGAGGGAAAGGAAGGCAGAGTTAGTGTTGCCCCTATTTTCTGGAAATTTTGAGATTTCAAGATAATTTTGTAGAGGTATTTCTCCACAATCTGCCAACAGACTTGAAGGAATCTTGGAATGAAGCCATCCGTGCCTGGGGCTTTGTCGGGCTCCATGTCGGAGAGAGAATCTTTTATTTCTTTTATAGAGATCTTAGCTTAGAGATGTTGATTCATTAAAGGGGAGATCATAGGAGGAACCGCTTCCAAAAATTTAGAGTTTGGGTCAGTCACTCCCTCTTCTCTGTACAGATTTTTAAAGTGATTGAAAGCTGCTCTTTTTATGCTCCCAAAGTCTTTGTGAGTCGAGTTTCCTTCTTTGATCTCTGCAATAGAATTGAAGCTCTTTCTAGCTTGAGCTTGTTTATGAAAGAAGGTGGAGTTTCTGTCTCCCGCTTTAAGCCATAAACTCCTAAACTTTTGTCTCCAGTGCTCTTCCTCCGAAAGGCAGGCTTTATGGAAGGTTTGCTGATGCTCGGCTTCCTTATCTAACACTTCTTTAGTGATTTCTACATATTCGCTTTGAGCATGATGTTGAGCAAGTCTATCCTAGGCCTGCTTTCTCTCATTTGCAGGGGAGGGGAGAGATTTGGCCCATGATTTAAGAACAGCTTTTAGTCTTCTAAGTTTTTCTTCCCAGATGAAGAAAGGAGAACCCTTCACTGCCAATTTCCAACTGTCCTGAACCATATTCAGGAACTCAGGATCCTTGACCCAAAGAGGATTGAATCTGAAAGGTATGGGGCCAAGTTCCTTGTGATCCAACATCTCAAGCATAATAGGCTTATGATCAGAAACACTGCAAGGGAGGATATGCAATCTGGATTCTAAGCCCAACAAAAGAAAAGAACTATGCACCAAACATCTATCAAGTCTAGCAGCAATGTGACCAGGGCCTATTCTTTTATTGGACCAGGTGTACTTACCATTTTCTGAGGGGATATCGAGCAAATCCCAGTCCTGCATGAGATCCTCCACCCACTCCCTTGCTGGGTCCCTTACGATTGTGCCTCCTCACTTTTCCTCCATGCGCAGAGTGAGATTTAGATCACCCGCAATAATGATGTTTTCCAAGTTCTCAGACTCCAACAGGTGTCTGACGGAGTCCCAACACTCCCTTTTCTCCCCTATATTTACTGGGACATAGACATTAAAAAGGCAGAATGTCTCCCTCGAGTCCACAGGTTGTAGCTTCAAGAACAGCCAGTGGGTATTTTGAATCTCAGAGACCAACCTATACTTGAGAGGATTCCAGAGAGAGCCCAGCCCCCCAGAGGCTCCCCGAGCTGAAACTGCTTGGCCTCTGCTTCCCTTCCAGAATTTTTTGTTGGTTTGGAGAAACTCATTGTCCTCCATTTTGGTCTCCTGGATCAGAAGAATATCTGGGGCTTCTCTTCTAATAAGGCTTCTCGTTGCTTCTTCTTTCGCTTTACTCCCCATTCCTCTGTAGTTCCAGGAGACGATCTTCATCATTTAGATTTATGATGATGGGCTCCCTTGGAACCCTGTGCTTGGTTTTTAGGTATCTTCGGATTTTTGCCAAGGAGTTTCTCCAACGTGGGCTGACTACCCTGAAGTTTGTCTTTGTAAGTTTCCTGATCTCTCTTTTCTCTAGCAATTTTGCAGCCCCTTGTTGATCTTCTGACTGATGTTTGCGTATCCCCTATTTCTCCTTCCTCCTCTAACTCCTCCGAGTCATGTTCCTCCTCGGAGGCTTCAGTTTGCTTATCCCTATTTCTTGTTGTGGCACTTTCTTCAGGTCTTGATCCTATTGAGGCTATTTTTTCTGGGGGTTTATCTTGTCTATCCTCTTCTTGAGGAACCTCTTCTTCAAAGCTTAAGAACTCATACCTATTTTTTTGACTTATTGGCTGAGGAACATTTTGGGCGGAGGCAGGCTGGGAGCCTTGGCCATTTGGGGCCCCAGATTTCTTGTCAGAGGTCTTTGACCGCTTAACTTGATTCCAACCATCTTCCTTTCCTTTCTCTGATTCCCCTTTGTTTGGACACCCTCTTGCAAAATGACCGTAGACATGACATTTACAACATCTAAAAGGGAGCTGCTCATAGTCCAGCACTTGCACATGCGTCCAACTCCCAACCTTTATTTTGATAGCGTCCGAGAGTCCCACCTCTAAGTCCACCTCGACACAGATTCAGGCGCAATCATACTGATCGTTGTTATTCGCTCTGTCAATGAACTTTCCCAAAGCATTTCCAATGTGCATGAGGGACTCCCAGTTCCAACAGTGCACTGGAAGATTAGGGAGCCGAACCCAGACAGGGACTGCAGTCGGGACATCCACGGCCGGATTGAAGTCAGGGGTCCATTTATTTAGGTAGAGACCCTGAGGGCCCATGAAATAGGGCCCATTCCTGAAGATCAAGTCTTTTTCCTCCTTAGTGTTGAACTCAAACAGGAAATAGCCTCTTCCCAGGAAATATGAGGTGACTTTGTTCTTGATCAGCGGGGTCCAGTTCTTAACAACCCAATTTTCCGTTGATTTTGGCGAGGGCCAAAGGCCCGTGAACTGACCCACCAGGGCTCGATCTGCCAGGGACAAAGCAACCTGGATCGGGCCCTCAGAAGGAAGGTTCACCTCAGGAACATCAGCAAGTTTTTTGACAAACTTGGCAGCTTCAGACTTCTTCTTCTTAGGCAACGAAGCTAGCAAAGTGGAGAAAGCAGCTTCAACATCAAGGGGAGAAGAAAGTGAAGGACCGAGGGGCGAGCCCTGGGTCTCCATGGCCGAGAAGATCTAGTCAGCAACAAAAAACCCAAACTGTACAAAGCAAAAGCAGAAGACGAAGCATCTCAGAGCCGAAGAGAAGCAGGAAAAGAATCGGTCAGACCCTGAAGGAAGAGGCCCCAGGGCAGAGGAGCGGAACCCAGCAGATCCGGCAAGGGACAGATCAGAGAGTCCCCGAGGGAGGAGCAGGGAAAAGAGGGAACCGAACAGAGCCGAGAGTCCCTGACGGCGAGAGACGGCTGAGCGGGCAACGCCCAGGCTCAGTAACATAGAGCAAGACGCAGCAGGAAGCAGCGACACAGAGCAAGAGCTGGAAGTTCGTCCTATGGATTTTATTGATGGCAAATGAGCTCATTGGGGGGTAATATAAAGTGTTATATATATGTATATATCATTTTTGTTATTAATATTGAAAATATTGCAAGTCAACTCCGTGTTAAAAATGAATGAATGACAAATCGCTTTAAACTTATTAATGGATTAAAAGTTCTCTCTTTATATATAATATTTATATTAAACATTTTTTATTATTATTATATTTTTTAAATTTTAAATATCAACTCTATAATAAGAATACAATAATCTACACATGTCTCTTACATTGAAAAGAGAAAATATAGGAAAATTTTTAAATTAAATTAATTTGTTTTTCTTTATATAAACTTGATTAAACTATGTTAGATCTAAGACTTTTGTGATCCATAATGTAGTCTTTTGGATTAATCACATCATTAGGATTTGGTCGACGTTTCGAACCAGCTAATGTGGTTCATCCTTAAGACAAGGTGAGAAATCAGTAGATCTGATGGAATAAATAGTAAGGATGCATCACTGCTCAGAGTTAGCCGTTGGAAATTAGTCGTTAGGTAATTTGTTAAATTGTTTAATAATTTAGTTGTTATGAAATAAATAAATATTATGTTTCGATATTATAAATCGATAATAGTAAATTTAGCTGGAAAATAGTTGTTGTGTGATAAATAAATATTAAATCTCGATATTATAAATGGAATAATACTTTTAATATTATATTAAATATTGTAATAATATTGTTAGTTAGGGATTCACCCATAATATTAGAAACTAGCTGTTATGAAGAAATCATAAGTTAAATCATCTATGACTAATTGGTGACATAATGTAATTTATTATTAATATAATATTATTAGTTCCTGTATTAAATCTTATAATGGGATCGAAGACCTTCCAAACAATGTCAAGGAAACCATTAGACAGGATTGTGTTGTTGTTCTTAGGAAGGCTAAACCTCCTAAGAAAAACCTAAACAAGGTTGAGTTTCTTGCCCTTAATTCCCTTGAGGACAACCCCGACATTGTCGTCCTTAAGGCAGACAAAGGTGGGGCTGTTGTCATTCTTGATAAGCATGATTATATCCACAAAATGGTCGACCATCTTTCTAGCAGTGGAAGTTACATCAAACTCAAGAAGAATCACATTAAGTCTATTTCGAAAGAGGTAGCATCTGCGATTAAAGCAGATTCCTCTCTCCTTCCACTCTCCCGAAAACTCATTGAAAGCAATCCCCTTACCCCTAGAATCTATGGCCTTCTGAAGATTCATAAACCTAGGGCGCCCTTAAGGCCTATTGTCAACACAATAGGGGACCTACCTATCTTCTTGCGAAATTCCTTGCCCAAAAACTCAAGCCTCTTGTTGGTCGCACTGAGTCTTTCGTTAAAGACTTTGCCTTTTTGTTCAAGAGTGGAAAGATATCAAATTAGACCCTCGAGATTTATTGGTGAGTTTTGACGTTGTATCCCTATACACCAAAATCCCCATCCAAGAGGCCATTGATATCATTAATCGCATCACTAATGAAAACACTGCCAAGCTTGTCGGCCTCTGCCTCACCTCAACTTTCTTTAGTTTCCAGGGTGAGTTCTATGAGCAAACTTGCAGTGTTGTGATGGGTTCCCCTCTTTCCCCTACCATAGCAAACTTGTTTATGGAGGATTTTGAGGCCAAAGCCTTAGCCTCCGCTCAATTTCGCCCTAAAAAGTGGAAGAGATTTGTTGATGACACATGTGTCGTTTGGCCTCACGATCATGAGAAACTTGATCTGTTTCTTAACCACCTTAATTCTCAGTCAGAGTCCATCAAGTTCACGATGGAAATTGAGGAGAATGTCGCCTTCTCTTCTCAACATTCTCCTTTCTAGGAGGGATGATGGTTCCATCTGTCACCAAGTTTTTCAGAAGAAGACACACACGGAATAGTATCTCCATGCCAGTTCTCATCACTTCCCTGCTCAGAAATTCGGGGTTCTCAGCACTCTTGCTACCCGCGCTCTAAGAATCTCTGATGATATCCACCTTGATCAGGAGAAATCTCATCTTCTTGAAGTTTTTCAAAATAATGGGTACAGCAGGACCGAGTGCCTCAAGGCCTTTCACAAAGCCAACAAAGTGCCTAGAGTAAAACCCTCCCATGCTAATCCAATCGTCAAGGTTCATCTCCCATATGTCCAAGGGACAATGGATAGGATTGCCCATATCCTTAAAAAGATGAATGTCACTTCTTTCAAACCTCTCCAAACCATTAAAAATTCCCTTAGATCCATTAAAGATCCTATTGACCCTAAAGACACGAAAGGGGTCTACCTTATTCCCTACTCTTGTGGTATCCCCTACATTGGAGAGACAGGTAGGTCTATTAAACAGAGAGTTGATGAGCATGCAGATCACATTAGACACAATCGCTCTCGCACACCAGCCCTTGTCGAGCATTCTGTGAGATCGAAACACCATGTCTGCATTGAAGAATCCAAAGTCATCGCTAGGGTTGACCATTTCCACCATAGGAAACTCAGAGAAGCAATTGAAATAGAGAGGCATGCCAAAAACCTCAATAGGGATGATGGCTGGAAATTAAGTAAAAGCTGGATTCTAGCTCTCCCCTCTTGACCCTTCTTCCCTTCCCTCTCCTCTCCCCTTTCCGTTCTTGTTGGGTCTCATTTCTCGCCTTTAGGCTTTATCCCCCTTAATCCAGTATTTTTTTTTTTTTTTTAATGCGATTAGTTTTCCTCCTTCCATATATAGTTTCTATTTTTATAAATGTCAAAATAATTAATTTATTGAATTTATAAGAATACCAAATTCCAATTATAGTCTTTTTATCTTTATAGATATTAAAATAATAGATTATAATTATTATACTTTATTAATACATTGAATTATAATTGAATACAAAATATTATAATAATAATTTTAAATTAATAATCTTAATATGAATACCATCAATACATTATTTAAAAATTTACCGGATTCCAATTATAGTCTTTTTATCTTATAGATATTATAATAATGGATTAAAATTATTATATTTTATTATTATAGAAATTAATATATTGATTTAAAATATTATAATAATAGTTCTAAACTAATAATTTTAATATTATAAATCTCTATAATAATGATAAGAATACCATCAACACATTAATATAAGATTTAATACGGGACTAATAATATTATATTAATAATAAATTACATTATTTCATCAATTAGTTATAGATTATTTAACTTATGATTTCTTTATAATAGCTAGTTTCTAATATTATGGGTCAAACCTTAATTAACAATATTATTACAATATTTAATATAATATTAAAAGTATTATTCCATTTATAATATCGAGATTTAATATTTATTTATCACACAACAACTATTTTCGAGCTAAATTTAATATTATCAAATTATAATATCGAAACATAATATTTATTTATTACATAACAACTAAATTATTAAACAATTTAACAATTACCTAACGGCTAATTTCCGGCTAACTCTTAGCAATGATGCATCCTTACTATTTACTCCCTAAGATCTATTGATTTCTCACCTTGCCCTGAGGATGAACCACATTAGCTAGTTCGAAACGTCGACCAACTCCTAACGATGTGATTAATCCGAAAGACTGATATCAATCAACTATGTTATTCAATATTAACACTAAAGTATTTTATTTATGGTTAACAATAAAAAAAATGTTATTAGTATATTTTTATTTTAACTATTACATGTTAACTAAACATAGAATTAATTACATATCATGTGATATCAATTATATTATTTTTATCTCTCAACTCTGTATTGAGTAGTGAAAGAATCACGTATATCTTTAATAGTAAAAGTGATTTTTTTTAAATTTATTTTCAATTACTTAATCTTTGTATTAAGTGGATGTGCAATTTTATTTATGGTTGACATTGACTTTTTTGTTATTACTATTTATTTATTTTAATTTGTTATTGTAAGTATTATTTTATTATTTTAAAACGTAACTTTACATCACAAAATTTCCATCATATTCGGTAGAGTGCCTATCAACCTAATAAAAAACTCATGATACAAAAATTATTGATGATAAAGATGATTAACATCCACCAAGACCAATGTGGTCTATCGGACCTCAAGAAAAGAGAGTCTAATAATTCAAGAAGATTGGAGGAGTCGGTGATGATAGGGAATTGAGAGCGGATGTGGGCAAGAGTTGGGCAGTCTAAAAGGAAGTGCTTTTCATCTTCCACCTTCTTAGTATCATAAATCTGACAAATTCTATCGTCCTAGGGAGTTTTGGGAGTAGGCCACTGCCCGGTCTCACTCTGAAGTTCATGAGAGTTAGTTCTAATCCTAGGGATGTTCATTGTTTTCTTAGTGCTAGTCAACATAGAGATATAATTTTGGTTATCATGGGTGGGGTTGATCACGTCCTTATAGTACCTTAGCTTCCTTTTACCCTCTAGCTGCTTAGCATAACACATCTTGTCTGTAAAACTGGAGGTAATAGTATCTTTGATATTGGCCTTGTTTCCCATGATGATCTCCTCCTTAATCCCCCAAAAGGTTGAGCAAAGACTAAGCATCCTGATGCCACCCACACTTGAGGCACAGGTGGGGGTTTTGACTAAAGTTAGAAGCAATTTTTTGGAACCTCTTGGATTCCATATTGTGAAGCTTCTTCTCATACATCGATATCTAAACATAGTCGCACTTTCAATGGGGGACAGGCTAGCTCCGATCAAGAGGATAGGATAGGGAGTATTTCCCTTGATCTTGAGGTTATAGGTTATGAATTGCTTTTGGATCACCTTAGTCTTTCTCCACAACTCCCTAGATATATTGCACCCCCAAACTTCACATTTTTATAAGATAACAGGGGTGACGAGAGTCTCAAAGAGGAACCTTTTTTTACTCCAAACGTAAAGATCAATTGACCTGTTCAATTGTTTTCAAGCTCATAATAAGCTTTCCAACCTCCAATAATTCTTTTCTCGCTGCTATAATTCCAATTGAGCTGATGAGGAAAGTTAATATCCAAATATTTATAAGAAGAAACTTTCTCAAGGCAATGGTTATCATAGACGAAACTATCATGGGTGATATTTTTGGATTTAATGATCATGAATTTAGTCTTGTCGGTATTAATTGTCATACCCATCTTGGAGCAGTAGACATGAAGAGTCTTAAGTTGCTTGTCTAGGTCATCATGGCTCCTTGCAAGAAGAACGATATCATCAGCATAAAGGAGAAGAGTAATGATAATACCAGTGAGCTTAGTGCCTTTTCAGTCCGCAGTTTCCAAACACTCCTCTAGTTTATCGATGTAAATACCAAAAAGGGTAGGGGAAAGGGGACAACCTTGCTTAACCCTGATATTACATTTAATATCTTTAGACCACCCTTCATTGGTCTTAAGCTTGGCAATGATAGTCTCGTAGAGGCGGATCACAACAATCACAACAATCCTCAGTTCATGAGGAAAAATGATCTCTTTAAGCCTCTCTTAGAGCTTAATTCGGGGGACAGTGTCGAAAGCTTTTCTAAAGTCCACAAAATAATAAAAGAGATCAGTTTTACTATTCCGACATTCCTCTGTGATGATCCTAAGGGTGACAAGGTGGTCAATGGTCTAGTGATGACTCCTAAAACCAGTTTTCTTTTACCCTCGTTCTCAAGCCAAAGGCTAAGCATTTTTTCCAAAATGAGCCCATAAAGCTTGGCTAGGATGTGGCTAATCATAATGATCCTGTAGTTAGAGGGAATGCTTTTGTCCCCATTTTTTAAGATAGGCACAATAAGGCTTTGTGTCCAAATCTTAGGGAAGACATGCTTTACAACCAAATTGAGAAGCTTGTGGAGATGAGGAACGAGGATAGATTTTCCCATTTTAAAGATCTCAACTTGGTAACCTTCAATATCTTTAGCATTTCCATTAGCGAGCTTATTAATCTCGAACTCAACGTCTTCGAGAGAAAAAAATATCATCCTTAATAGGAGTGTTTAAGATGGTGCCCATGGTGTCCAGAGAGTCATACAACTTCTTAAGATAGTTATGCCAATTTTCTTGGGGAATAGAATGATTATCTTTAGTTGTACAAACAAGCACATTCCGCCAAAAATTTATGGGCGCAACTTTAGAAAGGTAGAACAATAATAACAATAAGTAATAGTTTAATTTTAAGGTTACAACTAAGTTACATATTAAATTGGGGTATGGGTCTTTTTTATTTGTGGGATAAAGAACTCACTTCAACTCAGCCAATATGACTATTAAAGCCTACTAAGACATACATACTCTATCCCCTTTGGATTTGAATTAATATTTTAGGAGGAGACACATGTTCTTAACTATTAAACCTAATAAAACTTTATAAAGCCAACATTTTACAATACTTAATACTTAACAATTCATTTTGATTAATATGTATAATTTAATATAATATTAATAAAAAAAATATTATT
Source organism: Pinus tabuliformis (assembly GCA_031772625.1). Classification (NCBI taxonomy): domain Eukaryota; kingdom Viridiplantae; phylum Streptophyta; class Pinopsida; order Pinales; family Pinaceae; genus Pinus; species Pinus tabuliformis. Next base: position 984,478,236 of record CM062811.1, read on the forward strand.
AAATAATGTAATGTCATCAATAAAAATGAAACAACCTCTATTACTGCATTCAAAGATGCTCATCTAAGCCGTCAAAATCACTTGGGGATTGTAGTCGGCTTGGGCCACACCAACCCTTAGCCTAGTTGGATTTTTGCCCATGGAGTTACAAGGCCTACACATTATAGAGTGTCTTAACAAAACACCTTTCATCGTTTGCTCTATGCCCACACGACAAAAGAGATGTAATGTTATGTAAACATAAAAATAATGATAAAATTAAATTAAATTAAAATTATTAATTATTAATGTCATCTCCATATTAAAATTTAAAATTTAAAAATAAAATTGGAGAGATTAAATTATTTAAAATGAAATTAAAATAAAAAATTAAACCAAACTAATACTTGTAAATATTTTTATGGTAGATTGAGGTAATAGAGTCAATTTATCATTTGCATTTTTTGGACTCAGTACAATTGAAAATGGATGGGAAGATTTCTATTCTTACCTCCCAACCACTTGGGATATACACAATTGACCAATATATATATATATATATATACACACACACACACACACACTCAATGGATTGAATGTGGTTCTAATTTTGTTCTTTCTTAATATGTGTGCAATTTTATCTGTTGTGCCTAATATGTAAGGGAGGTGTACCTTGCCTAGATGATCATCTAATGGTTGTTTGTTTTTAGGATTTTCAGCATCCTTGAAGGCTTTGATCACTTGGTGTTTTTGTATTCGTTCTCTACGAATACATTCATAACATGGTTCTTTTCATCTTCAAAGTTATTTTTATCCAAAATATGGACGGCCCTGGTTGCCAAAGTGTTGAGAACACCTGTATTTTTGGATGGATGGTGGTGAGAGTTGGCATGTAGGTAATATTCTGTATGGGTTTTCTTACAATATACCTGGGGAAAATCATCATAACTTCTTTTTTTTTTAGCATCAGATTGAAATTCCGTAAGACGACACAGAAAGAGGATGGCCTGTAGTTTTTTTTATATTGGTTTCAGGTCCTAAGGTCAAAATAGTGAGGCGTGGCACTTCTCACAATTTTGCTCTACTAAACCAGTCTATAATCAGGTCATCGTGGGAGATTTGGCATAACTCTTCCTTGGAGAATCCAATCTTGATCAAACTTGCGGGGTTAGAAAGAGGACTTAGAGGGATACTGTAGGAAAAAATTTCAGACCTTGGAGATCCGAAATTACAGAGATACAACAAATTCAATATCGATCTCCTACAAAGTGAAAAAAAAGGTGTGTAGTTTTTTTAAGATTTTGCATAAGTTTGGTTTGAAAAATTAGTTTGAAGGAATTCAAAGGGCATGATGAAGCATTATTATCATTAATTGATGCCTCGAAGAAAGAAAATGGAAACACCTAGTAAGCAACCTGAAATCTCTAGCATGACTCATGAAGAAGAGGAAGAAATGTAATATGATATATCAAAATTATGAGACCAAGTGCAACAAAATTCACTCTCACAAAAAGTAACAGAAGCTAAGATGGATGGTTTAAAGAAAGACGTAGAAGCTAAGATGTATGGAGTGGAAGCTAAGATGGATGGTTTAAAGAAAGGCGCGGAAGCTGATGGATGGTTTAAAGAAAGGCATGGAATTTAAGATGGAAGATTTGAAGACAAATTTGACAAAGTTTCTACAATAAATGTGTTGATTTGTGGTAGCATCGGATGTGCTCTAGCCATGAAAATTGGTCGAGAGGCTAAAGCACATGAGATCTCCAAGACCCGGAAATGGTTTGGATAGATTGTACCCGGTTTGGGAGATATTAAAATAATTAATATTTTCAATGAAGTTCCTAAGTCTAAACTTAGGGAAAATAAAATATTAATGGGTATTAATATAAAACTGGGTTAGAAGGTTCCAAAGTCATGGATCAAGCCAAATCTAATCTTAGTCGTTGATTAGAGATTAATCTCGGCCGTTGAAGGACCAACGAGAAAAGTATAAGAGGAGGCTTGAGGGTCAGTTGGAGAACACACTAGAGTGATCAGTCATTCATTTTGCTAAAGTGGGGTTGCTAAGCAAAAGTGAATCAATGATCAGCAGCGAGGGGCAGTGAGTACGAGGTAGAGAGGCAGGGACAATACTGGGAACCAACACAAAAGGGAGAGAGCCAGAGTAGCAAACATTCCAAGCTAGGCAAATCTCAACAGAGGCAGCGCAGAGCCCAGAGAGACTGTGTCATCCACATAGAAGGCAGAGGGAGTGACGTAGAGGCTCCCAGAGACTACGCAGTGCCTCATAGGGCTGACGCATAGAGTCCTGGGGCCGATGCAGGTCAGCAGGAGGCTGACGCAAAGGCCAAAAGGGACAGCGCTAAGCTTCAGTTGTGTCGGAGAGGGTTTCGTGGGACAGGTTTTCTGAATACCTATTTCCGAATATAGAGGTATTGTTGTCGCATATTTTTCTTTGTCAGGTGAGCTAGTTTAGGCACATAGGTGTAATATGATAAACTGCATAATAATAGAACCCTCTATATAGTTGCACCGATTTTCCCGCATTGGGTTTTTCCAGGGACATTGGTCCAAAAATAATGGTGTCACTTGTGTGCTTGTTTTCTTTCGGTTGATGATCTGTAGATGTTGATATTGTACTTGTGTTTATTTTCAGTATTTACATGGTAAATAACTTGTTAAGTAATTAAACAAGTAGGAAGAAATAAGCCAGATAGTACAGGAAGAATTTTTAACGGGTTAAACTTAGAAATTCCAACATGGTATCAGAGCATGGTTGCATATCACAGGAAAACTGAAAGCATCGGTTGAGCAAAGCATTTGTAGCAGATTCAACTGTCCCAAGTGAGAGAGCTAATCCTTGCAAAAGGCGACAGAGGAAGAGTGACGCAAAGGGACTGCGTCATCAGTCTGGGCCAGAGAGAGGTAGCGCAAAAGCTGAGGAGGGCAGAAACAGGGTCACGCAAAGTCACGCAAAGGCTAGATGGTCTGACGCAGTTGGCTGAGGGAGCTGTTGTTGGCATTATGATGCATGTGTTGTATTTGATGGCAACCCACTTATAACAGAACAACTCACTTGTATATGGTAGCCAGATGAATCTATGTATCTAGATGAATTTATAGGAGAGATATCAGATGTGGTAGAATGCATGATAATTGTGTTTGCAGATATGACAAAATGCAGGGCAATTCAAAGGAATCAGTTCAGAAGGCAGATCACATTATAACAAGTCTATTCAGAGGGAACAAAGTAATGATACAAAAGAATAGGATGAAGGAACAAAGGACTACAGATCAGAATCAAGAAGTTAAATAAAAAGGACATTTTCAAGTATGTTAAGTTGTATACGTGGGTTCACTGTAGAAAAAGAGCGTATACACGTGAATTAACAGAACAAAAGGAGCGTATACGTATACATGCACTTTCACAGGAGGAAAGGCACATGCATTTTGGAAAACCAAGGTTTTGGTTCGAGGTATTTAGTCCAAGGTATCAATCCAAGGTATTGATCTAAGGTATTTGGTCAGAGGTATTGACCCTAGGTATTTGGTCCAAGGTATTGATCCTAAGTGGTTTTGGTCCAAGGTATTGAGAAAGGCCTAAAACTATATAAGGAGGAGAAGATCATTAGGCCATTGTGTGCAAGTATTGAATATCTTTTGAAGTGTTAGATCATATACACAGGTTATGAGCTTCTGATGCTTTGCTTGATCTAATCTAAGGATGCACCTTTGTGGTTGATAATGGTTGATAATGGTATTTAGTCCAAGGTATCGATCCAAGGTATTGATCTAAGGTATTTGGTCAGAGGTATTGACCCTAGGTATTTGGTCCAAGGTATTGATCCTAAGTGGTTTTGGTCCAAGGTATTGAGAAAGGCCTAAAATTATATAAGGAGGAGAAGATCATTAGGCCATTGTGTGCAAGTATTGAATATCTTTTGAAGTGTTAGATCATATACACAGGTTATGAGCTTCTGATGCTTTGCTTGATCTAATCTAAGGATGCACCTTTGTGGTTGATAATGGTTGATGGATCGGGATCATAAAGCCTTAAATGTATTATCATTATGTGGTTTGATCATGGACAATCTAGATCTGAATACTGAAGCATGTTTTATTCTGTAAATGATATGATTTGTGTATGATTGAAGTTTGGAATGTCTAAGTTAGTATTTGAAGATATGTACATTGTTTCACTTTTGTAAAAACACGTATACACACTGATTCGACACATTGAAGCAGCGTATACCTTATGAACTATGATGTTTGAAGTTACAGTTGGTTCTGGTTGTTGATGCAGAGTTCTATATTTTATGCTTTATGTTCTGGTGACTGCATTCTGGTGACAGTGTTTTGAATGTTCTGATTGATTGATTGTGATTTGCTTCAGGGATGATGGATGAGATCTAATGATGGATCAGGATCATAATGACTTATCATTATGTGATCTTGTGGGATAGATCTTATTGCTAACACATGTTTTATCCTTTATATGTGATGATCTGGGTATGTCTGAAGTCGGGAAGTGCAGCGAAGTTATAACTAAGTATTTGCAGATTTATACGCTGGTTCGCTTTGGTGAAGTTGCGTATACACGCTGGTTCGGCTCTTCCAAGTTGCGTATGGACTCTAATGCATGGTTTTGAGGTTACAACTAGTTTTGAAGATGATGTAGTGTTCTAGGTTCAAATCTATGTACCGGTTACAGTGATCTATCTGTTCTAGTTGATTTGTTGAAGTTGATTAAATATGAATGAATGGTTGATTCAGTTGTGTCAGAGGTTCAGAGGTTGTCAGTGATTGATTGAGTTTGGTTGATTCAGAAAGTGATGATTGAGTTTCAGTGATTGGTTGATGCATATGTAGTTGATGGTTGTATTGCAATGGTGATTAATTCTAAGCTTCAATGTTGTTGATGGGTCCAATATGAAAATTGGATGAAACGAGGCCTTCATGTGTATTTTTTGTACCAAGAGCATCCAGTCTAAAAATTTATGAAATGTGGTCCATGGAGGAAGAAAGAAGGTCGTAGCCTTCTGTAGGCCGCCGCCTACATACTAGTAAACATATTGGCTAGTACAAGAGCTAGGGGGTTGTAGCTCCCTTCCAGTAGAAGTTGGAGAATGAGAGAAGGTTGAAACCTTCTGCAGGTAGAAGCTTGCGTACTAGTATGAGTCTGCACCAGTACAAGATTGTAAACAGATTTTCTTATTATTAAAAGAAGACAGAGATGACAACAGCATGTGGTTTTCACCCACATTGGGTTTCCACCTTAAATCTTGGTGTTCATGTGTGTTGCTTATGTGTGATGGTTCATTATGTTATTAACTGCACATGGTTACTGTTTAATGTTTAATAAAGTAATGATGCACAGATTAAAGATCAACATATGATGAATTAACTGAATCATAAGTTCACTAGATATACATTGGTTGCCTTAATAACAGTTGCGTGCACACGTTAGTTCCCTTCACTGAAGTAGCGTATATAAATCTAATTATGGAAATGAAAAAGTTATTGATCTGCAAATACTGATTCACCCCCCCTCTCAATATTATTTCCAACATCTGTTTTTCAGGTGTTGGGATTGCGCAGAGCCAAGAGGCTCAATCCTTCAGTTGCTAGGGCATAGGAGGCTTGGGTAGTTTACGGAGCGAAGCTGGTGGGGTACTGTGGTCAGAACAATATCTAACAGGGCAAGACCAAGGTGGAGGGAGTTGATGTCGAAGCGGATTTCTGGCCAAGGAATCTGGATCAGTGTACATTTGCATAAACAATCAAAGAGGGGCAACTTGACATTGGTAGAAGGATTTCTAGGAGGGAAATCCAAACTCAGAGGGAGTCCAGAAGGGAACTTCCAGATGGGAAGTAGAGAGACTTAGCAGGAGTCAAACAGAAGACTTCCATGAGGGAAGTAGAAAGACTTAACAGGAGTCAAACAAAGGACTTCTGGGAGGAAGTAGAGAGACTCGGAGGAGTCGAGAGAAGAGCAGAGAGATGGTTATGAATGGGCTGAGGGATCAGGATAGGTTGGACGAAGCATCCAACTTTGGGGTCTGGAAGGCCAGGATCTTGTCCATTCTAGACATACATCGCATCAAGGGCTTCGCCTTGAGAACGATGGCTATCCCAATTGACCCAGTAGCAAATGATAGGTACGAGGAGGGAATAGTTAAGGATAAGTGCATTATCCTTGATGGGGTTAAGGATCATGTGGTACCACATATTGCCGAGAAGGAAACGACAAAGGCGATGTGGGACACTTTGAAGACATTGTACCAGCATACTTTTGTACAGAGGAAGATGCTCCTGGAGAATCAGGTAAGGGCATACCAGATGCAGAAGAGAGAGCAAAAAGATGTCTTCCTCGGTCGGTTGAAGGATATCCATGATCAGCTAACTTCCATAGGGGCCAGCTGGATGAGGAATTTATGGTGAGGACCAGCCTCAATGCAATCTCCAAGGAGTGGGAGACATTTTTCCAAGGCATTTTGGGCAGAGCTACTCTTCCAGCATGGGAAGAAATGTGGGCATCTCTTCGCCAAGAAGAGATCAGATGGTTGAACAAGGCGAGGAGTAGTGGTAACGGGTCAGGATCAAGAAGGAGGAAGAAGAGGATGCGACTCTAGCATCTGCGGGAAATCAGGAGAAGAGGAAGAAGAAGGACCTCTCCAAGGTCAAGTGCTTCCATTACGGGGAACTAGGCCATTTTGCGAACCAGTGTCCTAAGAAGAAGAGTAAGGAGAGGCTTTAGACTCGAAGGCAATGCTAGCGAAGGCAGATAAAGAAGTCGAGGAGGATGACGATTGTGCCATGAGTGCTCATGTGCCACTTGAGAATAACTGGGGAGACAACGAGCTATAGTTAGGAGGACTATAGGCGATGAGGAGTAGGATCCTTGAGGTACCCAACCTCTTGGATTATACCTTGCTACAGGAGCCCCGAAGAGGAGTAGCAGGAATGGCAGATGTCAGTAGAGACGAATGCGGATGGAGTGATAGAGTTAGGCTGAAATAGTGCAAGAGGCACAGGAGTATTACACCAGTGCAAGATGGAACAGAGAGGTGTGCAACAGTGTGAGATTTAGGGAGTTGTTGCAACAGCGCAAAGGTCAGATGAGGGAGCACTTGTTAGCGACAAAGAGAGCTTCAACATCGGAGTGTTTCTAGCCTGACAAGGATGTCAGAAGTTGGGTGGATCAGTTACTTACTTCTCAGTAACTGAGTTGCAGTGCAGTAGCAGTACACAGTAGCATGATGCAGCATGATGAGAGGGGGTTGCAGTGAAGATGCAGTGCTGGGAGGATGAACTAGTAGCAACACATATGTAGAGGGAGTTGTCATACAGATGCAGTAGTGGAAGTGGCAGGGCCATGGGCAGTAATACAGGATGCAGCAATGCAGAGGATGTTGGGTGGGGAGGCCTAGCATCAGCACAGGGACCAGTGTCGGATGATCAGGGTAATGCTCAGTGTGGAGTATTACTAGAGCACAATCCTCACTAAGAGGGAGTGTTTATTTGGGGTAGCATCGGATGTGCTCTAGCCATGAAAATTGGTGGAGAGGCTAAATCACATGAGATACCCAAGGCCCAGAAATGGTTTGGACAAATTGTACCCGGTTTGGGAGATATTAATATAATTAATATTTTTAATGGAGTTCCTAAGTCTAAACTTAGGGAAAATAAAATATTAATGGGTATTAATATAAAACTAGGTTAGAAGGTTCCAAAAGTCATGGATCAACCCAAATTTAATCTTAGCCATTGATTAGAGATTTAATCTCAGTCGTTGAAGGACCAACGAGAAAAGTATAAGTGGAGACTTGAGGGTGACTTGGAGAACACACCAGAATGATCAGTCATTCATTTTTCTAGAGCGGGGTTGCTAAGCAAAAGTGAATCTGTGATCAACAGTGAGGGGTAGTGAGTACGAGGCAGAGAGGTAGGGACAATACTGGGAGACCAGCACAAAAGTGGAGAGAGCCAGCGCAGCAGTCAGTCCAGGCTACACAGAGCCCAGCAAAGGTAGCGCAAAGCCCAGAGAGATTGCCTCATCCACACAGAGGGCAGAGGAAGTGATGCAGAGGCTCCCAAAGAGTGCGCAGTGCCTCATAGGGTTGACACGGATAGTCTTGGGGCTGACACAAGTCAGCAGGAGGCTGATGCAGAGACCAAAAGGGCCAACGCTGAGCTTCAGCTGTGCCAGAGAGGATTTCGTGGGACAAGTTTTCTGAATACCTGTTTCCAGATATAGAGGTATTGCTATCCTATCTTTTTCTCTGTCGAGTGAGCTGGTTTAGGCACCCAGGTGCACTATGATAAATTGCATAATAATATAACCCTCTGAATAGCTACAACGGTTTTCCCGCATTGGGTTTTTCCGGGGACATTGGTCCAAAAATAACGGTGTCACTTGTGTGCTTGTTTTCTTTTAGTTGATGATCTATAGATGTTGATATTGTACTTATGTTTATTTTCAGTATTTACATGGTAAATAACTTGTTAAGTAATTAAACAAGTAGGAAGAAATAAACCAGATAGTACAAGAAGAATTTCTAATGGGTTAAACTTAGAAATTCCAACAAAATGCTTACTAATGGCGAAAGGGTAGTAAAGGAAACTCATGATGACAAAAAAATAAATGTTAATCATGATTTCATAGACTCTAACGTTGGATCGAAGACCCACCATGTTCCAAAGATCGATATGAGGAAGTTTGATGGCAAGGATCTCGTAACATGGATACTACAGATGGAGCAATATTTCGATCTCCATAATGTGCAAAACACACAAAAGGTATGCATTGCAACTTTATATTTGGAACCAAATCAGTTTGTATGGTATCGATGGTTTTGCTCTCATAAACAAATTGTCACTTGGGCAATTTTTACGGATGAAATGATAGCACATTATGAGGATACAAAAAGCAACACTTTTTTTAGCCAATTAATAAATCTCAAACAAAAGGATTCAATGATGGAGCACATTAAGGACTTCCAAAAATTGAATATAAGGGTAAAAGATATTCCAGAGGAGCATATGATTGATGTGTTCATAGGGAATTTAAAGGATAACATACAACATGAGGTTCGCCTTTGGGAACTTGATTCATTGACGAAGGCATTCAGGTTGGCAAGAAAAATGGAAAGAAAAAATATGGCAACAAGGAAGCCTACCACTCACAATTATAAAGATGGAAAAAGTTGTTTCCCTAGCCTTCCACAACCTACAAGGTTGACACCACAACAATTGGAAGAAAAAAGACAAAAAGGGCTTTGTTACAGTCATGATAGCAAAAACACTAAAGGTCATAAGTGTGATGAGAAGAAATTATTTTACATAGATTGTGAAGAGGAGGAAGAAAAGGAACAAGAAACGTCCAAAGAAGAGGATATACACTAGGAACAAACCCTAGAGAAAGAAGAAACGAATCCGACCAAATCTTGTAATGCATTGGCTGGAATTACCACTCCTCAAACTATCAATATAGAAAGGCATATCAAGAAGAAAAAGGTAATAGTGTTGATTGATTCAGGCATTACCCATAATTTTATTCATTGTAAGATACCCAAGGAATTGGGTTGCTTTCCTATATCCAACACCAGAATGTCTAGTGATGGTTACAAGTGGAGGAACCATAAATTGCTTTGGAAAGTGCCATAATATCAAGCTATCCATGGGAGAATATGTATTGAATAGCCCAATGCTTCCATTCCAATGGGTGGTGTTGATGTTGTACTAGGAGTCCAATGGAAACAATCCTTGGGTACAATAGCTTTTAAATTTCAAAAACTTTTCATGAAATTTTCTTTAGAAGGAAAGGAAGTTGAACTAAGGGGTATCGTAGGGAAACCGGGAAAGATAATCAGCTCTAACGGAATGACAAATTCTAAAGAAAGAACAACGAGGCATAATTGCACAATTATGTTCACTAGAGGTTCCCACATTGAAATCATGTATTTCTCCAGATCTCCAAAAAGTCTTGGACAATCATTCCAAGGTATTTGAGACTCCAAAGGCCTCCCACCTATTCGTGATCACGATCATATTCATTTAATTCCAGGAAGTGTTCCTCCAAACATCAGGCCTTACAAATATCCCTATGCCCAAAAGAGTGAAATTGAACGTATGGTTGTAGAAATGCTAGAGGCTGGTATAATTCAACCTAGTCAAAGTTATTTCTCTGCTCAAGTAGCATTGGTTCATAAGAAGGATGGATCATGGCGCATGTGTCTAGATTATAGGGAGCTCAACAAGCTCACTATTAAAGATAAATTTCCCATTCTCGTCATTGATGAATTATTGGATGAATTGCATGGATAAATTTACTTCACCAAGTTGGATCTTCATTTAGGATATCATCAAATCAAAATGAAGACTGAAGACATTCTGAAAACAACATTTAGAACTCATGAGGGTCATTATGAATTTTTGGTCATGCCTTTTGGCCTTACCAATGCGTCTTCTACATTTCAAGGTTTGATGAATTCCATTTTCAAACCCTTCATTAAAAAAATTGTGTTAGTATTTTTTGTTGATATACTAATCTACAACAAGTCTCAGAAGGATCATGTTCAACATGTTGACAGGGTGCTCAAACTATTGGAGGAGAAATAATTATATGCAAAAAGCTCCAAATGTTTCTTTGGAGTACAAAAGGTGGAATATTTGGGTCATATTGTATCTCATGAAGGTGTTAAGGTAGACCCTAGCAAAATTAAAACCATTAAGGAATGGAAAATCCCCACATCCATAAAGCATCTGCGAGGCTTTCTTAGGTTGACAGAGTATTATTGAAAGTTTGTTAAGAATTATGGGAGAATAGCAACACCTCTAACAACATTATTGAAGAAAGATGCATTTTCATGGACTCCAGAAGCAATGAAGACTTTTGAACATCTTAAAGAGGCAATGTGCCAAGCACCAGTCTTAGCTACACCGGACTTCACAGAAACCTTATTGTGGAATGTGATGCCTTAGGAAATGGAATTGGTGTTGTTTTAATGCAAGAAGAAAGACGCATTGCTTTCGAAGTCGTCCAATCAAAGGAAAGTATTTACACAAAGCTATTTATGAGAAGGAAATGTTGGCAATACTACATGCACTTAAGAAATGGCGACCCTACCTAATGGGAAGACACTTCAAGGTAAAAACAGATCATGATAGTGTTAAATGCTTTTTAGAACAAATATTATCTTCAAAAGAGTAGCAAAAATGGGTCACAAAGATGTTGGGTTATGACTTTGAAATCATCTACAAAAAAGGGAAGCAAAACGTTGTGGCATATGCACTCTCAAGAAAGGATGAGGATGTGGAAGCATTTCTTTGCACCATTTCTATTATCCAACCAGATTGGATAAATGAAGTAAGGGATTAATGGAAGAATGATGAAGAAGTGTGGGCACTCATTCAAAAGTTACAACAAGATTCCAATACATCGGATACATTTAGCTTGAAAAATGTTTCGTTATGGTACAAAGATTGGTTATACCTATGTAAGAATTCCCAACTCAAACAAAATATTCTTATGGAATTGCACACCTCTCCCTTAGGAGGGCACTCAGGATTTCTAAAAACTTACCACAGGGTTAAGAAGGAATTTTTTTGGGATGGCCTTAAATTGGATATTCAAAAGTTTGTGGCAGAATGTTTGGTTTGCCAACAAAATAAAGTTGAAACAATTAAGACCCCAGGTCTATTACAACCTTTATACATTCCAAGCCAACATTGGGAGGAGGTTTCAATGGATTTTATCACGAGTTTACCCAAGTCCGAAGGAAAGAGTGTTATCATGGTGGTAGTTGACAGACTTACCAAGTATGCACACTTTTGTGCATTATCTCATCCATTTAAAGTAAGTATAGTTTCTACTGCATTTATGGGAACAATTCAAAAGCTACATGGAAACCCAAAGATTATTGAGAGTGATAGAGATCCCATTTCACTGGAAATTTTTGGACAAAATCATTTTCTTATCTTGGTACTCAGTTAGCTCATAGCTCACCTTATCATCCTCAATCTGATGGCCAAACTGAGATAGTAAACAAATGTTTGGAAGGATATATTAGTTGCTTTGTATCTGATAAATAGAAATAATGGGTCAAATGGTTGCCTCTGGTTGAATGGTGGTATAACATTTCCTTCCATACTGCAGCAAAAATGACCCCATTTATGGCACTTTATGGATATCATCCACCATCCCACATCATATTTAAGAGAAAATTATAAGGTTCAAGCAGTAGAAGATCACATCGAGCATCAACAACAAGTTCTCCAACTCTTAAAGGATAACCTCACTTTGGTTTAGAATAGAATGAAACAACAGGCAGATCAACATCGCAGCGAAAGAATTTTTATGTAGGCGATTGGGTATTCCTACGGCTACAACCATATAAAAAAATGCCCCTCAAACAAGCTAAGAAGGATAATAAATTATCACCAAAGTATTATGATCAGTAAAAGGTGTTGCAAAAGATAGGTACTATGGAATACAAATTGGAGCTTCCTACAGCTTCCCAAGTGCACTTAGTTTTCCATGTTTCATGCATAAAGAAGGCTATAGGTCACAAGCTCCCAGTTCAAACAATATTTCCAGAACTTGATGAGGAAGGAAAAATCATATTGGAACCTGAAGGAGTCATAGAAACAAGAACTCGACAGCTACAAAATCAATCAATTTCAGAGTATCTCATCAAGTGGAAGAACTTACCCGCTGAAGATTCCACATGGGAGGATGAGAATTTTATACAAAAGCATCCATAACTACTCAAGTGTTGAGGACAACACTTTTTTGAACTAGAGGGGCATGTTAGGTCCCTATAATACTAGTGATTCTCCCATTAATATTGTCATTTTAGCCCTTATTGTTATTGTTGTGCCCCTATTTTCCCCATATTGTTATTATTGTGCCCCATAGAAGCCCACTATTGTTATTTTTGTGCCCTTATATTATTATTGTTATGTCAGCTTTGGTTATATTGTGACCCCTTAGACTCCTATATATAGAAAGGAGGTTTTTTCATTTGTATCATCCAATAATTGTTCATTTGTGTAATGTAAAGGAGGTTTCCCCCTCGAAGAGGCTAATTTCTAAGTCGTTGATCTATCCTTTCTATCTTTTTGTGAGCTGGTTTCATAACACTACCTTGGTTCTATGAAGATACATCCAATCCATGCCTAACAACATATTGTATGATCCCAACGGTAATACATTTAGATGTGTTGCAGTAGAAATACCATTCAAGTCAAATGTACAAGCTCTTACCCAATGATGGACTCGCTTCTTTATACTTGTAGGAAACTGCACTAACCAAGGCTCTGGTTGCAATTTCTTACTCAAACCACACTTATCCACCAAGTCGGGACTAACATAGCTATAATTAATTCCAGGGTCAATCAAAATAGAAATAACTTAATCACAAATCTTACCGTCCATTTCAATGATAGATGCCTATTGTTCTGCATGTTTGTTGTCCATTACTGCATAAATGCAAGGAATACTTTGACAAACATCCCCAACAGTTTGTGCCTCCTGTGCATTGTATATATTAGGCCTACCACCCTGATGTTGCAGAAAATCTCTCCCAAGTTGTTCCTCACCACATGTCCAACACTCCAACCAACCAGTGCCCTCACCTCTTTGTTGCTATTGTTGTGATCTGTGTCTCTGTCTAGTCGCATTAAACTTCTTTTGTGGTGCCGTATTTTCTTTCCCATCTACATTCTGAGGCCTTGTTCTCTTAGGCTACCATTTACCTCTACCTTTGTCTTTTCCCTTCCATCCTTGCTGAGATTCATTCTTACGCTTTGATTGTTCATAGCAATGCTTCAATTTCCCAATGACTTCCTTAAGTTACCGAGGCTCGTGATACTCAATCCGATCTCTAAATGCTAATGGAAAACCACTGACAAATCTCTAAACTTTAGCCTTCTCATCAGTAATATACAGTAGATACCTCAATAGCTCCAAAAACTTGGTCGTGTACTCTTCATCTGTCATTGATCCCATCTTTAGCTCATAAAATTCTTTGGCCTTACTGTCATAGTACCTCTCTGACAAGTAATTCTTCATGAAAAGCCTCTTGAACTCCCGCCAACTCAGGTCATCTGTCCTGATGTCTCTGACTCGCTTAACATCTTCCCACTAGATGTCTGCTTTACCTTTCAAGCCGAAGATAGTGATTTTTGCCTTCGTGTTATCTATGTACTCATGCAACTCAAAGAATTTGTTCATCCCAAGTATCCAAGTGTTGTCTACGTAAATCCTCTTTGCGAACAAAGATGATCCCTCTAGCCCAATGAGTGGGACTAACAACCTACATGACAATCTACTATAAACTTTCCTAAGTGACAATTGAAATAAGAGACGAAGAAGATGGCCTGCCTTGTTCTGATGCTATCACGTCGTCCTTTGTCAAAGACCTTGAATCACTTGCGTAATGGGCTCGTTCCTGCTACTCACAACATTTATACACCTCCACAAGAGATCAAGACGCAACAAGACATGCAAATACAAATAGCATATTCAAAAGTAACCCACTTAACAGATCAAGGAGCGTTAAGCTAAATGATACATGAACATACACATTTAGGGAAAATGAGCCAGCAATTGTATATTAATAGAATAAAGGAGGAAGCATACAACTAAGCCTTGATGTCAATAGGCTCTCCTTGAATGAATGTCCAATTCTAAGCTAGGCTCTCCAAGCACTCCTTCTCCACGCCAAATGAGTAGCATATAAGCACAATCTTAGCATAAGGGTGCAAATAGACAATGACCAACCATTTGGGAATGGGAGAGGATGAATATATAGGTGGGGAAAGGGAGTTAGGGTCTCTCCAAAGATAGGAGTAGGCCCTCATCTCAAGGAGGTATCTCATATGGATAAGACTAAGAGGCCAAATTGGGAGAACTCAACCTCATCTACGCCGAACAACCTCCAGCTCACCGCTCTAGAAGCTTTTAGATCACGAAGCTTCTCATCCTCTTTGGGAAAATTTCTTTTTTGGGATCATCATGGGTATACAAGTAAACAAAGAAATTCCATCGTAGGTTGATTATAATGCAACATGCGACCATCGTGTTTTTTAGTCTCATAAGAGCGATGATTCTCAAATTAGGGTTTTATAGTTATTTCCTTCACAGGAAGCTCAAGGCATTTTCCAATCAATGTCTTAGGGAGAATTTGAGTTGCATATATGAATGAGTACACTACATGATGGTCATGTTTCGGGCACTTCGGGGTATGTCACAGGGAATTTGAGGAGGTGTGACAAAATACTGTGTAACAGATGCCCCCTAAAGCATGAAGGCAGAACAGGAAGTGATGGATGAGATGCTTTATGATCTTTTGCAAGGACAAGAACAAACACTGTGAGGAGACATGCAAATCAAGGATGCATATACATATACATATCTGATATCAAAACATGGATCCATGGTATTGACACAACCATGCAAATAATGAGGAATATATGAAAGGATCCATTACATGGGCGCATCCATCCAAATGAGAAGGATCCATAAATGTAAAGTCCCACGGTATGGTTACAACCATCCATATAGCAGAAACATGTGTATAATCATGAATAACACATAACTCCATGCAGCCTAAGTCATATCAAACAAGACTCAAGGCCTTGCGCTCCATCCCAACCCGATCAAAGTATCAATCCTAACATGCAAATGAATGTGTCGAAGTTGAACATGCTAGAAAACCGCCTGATTACCAGTCAATAATGTGGGCTGTTAACCGGCACAAGAGAAACCACCAATAATGACAATGGCTCTCAAGGTACGACAATACAATCCATGAATGTGATAATGAAGTTGAAGTCAAACACTTGAGGAATCATCCAATTGAAGGCCAATGATGGAAACCTGTCGTCGAATGTGAAGAACTTGCCATTAAGGCATGCAAGCTCTAAGGTACTGAAAGGGAGTGTCATCTTCCTAGCTAATGAGCTAAAGTCGACAGGAAGTGACCCGTCGAAGGAGGGCCATGATGAATCCCCCATCATCGACATGAAACAAGGAATAAAGTGGAATGGAATGAATAAGATCCAAGACTGTAATAATGGGTCAGACAATGTATAGGTAAATAACTAAAAATAGGACTTCTCTTGAACATTGGTGACACGAGTCTGGAGTGTGGCAACATTTGACTCAACATAGGACTAGAGGTCATGATGATAAAATGGAAAAGTCAAATGAGAGAAAAAAAATGGATCACCCAAACCCAAGAGGACAAGTGACTGAGTGAGGATATCCCAAACTCGACATGAAAGTAGAAGAGAGACATGTTTAAGAGCGACATGTTGCCTATACAAAGGATGTTTCATTTTCATTTTTCCCCGCTATTTCAGGCGAGTACCCCAATTATTTTTATCACAATCTTGAAGGGAATAACATATTCTTGGCATGTAAGTTCATTCTTCGAATGAATCCATCCTAGTAAGTTTTACGAGTCCTAGGAAGGAGAAATTCAATCTCATCATGGGGATGAGTCTTTCATCGTAAAATTTTAACGAGTCCGACGTAAGAATAACTCGGTATATTTTTCATATTTAGAGAGTTTGAAAAAGAGACGAAAAAGAAAAACTCCATCATGTCCCTTTTCGTAATTTGTCCCTTGAACCCGAAAAGGTAGAAAACAATATTTGAGAGAACCTCTTGACCATATCGACCAAGGTGTACCTTTACCTTAAATAGTCAATCTCAGCCCGAAAAAGGGGTAAACGTATACTAAGACGACGTCAATTCATTTAATTTAATGAGTTCGAAATACAAGTACTCGACGATCTTTTCATGTTTTGAGAGTCAAAAAAGAGCTTAAAGATGACTCTAGGGGGTTCCTTTTTCAGTTATTTTTAACGAGTCCAAAAAAAGATATAAAACAAAACTCATTTGAATTAGTCAATAATAATGACATGTTCACCAGAAAGTACCTGTAGCTGCACAAGGAAAACAATCGATCACTAATGTCGAGAAAATAATAAAATATTAATAAAATAATGGCAAAAAATGAAATTAAAACTTATACATAGACCACAAGTTAAAACATTTTTACCTTTTCACTGTAGTAAATTTTGAGAGTGCATTTTACCCTTTTTCCTTCGATTTTTAGGTGAATGGTGCAGGAGATCCAGGGCATTATTTCTCGAGCCATCAGCAGCAGGTAAGAACTTTGTCTTTTCTCTTGCATTTGATTACATTTTGATGCATTTTGAATGAGTTCTTGCTTGTCAATAGGAGGATTTTTTTTTTTTAACTGCGCAGGCGATCATCACGGGTTTGCTCATTAGACCCGCGATGATTTCCCCCG
Organism: Pinus tabuliformis; assembly: GCA_031772625.1. NCBI lineage: Eukaryota > Viridiplantae > Streptophyta > Pinopsida > Pinales > Pinaceae > Pinus > Pinus tabuliformis. The sequence continues at coordinate 984,495,542 of CM062811.1, forward strand.
AGCCAAAAGGCCCTCGCAATGGCATCACTCTGTTAATAAAAACAGGCGCGATGGTTCCGAGGAGGAACTTTTTGAAGGAAAAACCATCTTGAAAGCAATTTTTTTGGATTTAACTCCATGAAAAGGCATCTAATTGTTGTGTAATGATTGTTTATAGGAGATTGTAGCCAATCGTGGTTCTAGAATGGAAAGAAAGAGGCCATGAGGTGGAAGGCCACCAAGCAACCCAAGATCCGGAATGTATCAATGCCTTGAGGAACTGTGGGTTGCTGAAGTTCTTCATGACTACAGGACTAAGAGCTCAGAATGAACTACTGCACTACTTGATCAGCCTAAGAGCTCAAAATGAACTACTGCACTACTTGATCAGCCTATGGGACATTGATTGAGAAATCTTCATCATTGGAGACTAGGAGTTGGAGTTCGAGGAAACTGATATTTATTTCCTCATTGGAGACCAAGAGTTGGAGTTGGAGGAAACTGATATTTATTTCATCCTGGGATTGTCGAGAAGAGGAGAAAGAGTTCAACTTTTTGGGTCTCATCAGGGAGGTGAGAGCACTAATACTCTAGTCACGAGACATTGACCAGGTGTCGAGATGACAATGGGAAAGAAGGTGAAGATAACTACGGTTAGAAATCTTCCCCTGAGGACGATCCTATTAACCATAGCTCGCGTAGCTGGGATGCAAGCTTTGCACGAGACTTCGAAATCCCAATTCCAGTATGCAATAGAATCCCTCACTCCAACAGTATTCAACTGGTGTTCAGGGTTAGTAGCCAACATGAAGAGGCAGTTGACCAAGGGTAAGCGTGGAAACTTGAAACAGTTTGGCTTCAGTTCGATTTTGGTTACTTTATTTCTGGAGCACGTGCCCCTGTTTTGGTATAAGTGGACAAAGGTACCAGATCCTAATCCACAAGATATGAGGCTAGTCAGATGGAGTGAACTTATGCCTCGAGGAGGAGGGGGTCATCAAATGCTTTTCCCACCACAATTTTTCATTTGGCTGCACCACCAATTGATCGTTGTGGATGAGTATACCTATGCAGGCACAAATTTCAAATGGGACCCAGATCTACCCTTGACACCGGGTGAACAGTGGACTGATGCAGGTAAAAACTTGTTTTTAGATTTTTCAAGTTTTTTATGACATTTTGTGAAAGTGAAAATAAGAATAAACTTGTGATAAATGTGCAGAAGTTGGACCGGAAAGGTCGCCTGGCATATCGCCAATACAATGAAGAGTAACCCAGCAGGTAGCAGATGCTCCCTATGAGGAAGGAGCAGACCCCAACAGAGAGATGGAACATAATTTGGATGTGATCACTCGAGGGATTCCACGTGCCATTGCGATATCAGAGGCACACAATAGGGGTATCTGTGAGACTTCGTCGGCTCTTAGGCCAAGAGATTAGGGCAGTCTCGTGTTATCACGATCACCATGCAGGCGCATATCTTTTTTAGTTGTTTTTTGCACATGATGTAGGCTATGAAATCCAAGTGCCTCAGAACACTTTATTTTGATATTTTGATGTATAAACACTCTGAGAGATGCGATATATATATATATATATATATATATATATATATATATATATATATATATATATGTGCATGTTTTATTTTCTACGTATGTGTCCATGTATCATGATGATGTGATTGGGTTTATAAATTATGCGAATTTATATCAAGAACATAGTTTGCTAATGCATTTGTTAATGTATTCAAATTGCATGGAATATGTTGATAAAATCAAAATTTCTTTCCAGTAATCGAATACGTAGATACATACTCAATATCTGTGGATTTCTTACTGAATAATGATTTTTTAGTTGTAACACAACGAGTTATGAATCTAACTTTACAACTAAATCTCTAATGCAAAGAGTAACTGCTTCTGACAATAGTTCAATGACTGCATTGTATTCAACAATAGTGTTAGTTGTTCATCCTAGGCATATACCTTATAAATCAACCAACTCTCCATTAGGGGCGAAGAGTGCCCAAGCTGCGGAAGACAAATTCTATGTGCTACGACAAGAACCATCACCAAAACTGACATAATGATTTGATGACATTTGCCAACCGATTAGAACACAACGTAAGAAAAAAATCATGTCTGCAAAGAAAACAAACACAAAAAAATAAAAAAGCGCACACCAATGAATTTACACACTAATGTACAAAAAATAATTACATGAATTTCACACATAATACTTTTCAAATACAACCCATTTCGGGGCTGTGACAATGCATTTCCTTCATAATCAACTAGCTCATAGGCACCTTTTTACAAGACATGTTTGACGATATATGGCCCATGCCACATAGGTTCGAACTTTCCAACGCCTAACTTATCATTATCCTAATCATAAAGGAGGACCAGGTCGCCTTCATAAAAAGTGCGAGGAGAAACAGTTTGATCAAAATGAGATTTGACACGTTTCTTTTGGGCTTCGATTACCATCGCAGCAATGCAACGGGTCTCGTCAAGCCTCTCAAGGTAGAGTAACTGCTCCTCTTCAGGCGAGGTATTAGGAAGAAGTTCGACAACTATTTTGAGTGAAGGGATTTTTCATTCCATCGAGAGAGTTGCTTCTAAACCATAAACCAGCTGGAATGTAGTTAATCCAATGGTTGTCTTAGCAGAAGTCATATAAGCCCAGAGAGCTGAGAATAGCATCAGATGCCAATCCTTTTTGTGCTTCCCAATGGTGTGTTGAAGCATAGTAATTAGAACTTTATTAATTGCTTCGACTTGGCCATTGGCCTGTGGATAGTAAGGAGTTGAGTTATCATGACGAAATCCCAACTGAGCAGTTAGCTCTACCATCATGTATTGATGAAAATGTGATCCATGGTCAGTTACAATGGCTTGAGGAACGCCAAAACGTGTTATGACGTGGTTGAAGAGAAACTGAGCAGCAATGATATCGTCAGCATTATATGTGGGCATCGCCTCAGCCCATTTAGTGAAGTAGTCGATGATGACGATAATATAGCCATGCCCCCCGGCCGAGCGAGGGTTACATGTCATGAAGTCTATGCCCCATTTAGCAAATGGGCCAATGGTAACTACTGGGTGTAAGGGTGCTAGCGGGGTGCACTACTTGCGGTTAAAAATATGACATTCATGGCATTTCTGAACAACCATAATACAATATTTAAAGATGGAAGGCCAGAAATAACCAGCGTGGAGGATTTTCTGAGCAATGGTGTAGCCTAACATATGACCACCACATGCCCTAGAGTGGTAGTCATTCAAGACCCATTCAACCTCTTCAAGTGTTAGACATCTGTGAAGAACAGAGTCAACACCAACTCGATATAATGTATCACCAAGAATCTGATAGGGTTGGGACTGATGCCGGATGCAGCATCAGTCGGATCGAGAGAACTTGGATCAGAAGGTTTGGGTTTGAAGATAAACGATAATATCTCCATACCATGGGTCAAAAGTGCTGATGAGAAATTAGTAGAAGTGCTTGCAGATGGAAGGGCACATATCAACTCGGAAAAAACAAGCGATTTCTTTGATTTAGCGGCAGTAAACTCCAAATAAAACTCGTGCAGGATAACAATCCATTTGGAGTATTTTCCCCCAAGTAATTGACAAGTCAAAATATAAGTCATGGGGTTGCGATCGTAAATCACTATGGTTTTTTGTAAAAGGATATAATGACGAAATCTTTGGACAACATGCATTGCTACCAAGCCAAGTTTCTCGACATGGGCATATCGAGTTTCTGTGTCAAGGAGATTTCGGCTTAAATAATAAACCACATGTTCATTATGAGGAACATGGTTTTCAAGATCAAAGGTAATTAAACTCGAATCGGTAGGATCAAAGGCGCCTATAGCAGACAACAATGATTTTCGCTGTGTTGGACATGTTTGGAGAACTTCCAAAGAAGACATTGTCGAAGGTGCTTGAGCTAAATCTTTGACTATAATATAATGTTGTGCAACTCTAGCATTCAGAGTATAAGATGATTTCCGAAGCACACCATTGAGAGGTGGTCAAATTCAAATTACAGATTCATTGTTAGTTTGCTCACTATGGAGCAGATAAGAACTGGATGGAGTGGAAGTATAGGGTATATCAGTGACTTATTTCTCCATTGTCTGCTTTTGTGGGGTTTAACAGTCTTTTGATCGAGTAGCAATCGAAATAGGTGATGAACCTTGCATCATGAAACTTGGGAACCAGAAGAGGCAGAGGATTGCGATTGGCCTATCAATTGCATCTGCTGAGATGGAAAAGGTTCTTTCAAAACAACCAGATTCCCTTTCAAAAGACGGTTAAATTCAGCAAGTCAGGGACAATCCTTGGTATAATGGTCTTCCTCACAAATGAGGCAAGGATATTTTGGCTTTTGCTTGGAAGCATCATCAATAGATGATTTGGGTGGATCCTGTTTCAAAGTATCGGTTTTGGCTTTACCTTTACCCTTTTTCTTACCTTTTGAGGACTTATCTGCTGTGGTACACTGAACAACATGGACCTCATAGGTTTTACCAGGATTTGATGATTTTTTCGAAGGATGGTTGGAGCCAGTATCTAAAACAGACTTTTGCTTCGAAGAAGTCTTAGTGAAGCTCTAGGATATTGATCCGATTATACCATAAACTTGTGGTACATCAGGAGACTTTGAAGCTACCAGATCCAAAGATGGTCTTGGAGCATCAAGTAACATCTCATATAACATGCCAAGTTGGGAATATACTAAGTCTAGATACTGGGCACAAGCCATAGCTTGGTCCTTGGTAACACAACAACCCATTGCTATATCTTTAGCAATCTTGTTTACGAATGATTTTGTGAACCATTCAATTAACAACTCATCAAGAATCTCATATTTGATAGGGCGACGACTACATCTCCATTCATGGATATGATCGAAAATGTGCGTCACAGTATCTTGCTTAAGAGATGTTAGCAAATGAGTACTAGTTTCATAACGAACTGGTAATTGGAAGTGGGTGAGGAAAGCCATAGCTAAAGAGTTAAAGTCGACATAGGTACCTCGAGGTAACTCGACATACCATTTTGCGGCAACATTTGTTAAGGTTCTCTGAAAGAGGCGAAGATGGATAGAATCGTCGACATAAGAATTTTAAGAGCACCATAAGTGATATGTCATCAGATGGGCTTGCGGGTCCTCTTTAGGCTTTCCTTCAAATTTAGGGCAATCGCTTGGAATTTTAGTTGGAACTAGATGCCAGTAAGGTGAATGAAGAATAGGATCATTTGTGAGCCTCGAGATGTCAGGCAGTTCCAATGTGGTGAAAAATGAAAATTGCGGATTGAATGGCATGTAGGGCCTTTGAGGAGCCCCAAACTACGGGTTTCAACCTTGACGGTAAGGATTCTGCCCCCACGGCGGAGGATTTTGACCATAGGGAACTTGATTTTTTCCCCACTGAAAGTTACCTTGACCATAAGGCGGATTTTGCCCAGGGTAGGTTTGATATTGACCTACCATAGGCCGTTGATAAGCAGTATACGCGGCATACGGATTGTAGGGTTGTTGGACCTAAAGAGATTGGCCCTACTGCTACAGGGGTTGACCTTGTGTTTGCAAGGGCTGAACTTGTTGTTATACATGTTGAGCTTGCTGCTGCAGAGGTTGACCTTGCTGTTGCAAAGGTTGACTTTTGTGCTGTAAAGGTTAACCTTGCTGCTGCAATGGTTGGCCTTGTGGATACAAGGGTTGATTATGCTGCTGAACAAACTGAGTTTGTTGTTGCAAAGGCTATTGATACTACTGCAAAGGTTGCCCCTACTGCTATAAAGGTTACCCTTGCTACTGTAATGGTTGCCCTATGGGTATTGGAAATTTCCGAATTGGATCTGACCATATCCACTAGGAATAGTGGATTGACCAGGATGGACATATGTTATTGCTTGTGGAATGTAAGGTGGATTGACCAAATCTTGTGAACCATATGGGACATAATCTTGTTGGAGAGGAATTTGAGTCATGTAAGGCTATTGATACTAGATGTTACCTGACCCGGATGGACCAACAGGGTTAGGGATACTACCAGAATAAGGTTAATTGACTCCAACCATGTGAGTTTGTAATCCACTCACATGGGTTTCACCTGACACAAGAGGAATGTTTGGATTCCCCCCCCAAGCAATGGTAAACTATGTCTACTTGATGGAGGGGTAGAAGAACTGACTGAAACCTTACCTGAAACACTTGATTGTATTGGAATGGACAGTTGAAACAACAGTACAGGTTGCGATGGAATCGTAGGTTGAACAGGAACTGACGTGACAATAGTTTGTACAAAGATTTGAGAAGTCACGTTTGGAATAAACAAATCAGTAATAGGCATGGCATTTGAAGACCAAATAGGATTTTGATACAAAGATGAAGCACTAGGAGTTCCTGAAACTAACTAGGCTAAGGTTTTATAACCAGGTGGAAACACAGGCCCACTGGTTTCAGGAAGTGTGTGAGATGGGACTTTTCCTGTAAAAGGAAAGCCTTCTAGAGGAAATTCATACCCTTGTTCATCATCGACATGAGGAGTATGTGTAGCAGAAACTTTCGAATGACCCGGAGAAGAGGTTGGGATCTCACCTTCTGAATCCCTGAGTGGAAACAAATGGTGAGGAGGAATCTGAGATGTACGAGGATATAAATCCAAAGGAACACCAGGCTGATCGTAAGGACTGTAAGGACATTGAGGAGATATCCCAATAGGATCAAATAATAGATTCAGCAGATATAAGACAAACCTCTGTGGACTCTCAGAGGATTCTGGATCAAACTCTTGAAGTGACAAGAAATCTGAAGGTGGTGGATGAGAAGAAATGGGTTGAATGCTTGGGACAATCCCAAGTTCAAAACCTTGACCTTCAAGTGATTGAGGAAGTTCTGGATGAACTCCTTGTGAAGATCCTTCAGTATTAGATAACAAAGGGGAACTTTGGGGTGAACTCAATGGTTCAACCACGATGACTTTCTCTCAAGAGTAGAAGAAGGAGAGGAGATTCGTTGAGGGCTAATTAAAATTAAAATTTACAAGGATTTACTCAATATTGGGCCAAGAAACAACTGCATGGGTTCAAGATGTTATCGTTGGCAGTTAATTTTATTGACACGAATTAACAAATAAATAAAAAATGGGTAAAATCTAGGCAATAGGGTTTACCAAGTATCCATGAACCACAATATACACCCCAGCTGAAGCCAAGGACTTAATGTACAATGACCAATCTCCCCAAATGTTGTGTTCGGTGTATCACATTTACAAGGCGGCTGACTCAGTTAACTATGGCTAAAGGATAACAACCTAATGGGGTCTCCCAATATATACGTGACGGTACGGTGAGCACAACTCTGTGTTATCATTGTCTAATGCATAACTGTTCGATGAGAGCATCCCTATATACTTTTCATACTGAAGTGCCTCCGATATACTCGAAAGTACTGGAGAACCTTCTATATACTTCCATACTGGGACGGGATTTCACCCCCGGGATACACTGCAGGCAGTTAACGACAGCTGCTATGTTTTAAGACGTCGGAACACGTCTCTAGCCTAGACCTCTAAATATTTGTGTTAAGTGACAAATGATCCTTAGGTTAATTGAGGTAAATTTTAAGTTAATCTTGAATTAAATTTCATTTTTGAGGGCTCAACGATGTCACCTATTCCTAAAATGAAAATAGATGATGAAAATGAAACTTTTCATTCGATGAAGGCTATTCTAACAAGGGAAGAGAAACAACCAATCAATGCATCAAACAATCCAAAAAGCATAAATACAATCTTTTCAATGCAATATGTAAAAATGAAATCTAATCTTTCATTCTACTAACAAATGCAATGCCATAGAAATGAAAATCTTTTTCTTTTCACTAAAGATGCAATAATGATTTTCCTTTCACTTTAATTCAATCAATGCAAACGAATGCAAAAAGTAAAGGGAAATGCAAACAATTCACTAATCATGAAAATATCTTTCACTTTTTGATTTGAATGCAAGAAATGTCTCGAAAATACTTAAATTATGTACATTTTCACTTTTCGGAACATACGAATGATAACAAGCACTTTCTTTCAATTCAACCAAAGCAAACAATTTGTGATCTATGCTTGACAATGGAAGTAAAATGATCTTCAAAGCATCAATATGATTCGACACCAATGAGAACAATTTCACACTAAATAACCAAAAGCACTTGCAAAAGAGGTCCTGATATAGAAGACTCTTAAACAGGAGTGATCAATCCCTAAGAAGCAGATCAATCAATGAGTGAAGGGTGAACTAGAAACCATAGAAACCCTAAGAAGCAAACAAGCCTCAAACACACAAAAACCAAATCAAGAGACAATTGCAATCAATCAAGCATGATAATCAGGACAAACACACCATAGACACTCTGGAAAATCATTGATAAAGGACAAAAGACCAAGGACAAGAAGAAAAAACTCTATTTTCTCTTATACTATGGGATCATTGCACCTGTTAAAGGAAAAACAATGATAAAAGCTTGATAATTGCTATTATAATTAAAGGATCTGTGATCATATCGCGACTGTGAGAGGCAAACCCGCGATGGGTGAGAAAAATGAAGAAAAAATTAAAAAATCTTCAAGACTAGACAAAAATCAATGTCCTCAAGCAATCACCAGCAAGTGAAAATAGTTACAGAAAAGCAAACAAGCTAGAAAACTGACGGTTGGTCAAACTCATCACAAATTCAAGGTGAAGGATTGAATGGAAAGGGTTATAGCTTCCCCAATGGAGTCACCATTTTGTTGTCTAGGTAAATCCTCTCTACAGACAAAGACGATCCCTCTAGCCCAATGAGTGGGACTAGAAACCTACGTGACAATCTACTAGACACTTTCCTAAGTTACAATTGAAATAAGAGACAAAGAAGATGGCATACCTCGTTCTGATGCTATCACGTCGTCCTTTGTTAAAGACCTTGAATCACTTGCGTCACGGGCTCGTTCCTGCTGCTCATAGAGTTTATACACCTGCACAAGAGATCAAGACACAACAAGATATGCAAATACAAATAGCATATTCAAAAGTAACCTACTTAACAGATCAAAGAGCGTTAAGCTAAATGATACATGAACATACACATTTAGGGAAAATGAACCAGCAATTGTATATTAATAGAATAAAGGAAGAAGCATACAACCAAGCCTTGATGTCAATAGGATCTCCTTGAATGAATGTCCAAGTCCAAGCTAGGCTCTCCAAGCACTCCTTCTCTAAGCCAAATGAGTAGCATATAGGCACAATCTTAGCATATGGGTCCAAATAGGCAAAGACCAACCATTTGGGAATGGGAGAGGATGAATATATAGGCAGGGAAAGGGAGTTAGGATCTCTCCAAAGAGAGGAGTAGGCCCTCATCTCAAGGAGGTAGCTCATAGGGATAAGACCAAGAGGCCAAGTTGGGAGAAATTGAGCTCATCTACGTCGAACAACCTCCAGCTCGTTGCTCTAGAAGCTTCTGATAATGAAGCTTCTCATCCTCTTTGGGAAAATTGCCTTTTTCGGATCATCGCTGGTATACAATTAAATAGAGAAATGCCATCATGGGTCAAGTACAATGCAACAGGCAACCATCACGGTTTTTAGTCTCATAAGAGCAATGATTCTCAAATTAGCATTTTAGAGCTATTTCCTTCAGGGGAAGCTCAAGGCATTTTCCAATCAATGCCTTAGGGAGAATTTGAGCTGCATATGTTAATGACTACACTCCATGATGTTCAAGTTTCGGGCACTTCGGGGTATGTCATAGGGAAGTGCAGGAGGTGTGACAAAATTTTGTGTAACACCAAGCCTTTGCATCTTCTGACTTCTTCACATCTCCACCAAAAGTAGGTGGTTTTGCTTTCTTGAATTCATCTAGAAAGTATCCCCTACCACTCATACTATAAGGATGATAACGATGACGATTATGATGTCTTTCAGAACCAGAACTAGAATAGTACCTGTACTCATCGCCCCTCCTATCCAAAGTGTCCAACAACTTGCCATCTCGCACTGTATCAGATCTATTCGACATGTGTCTACTAGGAGACCTACTTCCATATCCCCCATTAGTTCTATCCTCCTTTCTATGGCTGATACGAAGCGGCACTCGTCGCTGCAAGACTGACAAACTATGAAGAAGTATTGCATTAATCTTTGCTTGGTTCTCTTGTGCCTGTATGATCCAGTCATTATCTGCCTTAAAACTCCTTATCTCTTCCTTCAAGCTCCTTAATGTATTTACCAAATCAGAAGTGTGCCTCGCACCACGCTGCTCATCTGATGCATAGGGAGTTTCTATGTAGTCTACCACCTTGCTAGCCATTTGATCTTTTTCCTGCAATTCATAATATGTCAAATAAACCAAATCACAATAAATCAACATACCTTAGCATTATTCAAGGAGCATACCTCGTATGCCAGATCAACAAATCAACGAAATACATGTATAACATAAACATAACATCACATAGACATACACAAATAAATGTATCAACACGTAAACATCGTTCTAGTTAGGGTCCATTCATCAATGCAACACCATATCAACAATGCATGCTATGACCTCATGCATGACAACCACCATTACTCCATTGTACAAACTGCCACATGCAACCAACAACATGCATAAGCAATGTCTAATTAACTACACCTCCGCATAAACACATGTAGTCGAACACAAGTGATCAATTTTTGTAATCAAACTTCAAAACTGATACATGTAATCAAATCTACAAGAATGTAGCATAACATACAAGGATGCAAGTAGCCAACATAAAATCAATATGTAAGAGACATATAATAATATGTAACCAGTCATATACTCATGACAAATGCATTCCACAAAATCAACATCAAATTCAACATGGCAACCTTGCTACAACCATAACTAATCATCCAACAAATGAAACAAGCACATGGAATGCAAGTGTAAAAGACACACATGTAACTGACATGCATGCATGACCAACGCACACCATCCATCTAGTCTGTGGGGTGAACCATGCTCTGATACCACTCTATAACACCCTCCTCCCACATCTACCCAAGTAACTAAATTGTGTGTTGTGTCCGTATTTGGATAAGTTTGTTATTGTGTTCATTGATGAAATATTGGTATATTCTAAAAATGAAGAAGAGAATGTCGAGCATTTAGCAGCAGTGCTGAGATTGTTGAGAGAGAATTAGTTGTATGCTAAGCTCAACAAGTGTAGTTTCTTTCAAATTGAGGTACACTGCTTGGGACATGTTGTTTCCAAGGAAGGAATAGTAGTGGACCCAAAAAAGATAAGGGCCTTCACAGAGTGGGTAGCTCCCAGGAATGTGAATGATCAAGGAATTTAGACTTCTGTGATCCATAACGTTTGTTTAGAAACTTTTTGGCGAAATCACATAATTGATCATTTGTCGACGCGTTTCGAACCAACTAGTGTGGTTCATCGTCAGGACAAGTTGAAGATACAGATCCAGTATAGCGAGTTAAATAGTCCAAGCAGAGACTCCAAGATTAAAGACACTATCAGGCAAGATTGTGCCGTGGCCCTAAGGAGAGCTAAGCCTCCCCGTAGCAATATCAGCAAGACTGAGTTTGAGGCTTTGAAGGCCTTGAACAAGAATCGTGAAATCGTGGTCTTGAAAGCTGATAAAGGTGGGGCTGCCGTCATTATGGATAGAAGTGATTACAGAAATAAGATGCTCGATCATCTCTGTAATAGTGGAAGTTACAAGAAGTTGTCGAAGAATCCCCTTAAGAAGGTATCCAGAGCAGTCGCTCTTGCGATCAAATCTTGCAATTCCACTATTCCTCTATCCCAGAAGCTTATTGAGGGAAACCCCATTGCTCCTAGGATTTATGGCCTTCCAAAGGTCCATAAGGAAGGGGTCCCCTTGAGACCCATTGTCAACACCATAGGTGGTCCGACTTACCTCCTAGCCAAGTTCCTTGCCGCTAGATTGAGGCCCTTGGTTGGTCATACTGAGTCCTTCGTCAAAGACTCAGCTTCCTTTATTGATGATCTAAAAAGGATTAAGCTTGAGCCCGAGGACATTCTGGTAAGTTTCGACGTGGTCTCTCTTTACACCTGTATTCCTATCAATGAGGCCATGAAGGTGATTTATAAGCTCACCGACCATGATACGGCGAAATTAGTTGAGCTTTGCCTTACCTCCACCTTTTTCAGCTTCGAAGGAGAATTCTATGAGCAGACTTGTGGGGTTGCCATGGGCTCCCCCTTGTCCCCGGTAGTCGCCAATCTCTTTATGGAGGATTTTGAGTCTAAGGCTTTGGCCTCGTCTCGTCTCCTTCCGAAGCTTTGGAAAAGGTTCGTTGATGACACTGGTGTTGTCTGGTCTCATGGTCCTGATGAGCTTGATCATTTCTTCAAACATCTTAATAACCAGTCCTCCGCCATAAAATTCACGATGGAAAAAGAAGACAATGGTTGTCTTCCGTTCTTGGATGTTCTCATCTCTAAGAAAGCGAATGGTTCCTTTTCTCATCAAGTGTTTAGGAAGAAGACGCATACTGAGCAATACTTGCATGCTTCTTCCCATCATTTCCCAACTCAAAAGTTAGGTGTTCTAAGCACTCTTGCCACCCATGCTGTTAGAATCTTGGATGAAGAGAGCTTGGAAAAGGAGAAGGCTCATCTCCTAGATGTCTTTTTGAAAAATGGTTATGATAGGCACCTGGGTCAAAAGGCCTTCCTCAAGGCTAAAAAGGAGCCGTCAATCCGTAGGGATCCTAATGATCGTGTCATGGGAGTTAACCTTCCTTATATCCAAGGGACCACGGATAGGATTGCGAGGATTCTGAAAAAATTTGATGTGCCCGCAACTTTTAGACCTCTTAATACTATCCGTAGCTCCCTCAGGTCTGTAAAAGATCCTATTGACCCTAAAGACATGAAGGGCGTCTATGTCATCCCTTGTTCTTGTGGGATTCCATATATTGGTGAGACAGGATGCTCTATCAATCAAAGGATTAGCGAGCATTCAGCCGACCTGAGGCATGGTAGGACCAAATCCTCAGCCTTGGCAGAGCATGCCGAGAAGACGATGCATCATGTATGTATCGAAGAGGCTCAAGTCATTGCTAGAGTTGCTCAGTTTCACCATCGCAAGTTTAGGGAGGCCTTGGAGATTGAAAAAAGGCCGAATAATCTTAATAGGGATGATGGCTGGAAGATCAGCAGCTGCTGGGTCCCAGCCCTATCTTCCTAGCCTCCGCGGTCCCTTCTTGGTATGGTCTCAGTGTTTCTTGTTTCCTTTCCTTAAGAATTGTTTCCTTTGGGTTTGTGGTTTATTTGCTTGCTTTTCTCTTGATTTGATTTGTTCTTCTTTTAATTATCGCCCTTATGGTCTTGATTTAGTCCCTTCTTTTTCCCTTTATATTCGAAGATTATTAAATTTGGCAACCTGGGAATATTTAGCATAATATATGATTAAGAATAATTGAACTATCCTTAGATTGTAAGGTAATTATTTAAGTTTTAATAATTATATAGGTTTGGCTGATAATTGATATAATATTTTAATATCTAAACCTTAAATAAAAATTTATTAGAATGATTAGATATTAAAGAGTTTTAAATTGATATATTTATATATATAATTAAAAACATATATATATATATATATATATTTAAACATTAAATATAATATTATTAGAATGTTAGGTATGGTAATATATTAATTTATATATATACTTATATGTTTATTTTAGTTTTGATAACTAACCATTGATCTAATTCAATTTTTAGTAAAAATTATAGTTTTCTAATAATTTATATAAATAATTTAAAAACTAAATATTAAATATAGTATTATATTAGGTATGGAAAAATATTATTATATATAATTATATATTTATATATTTATATATATATATATAGAATAATTTAAATATATAAATAGATTAATAACCTCTGATCTGGTTAAAATTTTTACCCAGTTTACTTAGCTCTAGAAGTATAATAATAATTATAAAGAATATTAATATTAATTTAGTTAAAGGGGGTTTGACTGGGTCCTTAAGTTGAAAAATAGCCGTTAGTCTTTTTAGCCGTTGGAGTCTCTGCTTGGACTATTTAACTCGCTATACTGGATCTGTATCTTCAACTTGTCCTGACGATGAACCACACTAGTTGGTTCGAAACGCGTCGACAAATGATCAATTATGTGATTTCGCCAAAAAGTTTCTAAACAAATGTGAATGATGTGAGACCTTTCATGGGATTAACAGGCTATTATAGGAGGTTCACAATTTGGATTTATCACAACCCACAGTCTGGTTCAAGGGTTACTAGGCCAGTGGTTTTACTATGATCCACAATCCGGTTCAGGGACCACTAGGCGATGTGTTTCTCATTTAGGAGATGCACCCCACTCAACTTCGAATCTATCCGGTTATCCCACATTAACCGAATATGAGAAACTCGTCTCATCAAAGCTATCATGAAATGGCAAGGCTAGGCTGAAAATGTTGAAATTTCTAAGTCTATCCATTAGAAATTTAATCGGTATTCTTTTGGTTTATTTCTTCTACTTGTTAAATTTGAACAAGCTATTTAAAACATATAAATAATGAAATAAACACAATACAATATCAACACCTATAGATCAACAACTGAAAGAAAACAAACACACAAGTGACACCATTATTTTTGGACAAAGTCCTCGGAAAAACCCAATGCGGGAAAATCGGTGCAGCTATTATGAGGGTTTATTATTATGCAGTATTTCCTTGAGTACAGCTGGGTGCCAAACTGGCTCACCCGACAGAGAAAAACAACCAGCAGTAATACCTCTCTATTCAGAAACAGGTATTCAGAAAACATGTCCCATGAAACCCTCTCCAACAACTTTGAAGCACTATGTCAACGTCCTGTTGCTTTGCGTCAGCCTCAGAACCCTCTAGGTCAGCCCTCTGAGGCACTGTGCAGCCTTTGGGACCCTCTGCGTGGATGATGCATGCCCTCTGGCCTTTGCATTGTCTCTGCTAGGCTCTATGTGGCCTGCTTTGGCTGCTACGTTTCGCTCTCTACCTCTGCGCTAGTCTCTCGGCATTATCTTTGCCTCTTTGTCCAGTACTCACTACCCCTCACTACTGATCACTGATTCGACTTTGCTTAGCAACCCCGCTCTAGCAAATCAAATGACTAATCACTCTGGTGCAGTGTTACTTGGGAGTGGGAATGAAAGCAGGGAGCGGGAGCGAAAACGAGTGTAGGAGCGACATTTTCAAAAGCTCCCGGTTTGGGAGCAAATCCCGAAGCGATTTTTATAATATATATATATATATATATATATATATATATATATATATATATATATATATATATATATATATATATTTATTTATTTATTTATATTTTGATACATATATGTCAACAAAAACATGTAGAATGATGAATTAGATATTAAAAAAAAAAAAAAACATAGATTGATCATTGAACCATATAACATCAATCATCTAGAAGTTATAATCTTCATCAACCACGTCCACAAGTTAGTAACATACAACATATTGAGTCTCGTGAATCATGATTCATCAATCTTAAAGTTTCAACTTCAAGCTTTTAAAATTGAAAATTTAATATATAACATTTATCATCATTGATCACCAAAGTTGTACTTGTATGCTAAGTTTAACCATTAAAAGAAATAATATCTAACATGAAATGAAATGTTATAAAATGAATTATGAAATGAAATGAAACAACTTTCACGAAGCATCATATTCATAATTCATAATCATTACCAATGAGTTATAATTGCCAACTTCAAACTTCAAACTTAAATTGTCATATATTGTTTACAAAAAATATCATAATAAATATGAAAGAGTCAAGACTCAACAGTTATGAAAACTAATAGAAACTAGAAAAGACAAGTAAACTGTAAATCTATTATCTACTACTTCATGTGGCCCTTGCCACGAGAAGTGTCTAATGTATGAGCAAGTCGTGGTGGTCTTCTAGGAGTCTCCTCCCGCACAGATCGACGACTAGAACTAGAAGGCACATGCCCTCCACGTGAGGGTGTATATGGAGGTGGCAATAGCAAAGGAACAAGACTCAGAACTCGAGCACTGCTAATCAATGGTGGAGGTGGCATGGTTATTGCTTCATCTTCCTCTCTCATAAGTTCTGCTTCTAGTTCTTCAAGATGTATAGTGCCATCCTCCAAATTATCATCCTCTGGGTGGTTGTCCCAAATTTTATATGTTGGATCCTCATAAGCCTGATCACAGTAATGACTCAACAACCTCAAGTTGTAGTGCACATAAACCAAGCTTTTTGCCCAGTTTTCATTGAGTCTGTTTCTTGTCACATTATGTATGAAGCTGTAGGTGCTCCAACACCTCTCTACAGAAGAAGTATTTAAAACCTATGAGATAACTTTTTTTTCCAATTTTGGCAAAAGTCCCTGGCCGCCATATGATTCCCACCATGTGAGAGCATCAAATCTGTCTCTATCTTCCATTGCATGAAAGGTACCAAACAAACCAGTGCAACTGAAGTATCTGCCTAATTCAAGACGCACACTAGCACATTCCTCCCTGTTAGGTATCAACTTTTCTAATGCTTGCAAATATCCTGTAGATACCTCTTCATCTATATGGGGTTTGACCCTAACCCCAGCCCCTGGTGCAGATTGGCCCAACCAAGATGCGGAGTAGTATTTTGGCGTAAGGATATACGCCAAGCAATGTAGTGGAACATTAATTTTATCCCACTGTATACACACACAATCGTGAATCAATTTATACAAGTTGGGATCATTTTTATGAACAATATCTTTTATTTGCCCCAACATGGTATCCATCTTCTCATACACCTCGCCAATCACTGGTTTATCTGTATCTGCAAACCGAATCATGTGATAAACAGGCTTGGTGAAATCCAATACTTGCCTCACACGTGCCCAAAACATACCATCAAGAGCGGTCTCCTCCACTTGTTCAAAACCTTGCTTGTCAGCTGCATTTGTAGCCCTTTCCTTTAATACCTGCAAGTGTGGACTTGATACCATGCTAGCCAATGACTCTCTTACCTTCAAAAGGTGCCTGAAGGTGAGGTAATAGCTACCAAATCTAGTCCTCGCAATCTTCAACAAATCCAATCTTGAGTGACTACGGAAAAGGCCATGGGTATTGCTATGATTTGTAATAAATTTTATCATTACTTTGCCTCTCTTGTACAAATCACCAATCCATTTGTATTGTTCATTTTTTTTCTTAACAATATCATGCATCAAAAGGTTCATTGTGTGAACCAAACACCCAGACCAAAATATGTTGGGTTATTTATCCTCAATAATTGCTCCCGCTGCCTTACAATTAGGAGCATTATCAGTGATGACTTGGATGACATTGTATGGACCAATACACTCAATTGTTTCAAGTAATGGGTCTACAATGTTGATTCCAGTCTTGAACTGGTCTAAGTAATCATATGCTGAAAGAAAGATGGCACCACTAATAGACACAACAAGAACACTTATCAATGGCTTGCCTTTTACATTTGTCCATCCATCAGATACAATGGACACCCCATGGTCAGTCCAAGAACTTGTCATTCTATTCAAAGAATGTGATATTTTTGCTTTTCCATGATCGAGTCCAACAGTTCTAGCCTTGTCATACCCAAGGCTCTTGTATCCTTTAGGGGCATCCTTTATGGCAGAAACCATTTCGTGACATTAAGGTGAGCGAAGAACATTGAATGGTATCCCACATGCATAGACAAACCTGTAAAATTTTGAATCCACATCATTCCTACGCCCTTCATCAAGGAAATATGATATGCTTCTACACCTTAAACTTGGTGACCCTGTGCCTCCATATCCACTGCCTTGGGAGGATGCTGAAGGAGTTCTTTGTGCATGTGATTGTGAGCTTGGTTCAAAGAAACCCTTTGATTTTTTAGATTTGTATTGGGATTCCTCCTCTTCCCTTATGTATTTGGCTCTATCTGTTGCTGACACACCTATACAAGTTTTGAATCCTATTTGTTTATCTCCATCCCATGGCCTTTTCCCGCAAAGGTGCTTTCTGGCACGGGTGTATGAACCTATGTAATTATTGTTGCAATGGGGGCAATGAAATTTAGTGGTTCCACCCCTTTTCCCTGCTTCAGGCCTATTAACATATTTCCACAATGGAGTTTGGTCTTGTTTATTTTTTTTTAGACTCATGTTCACTCTCCTCCAACTCCTCCTCTCTGGGGTTTTCAACAAATCCATAATGACCCACTTCTTCATCCCCTTCTTCATTTTCAACCCTCCTTTTTCTACTCTCCAACACCATAATAACCAAAAAGGAAACCAAGAAGAAGAAAATGCCAAGAAATATAACCATGATCTTTGAAATTTGAAGTTTTGAATCTACAAAAAAATGGAATGGGAATAGGTCCATGGAAGAAAAAAAATTATTTATTTATTTAGTAATGAACATTTTTTTGCTAGAATAGAGCCTACCTCTTTGGCCTTCAATCTCTCCTTTCTCCTTGCTCCTTGGCACTTGCTCTCTCCTTGCTCCTTGCTCCTTGCTCCCTCCTTGCTCCTTGGCACTTGCTCTCTCCTTGCTCCTTGCTCTCACTCTCACGTGCTCTCTCTTACCCCTCACTCTCTCTTGCTCCTCACTCTCTCTTACTCTTTCTTGCTCTCACTCTCACTCTCACTCACACAAATTCTAAAATAATGAATTCATTGGAGGGAGGGTTTATTTATATTCCCTCCCTCCCTCCCTTTTCTCCCTTCCCTCCCTTTTTTCCCCCACGATGCCCTTTTTTTTGGCAGAATTGTTTTTTTCTGCCCGTTTTTTTCGCCGCCTGGAGAATTTTTATAGCTTGGGAGCGATCTCTCCCCGACCACTCCCGGGCTATAAAAATCGCTCTGGGAGAGATGGGAGCGACGCTCCCGAGTTTGATCCAGCAAATGGTAGGGAGCGATTTCGAGAGCGCTCTCCTAACCCGCTCCTAAGTCGCTCCCGCGCGCACCGTGGAATGGAAGCAGGAGCGAGATCAGGGGGGGCGCTCCCCTGCAACACTTCTCTGGCGTGTTCTCCAACTAACTCTCAAGCCTCCTCTTATACTTTTCATGTTGTTCCTTCAACGACTGAGATTAAATCTCTAATCAACGACTAAGATTAGATTTGGCTTGATCCATGAATTTTTGAACCTTCTAACCTAGTTTTATATTAATATCCATTAATATTTTACTTTTCCTAAGTTTAGACGTAGGAACTCCATTAAAAATATTAATTATTTTAATATCTCCGAAACCGGGTACAATATGTCCAAACCATTTCTGGGTCTTGGAGATCTCATGTGCTTTAGCCTATCCACAAATTTTCATGGCTAGAGCACATCCGATTCTACCCCAAATCGACACTCCCTCTTAGCAAGGACTATGCTCTAGTAATAATCCTCACTGAGCATCACTCTGATTTTCTGGCACCGATACCTATGCTGATGCTAGACCTCCTCTGCACTACTGTATCCTGTACTTCTGCCCATGGCCCTGCCACTGCCACTGCTGCATCCGTATGACAACTCCCTTTGCATCCTTGTTGTTGCTGCTCCTTTCTCCCAACACTGCAACCCCATCTCATCAAGCTGCATCATGCTACTGCTAACCACTACTACATTGTAACTTAGTTACTGAGAAGTAAGTAACTGATCCACCCAACTACTGACAACCTGTCAGGCTAGAAACACTCTTGATGTTGAAGCTCCCTCTGCTGCTAGCAAGTGCTCCCTCTACTAACCTCAGCGCTGCTCCAACAACTCCCTGCATCTTGCACCATTTCACACCTCTCTATGCCATCCTGCACCGTTGCAACACTCTCTGTGCCTCTCGCATTGTTGTAGCCTTCTAGCCTCGCGTTGCCCGGGGACTCTTACATTGTAGCACTCTCTGCCACTTCATCCACATCCATCTCTACCGACATCCGCCAATCCTGCTACTCTCTCTTCGGGGCTCCCATAGCAAAGTATAATCCAAGAAGTTGGATACCTCAAGAATTCTATCCCTCATCGCCCATAGTCCTCTTGACTACAGCTTGATGTCTCCCCACCTATTCTATAGAGGTACATGAGCACTCATGGCACAATCATCATCCTCCTTGTCCTCCTCTCTGCCTTCACTGGCATTGTCTTAGAGTCAGATGCCTCTCCCTTACTCTTCTTTTTCGGACACTAGTTTGCATAATGACACAGTTCCCCATAGTTGAAGCACTTGACCTTGGAGAGGTCCTTTTTCTTCCTCTTCTCCTGCTTTCCTGCAGATGCTAGAGTTGCATCCTCTTCCTCTTCCTTCTTGATCCAGATTCCTTTGCTGCTACTTCCCGTCTTGCTCAACCGCCTGATCTCCTCTTGGCAAAGAGCTGCCCAAAATTCTTCCCAATCTAGAAGATCTGCCCTGCCCAGTATGCTTTGGACAAATGTCTCCCACTGCATTAAGTGCGGTCCTTACCAACATCTCCTCATTCGGTGTGGCCCATATGGAAGTCAGTTGGTCCTAGATCTCCTTCAACCGACCGAGGAAGTGATCTATCTAGTCCCCCTTCTGCATTTGGTATGACCGCAATTGATTCTCAAGTGACATCTTCCAATGCACGGAAGTATGCTAGTACAATTTCTTCAAGGCGTCCCACATTTCCTTTGTCGTCTCCTTCTCGACAATATGCTAGACTACATGATCCTTGACCCCATCAAGAATGATGGATTTCTCCTTGGCCATTACCTCCTCGTACTTCTCATTATCAGCCGGGTCAACTGGGATCGCAATTGTTCTCAAGGCGAAGGCCTTGATGCAATGTTTATCTAGAATGGACAGGATCTTGGCCTTCCAGACCATAAAGTTGGACGCCCCATCCAGCCCGTCTTGATCCCTTAGCCCATTCATGGCCATCTCTCTGCTCTTTTGTCGACTCCTCTAAGTCTCTACTTCCCGCCTGGAAGTTCTCTGCTGGATTCCCTCTGAGTCTTGATTTCTCTTTTGGAAATCCTCCTACCAATCGTCAAGTTGCACTTCTCCGATCTTTTGTGCACCTACAACACTGATCTAGATTTCTTGGCTAGAAATCCGCCTCGATAGCAACTCCCTCTACCTTTGTTTTTCCCTGTTAGGTATTGTTCTGCCCATAGTACCCCACCAACTTCACTCTTGCAAACTGCCCACAACTTTCTATGCCCCAACAACTGAAGGAGTGAACCTCTAGGCTCTGCGCAATCCCAACACTGACAAAAAACCTCCCTCAGCCAACTACGTCAACCCTCCTGGTCTCTGTGTGGCTCCACGTGAGCCTCTTTCTCCCCTCCTCACCCTCTATGCTAGCCTCTCTCTGGCCCAGATTGATGACACAGTCCCTCTGCGTCAACCCTTCTTCTATCGCTTTCTACAAGGATCAACTTCTATCACTCGGGACATCTGATTCTGCTGCAAATGCTCTTCTTAGCTGATGCCTTCAGCTCTCTTGTGATTTGTAACCTCGCTCTGATACCATGTTGAAATTTATAAGTCTATCTGTTAGAAATTTAATCTGTATTCTTCTAGTTTATTTCTTCTACATGTTAAATTCGAACAAGTTATTTAAAACATATAAATAATGAAATAAACACAATACAGTCTTAGCATCTACAGATCAATAACTCAAGAAAACAAAGACACAAGTGACACCGTTATTTTTGGACAAAATTCCTCGAGAAAACCCAATGCGGGAAAACTGGTGCAACTATTCTGAGGATTTATTATTATGTAGTATTTCCTTGAGTACAACTGGGTGCCAAACTGGCTCACCTGACAAAGAAAAACAACCGATAGTAATACCTCTCTATTCAGAAATAGGTATTCAGAAAAACTGTCTCACGAAACCCTCTCCAGCAACTCTGAAGCATTGCATCAGCCTCAAAACCCTCTATGTCAGCCCTCTGAGGCACTGCGCAGCCTCTGGGACCCTCTGTGTCACTCCTGCTACCCTTTGCGTGGATGATGTAGGCCCTCTGGCCTCTGCATTGTCTCTGCTGGGCTCTACGTGGCCTTCTTTGGTTGCTGCATCTCACTCTCTACCTCTGCGCTGGTCTCTCTGCACTATCTTTGCCTCTCTGTCTAGTACTCACTACCCCTTGCTGCTGATCACTGATTCGACTTCGCTTAGCAACCCCGCTCTAGCAAATCAAATGATTAATCACTGTGGTGCGTTCTCCAACTAACCCTCAAGCCTCCTCTTATACTTTTCATATTGGTCCTTCAACGGCCGAGATTAAATCTCTAATCAATAGCTAAGATTAGATTTGGCTTGATCCATGACTTTTGTAACCTTCTAACCCAGTTTTATATTAATACCCATTAATATTTTATTTTTCCTAAGTTTAGACTTAGGATCTCCATTAAAAATATTAATTATTTTAATATTTCCCAAACCAGGTACAATATGTCCAAACCATTTATGGGTCTTGGAGATCTCATGTGCTTTATCCTCTCCACCAATTTTCATGGCTAGAGCACATCCGATGCTACCCCAAATCAATAGAAAAACACCACCACACTTGGCAAAACCCCATGCCATGATAGAAAAGAACCACATGCAATACCATGCATGTCAAATCTAGCAAGGAAAATACACATGCAAGTCGATACCTGCAATGAAGCCTATTGTAGTTGCTTGATCCTGCCTTTCCCTGCTTGGTCTTTGCTTCCTCTTGCCTTCTTTTCCTTTCTTGCTCCAATGCCAAAGTGCTCTAAGAAAGTCTGAGTGTCCAAGAGTGTGTGTGTGTATGAGAGAGAGAGAATAATGAGAGAGCTCCAAAGCTAAACTTACAAAAGGTTACCAATTGATCTCAAAATCCTTTTTATGAATGGGGTCTCTATTTTCTTCATTTTCCATTATTTTGCTTCATTTTTCTCCTCACATGCAACCAGTGACCTTTCACCTCCTTTTTTTCCTAATTTCCATTATTTTCATAAATAATTGTGCCAAAAATTCCATTTTGCCTTTCCAAATCCTTAGTCATTACCTATGCTAATTTTCTTATCCACAAACAACCAAATGAACACCCCCTAGGATGTATTGCCCAACATTCAACTTGGAATAAGTGTCCCATCAATTGTGGTTATTGTTTTTAATTTTTATTACATGGAATTTTCACGAGGGCTTTTACAGAGTTGCTTACATTGTTTGGGGCTTTCAACTTAATTAATTGCAATGGTCTAGATAGATGGAAAAGGTACGGGAACTTCACTTACAACACATACAATGGGGCAAGTGTTGTTGACTATGTGATGTGTTCACAAAGCTTGATAGAAAAGATAGATGAGGTTAAGATTGGAGAACATATTTGGGACTTGAAATCAGACCATAACCCAATTTATAC